>OZ017739.1:331899763-332499763 GCA_963969285.1 Odontomyia ornata
CTCTCCTAAAATTACCCTATAGGCATCCATCTCAACTGATCCTACATCACAAACCCAATGATGCGAACTTTGAATGTACCTTTAAGTATGCCAAGGTTTTACCGGGATAGAAAAGGTAAGATAATTAGATTGGAACCGTTCTCGCTTGAATTGTATCTCAGTAGTACGTGGAACGTGGTCCAAAATAGCCCAAATGCCAATCCAAATTCATTGGTCAAAGAGACTAGACAAGTTACCAATATCGAGAATGTACCAAAAGGAGACGACCTTAATTGAACCCCAAGCTCAGATTGAATCTTGGCGTCAAGATGCGTTGACATAATTCGTTTCATGGCCGTAATGTTTCCTTGAAAGTAATAAGATCAGCATAACGCTAGACGAACCAAACGCCAATTGTGATTGGTGTTAATTTTAAACCAAAGTGGGCTCATAGTTGACCCGAAGAACCACTTGAAACAAATTTCGTTGCCTCCAACGGAAATTTTGTTGCCTCCAACGGAATTCGAACCAGAGACAATCGGTTTAAGCGTCTGGCACACTAACCATTACTCAACAAACTCAATATACGCGTATATTAGCAACTATTTTATCAATGAAGTCTCCGAGACGGTGGTTTTAAACTAACGGCTTAAATTTGTTTTCGTAATTCAATATCTATGCAGCAACTTTAAGTCCCTTAATATAATTGAGTTCCACAAAAAAACAAAATTAAATTCTTTTCTAAAGCTTTTATCTTTCTCCACTCAAGTCAATTTCCTTCATCAAACGAGGCGTCTTCATGAAAATTTCATAATCTCTCATAATAGCCAGATTGAAAGGTCTTTGTTCCGTGCTAGAAACATAAAAAAGAAAACTTCAAAAAAATCTCACAGTTAGGTGCAATAATGCTAATTTGCCATTTTATCCTCAATGATGAAAAATATCATGGCTCATACAAATCCATAAAAATTTCGGCTTCTTCAGCCGCAAATGTGCGGCCTTAAAAATAAAAAGAGGACATGCTGATAATAATTCTAATTTCTCTTCTCATTAATCTCTGATAAATTCATGTGAAACTGTAAATTTGCACTCATGTAGCTTACACAACGACGCAAGGATCAAAAAGTGCTCGTTGGTGAGATAGATCAAGGAAAGCTGGTACAAAGCTTTGGTGGAAAAAAGGCTGACTATACTAGAGAGAGCACAGTGAAGCCGTTCAGCGTGAGCATTAATAATCATTACAAACGACTACATTCGTCGGGAAGTGTGAAGAGAAATGATTAAGGAAGTAATTAGCGTCAGCATAATTCCTGTAAGCTTAGCATTTTCCTTGTCTTTTCCCTACACATAGATTGGTTGCAGTCGAGTGACTAAACCGGCGTGTGCTGGTAAAGGACTCTCGCTGCTCTTTTAATTCTAGTGTGCTCTGGCATTTGGTTGCTGTCTTCTCGTCTTCTTTTCTTAATGGACAGGTTTTGTGACTCTCATTGCTTGTTACTCCAGGGAGTCCTTTGTACGTTCTTGTAATTTTTTATTAAAGGCAAAATCCATGTCGTAGTCACTTGAATGAGCTTTTGTCTTCCTTTCGCATCCTGTAGTTAGGCGTTGCTGCTACTATAGCCTTGACACAATTTCAAGAAAATGAAGAGGAATTTATTGCTGACATTGTTATTAATCTCAGCAGAAATTTACAACGGGATGAGAGTGATTTGCATATTACAGAGAGAGAGAGATTTTGTTAATTAGAAAATCATAATCAAGGTTCAGTGGGCAAGTCATATCTAGTTAGCGGTTGAAAAATGTGATGAATTTTAATTTAGGTGTTAAGATTATTTTTTTTGACCAAGTTAACTTCTGGTTTTTTGTTTGAAAATAGAAATATTTATATCAGATTTAATTAGGGGTGAATTTCCATGGGTATGCTTGATTCGTTTTATTATTTTTTCATCGCTGTGATGATTTGCATTGATTTCCTGCGTTCCAAACATAAATATGTGCTTTGTTATAGAAAAATTATTTAACACACGACAAAAGCTCGCTGACTTGCTAACACACCTACCGTTCGGTCAAGGCTAACCTGCCACGAAGTCTATTAATATCCACACATTATCGCATGCCTAAGCGTCCTACTTTGATTATTTATACAAGTGCACCATCTTCATGCCGGGGTTTGTTAGTTCTCATTCATTCCGCCAACAACAAAACGGGAAAGGTAAAACGGCCAGTGAGTGTTCTACCCTTCTACAGCCAACAGCGAAATATTTACATAACTAAAACGCATTCACACCATTTATATTTTGCAATGATCGAGCCATGTACGGATCATCTGCGTAAATATTTAACACTTCCCAGGTATGCCGAACTGTGGCAGCAAGAAAACAAATATCTTATATTGTTTTGTTTTTATTAATTGTTCTCACATTTTCGAGCCAGGATTTTGCTCATGTAAAGCTTTTTTCCGGTTTTTTTTATCAGGTTAACATGTTGCCATTATTATGCTATGCACTTTACGACACAAGATTCAATACTTTTATGTCTGTTTAATTTGTTATACATATTATACATGGTGCTTTATTCATTGAAGCTTCAATTTGTCCTTAAAAATTTGCTCCGTTTCTTTTGTATCGCTCAAAATTAAAAGTTAATTTTATTCCAATAAATTTTTGCGCCTAAAAAATAACTTGAATCTTGAAGACAAGCTGCATACACAGGAAAACAAAGCTCCAAGCATACAAATCTGTGATAAGACCTGTGTTATGCTATGAGTGTGAAACATGGACCTTAACCCACCATTAGGTTGGTGGTGTAGGTTTGGTTGAGACGGACTTCCGATTAGCGCTGGTCTAGCTCTGAGCACTTGTCCCTATAAGGACTTGTGCCAACCATCGCATGGCCTTCCTGCTATGCAAAGATAACCATGGAACCAAAAAGGCGACTACACACACGAACGGAGATAGCGGCTCCGAGGAGGGACCCAATAAAACTGGAGCAACCAAAACCACTTAAAATATATCAAAAAGACCCAAAAAACGAAATGAAAAATAATAACAACGACAACGCATCCAGCAGTTGCAGCCACGATGTTAACAGTACATCGAGAGCGGTACTAACGATGACAAAAACAACGAATAGTACAATGACAGTGAAGATGGACGAAAAATGGAGATTAGCAGACAGTCTGGTCCAGACTGAGATTCCTGCAGCGTTCGGGCGTAGCAGAAAAATTATGCGAACGCCAGAGCGTCCTATTAAGGAAAAGCGGGAAACTCTGCAGAACGCTTCAGATGTTCGAGCGGTGCAAGAAAATTTAAAAACATCGAGAATTCGATGGTTACTGCTGCGATCGCTACCGAAGCGACCGATGCAAGAGTCGTAAATCCCGACATAATAAAAAACCATCCTGAAGGCAATGAGAAGATTACGGCAGGAAAAGTAACGAGTGACCAGACAAATAAAGGGACGTTGTGTGATTGCATCGCCAACGTCGAAAATGGGGCGGAAGTACTGTATTCGGAAACGGAAAGCGATAACCTCTCCCAAGGATGGTCGAAAAGTACAATTGCTGCCCAGCGACACGAAGAAGAAAGGCTATTCCGAAAAGCGGGAGATGTTCTGACAAGAATACAATCTGCATGCGACTCCCAAACAATCAGCAAAGCAGTAAAGATTAGGCTCCTTGAACTAGAGGAGCTCCTAGACCGCATAGGGCACTAACGGAGGAGCTGGTTAAAGGCCGAAGACGAGCAGAAGGCTAAAGAAGCGCTGGGGGCGAAATCTAAAGGCCACATGCAGATAGCTCCACCATTAAGAGTCAATAAAAGAATGGCCCAATCGAAGGAGATCGGGATAACATAAGGAAGGAAGAGACACTTGATGGGCGTGGAGCACCAAATCACGGGTTCCAAACAGTGCTTACAAAAGTAGCGAAGAGAGGCGGAAAGAAACTCCTTCAAAAAGTGCCAGAAATTAAAGTTTGCACGGACGCCCAACAAGAAAAAACATCGGATGCAAAACAGGAGAGACAGAAGCCCCGGCAGAAGGCACTGCTCGTAAAACCCCAAGGTGGCCGATCCTACGCGGAGGTACTGCGGGACATCAGAGGAAACGTAAGGCCCGAAGACACCAACACTACCATTGAAGTAGTACGATCAACGCGGTTGGGCCACATACTGGTCGAACTCGGAGCAGAGGCTGCCAATAAGGAGGTATTCTGCGACGCAGTAAAGAAAGTCCTCGGCAAAAGCGCAACTATAGCCTCGCTCGAGCTAAGGGCAACGATCGAAATAAGAGACATTGACTGCGTGACGGATCTGGCCGAGGTAGAAGAGGCCATCAAAAAGGAGTTCCCTAGCGTGGGAAGGATCCAAGCGAGACTGACACCAGAAAACAACAGGGGACAACGGATGGCCATAGTTGACTTGACCCAAAAAGAACGCCGAACAATTCCTGAACAAGGGCAAAGTAAGAATAGGGTGGGTTGTCTGTAGGATACCGCGAAGAGCAATGCCTCTTCAATGTTTCAAATGCATTGGCTATGGCCACATCACACAAGTATGCAAAGTACCCAATAGGAGTTCCCTATGCTACAATTGTGGTGTAATGGGACATAAAATAAAAGAGTGTACGAAGGAGGCACACTGTATTCTTTGCAAGGATGCTGATCCGAGACCTGATTTCGGACATATCTTGGGATCAGGAAAATGCCGGGTTTTCCAGGAATCCCTAGCCAAGGCAAAATCAGAACTCCGAAGACTCGCATCCTGCAGCTAAACCTACACCGCAGTTCAACCGCCCAAAATCTGCTTGAGCAGTTTGCGAGGGACATGAAAGACGACTTTTTGCTCCTGAGTAAACAACACCATGATAAAAGTTCAGCATCGTCATATCTTGATGAAACTGGTACTGCCGCCATCTGGATTCGAAATAGTGATTTCCAGGCGGAAAGCTGTGGACATGGGGATGATTTTGTGTGGGTTCGGCGCTCATGGACCACCTTCTTTAGTGTGTACCTAACGCCGAACGAATCGATATCATCTTTCCAAGCCAAGCTTCAGGGTTTAGAGGGTGCTGTCTCGAACGCAGGCGGGAACGTGCTCGTTGGGGGAGACTTCGACGCGAAGGCAATCGAATGGGGCATGCCTCAAACAGATCCGCGGGAAAAATGAATCCCAGAAATGGCAACCAAGACGGCGCTCGTCGTACTAAACACCGGAAATACGCCGAATTCCCGCCGTATTGGCTGTGAAGGAGCCATACCGGACGTGACATTCGCCTCGGAGTCCTTCGTACGGAGGATACACAACTGGAGAGTATTGGAGGACTACTCAGCCTGTGATCACCAGTGCATTCTGCTTGAGAGGGAGATCTGGAGGGGACGGAAAAACTGGCAACTCAAGACGTGGTGAACTCAACTATGAGCACAACTACTTGCAAAGCTTCTATGCCCCGTCGGAAAACGCGGCATGCCAACCCCCAGAAGAAAAACGGAGGGAGTGTCACAAGCTTGGGCGTGAGGCTCAACGGGCACGGAACCATGATGAAGCAAGCAATCGCGCAGCAGCATATAAGTCGGCCAGGAAATGCCTTCGCAAATTGATCAATAACAGCAAGGCTCGCTGCTGGCAAGATCTAGTGGACAATGTGAACAAGGATCCGTGGGGCCTTGGCTACAAGCTAGTTATGCAGAACTTTAGTGCCCTACGGAAACCTTGCATACATGACGCGGAAAAAAAGGACGAGATAGTGCGGGGACTCTTACCCGCCCATCGCGTCCGTGTTGGCGCTGTCCATGATAAAACAGCAGTAGAGTGTCCACTCTTCACACAGCCGGAACTGGAGGAGGCAGTCCTTTCGCTGAAAGCGAGGAAGGCTCCAAGTCCAGATGGTGTTCCAGCTGAGGTGTTGCAGCTCGTCTATCACCATTGTCCTGACTAACTGCGCAGCACATTCAGCGCTTGCCTACGGGACGGGCTTCTCCCAGTACGATGGAAGGTGGTGAGGCGAGGCGAGCAAGGGGAAGGGAAATCCGTAATCGCCGTCTGCATTCCACCCGTTATGCATGCTAGACAAGGCTGGGAAAGCGCTAGAAAAACTCATCAAGGGAAGACTTACTGACGCGATTCGTGCTGCTGGGGACCTATCTCCTCGGCAGTACGGCTTTAGAGCAGGACGTTCTACCATTGATGTGATTGCAGAGGTGGCCAGCGCGGTCCAAAAGGCAGAGGCATATAGTTGCACTAAGCGACGGATCGCCCTGTTGGTGACACTCGACGTCAGGAACGCCTTCAACTCCGCTTGATGGGTGGATATTCTGGATACGCTGGAAAACTCTTTTCAAGTTCCAGAATATCTAATGCGGCGTTTGAGGAACTATCTAAAGAACCGAAGCCTGCTCGACAACACGACACAGGGTAAACGAAAGATTTAAATTATATCGGGTGATGCCCAGGGATCTATCCTTGCTCGGGACCTGTGGAACGTGTCTTATGACGGGCGACAGAGACCTGAGATGCCAGATGAGTCGCGTTTGGTCGGCTATGCGGATGATGTTGCGGCTCTGGTCGCTGGACGCACCGTTGAACAACCGCAACTTAGGCTAGGTATGCTAATGCGCCGAGTGAGGGACTGGATAACTGCTCGCGGGTTCAGGTTAGCACTGGAAAAAACCGAAGTGGTCGTCTTGACAAAAAAGAGAATCCCTAGAGTAAGGATGATCAGCATTGGAGATATACGAATCGAATCGAAGCCAGCGGTGAAGTACCTGGGGCTACTGATCGACTCGAAGATGAGTTTCTCTGAGCAAATCAGGCCAATGGCCGAGAAGGCTGCTTCGGAAATATCGGCTCCAAGTCGACTTATGGCCAACGTAGGGGGACCCAGCCCATCAAGAAGACGCCTCTGGATCAGTGCTGTAGGGTCATACTACTGTACGGAGCAGAAGTATGGGGCGACGCTCTCAGCAAGGAGGTATACCGAAAACGTTTGGCACAGGTACAGAGAAGAGGAGCACTGAGAATTGCATATTCGTATCCACAGTCTCTGATTCGATGGTGAGAGTTATTGCAGGCGTGATACCTGTCGCCCTCCTTGCTAGAGAGCGCCGCGCTATTTACCTGCGCCGAAACGAGGACGCGAGGGAGATGGTTGTCCGCGAGGAGAGACAGCGCTCGCTCAACGATTGGCAGCAGTCTTGGGTGAATTGCACGAAGGGAAGGTGGACTGCGCGCCTCATCCCGGATGTGAGACCGTGGCTAAACCGAAGGCATGGTGAGACTGACTTATACCTGACCCAGCTTTTGAGTGGGCATGGATGTTTTCAGTCGTACCTGCACAAGATTGGTAAGTCACGGTCCCCCGATTGTCGGTTTTGCCCAGGAGAGGAGGACAATGCCTGCCAGACATTTTTTGCGTGTACAAATGGGTCAGGCTGCGAAGGGAACTCTATAGGGAGACGGGAGAGCTCACCCCGGATAATATAGTTACGGTGATGCTCGAATCGGTTGACAAATGGAACCAGGTGGCACATTATGCTCGGGCAGTCCTAAAATATAAAAGGGACTCACAGCAGCCGGGGGCGCTGGGGCTGGGGGATCGCTCTTCTGGCACTTCGTCTTCCCCTCTCCCCTCCCGCTAGGAAAGGGACTCCTCAGCTTGAAGGCGCCCCACGGCGGAACAAAATGAGACCTGGCCCGAAGTAATGTGTCAAACGGTTCCAGGCTGGGTTCTCAGGTTGACAGGGGAGGTGTTTAGTGGGTAGTCCAGTCGCATTCTTGCGAGCATGGGAGACCCACATTCTGTGCATAAATAGCATTCACCTCCCTACCACAAGAAAATGCCAGCGCAGTGAAATAGCAAGGCATGCCAGACCTCCACTCGGGCAGATAGAAACTCCTGACGCGAGATTCAGTCATGTCCACATGAACATCGTTAGACCTTTAAAAAACTTCCGAAAGGTATTCATACGTTTTGACAATGATTGATCGCTTCACAAGGTGGCCCGAGGCGGTTCCGTTAAAGATAATAACTGCTGATGAAATGGCTGCTGCTTTCTACTGCAACTGAATTGCCCGCGTTGAAGCACTTACTTTGCTAACATCGAACCAGGGATCTCTGCTCGAATGCCTCATCTTTCAATCACTGACTCATTTAGTGGGCTGTAAAAAGTTCAAACAACTGCATATCATCTTGCAGCAAACGGCATGGTGGAGCGTTCGCACCGATCACTTAAATCTGCCATTATGTGCCATCATAACCACGAATGGATGGACGTTTTACCAAAAGCCTTACTAGGACTTCGCACTAGCATTAAAGAAGACATCGCAGCAACATCTGCAGAATTGGTCTACGGAACAACGCTACGAATACCCGGAGAAGTCTTTTTCGGCGAAGATATGCAACCGAACCCAAAACAGAAGTTCCGCGAGCATATGAAAGAAGTCTGCGCAACACCTGTATCGCGCTACGACATGCGGAAAATATTCGTACACCAAGATCTCACAACGTGCTCACATGTATTTTTGCGTGTAGACCGCGTGAGAAAACCATTGGAGCCTCCATATGACGGACCATACAAAGTTCTGGAAAGAACACAGAAAGCATTTAAAATGGCAATCAACAGGAAAGAAATTAATGTCAGCGTTGAGCGTATCAAGCCCGCATATTTTGAATGCACTGCTAATCTAGCGATACAACCGCCTATTCAACAAAGTCAACCTCCGAGGACGTATACCGGACCGAAAGCTAAAAATCGAGCAGGCAAAGTGACATTTGACAAATAGTATTTCATGACAATTTCATATTGATATTTACAAACGTCAAAGCCATTCAAGAGGGAGTACTGTAGCGACAAGACAATAACAGCTGAGGTGTCGCACAGAATTTCACCGCTACCGTAATGAATTGCTGTAATCGTTTTAAGGAAAAAGCGATGACTTCCTTTTTTCACTCGAACACGAACACTCAACGTCCATCCTTCTACCAGCCCCCATGTTGTGTGCGTCGCTTTTTATAATAATTATAAAATAAGGTTCATATATTTATTGA
Organism: Odontomyia ornata; assembly: GCA_963969285.1. Lineage (NCBI taxonomy): Eukaryota > Metazoa > Arthropoda > Insecta > Diptera > Stratiomyidae > Odontomyia > Odontomyia ornata. The sequence goes on from OZ017739.1 coordinate 331,908,785, forward strand.
CTTTGGGATTCTTTTTATTATTGAGTGGGGACAGAACCCCCCACAAACTAAGAACTAGTCCCGCCACCTGTTAGCGTACCGAGTGTCCTGTTTGGTACGCCAAAAGAGATGGACTTGAACAATGGCTAATTTTTTTTAAATTCATTTTCCTATTAGGAAATTCATTATGCTTTGTATCCTAAGACTCACAAGTACTCCAAATACAAACTTCATTTTTTGAAACTAATTTCCTGTCAAGCAATCTCCCAAACACACCGAATTGGCGGAAATTGAAACCAGACTCATCACGCAAAACAGATTTTAGGGACTTGTGCAATGATGTGGGAAGCCTTCATAAACCCTCATTCGACCACAGAAAATTCATATGAACTAAATCAGCTCCGCCAACACACTAAGGCTATCGATCTATTCTCGTGTCTTAACGATATCCTTTGAAGCTTGTCTATTGGAAGCATGAAGCTCAGGATGATATTACAAAGAAGCCAAAAAGCCACTTTGTCTGGCGCGCAAGAAACGAAATAACTAGAAAGGATTTAAAGCACAAGCGGATACTAGATATTAGCGAAGAAAGCATCAGCAATATTCTTAATAACATACATTTGGCCCAAAAGAAAGCCCTTCGAAAGGAAATCGACCAGCATAAACGTCGTTGTCCTCGTCGTCTTAGCAGACGTGCAGGAGCAGCAGCAGCAAAAGCAAGTGAAACCGGTATAAAGCAAGTTGGCTTTATTCTCTGTAAGTTTCGTAGTATTTGCAATATTATAAGGCTTCATTCGTCTCAACTCTCGTTGCTGGCCACATTCCCCTCCCCCGATACACTTTACTGGCTTTGAGTAGAATTTTTTCTATTTCGGTTTCAGGAGCGTTTTTGTGCATGTTGTGTGCAGGATGGAAATGGACGTTATATTACAGCTCTATTTTATGTTTGCTCAGGAAAATAAAAGATAGATTTTATGGCTTCTTCGCATTCTTATATCACTCTTGTAAATGCCAGTGGAGGCTTTCTTTGCTGGTCTGAAGAAATCCAACTGCATATTTATTGGATTCGGTTCTCGATGCAATTGTAAACAGCAAGGATGGAAAATGTATTGCAATGTGCTAGGATTGCACATGGAAGACGGATGAAAGTTTATCGTTCCTTTATCTAGCAAAAAATAAAAGAAAAATCGAAAGCTTTTCTTCGAAATGAAGTTCTAAAGGACTCTACGTGTAATTAATTGTATGCAGAAATCGAAGGTTTTTGCTAGAAATCTATCTTTTATTTCAAATCTAACTGAAGACGTAACATTCAAATTTATCTTTAAAATGTTAAGCAGTCTGAGACCAAGTAGTCGTTCATTTTAATTCAGTTTGGTCAAGGAATGTCCACTTGTCTGGTAAATAGCAACGCTTGAATTCGCAAGAATAACTGAGCTATTCAGTAAGTAGTTCAGCAAGGAAAGATGAATACTGAGTTCCAATAAATAGCATTTCAAATTGTGCCAGCTGCAACTCAAGATTGAAAAGTGCCATTGCTATCCGGAATATTTCAAAATTAGAACGGTCAAGAGATGAAACTGGCAGATTTCAAACACTCAACATCCTCTTCCGCTATTTTTGCGATGTATTTTGGTTTTGTTTCGTCCATGTCTTGCATGCAACAGTAAGCAATCATGCAAATTTATCTCGCCAAGATTGCGTTTTGGACTGAATCCTTGTTCTCATCGCTTCGCCACGACTGCACCAAGAGGCGAATGAATGGGATCCCACCGAAACCAATTACAGCAGGAAAAAATTCGAGCAATTACTTTTTATTTGAAATGATTCTTAGTGTTGCCTCGAAGTGCTGAGATTTGTTGATATTTTAGGAAACGCTGAATAGTGAACCCTAAATACTGATGCTGCAATATAACTATCAACTATGGATCCAAGGCAAGCAATTGCTTCCAGTTCCAAGATATGCGAGCCAGGAAACGAAGCAGGTCCTGGCGGGTGGCGCATCTTATGGAAACGCTCGTGTTCAAGCGGAGCACCGTTGAAAGCAATTTCCGGTCGAAGCCTTTTCATCTTCGTATAGATTGTTCGCAAGTCTCTAGATATTGATTTATACGATGGTATTTATTAAAATGAAATAGTTCCCAACTAAACTTGCTCGCAGACGAAACTCTCCTCCTCATCACGTCGTCGACTGACGACGTTGCCACAATGGCATGCTAGCGAAATATAAAGGATCCACTGGAATTCACTTCTGTTTTTCTATTACGCTAAACGCCACTCATTTTCTAGTTTGAAATACTAAGCTTAATTTTCATTAGAACAGTTTCAGCATTTATATTTTCCTCTCAGCTGTTGATGGGGAAGGATTGCCCTCATTCTTGAAATGGCTTCAACTTCTGCAAAAAAAAGTAATGTACTGAAGGTAAAGGCTTATGCTACCGGCTTAAGTTCCCATCTGGGTGTTCTTGTTGCAACATACATTGTGTGCATACATAAAAGGTTGAATTAAGCTAGTCAAACAGGATGAACTGAACTTGTTTCGTTCATTAATGCAAGAAGTTTTCAAGGAGATGTGTCTAATGAATAATAAGTTCATATGGAATTTTCTGCATTGAGTTTTAGGTAATGAAGGCAAGGTTGGAATTTTTGAGATGATAAGACAAGAACAACCATCTATCTTGTGTAAAAAATACATTTTCTATGCTCCGCATTTTAATATTATGATTAAGCACTCTTGTTAGTCTGGTAAGCAAAATCAACTCTCCATTCTACGGAAGTTAAATGCCAGGGACACGAAGACAAAGCCTTAAAGCATACTAAATTCATATTCTGGCAAGCCGTATAAGAATTAATCCTTGTACTTTCGCAAAAATCATAAGTTGAACTGGAAATTTCTGACAAGTTTGAGTGGGTTCAATTGGTACCTTAAATTCAAACCATCTGATACCACCTTATGTTAATAAGCAAATCATTTGTGGCAGCAATGAAATTTCGTACACGTCTGCTGTTGGCGTCCAAACTGCTACCTCTAACTTATGCCAAATTTTGAGTTTCGTAAGATGTCTAGCAAGTCCATATGCTCTTCAGAAACTTAACTACTCGTATAATCGAAAAAGCTGTCATCCCTTGCATATTGCTTACACATATGACTTTTCGTTAAATTTCTCCGAATCTTGATGCTAACTTCAGCATCATCAGAAAATGCATACACTGGCCGCAATACCAAATGTTCTCTTATTCCATCAGATCCGGATTAAATCACCTTGTTTCATTAAAGATAAGTACCGTGATGCTCGAATGACATCTCTTAAGTCTCCGGCAGTCGCCTAAGCGCACCTGCGAAATACTCCCATGTAACTACCTCTCAAGATCAGATCTCCAATCATCGCTTTCCGACATACGCTATGCATTGATTCCATATCTAGCATTCGTTGCCTACAGACAGATTTTCTCATTGATACAAAAAGGCTGAGAAATATCCAATCTTGAAGGAAAGGAAGGTGTTTGAAGTGATACTAAAACAAACGTGAAACGCCTACATCGAAAAATATAACTTGATGCCGAATTGCCAGTTTGGCTTTCGTGCCAGGCATTCGACCAAACACGCGATAGCGAAAGTAACCTCAGTCATCTATTGGAAACTAAACAATAGGAGAAAGCCTTTGATACGGTGTGGTTGGATCGACTAATTTTTAAACTCATTCGGAGCAGGCTCCCCAGACACCTAGTCGCCATGATGTGCAGTATATTGTATGGAAAATAATTTCTTGTTACGCATGGAAACCTGACGAAGATGCCAGATTATAAGATCTTGAATGGTCTACAGGAGGGAACAGTTACTAAGCCTCTACTCTTCTTCATATTCATTCGGAAGCTATGCAACGGTTTTGATTTTAACATCTCGCCAACTTTATCAATGGTAGCATTTCCTGATGATCTGATCACTTATAATGGAAACCGAAAAGCTACAATAATTCAGAGCAATGCTCAAAAAGTTAATGATGTGCAGCTCTACACTGACAATTAGCGAATGAAAATCAGCACGGGGAAGTATGAAACAACTTTGTTTCGGACCACGCTCCAGGGGGCCAGTCAAGACCTGAAATGTAATTGGAAGGACTCCCACCTTATGAAAGGTGAGGGTAGTAGACGATTCCAAGCCCGTTTGAGAAAGGAGGACGGAACCCCTTGTTTATCCAACCCACAGCTTCCATGATTCCTCATTCTAAACCTCAGGATTAAATGGTAGTAAATATTCTCGGGATCGCACATTGGGTTAACTGGTTCCACAATTATAGGACACTAAAAGCCGAGAAATGCTAATAACAATAAATACACCTACAGCTCTCCTACTTAATCCTACTTACACCTCCTTACTGAGGATGGATGGATGGATAATAACGGAATCGAAGTAATAACCATGCCGCCAGAATGGAGATTGGGCGACGGAATAACTCCCTGTCCTTGGAAAACCCTACAATGTTTCTAAATCTGCAGAAAGACCTCGAAATGGATTGGACTCACGGCAACGACCTGGCAAACGGTGAAATGTGTGGACTCAATTAACAAGTCTCCAATGGTTGTTTCTTTTGGTTTTTGGTGACCGATCCTTTCACGAAACGTGTGTTAACCTTCAAGATTCTATAGCTGACACTATTAATAAAGCCGGCAATGGTGTCCAGTGGCATTGTGATTCCTGCAAGAGACTTTCAATTTCTGTCTCTCATCAGACAATTAAAGTACTCTCGAAGGAACTGAGCTGCTTGCAAACGAAGTTGTCAAGCCCGTTTTCGGATATCGATTCATAGTTACGGTCTACTGAAGCATTATCTTCCGAGAAATCGAAGCTTCCTCTGTCTTGCGATCAGCCTCTATCGGTGGTTGGATCTGAGACTTCATCCTCTACAACAGAGAGCCTGAATAAGCCATTATCATCGTCAACATCGTCATCAAACAACGAGAATATTTCGTCAAGAGGTACGAATCTCCCGATCACGTCAGGGTATTTACCGCAGAGTATACCCTCATCGTCATCAAGTAACGCAACGCTAATGGTAAGCGGTATTTCAGACGCTTTGCCTTCTTCACAGCCTTCTTCGTCTATCACTACAAGAAGTATGGCGCAGAGATCTTCATCTCATAGGGGAGCCATTCCGAAAAATTTCGAAATGCGGCAAGTTCCTGAGGAATTGCCATCCCTCCAAGTTGTAGCGCCACCGAAACAAATCTTCATATCAAGGCTTGCGTATAGCACATCCACCGAAGATATTTTAGATTATGGAAAAAAGAAATTTGGCTCATCTCTGAAAATAATTAGCTGCCAGAAGCTGACGAAGGACAACTTGATCAACAGAGTTATAGCTTCTTTCAAACTGACTTTTCCGGCGTCGTGTGACTGCATCTTGAACCTTGATTGCTGGCCGCCTGGACTGCTTGCTAAATCTTTCATAACTTCAAGGAAAAAAATCCCTACCAAAGCTGTAACATCGGTTCTTCCTAAAAACTTACAGAATAGCACTCTTAAAAGTCAATTTTCTAACAGTAACTTTTCTATTTATTATCAAAATGTTTTTGGGGGTTAAGATCCAAGCTGAAGGATCTAGCTTTATCCTTTTATCTCTCTCACGATGATATAATCTGTATTTCTGAATCCTGGTTGACTGATAGTATATTTGACTCTGAATTTTTTCCTAATCACAATTGTTAGGCGTGATCGTGATAGGTCAATCTCCAACAAGTTAGACGGAGGAGGTATCCTAGTCGGCTACAAGAATACCTTTACTGGATTCCCTCTAACAAATTTACTTTTCACTGCTCCTGTGGAATGTGTGGGGGCAAAAATAGTAATTTCATCTTCCCTTTCTCTTCTTGTCTTTTGCACTGATGTACCTTGTAAGTCTCCTTTTTCGGTCTACAATATCTTCCTCACCGAAATATCTAGTATTATCTTATCGCGCTTATCAAATTGTCACTTTATTTTATGTGGAGATTTTAACCTTCCTAATCTCTAATGGGATGACAATCAGGTTGATTCTGACTCATCTCAAATTTGGTCTTTAATTTCTTCTTTTATGTCCATGTGTTCCCTGGCTCAATTTAATAATTTTCTTAACGTAAATAATCATAATCTTGACTTATTCTTTTGAAGTATGGAGCAATCGTGGTTATGCTCACCTCCAGTTCTTTTTCCATATCTTTCTCCTGATCCCCATCATCCCCCCTTACACTTTGAAATTTCCTATACTGCTTCTGTCCGTTATCGTCGGAAAGAGCGTTAGCGCTATAACTTTTATAAAACCAATTATGAGCAACTTTCGGATACAATTCGCTCTGCTGATTGGTGCTTCTTCTTTCGCGGTCTTGATTTGGATAATTGTTGCAACAATTTCTATGACTTCTTAAACACTGCTATTTGTAACTCGACTCCACTTGTCAGTATGCGAAAATCTTCTGACTCTCCCTAGTTAACTCTCGATTTGAGACGAGCCTTGAAAGCTAAAGATCGAGCTGGTCAACATTTTTCACGTGCAACTTTTGGTCATCTGAGGTCGATCGCTAAGAAAAAGATGCAGTCGCCAAAGCTTCTTATTTTCATAGTATTGAAGGCTCTCTAAACTCAAATCATTCAAAACCATTTTGTAAATATATACGCTCTCTCAAATCCTCTTCCAATTTCCCATCCTCGCTTCATTTGAATGGCTGCTTAGCAGCTTCACCTCTCGAGATTTGTGAACTTTTAAGAACTCGGTTTTCTTCTATTTTTAATGCTACTCCCGGCAATAGCCCTTTGTTCCTAATCATACGCACGTCACCTTCATTCCCTTTTACTTGCTATCCAGAAGATGTTATGAAGCTTATTTTAGAATGACTCTGTTAGTTAGTTTAGATGACTCTGTTAGTTCAGGTCCCGATGGTATTCCTAATCATTTTGTGAAATCATTAGCTACCTCTATTTGTTTCCCCCTTTCCTTTCTCTTCAACTCTAGCTTATCTTCAGGCTCTTTTCCTTCGTGTTGGAAAAGATCCTATCTTACTCCTATTTTTAAAAAAGGTAGCACCTCAGACGTTGCCAATATCGGCCTATCTCGTTGTTACCCTGTTTCTCCAAACTACTGGAGAAAATCGTGTACTTGCACCTTTTTTCACTTACTCATGATTTGTTCGTTCCTGACCAACATGGCTTTATCAAAGGGTGATTGCCCTTAACGAATTTGTTAGAATTCATGACCGTGACTTCAAAAGCCATGGAGGACCGTTTACAAGTCGAAACCTTGTATTTGGATTTCTCTAAAGCCTTCGACTCAGTCAATCGCAATATTTTGTTTAGCAAACTTAAATTTCTTAACGTTCCTCAAGGATCCATTCTTGGTCAACTATTGTTCACTCTGTTTATGAATAACTTACCATCCGCTGACATCAACTCGATGACTGTGCCTTGCTTCAAGAAGATTTGAATGCCATTTTATTTTGGAGTTGTTATAACCAACTTGCACTAAATGTTACTAAGTGCATCCATCTTTCATTTTCTAATAACCCTTGCCCTATTAGCTTTCAATTTACATTAAATAATTCGAACCTATGTACGGTGACACTCTTCAGGGACTTGGGTGTCACTTTCGACTCTAAATTAAAGTTCGGCTTTCATATTTCTGAAAATACTTCTAAAGCCTCTCGCATTTCTCTATATTTTTTCCGATCCTTTGTCATGTGTTAAATTAGATTCTAGTTTGGTCCTGCCCATCCTTGAGTACTGTTCGCCAGTTTGGTCGCCTCATTTGAAGTGTTTGAAGTTCACGCTAAAAACTGTACAAAAAAGATTTACCAGGATCGTCTTCTTGAAATTCCAGATTCCTTACATTTTTTATGAATCACGCTTAGCCGTTCTCAATATTCCTTCGCTGGAAATGCGTCGACTCTACTTTGATCAATGTTTCCTTTACAGGCATTGCCATGGTTTGCTCGATACTCGCCTTGTCAACCAGGCTCCAATGAGGCGCGTTATGCGTTCTACAAAATCGTCGAATATCTTTGATGTTCCATTTGCACGGAATTTGGTGTATTCTTACTCACCCATGCTCAGATTACCTCTTAACCACGATGACCTTCAGCTTGGGCCCTTCCCCCTTTCGTATTAAGTTTATAAAAGATTTGTCAACTGTCTTCTTCTCAACTTTTAGTAATTTTTCTTATTTATTTTCCCCTAGGTTTTGTTTTTAGTAATTGGATTTTTTTCTGCTAAATAGAAATAAATAACTAATAAATAAATAAAAACGGACTATGGCATTGGATCCTGGAATGTCACATCACTCAACTAACCTGGCGCTGTTAATGACATTTTACAACAGGCCAGTCAATATAAATTAAACATATCGGAACTCCAGGAAACGTACTGGACTGGAAATGGTATTCAAGACATGAGATTGCACACAATATTCAAAAGTAGAAAGCCTACTGTAAATCGAGAGTTCGGAGTGGCTTTCATTGTGGATAGGGAGTTGAAATCGCACGTTATTGATTTTAATGCAGTTAATGAAGGGTTGTGTGCGATCCGTATAAAAGCGAAATTCTTCAAAATCTGGCTGATAAACGTACACGCCTCGACCGAAGAAAAGGACGAAGATACGAAAGAAACGTTCTACAATCACCTGGAAAGACTAGTCCACTTATTGCCTACAAATGACACAAAAATAAATCTGGGTGATTTCAACATTTCATCGCTGAGGTTGGCAATGAGATATCTCATGGGGGAACGACTGGAGGATATAGCCTCCACGTTGAAACAAATGAAAACGGCCAGCGCCTGATTGACTTTGCATGTATTAGAAATATAGACATATGTTTGACTTGCTTCCCTCATCGACTCATGCATAAAATAACCCGGGTACCTGATGGCAACTCACAAAACCAGATCGACCATGTTCTGATCCAATAACGTTGAACCTAGAGCATGCTTGACGTCCGCACATACCGAGGAGCCAATTGTAAGTCAGATCATCAATTGATTAAATTGATCTAACGAGGTTGTATGTCAAAGGCGTACTCGGCGAAGACCAGCCCGCTGCAAAAGTTTGACATCGAAAGGCTCCAAACGGAGTCTGTAATAAAAAAATTTCACGGAGACTCTTAACAACCAGCTGGCTCCCATGTTATCAGAAGCATCGCTGAAAAAGATCTCTGGATGGAAGTGAAAGCGGCAATTAAGACCGTGCCTCGATTATGAGTGCCAGAATGCGTTAGACAAAAAGAACCAGGCGTACAAAGGATACGTTGGTAGGAAACCAGGAAGAAGAGAGAACACTATTAAAATATCAGAAGAGAAGCGAATAACATAACTAAGAAAAGAAAATACTATGACAACCAATTGAGAATATATAGATGTAAATCTAAGTAGTGAAAAGCCTGAAACGAGGTTATCAGCCCGAAATCATGCTCTGTCGTGATAACATTGGTAATGCAATTGCTATTGAAAAAAAAGATTAAGGAATAATAGCATTATATTTCAAGAACCTCCTAAATCCTCCGCACAGCTCCAGAACATCGGAGCCTATAGATGTTTCCGAAGAGCTTCCATTGGCCTCACCAAGATGAATGCAGATCTTAGAAGATAAAATCGGATCATACGGCAACAGTATTATTGGGGAGTATCAAGGTGGTTTTAGAGCAGGTAGATCGATGATAGACCAATTGTTCACTGTCAAGCAGGTACTTGAAAAATGCTAGGACCTCAACAAAGACGTGCACCAAATTTTCTTTGACTTTAAGCAAGCATATGACAGTATTGATCGTAACGTACTGTACCAAATAATGCTTTGCTTTGGAATTTCAGCCAAATTAGTCCGTCTTATCAAAATGATAATGACGTGGACAATCTCCCAAATCCACTATAATGACAAACTCCCCATTGCCTTTGACACAAATATCGGACTAATGTAGGGGGATGGGCTGCCCCATTGCTATTCAGTTTGGCACTGCAGTACATCATGGAAAGCCATCTGTCGATACACGAAGAACATTACTATACAAATCGAGCCAAGTAGTAGCCTATGCGAACAACATCAACATTTTGTCATGGTTATTAACAACCGCCAAAGAACACTTCCTGAAACTCGACAGCGAGGCAAAACTAATAGGGCTACAAATCAATGAGAATACAACAAAGCCCATAACGCAGTCGAAGAAAAATACCTTAAACACACAAAATATTACACTTGGCGAATACAGTATCCTCAATGCGAGCGAATTCGTGTAGTTAGTTGCCAAAATAACGAGAACCGGTTATGAAATACGCCGAAGAATAAAGCTCGCAAATAAAATATTTAATTCAGTTTTAACGATCTTGAAGACCAGCTGCATACCTAGGAAAACAAAGCTCCAAGTATACAAATCTGTGATAAGACCTGTGTTATGTTATGGGTGTGAAACATGGATCCTAGTCCAAGCATCCCCAAATATATTGAACGCCTTTGAGCGACGGGCCCTGGGCAAATAATCGGAGCGAAGCTAGACGGGGATCAATGGCGAATTCGATACAACCATGAGCTGTATGAAATTTTTGACGAGCGATTGTAAAACTGTGGAAGCTGGAATGGGCTAGCCATATGAAGCGTATGGACGAACAACGGATACCCAAAAAGGTATTCGTTAGGTGGACTGAAGGGCGGAGACCAGTGGAAAAACCGAGGAAACGTTGGTCTGGCTGGGTCGACGAAGACAGTTCATCGCTGCTCGGATATCGAAATTGGAGGACTCGATCAATGGACCGGGATAGTTAGAGGTTGTATTTAAGGGAAGCGAGGACCGGAGAGGGGCTGTAGTGCTACGAAGAAGAAGAAAGGTAGTTCAGAATGGATCCTATAGAAATCCTGTGTTCGATACCTCGGTTTTCATTACTATGAATATCCGTAATAACATATCAAAACCATGATCAATAAAGCACAAAAAGTAGTCATGTACCTTCGAGGACTCTTTCATTCAAGATGCATTATCAAACTGTCAAAATAATCGATTACAAGTTCCTGGTTAGACCAGTTTTGACATATGGATGTCAGATCTGGTGCAACCAGACTGCTAGTACTATGGAAAGATGAAGAATTTTCGAAAGGGAAATGTCTTCGTGCATGTACTGGTCTGTACAGAACGCCTGAAACAGATTGCAAACACTATGTAACGAATAGAAGAATTTATCAAAGTGCTAAAGGGACGAGACCCGACATCTTCATATATATATCTCAAAGTCCGTTACTGTGCGTTAAAAACCCTGGATTTTGCTGCCGTTTCACCCTGTAAGCGGGTACATTAGACTTGTCTCACCACTGGCTTCATTCCTCTAGAAGCATTCGTGTATTTGGACATGAATCGATATGTTTTTGGTTCTGACGTTGTCCCACGTTGTGACACCAACAAGGTAATAAAATATTCTCCGAATTCGAGCTCCAGAGACCACCAATTCCAATGGAGATACTCATTTACTAGGTTTGTTGCAGCTGATCGGGCTGGGATGGAGCAATATACATACTGCCGGCTGAATGACAATACCTAAGGTATTCGCGCTTATTCGTGGTTTGTGGTTTCCGCTACTTTGTTACGATTTTCAGCTCATTATTGCATAAGTGCGCTGGGAAGCTAGCTTTGTGGTCACTACAAAATCTTTTCGCACTTACAATTTATTTGGTGACCGCAGTCAAAAATGCAAAACCGATTGGCTGGTGATAAAGGTGCCAATAGCCGAAGTAACCTGCCGAAAGGGATCACAAAGAAAAAACGTGATGTCGAATAACCAATTAGCCGCGAGCGATACTCGAGACGATTGCGTCCTTGCTGGGGACGATCACGGCCCACAAATAAGAGTGGGACATCCAGGTGGTTGCGGTGCCGCTACGCACCCCTCCCAACCGGATCGAAATCCCAAAAACTGCTGCCTTGGACCCTATCGGTTGTGGAAGGTCGAGCAATCCTGTGAGAGCACCTGTAACAACGAAAAAGAGGCAAGAGCTCACCCGATGGCTAGTTCATGAGCAGAGAGGCCAGCCAACGTAGCGGGCACCATATCCAGTTGGGGTTCAAAATAGAAAAGACCGAAATTCAAATTTATTACTCAAACATTATTATTTCGTTTTCTTCCCTTTACATTTTTTTGAATTTTCACTTTACATTTTTTTTAAGCCGGAAGGCTGTCACCCAATAATTTTCAAAGAAAAACATTTTTCATGAAAAATTTGTAGTACTTTATAGACAAATACTTGAATTGGTACCCGAATAATATAATAATTTCTAATTAACACGAAAAAAAAATTTAATATGAAAATAGTATTAGTTCTGGTAAAATTTATAATTGAAAAAAAAAAAGTTTATAAAAAAGTAGTAATCCTGGTACCCATGAATAGACAAAAGGGTACTAACTCACTCCTTCGACGAGCGCTCGTTGTTGGGCGGAGTAAGGAGGCCTACAAACTTTAATTTTTCGTTAGTTGTGGCTTCATAGAGCCTTGGTAAATTGTTTTTTTTTTTTTTTGTTTTGATTATGGTGTTTTCTAGTCCATGGATTTATTTTACGATCCGCTTCGTCATTTCAACATATCACATCCTGTATATGTCTTTACTTCTCACTAGTACGTAGTCATTTGGAGTACTGCTCCCAAATTTGGAGTCCGTACCACAGGAAGCTCATCGATGCTGTTGAGTCAGTTCAACGCAGATTCACACGGTCTCTATTCTTCAAATTCAACCTTCCTTACTTCCCTTATGATGACCGACTTCATACTTTGAAACTTCCTACCCTTGAGTCCAGACGATCTTTCCTTGACGTCCAAGCTTCATTATTGCCTTTTACCTCAAAATTTATGCAGGCAAATAAATACATTCGACGCGTCTCGCACTAATAGATCCTCGCTTCAATTTCAGGTTCCGTATGCACGTACTAACACCTTCTTCCACTCTCCTTTGCTACGCTTACCTCGTATGCACAACCAGCAAAGTCTTGGTCCTCTACCACAATCTCTTGGCGTATTCAAAACTTCAATGAAAAATCAAATTTATAAATATTCCTATAAATCTTAATTTTTAAAACGTATTCTGATCTTTTTTCTTTAATTTCTGTCATATTTTGAATTCATATGTTTTTATTTATATATTATATTAATTGACTTGTAATTGGACTACTAGTCTGTAAGTTGATTTCTGAAATAAATAAATAAACATCGAATTCAATTCTGTGACACAATAAAAAAACAATGACAATATTTTTGGTATGGACTGTATGGAACATCAATGTGCAAGCACTACACCTAAAAAAACTATGCATCGATATAATGAGCACCTCGAAACAGCTTCAGTTTTGCCCAGAACAGCACATTTTATCCTTTCGATTCCGGTTGGTATGATCTCCTCTTGCGGACATGAAAGCGATTTACTAATGATCGCACTCGATTTTTGTTCCAAAAAAATAAGCACATGAACCGCGCAGCATCCAAGGACTCCTTTATATTTTGGTCTCTTTTTCCCAAATATCTTTTAACTTTGTCGCTCGCTTTATCCCGATCGGGTTTATTAAACATTCGGATTTTCTATCAAATTTATGCAAGCGCAATTGTAAAAATACAGCTGAGGAGTTACGAACAAGCTGCGAAATTCCCGACAACCTTGAAATCACATAGTTGGATGTTTACGCAAGAAGAAGTTCAAAAATATATCCTCTGGGGACACGCACAAATACATAACAATCACCATTACACTTCCCTGTGTTTCGTTGAACATAATTTATGTTTGCCGCGCTACTCACGACGTGTTCCTCTTCGCACCACCCGACAATTTCCTATACAACTCCACACTCCACTACACCCGGTAGTGTTCGTTGCGTTGAACGCCACAATTGCCGTTTCATAACGATTCCTTTTGATTTTTTAGAACGGAACTTGCTCTATTTCTCATCAGCCTTTGAATACCGTTTTGCCGGCGAAAATTTTCGTCACACTACACACACCGACAGAAAAACGTTTTCAATCTCCTTATTTTTTGCTTTCCTCGCGATTGTGGGTCACACCGAAAACCGCTTCTGGCGTTCTGCACGAAGATGCAAACTTTCTGTTGTAATTGCCAAACTGAGAGGTGACAGCGAGCGCAGAGAAAAACAAGCGAAAAGAAGAGTTGTCCGAGTTTTTGTTCGATCTCGAATCAAAAAATGCAATCCGCGTTTTTCGTGTCGCGACGAGACAACATCGATTACAAATTCGTTTTCTCTGGCCTGCGGAGTCTGTGTTTCTTCTTCAAATTCCTTCGCAAAATTTTCTTTCTTTTCTCTTCACGACAACCGTCACCGTTCGCGGCCAGCCAGCCACTTCCGTTGTCGCCAATCGCCAAGCTACTCGTCGTCGACGAGATCCCTCTCGTTCTCGCGCTGGAACGCGCTCTCATGATATCATGCTTGCTCAATTTGTCACCGTAGCGGCAACGGTTGATATGGTTACAATTGGAAGATTGAGATTACTTCGCTCATTCGCGTAGCACTGGTGCTGCTATTCCCAATATAGTATGATCGGCTCTATATTCTTCGAAATTCATGACTATACCAACATCAATCTGATCATATATTTCCTTTCTTCGTAAGAATCGAATCGTTAAAACGTCTTCCAATTTTTTGTAAATGTTCTTACTATAAGTTGGTATTTCAGCTAAACAAAGTTGAAGATGATACAGTGCACTATAGCAAGTGGTCGGAGGTTGAATTTGAAAATTCACCAAATGCAAGACTTGAAATTCTGTTTGTTTGAAAAAATTTAGCTCACATGGCCTGTAAATTTTCTTAGAAGTTCTAGTAAAACTGCTTTTGATATGGCGAAAGTATTATCTACATATTTTGCACAAATGAAAACAACATTCATTATAAATAAAATTGCTTTTTCGTCAACTGATGTTAAGGCCGCTTCCCACATATTTTCGATCGATTCATCGTTTGTACTTTATGCCCACAATTCTCGAAAAAGCTGTGGACGTTCACGTAACAAGAAAATTCGATTTCTGCTGATAAGGAAAGGTTTTCGCAAATATAATAATCTCACCCTAATCAGCGTTTGATTTTGATGAAAATTTTTGAAATCTTTATCGTCCACTTAGTAATGCTTTGAATCATTCTTTTTCGGTATCAGGATTATTTATCATTTTGAAATTTTAGAAAAGCTTACCAAAAGTTGCACGTATTATAGGGTTATCCATTTTACGCTTGGGAAAGTAAAGCTAAAGAAAACACATAAAATATTCAAATGGAAACAAAATTTTTTATCCAATATAAGAATTGAACCTTGCCATTATACGTGAAACACAACATCATTAAATGTTTTCCACAGGACCTCTTACAGGCCTCAATCCTTTTGAGGTCATTTTCAATGACTTTTCGGCACATTTCCGGCAATATCCCGGCCATAACTTCACGAATATTGATTTTCAATTGCTCAAGATTTTGAGGATTGTTCGCGTAAACACGATCTTTCGAGTAGCCCCATAAAAAGAAATCCAAAGGTGTTAGGTCGCAGGATCTTGCGGGCCAATTGACATCACTCAATCTCGAAATTACGCATCCTGGAAATTTCTCTTGCAAAAGTGCTCGATTAGCCTGTGTTGTGTGGCTTGTGGCTCCGTCCTGTTGGAACCACATGTTCTCCAGATCATAATCTTCAATTTCTCCCCAAAAATAATCGGTTAACATCCGTCCATAGCGGTCAGAATTGACTGTAATGGAATGGCGCTTCCTTGATCGTCTTCAAAAAAATACGGGCCAATAAGACCACCAGACCATAATGCACACCAAACGGTCGCTTTTTTCCGGACGCAAAGGCCTTTCTGCGATCACGTGAGGATTTTGAGAGCCCCATATGCGGCAATTCTGTTTATTTACGTAACCACTGAGCGGAAAATGAGCCTCATCACTAAAAAAAATTTTGTTCGAAAAATCGTTATCAATGGCTTGTTGTTCAATCACCCAATTAGCATACACTCTGCGTTGTGTATGGTCTTGAGGCTTAAGTTCTTGAGTGAGTTGGATTTTGTACGGATGGAGATGCAAATCCAATTGCAAAATCCGCCACAATTAGCCGTAAGACAAGCTCAAATCTTGAGCACGTCGAGGAATCGACAAATTCGGGTCTTACTCCACACTTTGAGCAACGACAGCGATATTTTCAGCAGGCCTTGCAATATCAATAACCGATCCAGTCTCTTCAAATTTTCTCACTGTGCTCGAAATTGTTTGCTGTGTAGGTCGATTATGTCGACCGTAATCGGCTCGTAAAGCCCAAAATGTTGATACAGCAGAATCACAATTTTTATAATAAAATTTAATAATTTTAACGCGTTCTTGGACTGTTAAACGATCCATATTTCTAAATGGCAAACCTTCAACTAAAAAAAAACACTCTTTGGATGACATTTGATTCTGACAGATGTCAAATGCCAGGGTTATACTTTCCTACCACGAAATGGATAACCCTGTAAGATGCAATGTTGAACTAAACAGATCAAAGTACTAAATATTTTCTACTTCACTCAAGTCTTTAACATATCGTTGCATATGGTTTCTAGCAATTCGATTGATAAGCTCTATTGAGTGACGTTACTTCTTCCACAGTCCCAAATAGAAAAAAATTTCCGTAAAACGTTCTTTAGTGCAATCGTCGCGTAATTCTGTTACAAATCTCTGATTGCATCTGGAACAGAACTCGAGTTTAGGAATTCTATTTGGCAGCAGAAACAACGAGTGTAATGTATCTTGATCCGTCTCTTCGGCTCTGTCTGTACAAAGCGAATCGATTACGTTCAGCTCACTTTCTGAGGATCACCATTTGTCTTGTATGTGTATGTGAATATAATTTAGCGTGGAATTTGATCGATTGGAATATTCTGAATTGCCTTCCTAAAGCTATTCACATCCGAAATGGGGTATTAGGAAGAATATTTAATTTTTTGTGGAGAAAAAGATTTAATAAATGGCTTTGTCATACAGGTTTTCATAATTTTTCTCTTTGTTATACGTTAAATTGTCTGTTCATACTGGTGAAGTAAATCTTGTTGTTTTCACTGCTGGTGATGTTGCAACATTGATCGATGTACTTGCAGCATTTGCTATTTTTTTGTGGCAGTGATAGTTTTTGGCGTCGATGATGTTGTTGACATACACATACTCAAAAAAGTCGGCGTACATCTCATTAGTACAAACTGAATTATGTTGGAATCGTATGAATCAATAATGTGATCTTGATTTAATCATTTCGATAAAAGAGCCTAAACTGCAAGAAATGTTTTGAAGCAGGTTTGTTTAAAAAATTCCCAAAATTATCGAACATATAGTAATTTCAATACTTGGAAGTCTGTGAGCAGCCCCACAAAATTTGGAGATTCCCCGAAATGTGCAATGTTGATGCCTTCATTTTTTCATTGTTCTGCGTGATAGTACTTCATTGGAAAATTGTCAGTGTGTTTTGCGTGAATAAAAGACTATTCTTTGACAAGTGGAAGTAAAAAATAAGGAAATCAGTGTTAGTGAGCGTAAAGTCATAGTAAAATTGCGTGAAAACGGGAAAAGTTTTCGTGAAATCGCAAAATTAGTTGGGAGAACCCATTCCTCGGTCCAAAGGGTTGTTGCTGATTACAAAGAATGCGGTTTGATTATTTTACGGCATCGGTCAGGACGTCCTCCCAAACTTACAGCACGTGAACGTAGGAGTATTATTAATGCTGTGAAACAAAATCCCCGATTAACCGCGTTCCAAATTGCGCAGGATATAAGAAAGAAATACAATAAAACAATAAGCGATGAAACAGTGTGCATAATTTTCAGAAAAGGCGGTTACCATGGTCGAGTCGCACGTAAAAAGCCGTTCATATCGGAACGGAATCGCCGAAAGTGAGTGGAGTTCGAATTTTGGGAAAGCGTTCTTTTTTTGGACGAAAGTGTGTTTTGTTTATTTGGGATAAAAGGACGCAAATTAGTATGGAGAAAACGCTCGACAGAATTCAATAAAGAAAATTTGATTCCCACTGTAAAGCATGGTGGCGGCGGTGTGATGGTTTGGGGGTGTATGGTAGCCAGTAGAGTAGGGCAACTCGTTTTCATAGAATCTACAATGGATAAATACGGGTACCTTTATATTTTAAAATATAATATTAAGCAAAGTGCCGAGAAATTGCGGCTGGGGAACGCATTTTTCTTTCAGCACGATAATGACCCCAAACATACAGCTGAAATAAATAGGCTTTGGTTGGCCTACAACGTCCCAAAACTCTTAGGTACACCTCCTCAATCACCAGATTTAAACCCAATTGAGCATTTGTGGGATTTACTTGAAAGAAAAATTCGAGAGCATGACATAACTAGCAAAAAGTCATTAAAAAATGTTATTTTGAACGAGTGGAACAAAATAACGACCGAAGAAACATCAAAACTTGTTCAATCCATGCAAAATAGGCTAAAGGAAGTCATTTATAGGAAAGGCTATGCTACTAGATATTAAGGCTCAAAATCTGAAAGCTAATATAGTGGTTTTCAAATAAAATGAATAAATTTTTTCAGGTGTACGCAGACTTTTTTGGATGGATTTTCATGACTTTTTGGAAGAAACTTTTTTATTTTGGTTATTCTAAACAGCGAACGAGTGATCAGTTACATATTTATGTACCATGTAGTTTAATGAATATAATAAAGAAAAGATTTTAAGTTGTAAACAAATGGCAAAGGTTTTTATATTGATATATTTGCTACGACCAGCAAGTGTACGCAGACTTTTTTGAGTATGTGTAGGTGACGAAGGCGATGATCAGCATTTAATGTGTTGGTCGTCATACGGTTATCTGAATTGTGTACAGCTCGGGATTCTCGTAGCGCTCGATATTAGAGATCAAGTGGAATGAGGTGTAGAATTGGAGGGAACTGTTTAATGATTGCGAATAGTATTTGTCTCCCATTGTCCTTTTCGTCACGTCGAGGAGTTTGCCTAGGCGGACTGCTTGATTACTACAGTGGGTGACAGTGTTTATATGAATGATTATAGCGAACGGCCAGAAAAAAGATGAACAAACTACATGGTCCACATTCATTGTACGAGATGCTAATAACGCAATGCTTAAGCGCCACAAAAATCACATTGTAAAATGTGCGGATACCAATGAAAAATTGCGTCGTCCTCCGAAAGTGACTCAAAAAAAGATAGGGGGAGAATTGTAGTGTTATCATATTTACTACTATACGGGTGAGTTTGTGTGTGTATGTGTGCATGGTACTAGCGCGTAAGAAATGCGACAAGATCGAAGCTGAGCCTACTCGTGACGTTGCTTGATCAGTTTAGTTCCGGGCGGCTTGTAGGTCAAGCATTCGCACGCGTCTTGCATAAGATTTCTAGTCAAATAAAGTAACCATTTTATACTTGCTGAATTACGTATTATTCTTACTCCTCCCAGAACATCAGATCTTTAAACTTGTGATTGAACCTAATTATCATAGAAGTGTTCTAATTACGTAGCGTAAATTAGTGCATTTCATGTATTGTGTACAGAAGAACCCCTTTGACAGGAGCGTACTCCTATCTTTTCAGTGTGTTGGCTTTTATTTTGCTGAATCAATTGTAGTGATCTAATTTTAAAAAATTCATCATGTCCTTTCATTGTATTTAATAACTACATACTTGGACTACTTTCACTCATAAAATTATTGAAGATTATTCCTGCTGAAGCAGAAAAGTCCTGATTCTCTAACCAATATTTTCATTGTTGGCAGCCGTATAAAGTATCCAACTTAAAGCCTTAATGAAAACGTTTAATCTTAGACTTCATTTTTTTTTTTGAAAACTACTATAAAGAAAAGGGGAGAAACAGGTGGAAAATCTTGATAAACCAGAATCGCCACTCTTGGGATGGGACATCATCAAATCAGAAATAATCCCAATCGTAGCCTATTATATTATAAGTGCATTGTAGCAAATTCTAGTATATACTATCGTATGGTTCACAAAATGAAAGGTTCCAACACATATTGGCCCGAAACTTAAATTTAAACCATTGTGCCATAGATTCTGTAAAAAAATGTCTTCTTGTTTCTTTAAAGTAATCTCTCTATACATTATTAGATTCACTACACCACCATATTTCAGACGCTTCACCCACTATATTCCAAATGAATGATTAATTCTAATTATTTTCTAATTGCCCTTAAATACATTAATCCTTCCTTGTTCTTAGTAATTATTTACAGCTGCTATGAAGTAGCAGCCACCTGAATTCTTCAGAAAATAATTTAAATTTCTTTACCATTATTAATGCTTCCTACGGCATAAACCTACCTATCGTGCAATCCAGTATTTAGTGTGAGACCTGGTCGAAATACCCAAAAAGAAATCAAAATTAATTCTTCGTTTTTCTTTGGTTTACCTAATGATAACTTCTTACCATTTACAAAGCCACCAAACTCGGGGGGACAATCTGAATAATAAATGAAAGGATAACTTCAACAAACGTCAAGGCGTATTTCACAAAGCTCCGTCGGCAAAATTACTACATTAAATTATTGATTTGAGTGTGATAAAATAAACTTAAGCTATTATTATCCTTAGGTCAGTGAGTGAAAAAGAACCTCCCCCACGCCCACAAGTTGTTTGGATTGCTGAGACGATTAAAAATATATTAAGTATGACCTGTGCTGATTGTGGTAAAAGTAAGGAATGCTGAAGATTTTTTTTTTCGAAGTGCTAGCATGGGAAATTATGGCAAAGCAGGGATTAGATTGGATTGAAAAATGTGTGGGAATTAATAGGATTAAAATTGATTTGACTCAAATTCGCCGTGGTGGTTTTGGCGAAATGTGAAAATTATTCTTGTGAATAATCTTGCGTTACAAATTAAAATAGGAAAGGTCAGGCAAGATGGCTTACGGAAGAATAAATGATTAATGACTGACTTAATCAAAATAAGATATCTACCTCCTACGTCACCAGGCCTGTAAACATTTCAATAGCTTTGAAGTGGACGTTTACAAACATGAATACGAGTCATAAGTTTTTTCCTATTTAATGTTATGCCATATTTCCTGACTAACATGTGTGGAAGAGACAGGGCTAAAACAAACAATACTAGTCCATTCCGTTAAGTAGGAAAGAAGGAGGTTCGACAGAACCGACCTATTAGTAGCTACCTTATTTTTTATTTTTAATGGTGGTAAATATTGAATTTTTTATATATTTTTCATTCGGGACCTTTACAGAAAGTCTGATGACAATAGATACGTTGACTGTAATTTATTATCAACATTGCTGGGACCAACATGCTAGGAGGTGTAACCACCGGCAAAAAACTTTCATCATCATATACACCTTGACAGCTCTTATGGAAGGAGGGAAGGGCTATAAATGCATCTGGAATTAAAGAGTCGTCGAAGGGTCATGACTACTTTTTTTTTGTTTTTTGTAACACTACAGCCCCTTTCGGGCCTTCGCTTAGAGATAGTTAGAGTATGTCATTATCAAGATCGAATGTATCACCACTCCAGAAGGTGATCGGTTCAGTATCACGCTTTGGCCGTGTGTTCGTCTCCCAAGTACGATACATTCTGATTTTAAACCAGCACGTTTCATAACTGAACGGGCTTATAGTCCGCCCAAAGTGCTTTACTGAGGATGATTTTGATATATTCAGTCTAGTACAGATACTGATCGAGATGAACACCGAGGTATCAAACACAGAATTTAAGAGGAACCCGTTCTGAACTGCGCTCACCAGCCATAATGTGGAAATCCTTCCTATAACGTTTCAGGTTTTGACTGGCGCCCTGCAACGTTGTGCGAAACAAAATTGATTCATACTTCTGCGCATTGACCTTCATTCGCCAATTGTCTGTGTAGAGCATGACATCATTAAACATTTTTTGAAGATTGCTCTGAACTATTGTAGCTTTTCGATCTGCCGTATAAATCATCAAATCATCAGCAACCGCTACCAATGGTCACGTTGGCGAGACGTTGAAATCAAAGCCGTTCCATATGTTGCGAATGAATATTGAGAAAAGCAGAGACGCAGTAACTATTCCCTGCTATAGACCGTTCAGGACCTTGAAGTCGCGCATTGTCGTTAGATTTCAATCAGTTACAACAAATTATTTCCCATGTAACATATTGCACATTATGGCGACAAGCTGTCTAGGGAACCTGTCCTAAAGGAGTTTAAAAATTAGTCCATCGAAAGCTTTCTCCATATCAATGAGACGCGCTCCATCACATTCTTTGTTGTATAGTTTCCAACAAATGTCTGAGGTTACTTTCGTTATCGCATATATGGTCGAATCCCTGGCAAGAAAACCACATTTGGCAAATCGACATCAACTCATGTTTTTCAATGTGTGCGTTTAATGCTTAAATCAATATCACTTCAAACACCTTGCTGATGTTAGGCAGCAGGCTGATGGAGCGATAGCTTTTAGGGCTCTAAGATTCATTTCCTTTCTTTAAGATTGGAAATACTTCAGCCTTTTTCCACTCATTTGGGAAATATAAATTGCTCAACATGTTGTTGAACAGTATGCAATAATTCTTAATAGCAACCTCAGGCAAATGTCGGAAGACTATTTTTGGAATACCGTCAATACCACACGATTTCTTGTTGCTTATCCTATAAAATATAAAACACAATTCTTCATAGCTGACAAAGTAATCAATAAGATTCAAACTCGGTATGAGGTCAGATGTTAATATTTCATTGAAATGAAGAATTCATTGGGCGTTCAGGCTTGACTCGAGGTCGGAAACTTTTGTTTCAACAACCTCTGAAAATATTTGATTCCCTCTCAGGGTTTCGTAAATGAACTTATTCAAAATGCGTTCCAATCAAGGCAAGTTTCTGCAATCTATCACATGTAATCCTGTTTACATTTCTATCTGGTGTCGTACTATCAATTTCGATGCCAGCCCTATCGAGAAGATTTATCTTATCACTAGCGAAGAAAAACATTGCTTCTGGTAATCCCAATTAAACTTCTTTTGAAACTTTCCCCCATCTGTTTTTAGCGGTTTGTACTAAAAACCGAAAACCTATTGCAATCATGACCTGTGTCTGTTTGTTCGTCTATCTGTCACAGCAGTTTTCCTACGAAACCATAGAAGCTACAGCCATGCAACTTTGTGGAAAGGTCAGAAGTGGTGACTTCTTAAAAGTTTCGGGGTGGACAAATTTTTCAAAGGGGTTTAAGGTGGGCTTCGTCACAATTGGAAGTCGAGTCGGGTGTCATTGAAAAGGCCTTAATGAGATCTTTTCAAAACAAGTCTTAAAATTTCCTTATCAGTACCGTGGGGGGCAGGGGAAGGGGAAATGTACGAACTTTTCGCGTACCTCCCGACGATTGAACACCTCTAATCCGAAAAAAACTGAAATGTAGGTCTTTATACGATAATTATAAATGTAGGTCTTTATACGACAAATACGGGGAAAGTCCAAATTCACTCAACTTTGTTAGTAATAGTATGATTTATCGATTTTACATTTACTTAAATAAAATCTTCATGGTACCTTTGAATTCAATAAGCTTCAGTACACAAATGATTATTTATAAAATTGACCTATCCTCAAAGTTTCACAAAGATCAAATGGTACCCAACGAAGTTATAGCGGTTTGAATTTTCCTGAATGACTATGGAACAATATGAGTTGTATTACTATGGAAACATATGGCTACGGAACAATATGCGCTTTTTACTGACTCAGACACTGCAGGCTTGCTAGGATTTGCATGAAAGTTCAAGGAATGATAGGTATCATGAATATCTTTGAAAATTAGTTCAGCTAGTGTTCTCAGTAATCGTGAAACAAAATAGTGGATGTTTTAAATGTGAAGATTGAATAATTTCGAGTTATTTTTCCCTAACGTTTAATTAACACTATAGGTGAAATAAGTCGAGGAGGCAGGTTCCTAGCAGAAGGGCGCTGTAACCATTCTAGGGTTCGAAAAAAATTTTCTGATGCCATGAATCGATAATTTGAATTATTCACCCAATACTTGTGCGGTTAATGGACTCGTTATCAATTCAAACTAACAAAACAATCATTCGATTCAAAATGACGACACAACGAATGAATATTATCTAAATTTTATTGAGTCGTCTCACTTCGACGATGCTCGCGACAATACTACCCTTACAATCTATTTACGTCTACTTTTATATTTACAACACATCCATCATGAAAAGCTTAATCCTGTGTGCACGGACCGGCAGTAGTTTCGTCGTTTAATACCCCAGCATACGGTAATTATCCCTTAAGTTCGTGCAAGAGCGGCTACGTTTTATTGCACCCGCGCATGGTAAACATTTTTATGGTGCTGGAATACAAACGGATAATTCTTATTATTATTTTTATTGGGTTTCCCGGGGTTTCTTTACCGGCGGTTGAAACAATTACTGCCACAGTACACCCTTACCAGTGATTTGAATCACGAAATTTCAACTTGCAAGCGATCTATAAATCGAACTCGTCTCCCTGAGCGCGTATGCCTTGCAGAGGATTCGTCTGCATGATTCCTTGATGTTTGAGTTTCAGTAGCCGACTCTTCTCTTGCTTGCGATGGCATTGAGCCTAGGTGCCGCGTATATTCTTGTCGCTCAGTATCGTCATCATCGCTTATGGTTCCCTCCATAATGTACGCTGGTTTCAACCTATCAATTGATATGGTAACATTTTTGACTCGAACGTTTACCATGAAAGCTTTATCGGCTCTAGAAACGACTTTGAAAGGACCGCTATACGTCATTTGAAGCTGCTTTTTTATAGACCAAGTGCGAATAAAAACGTGTTACGTGTGGCGAAATCTTTGAATATGAACGTTTTCTTTTCACCATGTCGAGTTAGGGTTGTAGGTCGTATACCCTAGATATGCTCTCGGAGGATTTGGACATAACTGCTCTACAGTATTAGGTCCTTGTTTGATTCTACGAGGAATTCAGCTGGTATTCTTAATGGTTCGCCATAAACTAGCTCTGCAACGGTTGATTGGAGGTCTTCCTTCCAAGCGCAACATATTCCTAGGAGTACTGAGGGTAAGACATTGATTGTTCTTGTGATATTTGATTGCTGCTTTGAGATGCCTGTGGAATCGTTCGACCATGCCATTTGCTGCTGGGTGATATGGTGTTGTCCTGAAATGAGTGGTCCCAGTTAGGTTGTTTAATTCACTAAACAATGATGACTCAAATTGGCGTCCTTGGTCTTTTGTAACTCTGAAAGGCGCCCCAAACCTTGAAATCCATTGGGAATAGAATGGTCTTGCAATGGTCTCTGCTTCTAAATCTTCCATTGCAACTGTTTCCGGCCAGCGTATAAAACGATCTGTGCATGTTAAAATGTACCTGAATCCTTCTGAGATAGGCATGACGACGATGTCAATGGGGACATGCTCAAATTTACCAGTAGGGGATGAGAAGGTGCCTGGCGTAGTGCTAACTTATCTCGAAATTTTCGATTGCTGGCACTCAATGCAGTATTTTGCCCATTCGCGGCAGTCTTTATTCCTTGGTAGTCAAACATAACGCTGTGAGATGAGTTTGAGGGTGGCCTTGATACCTGGGTGAGACAGTCTGTCCACACTGTTGAACACAGTTTTTCGAAACTTCTTTGGCACGACTCTTCTGATCTTGGTAGCTCGATCAACTTCAGTTGCAGTGCTGATTTATCGTTTTGTAGGCTGGGAAGTCGAATTTTGCTTCGATTTCTTCGACCCTCGAGAGAACATCTGCAACTGTATTCTCCTTTCTGGTCAGTGTAGACAATGAATTCTCGTCCCTCGATCATATGGCGGAAATATTTAACGGCGTCGTTGATCGCTAAGAGTTACTGATCGTAGGCGGCGTATTTACTCTCGCCAGACTTTAGTTTCTTGAGAAAAAGGCCAATGGTTGCCAGTGGCCATTGGAAAGTTGTTGCAGTGCTGCCCCAATGTTTAGCTCGGAAGCATCGCAAAACATTGCTAGAGGTATGTTGGGTACTGGTTGAGCAAATAACGTTGCTCGTGCTAGGCTTTCTTTTGCTTCATGGAACGCTGCTTCTGCTTCCGAGGTCCAAGGCATGCTTAATTTCGCCTTGATATTATCAGCGAGTAGGCAACATAATGGAGCTTGAGTCTGCAGCTTTCGGTATGAATCTCCGATAAAAGTTTAACATACCTAGGAACTGACGTAACTCTTTTGCTGTTTTCGGTTGTGGGCACCGTCTGATGATTTCAACTTTTTGCGGTAGTGGTCGAGTGCCATTTTCACAGACTGAATAGCCCAAGAATTGTCCGC
The DNA here is from genome assembly GCA_963969285.1 of Odontomyia ornata. Taxonomy (NCBI): domain Eukaryota; kingdom Metazoa; phylum Arthropoda; class Insecta; order Diptera; family Stratiomyidae; genus Odontomyia; species Odontomyia ornata. The sequence goes on from OZ017739.1 coordinate 331,935,055, forward strand.
TCAGTTGTCCAAAGATGCGCTTTGCAGAATTAATGACTACTACGTACGTTTGCAGGTGGTGAAAGAGGATGTTAAGGGGATTAATGTGTTCTGCTGCTAATAATGAGGCAACTATGATGTCGTCTATATACGCATAGCAAAAATCCATGCCACGCAGTACTCCATCTATGAAACGCTGGAAGGTTTGCGCTGCGTTTCGTAGTCCGAACTTTATAAACGGGAATTCGAACAGCCCAAATAGTGTTGTAATTGCTGTCTTGCATGCATCTTCTTCGTCCACCGGGATTTGGTAAAACGCTTACACTAAGTCAATGGTGGAAACAACCTTTTTCCCCGCAAGAGTGTGCGAAAAGTTGTGGATATGTGGAACGGGATAACGATCTGGGATAGTCCTGGCGTTGAGTACACGATAGTCCCCGCAGGGTCTTCATTCATTGGACCTTTTCCTGCATATGAAGGGGTTAAGATCAGCAGCTTTGTTATGGTCTGGCAATTCCTAGTTTCAGCATGTTGTCGAATTCCGTTTTGGCTATTTTCAGTTTATCTCGTGCGTTTAGGGTTACCAGCAACTGGTAGTCCTGCAGTAGTCCTTATAGCGAACCGCATTGCGATTAACTTTTGGCACTCCGTCAGAATTTCCGGATATTTTGATAGAAGCTCATGAAATGGTGTTGATCCTGTTACCAGTTTTACGCTGAAGACTTCTCCAACAACAGAACGGCCTTTCACTTCCAGCTGGGTTGTGTTGCCCAACAGCTTCCGATTCGTGGGGTGTACCAAAAGTCCGTAGTACTCCAGGAAATCGAATCTCATTGGCTTTTCTATATCTGCAATTGCAAAGCGCTAAGTGAGATCGCATCGTAAGCCAAAGTTAAACGTCAGGGTTATAGCGCCGTAAGTACTTATGCGTGTCCCATTCACCGCGAAATGTTCAAAATCACACCTTTCTCGAGGCGCAGTGAAGTATTTGTGAGGGTATACGCATAACTCTGCACCAGTGTCTATCAATAAGGTTTTCTCGCTTGTGATGTCTTCCATAAAGAGGCGGCGTAATTGGCTAAGGCGCGTATCGTCCGCCACCATTAACGACGAGCCATTGCGTTTCCCGACCCAAAACTACATGGTTTTGTGCATTTGTTTGATTTTAGGCCAAAACGAGCATGGTACCAGCATACACCTTCTGCAACGTAACAACTCCGGGACGCGGAACATGCGCGGCTACGTAAGAAGCTTCGGGTATGAGAACGACCTCGCAGCTTACTGATCTCTTGGCAAAACGAGTCCAGTTTTTCTTCCATCTATGCGGCTAGCTTGAAGTCAAGCCTCTCTAGCTGTTCGGCTAGCGCTTCTGCTATCATTGTTGCTGTAAGTGAACCTGGGGTTAGTGCTGGTGTCGCCACAGTTGCTACCTGATTTCGCTGAAATGACGACATATCCTTGATTTTATCGGCCAACTATGCAACGCTCTCAAGCTGGATATTTTTTTGAATCAGTCGGACCGGCTTCATATCATCTGGCGTTCTTTTAAACCACATAGCACAGAGTAATTCATCGCTAATCACCGAACCTGCCAACTTCCTCACTTGACTTGGTTTCCTACCCCCCAACTCTTATAATTGACGCATGTTTTGCTCTTGCGATGCACACAGTCTTTTGATTAACGCTGCTTTCAACACCATGTATGGTTTCTCGGGTGGCATGTAGGTTACTATGTCTCGTTCTTCTGCGACAACTCTCCTTTCTACCAATTGAACCACACATGCGTATTTCTGTCCCTCGGTAGTTAGATTCGCTCCTTCGAAAGCCAGCTCAACTTACGAGAACCAGAGTTCTGGGTCATCATTATTGAATGGAGGCAATGTAACTCTGCCACTTCGATTTAAAAACGCGGACTATAATGCAGTAACGATTGCATTTACGTTTGTCGAGTCGTTAACCATTCTTGTACATTACTTCGTTTTATCACGCCGGGTTCACCAGTGTAGTTAATGGAATCGTTATCAATTCAAACTAACAACACAACCATTCGATTCAAAAAGATAACTCAAAGAATGAACATTATCTGAATTTTATTGAGTCGTCTCCCTTCGACGATCCTTGCGACAATACTACCCTTACAATCTACTTACGTGTACTTTTATATTTACAAAATATGGAAAAATCTGGAGACCAGATGTGTAATAAACCTGTCCTGTGTGTGCATGGAACGGCAGTAGTTCGGTCGTTTATTGCACCAGCGTATGGTAATGATCCCTTGAGTTCGTGCAAGAAAGAATGCGTTTTATTGCGCCCGCGCATGGTAATAATTTTTATTATGCCAGCATGGAAACGGATAACTCTTATCATTATTTTTATTGGGTTTCCCGGGTTTTATTACAGGCGGTTGCAACGATCACTGCCACACTTGTTCAAGAAATTGTTCAAATTCATCCAAAAGATGCCAAGTTTCGTTCATAAGCACATAACAGATTTTGTCCCACGGTAAATAATTTTTCTGAATGCAGGGCTCATTGAACATATTCATAAAAACTATTCCTTAAATTTTCATGAAAATCCGAGGAAAATAAGAGTGCCTGGGTCGATTTGAAATATATACAGGTATTAACTATCAACATGTGTTATTGTTCTTGTAATTCCATACTATTGAAATGGCGATAACTCACTTAGTTTTGATTTGATTTCCATGAAATTTTGTAGCCATAAGGGTCTTATATCAATCAAATAAATGTGAAACCTTAAGAAGTTGAAGGGCACCGTTTCGGTCTTTGGGGGAAAATGTAAAATTTACAAATCATATTATTAACAGAGTTGAGTGAATTTTGATTTCTGAGGTATTTGTTGCCCTTGGACTAATAAAGACCTACTTTCGTCATTTTGACGGATTTTTGGCTCAAATGTGTCAAATTGTGGTGGGAGGGGACACAAATATTGTTCATGCATTTTGAACCAGTGATAACTGTTCGCAATAATTTCCAATAATGTATTTTGAGTGCTTTGAAGATGATTTATCATTAGAGTGGTCTGAAGCGCAATCCCATTGAATATTTGGCTGGTTTCTTCAATTTTTCTCGTGGTACTTGTTAAGTGATCTATTTGTGATTAGATGAAGTGAATTTTTCGTTGAATGATATCGGTGGTTTTCTTGAAAATGTGAACCGTAGGTTCTATAATGCTAGTTTGATTTTTAAATAAGTTTAGAAGATACTGTTCGTTTGTATTTGTTCTTTATATTTCTTCTTCATATGCTGAGCGAATTCTTCATCAGAATTTCCAGTTGCACGTGATAAAGTTGCATAAAAACTACTTTACACACTTTTGTAACATTCAGTAGTCTCTCTTGTGCTGAGCAAAGCACCATCAAATTGACTAAGTCATTCCCTCATATTCCGTGCAGTATCCGGATGCATTAGGGACATTGACCCTACGTCCTCCAAGAATATTCCTGGATTTTTAGTGAATAGAGTAATATCGACTAGATCTTGCAGTTCCGCTTGCGTTCCGTTGAAGAGAGGTTTTACTAAGAGCGCACACAATAGTATTTGTGATAGGAGGAATCGCCCTTTTTTGTTTCCTTTTCTTTGTCATTTGTTATCTTTCGTTTAATTAAATCTTTGTTCAATGTGGGGTAAGCAAAACTAACTGGTGATATTTTCAATTTCACTTTAGGAGGATTGTCATCAGCTGTTTCGATCGTTTCAGCGATTGGTTGAGCCGGTGTGGAGCGCATAAAGAATGAATAACCCGGTCGCATTCACCTGATGATGTTTCGAATCTCACTTCTCAACTATGCTTATCCGATCCTGGTATTTCCTTAATTACACGCGCCATTCTCCATTAACAGAACAAGAGTACCAGTCATGAGTTCCGGTTGGGGTTTTTGCCACTTGTATCGGTTTTACAAAGTGTGCCAGTACGAGTATTCTTTTGACCACCGCTGGCAAAATTCAATATGTAATAATTGAACTAGTTTCCATCTTGTAACCAGGTTTAAGCTTTCTGGTTGCATCGACGGTCCTAGCAAAGTAGAAAGTGGTTGTCCAATCAAGAAATGGCCTGGTTTTAATGCTTGAAGGTCATTTGGATCACATGATAGGGGTATAAGGGTCCTTGAATTAATTACAGCTTCGACTTGGCATATTACTGTGTGTAACTGTTCCTAGGTTAAAGATGCATTTTCAAGTAGTCTTTTGAGATGGTATTTGGCAGATTTTACTACTGCCTCCCAAAGTCCACCGAAATGGGGTGATCTTGGTGGTATGTGCAGCTAATCAATCCCTTCTTTGCTGCCCTGGGTTTGAATTATATCTTGCTCATCATGACTGAATATAATATTGTATACTTCTTGGAATTCCGATCGTGCTCCAACGAAATTTGAGCTATTGTCACAAAATATTTTGGCGGGAAGGCCTCGTCTTGAAATGAATCGTTTGAGAATTCCGATGAATGCAGCAGCTGTCAAATCAGATGCAAGCTCCAAATGTACGGCTTTTATCGCGAAGCAAACAAAAACTGCAACATTTTTTCTACTGGTTGTTTCCCTCTTATTTGAAAATGACTTTTAACGGGTCCACATAAGTCAATCCCAATATTTAAGAATGGCCGGGACTGTTGGACTCTTTCTATCTGGCTAGAGCACAACGAACACATTGTCTTACAGTAGTGTTAGCTAAGTCTCTTCCCCTTGTGTACCAGAAAGTTTGTCTTGAGATGCACACCAAAATTTGGGGGCCTGCATATAGATATTTTCGGTGAAGGTCCTCCGTAGCCACTACAGCCCCTTTCGGGCCTTCGCTTAGAGATAGTTAAAGTATCTCATTGTCATGATCGAATATATCGGCACTCCACAAAGTTATATAATCATTATCACGCTTTGGCCGTGTGTTCGTCCGCCCAGTTGTGATACGTTCAGATTTTAAACCAGCGCGTATCATAACTGTCAGGCTTATAGTCCGTCCGAAAAATCACTTGAACTAAATCTCATTGACGCCAACAAAACTGGAACCAGAGACCTTCGGCTTACAGGCTTAGTGCTCTAACCACAAAACCAAGCGGAATGGTAGGTTACTTTTTTGAATTCTTCCCCCTACTCAAAATATTCTATTATCATCCAAGAATGGCGCTAGTGCTCTTATGTTACTTAAGTTGTCCAGATCAGAAGCAAAACCATGGGCTTGCATGCTCTTTGCAATTAGCTTCAATGCGATTTTCATTTCTATAGGCGTTGGTTTGCTGGTTGTGCGCTGGTCTTTTGGGATTCTACAATTTCTTGCAAAGCTGATGATGAATGCTAGTACCTCTTGTAGGCGTTGAAAGTTGTTTTTATGATGAATTTTTTTAACTATATCTGATGTTGAATTGTTGGTAGGAATTGCGAATTTTGTCCTTATTTCCGGTAGAGAACTTATGTTGCTTAGGTAATCTAGAGCTGGCTTTACTCGAATGGGATAGCAAAGAAAGCTTGGCCCTTTAAACTACAGAATTGCTGCTATTAGTTGTGCAGGAAGCATTCCTCGGAATATTATGTCTGCAGAGTTATTTTTAGATTCCACATGTTGCCAAATTAATGTCCCTTTAGACGACTGAATTGATGAAACTCGATTGGCCACAAATGTTGTAAACTTTGATGATGGAGATGATATCCACTGCAGAACAATTATGGAGTCCGTTCACAGAAACTTTTTTTCAATTGTTAGTGGAAGAATTGCTGTTACTGACACATCAAGTTAACAAGCAATTGGGCTGCGCATAACTCCAATCTCGCGATGATCGTTTTCTTTCTAGGTGAAACTCTACTTTTAGCATATATCAAGTTTGTTGTTATGCCACTTCGGCTCGCAAATAGGTGCAAGCACCGTAGGCCAATTGACTTGCATCTGCAAACCCATGAAATTGATAAGCTTTGTACCCAGTGACGGGTCTAATTTGCCATGATAACATATTTCAAGTGTGTTTAAGAAAGGAAGTTGCAGTCGATACATATTCCATTTTTGTTGCAAATCTTCCGACAATAGAGTGTCCCAATCAAGTTTTATCTCCAATAGCTGCTGCATAAATATTTTTGCTAACACTATAACTGGGTTTACAAGTCCAAGCGGGTCGAACAGTTGCGACATTTCTGAGAGCACGGTTCTTTTTGTAATTTGCTTTTCATTGTTGAGCTGACTAGTTTTTATAAAAAATTTGTCGGTGGATGGAGTCCAAGTGAATCCTAATGCTTTGATCACGTTCTCAGATTCTACTTTGGAGATGTCAACTTCTGTAGCTTTGTCTTCGGGAGTATAGATTTGAGAAGTGCACGATTGCTAGAGCACCACTTGCGTAACTGGAATCCTCCTTTTCGTAACTGATTGATTATTTGTTGCTGTAGATCTAAAGTGGCTTTGAGTGAATCACATCCAGTCAATAAATCGTCAACGTAGAAGTCTTGCTGAACTGTTTTTTTGCTAGGAGGTACAGTGCACCTTCACCGAGAGCGAGTTGGTTCAAACTCCTTATTGCCAAATATGGAGCACTTCGTGTGCCATATGTCACCGTTTTTAATCGGTATGTCTGTAATTCTCCTCCAGGCTTATTCTGCCAGAGAATAAGTTGGCAGTTTCGGTCTTGTGGAGCCCCAATTATCTGGCAATACATTTTTTCTATGTTAGCCATTATTACGTATTTGTGGCATCGAAATCGTAACAAGATATCGAAAAAATGTTGTTGCAACATTGTTCCAGTATGCAGAATGTCATTCAGAGACTTATTGCTTTATGTCTTGGCTGACCCATCAAACACGACTCTTAGTTTGGTAGTTTTACTCTCTGTTCACAATAGACAATGATGAAGAAGAAAATAGGGTGGTTTACTCTCATCGACCAGTTCCAAGTGTCCTAGCTTCCGATATTCTCCAATGAACGCAGTATAGTCATTTTGTAACTTGCGATTTCGAAGAAATAACCTTTGAAATGCACTGAGCCGCTGTAATGCTTTCTGTATCGACATTCCCAGGCAATTGGGACTCCTGAAAAAGAAGACGTACTATATATCATCCAGGTAAAGATCTGGTCTGTGTGGTCTAGCGGTTGGAGCATGAACGCATAAGCCGAAGGTCCCAGGTTCAAATCTCGTTGGGAGCAACGTGATTTAGTTCAGGGGATTTTTCGGACAAACAATGAGTGTTCACTCAGTGGTGATATGTACTGATTTAATCAGATCATGTCATAGCTGAGCAGGCACACGGGAGCATGGCACTGACCAAATTAACTTCCGAAAAAAAAATCAATACGGTCATGAAAATGAGATACTCTAACTATCTCTAAGCGAAGGCCCGAAAGGGGCTGTAGAGCTACAAAGAAGAAGAAGAAGAAGATCTGGTTACTGTAGCCATGAAGAATTTCTCAAATTCTTTATCTTATTCCACATTCGTTGTTACTGAAGAGGATCCAGCTTCCTCAATTTCCCAGAATCTTTGTAGATGTTGGTCTAGGTTTCGAGATACACCACTAATTTTAGTTTCTGCCAATGATTCTTTCGCCTTGCCTAGCACCATCCACCCGAATACCGCATTGTGCAAGTTAGGTTACTGTTCTCCTAAAAAAATTGTTCCTGGGATCATTATACCTCTGCACCAAGTAAAAGATCAATGTGTTGAGGTATGTTAAATGAGGGATCTGCTAACGCAAGATTTTTTAGAATTGTCCAGTTGGTGACTTCTATCCGTCGATCGGGGTGTTTGCTCAATATATCTTTTAGTACAAAAGCTTCAAACTGCATGCTAAAGCTGATGCATTCGGATATCATTGTCAAATTCACTCGCTTTGATGATTTTTGTCTACTATTGCCAACGCCCGCTATGTCTTGCATATCCTATATTTAACTTCTTGTAGAGTTTATCGGTGATAAAGCTTAACTGGGATCGGGAATCAATGAGCACTCTTGCGGAATGTTTTGTGCCATGCCCGTCCAATATATCTACCACCGCTGTCCCAAAAAATACGTACGACCATGATTGGTCTGTTAACGTAGTTAGTGTTTTGTTAGCTGATGTGACCGTTGAGTACTTCTCGAGGTGAAGTAGCGTATTATATTTTTTTCTCACACTTAGTACAGGATTTCGACTTGCAGATTTTTGAACCATGTCCTGTCTCGAAACAGTTGAAGCAGAGATGTTTTCTCCGTGCTGGTATTAAAAGTTAGAGGAAGCCATCGCAGTAGTAAATTTTGTGATCACCCTTGCATATCATGCATCCACTCTCCTTGGATTTGGTTGTGGCCAATGACGTTTCGTGCTGCGTAGTTAATGCCTTAGGTTGAGGCATAAATTTGTTGGTGAGGGTTTCTAAAGATTGAAATCTCAGCTCAAGAAATTTCAAAAATTGATTAAAAGTTGAAATTTCTCCTTACCACAACTAAAGACTGTTCAAACAGTATATACGTGACTTTATACAGCTTCTTGACTAAGAGAAATACCAGTACAGGATCCCAATTGTTGACTTGAATTTTCAATGCTTCCAGACCTCTTACGCACTCCTAAGTGTGTTGATTCGCCTATTAAATTCCGTTGCGTGATAAGCCTGTTAAGCACGACGTTAACTAATAATCTCTTATTCTCATACCGCTCTTTCACCAAATTCCAGGTAGGCTCATAATTGCTGTCGCAGATAAATAAATGCAAAATAAGAGCTTCAGCCTCACCAGTCAGATTAGTTTTTAGAAACCAGAGTTTTTGCGCCGGAGCAAATGCATTTTTGTCGATGAAATGACGGAATAAATTGTGGAACTCCTGCCACGCAAGGTAGTTCCCATCAAATTTAGGTAGTTCAATACGTAGCAGTTTTATATTCGATTGAGCTGGCTGACTTGTTTTCGTGATCGTCATTAATTGTAGTTGAATAGTTTCTACCCATGACTCGGGATTATTGTATACCGTTGGATCATAACCTTCGGAGATATCCGATGTTTCCATAATTTGGGAGTGTTTCGATCTTATTGCCTCCCAGTGTTGCTTAATTGCATGCGACTGGCAATCCTTAGAATCTTGAGGTTGATCTGACTTTGAACGATCTTCTGTTCGCTTCAAGAGATTTCTCAATGTCTGCAGCATAATTTCTTCGCATCGAACCGACAGCTAGACAAGTTTAACGTTTGTATTGATATTCGCTTCTGCCTTTGAATGTATCAGCTAGTTAATGTTCTTCTTTAATGTTTCACTTCCAGATAGTAGTTATGTTACTTTGAAAGTAATCTACCTCACTAAACTCTTCTGCTGTGGTCTTTAACGCCTCATTATTCTTCTGGAAATCATTCCATAGTGTCTAAGATATTTGACATCCTTGCGCTCTGGAGAGTTCTTATAATACGAACCGTCCGTTCAATCTTCGTCTGTTGCTAGCTGCCTGCTTAGCAAAGACTCCATGCTGAAATGAATCATTAGTTATATTTACGTGATTCTTTAATAATCGAAGCAGCCGCTGTTGTTTTCGGCTTCTTCAATTCACTGCGTTCTTCTTAATTGTCAGCAGAAAACGCCCCCACTCAGAAAATTGCGAAGTGGTTGGTCAAGGAATTCAATAACATGGACAAAAAATTTGTTACCAGATCAGCAGCGAATTCGGCAGAATTACGTTACTTGAGAAGTGGACTCTGATACAAGAGTCAGGAGAACAATGCAAAGCACGAGCCAAAATGTATTTGAAACTGGGTAGACTCTGCATGGGTGAGAGCTATTTCACTTTCAGGGGAGAATTCATTAAACAAACACGTGGTGCTCCAACGAGAAACCCTCTTTCCCAGTTTCTAAGCGAAGTTTTTATGGCATTTTTGGAGGAGAAGCTAGCACAAAAAGGTAAACTGTCGCATCGATGGGTGCGTTATGTAGACCATATCTTCACGATCATCAAAGAGGATCAGGTCCAGCAAACTCTCACGACGATCAACTCGATACACAACATCAGTTTCACCTACGAGCTGGAGTCGGACCAGCGGCTACCATTCCTGGACGTGATGGTATGTAGAGGAGCTAATGGATTGGAATTCGAAATATACCGCAAACCAACGGATGCGGATGATTCCTTTCACTTCGAACCATTGCCAACAGCAAAAATGGGCGACATTTAGCTGGCTTGTGAATCGAATGCTCACGCTTCCATTGAATAAGGAAGGCCTGAAAAAAACGTCCCACATTTATAAGTTACCCGAGTGGAATGGATACTCTACGGATGAAGTCACCAAATTGATAGCCAAACAAACGAAGGAGATCTTCAACAAATAGTTCACAACGCTAACTGCGGAAGTCAAGCAACGGAAGAGGTTGGTTGTAACTTTTGACTCAAGGATGGAAACAATGAAGAGGGCTATGAAGAACGTAGACATCGACCTAGTTTATACGAGCCGGGCCCCAAAACTACAGAACTTGATAGGATCAACCAAGGACCCCATACCCAAAATAGAGCGGAACGGAGTCTTCAAGGTATCGTGTACGAAATGTAATGGATGTTATATTGGACAAACGAGGAGAGCACTAGGTGTCAGATGGAACGAACACTTAAGGGAAGCAATCAACAAAAACAAAAAGCAGGATGCAAAAAACTTCAAATCAAAAGTGGCGAAGCATATAGTCCTTAAAAAACATGACATCACTGCGGACAACGTGAGCATGCTGAGAACGATTACAAACGGGTGGAAGCTTCATGTAGCAGAAAGTTGTGAATTTGGAACGGTGACCCAGGTAATGGATACACCTGACTATTCAAGCTTAGAAAATAATGAATGTAATTAAGTAGTAATAAGGAAAATCAAAATAGGTAGTTAGGGATTAAGTAAAAGATCTTTGAGGGGTTAGAGACATATTAGGTGTAATTAGAGATTCAATTTAATAGTTTAAAGAGTTTAGTATAAATATTAGGACACTTGTAGTACAGGGAATAGTAGTACTGAGGAAGTTCTCAAGTAGAGAACGAAACAATTGTATACGGAATAAAAATAAAAATAGTAGAATTAAAGGGAGTTTACTTTCTTTCATTTTTCATATCGATTTTTTCCCATAAAGAATAAACTGCTGGTAAATTTTGAGAAGCAGCTCGTTATTTCCAGCCACATTATTTGCAACATTTTCAGCCGGTCCTCTAGCGGCACGTGCAAATGATACTCCGGGCTTAACGAAGTTGGAAAGTATGACACTGCGGCGTACTTGTATTTGCTTTGGAGCAAATTTTACTTTTGCATCTTGATATCGGAAGCATCCTCGATATGATGCTGGATGGCCAAAAACATCGTAGTTAACGCAGTTTAATTTTTCTTTAGGCTCCGTCTGAGCCAATTTGCACTCACCGGGAGCATGAACATCAGCTGAGTGACCATTCTTTGGATTCTCTTTTCTGGAGGCGTCCCCAACTCACCAATCTGAAGCTCAAGTACCTTATTTGTTGAAGGCCAGTTAAACAGCCTTTATTTGTAATTTGTACCAGGCAAAGTGGTAAATTCTTCCTTCTTACGGTGGAACTTCTTGTCGCAAAGGCTTTGCCGGAAATAAATTCAATTTCTGGTGCAACTTTCTTGAGAACCTGAAGAAGATCGACAGTATTCTCTCCGCAGTCCATGTCCTTCAACAAAAAAGTCTGATTTTTTCACTTTTTGGGGTATAGTTGAAGTGTGGAACCAGACCAGAATTCAGCGCATCTTTAGCTAATTTGAACTCAACCAGGGATTTCGTTCTAATAGTAAATTTTTTAGCGTTAACTGTTTTGATCTCAAAATTGGTTAGCTTATTTTCGGCTGCCAATAGCCGAACCATATCTTTTCCGCTTTGACCGAACACGTTAATTTGCGAAATCTTTCTGCCTTTTTGGAAGCTTTTTCAGAGGCACCAGCAGAACTGCAAGCTGTTTTCTTCTCCTTATATTTATTTTTTAAGTACTGAATAAAATTTACATCATTATCTTCATCAGAATTACCTTCGATGCTTTCTTCAACTTGCATTTCTTCGGTTAATCCCTCCAACCAGCAATTAGAACTTCTGGATTTCTTGCTTTGCACTTTTCTTCGCCTTTGTTACCTGCTGCACTTGATTTTGCGACTACAAATTTTTGAGGCTTCATCCCTTTCTTCAATAGATCTATGAAGGACTGTGTCCCTAGCCTTAGTTCTTTATTTTCTTCTTGCAGTTTAATTATTTGGTGATTGACCGCTATTATTTGTAGGTTGCATCCGCCATCTGCGGAGTTTTCTTGATGTTTCTTTTGCTGATTATCGCCAGTTACGTATTCGTCGTTTCCCCAGGTGGTGCCAAAGGTGTGAAGCCGTCGGGCTCCTCCAGACAAGCGGTCCTGAAGTTTTCTTGGGTTCTTCGCTTTTCTTTACTAATTCAAATAATATTCGAAGGAAATTTCTTGAGTCGATTGCTTCGATAAAATAAGCTTTGCCCGATAAAAATTAACTTCGGACTAACGTTTTAAAAAATTAATTTAATTTTTGAAAACTTTTCACAGGAACGATTTAAAACACATCTATTCGCAAAGAATGCTAAACGTATAATCAAATCGATTAGCGATAACCATGAATAATTTCTCATCATAATTATTTTAAACAAATTTTATCTTAACAATTTAAAGTTAGCATTAAATTACTAACAATTCCTTACACTCCTTCCTTTCTAGTTCCCAGCAAGCCGCAAAACCTCACGGTGCTGACTGTCACATCAACATCAATACGGTTGTCATGGCGTGAACCAAAAAATCTAAATGGTGCCATCGATGGATATCACGTCTTTCACATACATGAGAATCAAACCGGTGTGGAAATCGTCAGAAGTTCATCGATTACCGGCGGGCCATACATAACATACGAACTACCCAATCTAAGTGAAGATCATTCCATTTACTACATACTCATGCATGCATATTTAACCACGTATATATCTTCTCTATCTTTTTCACTTTTATAAATATTTCTTTACATGCCTTAATGTAAATATATTATGCACATTTGTATGTAGATTAAGTTTAGTTCGTATAGCAGAGCTAATATATATGTGACCAAGCTTTTATACAATATAAATATCACACACAACATGTAACGTAATCCCATTTTCCCACCGCATAAACATTGTAACAACGAATCAGCAAACGCCTACACATACGCATTATGCATGAAATTTTCCCAACCTTTGATAAAGTGATCCAGGGACTTGTGGCCATGAAGTTAAGCGAATTAAAGCTCCAGCGCACTATTAATTTCGTTAATAATTTATTATTTTGGCAATATTGAAAATGCCATCCATTTGCCGAGCTATTTATGGAGCGAAATTGAACCCCAATTTGTTACACTTTGTGTAGAAATTTCATGGATCCTTTTTGAACAAACTTGAAAGGATGTGGCCCATATTACTTTATTGTTGTATTTTATAACGCACTCTGCACTGCCAGAATATTCAGGCACTGATTTAAGCTTCATGCAAGCATCGATCTCTTGTTGAAATTTTCCCAGGATATATGAATGTTCGCTCTGGGGCTGAAATTGTTTAGCATTTCACATGCTGTTAAAAATTATCAACTCAAAACTTTTGTGTATCTAAAATTTCCCTGCTCGGACAAAGCATACGAGTAGGAGACCTCATACGTACAATGCATACAATCTTGCAATGTTTCAATAGTTTCCCATTCTTCTAACCTGTCGGTCTATGATACATAACAAAATATCCTATTCAAATATGTTTGCCAAAGTTTTCAGTAGATTTTACGGTTACAATGAGATTCAATTCAAATTTATAATTCTTTCATACATAGTTATAAAAGTTGTAGTTTTTCATTTGAAAAATTTATACATGTCGTCCTCCATCGTTAGTTATCCTTGCAACATCCCATCCTGAGCTCTCACCGATTCATACTCGTTTTTCTGTTGAAATTTTCATTTGCCTGCTGCTATTTAAATGGTATACGAATGAAAAATTATGCAATGTTAACTTTTATAATTAATGTGTGTTATGTGTAACTTGTTTTTGTTGCTCTACTTTAGTTGAAGAATGTGTGAATTTGTGTTTTATATTTCACTACGGTAAACCCCACGTATGTGTGTTGGATTTTGGGGATTTGTTTGGTGGATTTATGGGAAAATTCTTTTGCTGGTGCTTTTCTGCCGGTGTTTGCATGAGATTGTGATGGATTAGTGTTTCCAGCAACAAAAATACAATTGTTATTTCCAAATGTGATAATATCAATGATATCAATAATTAATTTAAAAATTTATAAAATTTGAGTAAAAATATTAAGCGAAATATACAAATTTTAGTAACTTTGAGTAGGAGTCCCAATTCAAATTATTAAAATTAGTAAAAATATTCATCAAACTAATTAAAATTTTTATTGCTAACTAATTAAACATATAAATGACTTTAATTTTAATCGCTCCGATTAATTGCATGTTCGCAAAATAGAATATTATCATGAATTGGCCGTTATTTGCCGAACCCGAAGTTAAAACGAAAAGTAGCTGAAGCTGGAAGATTGATTTGAATTTAGTCATTAAGCGCCAATAATCGTTAAAAAATCTTTCAAACCGTTATTATTTATACAGTACCACATAAACCTAAGGCGTCAGCCGGGTATTGCGTCACTAGAATGGATAAAAAAGCGAAAAAAAATAATTTCATTTTACAAAAACCTAGTTTCTTATAAAAGCTAGGTTGATGCAATCATAATGTCGTGCCAACCCATGTCTTCTTTATACGATATATTCACCGCGACCGTGCGTTGGTTAGTAAATTGTCCCTCAAAAGACGCTTCTAGATTTTTAGGAACTACGGGGGCGGTCCCAAAAGTACCCGACCCGACAAAGAAAACAGTGAAAAAATTGCGTAAATGTTTTTTATTTTTCAACATATTCTCCTTTCAGCTCGATACACTTTTCCCCAACGATGTTCAATAGCTTCGATACCCGCTTTATAGTAGGAACCGTCAAGCTCTCCAAAATAGCTATTAACCGCAGACTTTACTTCTTTATTGTTAGCAAATCTTTTGCCGCCGAGCCATTTTTTCAAATTCAGAAAAAGAAAATAATCCGAGGGAGTCAGATCTGGCGAATAAGGTGCGTAAGGAAGCAATTCAAACTTCAACTCATTGATTTTAGCCATCGTAATGACGCACTTGTGGCCTGGTGCGTTGTCGTGATGAAACAACACTTTCTTTTTCGTCAGATGGAGCCGTTTTTTCTTGATTTCATCACTCAAACGCTGCAATAAGGCTGCATAATATGCGCCGTTGATTGTTTTTCCTTTCTCGAGATAATCAATAAATATTATTCACGCGCATCCCAGAAAACGGATACCATGAGCTTGCCAGCTGACTGAACTGTCTTTGCTTTCTTTGGAGCCGGTTTTCCCTTTTCAGTCCGCTGCTTTGACTGCTCCTTGGTCTCAGGTGTAAAATGATTGACCAATGTTTCGTCCATGGTAGAGAATTGACGCAAAAACTCGTCTTCATTGCTGCGAAACATTATCAAACACTCGATGGAAACATCCTCACTTTGCTGTTTGTGCTCCATTGTGAGCAAACGTGGCACCCATCTTGCGCCCAGCTTTCTCATGTCCAAATTTTCGGTCAAAATGCGATGCACAGCACTTTTTGAAATTCCTGCCATGTCTGCTATCTCGCGCACTTTTAGTCGACGGTCATCCGATACCATTTTGTGGGTTTTCTTCTTTCTGACGTAGTGACCTCACTTGGTCGACCACTGCGGTGTGCATCTTGGCAGCTCGTACGACCTTGCTTAAGCTCAGCTACCCATTATTTGACCATTGTTAATGAAGGAGCTGACTTCCGCAGAGTGGAATCCAACTTGACTTTGATATCGGTTGGACTCAGACCTTTCAAGTGAAAGTATTGTATCACATAACGATGCCCGATTTTTTCTATATTTACAAATTCACTGAGAGCGTTCACTTTGGATGTCTGTAACAAAATAATAATAAACGTAACGTTATGAATTTTTCACATTAAGTTCTTGGAAGGTGGTATTGTCAATCCCAGTAATTGTTTTTTTAAAACTACCTGTATTCATAAGTCAGGTCGGGTACTTTTGAGACTACCCTCGAAGCAAACCCGCGGGAGGTCAGACCTTCCAACACAGAAAATTCTTGTGCCACGCATGTTCAGCCCATAGATACGTTTGTTCCTCACCCATGCGTCTTGAACAATTGCGATGTGTTATGATGATTTTGTCTGCAGCATAACGTGCCGCCTACATATTAAATATGAGGTTAAAGATAAATTCAGAATCCTACCCAACTTTCTCTCTTCATCCTTCCTCATTTGGGAAAGGTCACCTAAAGCCTCCGTGGGAGCAAATGAAGTCGCGACCCCAGGGCAAACCTCAATGGATCAACTCTAGCCTGATCCATCCTGACCACCATGGCAGTTTTCAAGTTATTAGCCAGTACACTGCTGCTTTGCTGACGGGAAATAATGTTCCAGCTTCCCGCAGATATTTCTGGATTCTGCATCCTGGGGTTGGCCATAATATCCATAGGATCTTGACTGTTGATAGGATCCAAATTACAGCCATGGCCGGCTTAATCAAGGTGTCCTCTTTCACAAGGGTGAACTTCGCCTGCTTATCTGGAGCCTTGAAGATTACCACTTTGGTAAACCAGTCCGTTCGTCCGACAAACAGACCATTCATTCTGTATGGAACAGTGATATTTCCCGAGATTTCAAATAAATTGTCAAAGCATGCTCTCTAGCATTCAACATCAACCAGGTCTCCGTTGCTGAATCCAATGCATGCTGGTATACAGCAGCTTCTGCGTACTTACTACATATCAAAAATGATGCATTCGAGCAAGTTTGGTCTCCTAAACCTTAGTAGCTTGAAGCTCCTGATTCGTGATACCCATCTGGCATCCTCGATTGTTTTGGCCTTGTAATCCTCCCCTTATTCATTGACTCTTTCTGGCTACTTGGTGTTTATTAAAACGTGTTAGATTAAATGGCAGCCAAGTTTATTGTGCAAGAGTTACAAGTAAAGTGACTAATAAAGGCTGCTCCAACCAAAACACACGATGTCAACTGTAAATAAAACAAAAAGTTTTCAGAGAATTCTGTAATTTTTTATTATAATAGAAGGATCTATGACAATTATTTGTAAAACAAAATATCGCCCAAATGCTCGCCACGGTTACGGCTTCTTTCAAATATCGCCAGAAAAAGAAGGCCAACGATGTCAAATCACATGATCGTGGCGACCAATTAACATCGCCACAACGTGAGATAACACGGCCATTGAATTTCTCGCGCAAAAGAGCCATTGTTTCGTTGTCTGTGTGGCAAGTGGCACGATCCTGTTGGAACCACATATCGACCAGGTCCAACCTCTATTTCTGGCCACAAAAAGTCCATTATCATCTCGTAATAGCGAACACCAATCAGAGTAACTGCTTGGCCGTCCTCGTTTTCGAAGAAGTACGGCACGATGACGCAGCCAGCCCATAAACCGCAACAAACAGTCACCCTTTATGGATGCATCGGCTTTTCAACAATCACTCGTGGATTCTCATTTGCCCAAATGCGGCAATTCTGCTTGTTAACGAATCCACTGTGGTGAAAGTGTGCCTCGTTGTTAAAAAAGATTTTCTTTGTAAAGTCACCATACCCTTCTGGCTTGAAATGACTTCAGCTCTTGAAATAATTGAACCTTGTAAGCGTGTAAATTCAAATCTTTATTCAAAATTCGCATCAGTGATGTTCATGAGATGTTCAATTGTTGGGAACGACGACGAGCCGAGGTTGACGGCTCTATTGCCACACTATCGCGAACAACAGCAATGTTTTCCGCAGAACGAACTGGGTGAGCATGCACAGGTTATTTCACATTTCCTACAGACCCGGTTTGCTGAAATTTGCGCACAATTCTCCTGATTGTGGACACATTTGGTCGATTATGCTGACCAAAAAAATCAACAACCTTAACGCGCTGCTCAATTGTGTACCTCTCCATGGTTGAATTTTTCAAACACTGAAACAAAGAAATGTCAAATTAAGTTGGGCGAAAACTTGACGTTAAGGTGTGACTCACAATTAACATCGTGCATTATGGTTAGACCATCCTTCAGTAGCGGGTAGTTGATCGACGAAAGGAACGTCAATATTTGTGTGTCTACATACACATTTTCAACACCCCAACTTGCTTAATTATAACAAACATTAATCTATTGCATTTAATTCGAAATACATTCTTATTTAACAATTATGGATCCATTAATTTAATTCAATGTCTGTTTTTATGATGAAGCACTTATTATGCCCATATTAGACACACAACATAACAGCTTGCTTGCATTGACACCTTTCGTTAGACAGACCGTAATATCAATGTCAATAGATACATATTTTAGTCGAATCGTACCGTCCAAAACCATGTTCCTTACGAAGTGGAACCGAATGCTGATATGCTTGGTGTTGGGTCGATATGCATCGTTCCCCGCAATATCTAGCACGCCATGGTTGTCAGCATGTAACAACACGCTTCCGACTGTTTCGAACTAGCTTAGAAACTGGATGAGCCAAGACGCTTCCTGTGCTGCCGATGTCATGGCCACATATTCGGCTTCTGCTGGCGTGAGCGCAACCGTTTTCTGCTTCTTACAACTCAAAGATACAGCTCTATCTACCAAAATGAGCACCCATCCTGTGCATGAGCGCCGACTGTCGACATCCGATGCCCAGCCTGCATCTACATAACCGCTTATGTTTTCGGATGAACTTCGTCATTCGGATGAACTTCGTGGTTGCATTTCATTGGTTGTTCATTGTGAACTGCATTCTGTGGATGTTTGCATTCCAATCTCGTGGCGCACTTTCATCGGTTCGTATGAACTGCAAGATACAATAGTTTGGTTAGCCTGTTCAACCCAACCGATTGCTCGTGGTGTCGTCACAGCTACTTGAACGTGTTCTATCTCGTTATTCTCGCAGTGCCGTTGGGATAGCTTCGATGTATGTATATGACGGTCCTCTGTCGGTGATTATTCGTTTCGGAATCCCAAAGAATCCAGACAGGTCGTTCAACATTTTTACGACTGGCTTTGTTTCCGTGTTGCTTACTGCCCTCAGGATGATGTATTTTATCAAGGGATCACATATCGCTATTACGTACAAATTTCCGTTTCGACTGCGTGGAAATTGTCCTAGGTGATCTATGTGCGATACACGAAATGGTATCGGGTTAACGTTCGTTGAATGAAGTGCTCCCTCTGGCTTTCCTCCAACTTGTTTGTCATAGAAGCACTCGGCACATGCCTTTATGTACTGCTTGGCTAGCTTACGTTGTTTGGGGAACCGAGTAGTTCCCGGAACTTCTCCAGCGTCTTCGCTTTGCCGAAATATCCCATTTCGTCATGATACGTTCGTATTACTCGCCATCTTATTGCTTTTGGGACAACGAATCTCAAGTTGTCTCTTACACGTCGATAAAGTCGACCTCCTTTTACCGAGTAATCCGTCTTAAGCTGCGCTATTTGGTCGGACTCTTGCTCTCCCTGCAGTACCTCCACAATATCCTGCGGAGATGGTTCCAGTCGCTGCAATGTGGTTAGCCAATCGTCATGATCGATTTGGATTCGGAATACGTTTTCGGCAACGGTCTGAACGCCGTCGCTCTGGTTAGCTGATGCTCGGCTGAGAGCATCTACGTGTTGCATGTTATCGCTGGATCGATGTGTTATGGTGTACTCGTACTCTTGTAGTCGCAGGAACCATCTAACGATTCGGGGAATGAGTGGCTTTCGGGTCTTCGTGGCAGCAACGGCTGTACAGTCGGTGAAGATGGGAAACGGCTTCCTTCTGCTCCGACGTGTTGCATTGCCGGCTATGATACGCTACCGGATGCCAGCTACCATTTAATTGCTGCATCAGCGCTCCACCTATGTCCATGCTGCTGGCATCGGTGTGGACTTCGTGCGCTGCATCTGGATCGTATATTTCGAGGACTGGTTGGCTCATTATGGCCTCCTTTAGTTCGTTGGAGGCGTCGTCCTGTGCGTTGGTCTATTCGAACTTAGTGTTTCCTTTCGTCCGTAATAACTTCATTAGAGGTGATGCTTCCCAGGAAACGTCAAACTTCTGGTTTTTGACTCTAGAAAGTTCCGTATCGCACCCATTTTGATGTCGCCGGGTGAAATTACTGCTTCCGAGACTGTGTCCCAGGAACGTTAGTTGCGATGCGAGAAACTTGCACTTGTCTAGCTGGTGTGTCATCCCGGCTTTCTCCAGCAGATCCAGAAATTCGGTTAGCGTCGTTATTGATTCCTCGACCACGTTGGTTGCAATGATGATTTCGTCTACATATGCGCTTGTGCTATGCTCCATTCGCTTTAATATGGACGTGATGACTCTCTGGAATATAGTGGATTGACTAGTCCAAAGGGCATGCAGTTAAATTCGTAGTGCCCGTTGTTCGTCACAAATGCGGTGTATTTCCGTGAGCTCTCGTTAATGGGGATTTGGTAATACCTCGCCATTAAACCTAGCGTTGTAAAGAGCTTTCGTCCTCACAACCGCGATAGCTGCTCTTCCACGGTCGGCATCGGATATCGTTCTTCCTCGGTGACTGCGTTTAAAACATGATAGTCAACGCACAATCGGTCGCTCCCATCTGCTTTTTTCACCATCACTATGGATGCTGCGTATTCCGATTCACTTTCTCGAATGATGTTGGGACTGAGAAGTCCTTCAATTTTCGCGTCAACCATTGCCCATTTCGCGAAAAGTACTCGATGTGATTGTAATGTCATCGGCTCATCACTTTTAACTTTAATGTTCATTTCGGCTGTTACACACTTACCCAGTTGTGAGAGATCGACGCGAAATCGAGATTCATATCGTTTTATTGCTGCGCGCACTTTATTTATATCGGCTTCATTCAAATTTCCGCACTTGAAATTTATATCGTTCCTCTTAATTTCACACGTACCGTTCTCAATAACAATTTTTAAGTTCCTTCTATCGAGGACGTCCATGCCCAATAATATAGGCGCATCGTGTTCATGATCACTGATCATGTACATATAGTTCACATGGTATCTGTACATCACACACGATTATGTTAAGGGCTGCCTTAAATTCGCACTGTACAACACCGCCTGCGAATCCCTTGTACGTTTTCATCACTGGCACAATGTCTACGTTTAGTCTACTCGCCACTGATTTCCGAATCAGATACATCTCGCTAGCAGACTCTATTATCGCAACGAATTCGAAGCCGCGCTCTACAACAGCACCTTTGCGTTTCCTTTCATTTCGCCCAGATGGAATACATCAGTAGTTGCTCGCTCCAAGAATATGTATCCCAGAGTTGCTTCATCCTGGAGATGAATTGCATCGCCGTTAGGCCGCATTGCGAAGATGGATCGAAGGCAGGTAATATAGCGAGTACTCCTGTACTCGTTTCGCTATGGCGTTGCCGTGTGCTCGCAATGTCGAGCCGTTGTTACATGGGAGCACATTGCCGTATCCAGTTCGCCACCTCCCGTCTTTGTTGTGTCTGTCTGCTCGCAATACCGCGCCGTTCTCGCCTGCAAACCGGTTGCCGTGTGTGCCTCACCACTACTACCATGCGTGTGCTCGCAATGTCGAGGCCTTGTAAAATGCGAGTGAGTTGCCATGTGTGGGTCACCACCACTACTATTCGTGTGCTCGCAAAACCCAGCCGTTGTTTGTCGCGACTCGCTGCAACGAGCCGTTGTTCACGGACATGACTCTACGACTGCTGTTCCTGTGTTCGTTTGAGACACCTAGTTGTCTCTCTCGTTAATGGTTGGCATTTTGCTCTTTGGGATTGGGAGTCCGTATCCCACTTCTAAATTTGTCAGATTAAAACAGGAATACTTTTTACTGGTATAAGGACTTTATTAGATTGGTCGCAAAACAAGACTCTATTTATATGGGTTCTAGTACACTATTGCTAGTATGGTTTGATAGTATTGGTGCGTGTGCTGCCTGTACGTGTGACACCCGGGTCAGAACGCACTTCCAAAAATAAGAAAATCGTCTACATAAATGGCGATTATCAAATTAACGTCCTTCGTGTAGTAGACACATAGATCCATCTTTGACTTGATAAGCCCAAACGATTTTAAAGCATCATCCTGACATCCATTCCACTGTCTGACACTCCGCTTTAGACCATACATGGCCTTCTTCATCTAACATACACGGCCGGTATCATCCTGAAATCCTTCGGGTTGATGAATGTAAATGTCCTCATCCAGTGTGCCTTGCAAATATGCGGTTATAGCATCCATTTGGTCTATGTTTAGATGGCGTTGAGCTGCTAATGCAATTAGGAGTCGAATGGACGTGTACCGGACGACTGACGAGTACATTTCTATATAATGCATTCCATACTTTTGAGTCCAAACTTTGGCAACTAATCGCGCTTTAGGCCGTGTTATCGTGCCATCATCTGCCCTTTTGGTTTTGAACACCCATTTCGTTTTGATGGCCTGTCTACCGGCTGGTAACTCAACAAAATCCCACGTTTCATTGTCATGTAAAGATTTCAGTTCATTTGTCATCGGGTCCTTCCATTGGAACACATTGTAGCTTTTCAAAGCTGCCACCCGAGTTTGAGGATCCCCGGTTCATGGTCACAAGGGAAATAGGTCGACGAATCAAATCGGTCTACAGCGTGCCGAATCCGTTCTTCCCTTGGTTGGCTGACGACAGAAGATGGCTCTGCTTCTGGAATCTGTGCTAAGAGGTCAGGGTCGCGAATGACATCATCCATTGTTATAACCTCCGACTTATCCTCGATAGATTTGTCATTATCATTTAAATCACTAACTCCAACTGGAGCTTCAGCTTTCACAGAATCGCTAAGAAGATCAATATTTAAATCCGAGGTGAATTTCGTCCAATGAGGTCTCACCATTAAGGACTCGCCATTCTTGTTTCTATAAAATTGACATCACGATTAATTATTACTCTTTTCTTTTTCGGGTCATAACATCGTAATCCCTTTTAGGTGTCGGCGTAACCAACGATTAGCATTTCGGATGCTTTTGCATCCCACTCAAGTCTCAAGTCTGGTCGTTGTCTGGACAATACAGGGTGCGGCAGCATAACTTCCTTTTTTCAAAATTCAACAAAACAAATTTTCAGCAGTACAACGGTAAATGCACGCTCCGCACTGTTCCAACGCATGATAGTGACTAACCAAGGGATGAGCAAAACTTTAAAATCACCTCTCTCCAATGAGACTACTAGCGCCGCGCTATAACAGTTAGCACTTTAAGGGCGGGCATTTCAAAAAAGGAAGTTATGCTGCCGCACCCTGTACTTCCTCCGGTGTCTTTCCTATAGTTCGATTGACCGATCGATTCGCCAGATTCGCAGCGTGGCTGGCCGCCTCTGCCCAAAATTCCTTATCGAGTTCTGCATCCACAAGTATACATTTTGCGCGTAATAGTCATACGCTCGGCAATGCCGTTTTGCTCAGGTGTATATGGTACGGTTGTCTCGTGGATAATTCCGGACGTTTTGCAGATATTCTTCATAGCTGCAATCACGAATTGGCGCCTAAACCGGGACCACATAAAACATTGTGCATCTAAATGTAAATTTCGTCAATGCTAATGTACGCACTACCACTGCCTCTAACTTTTAGGCGTTCATTATTTGCAACTCATAAATTGGGATGCGATGTTTTCTGAAAGCCAACTGAAATATCCTGACATGGTGTCATATGCCGCGATCCTCCGCTGTCGATGTACCAGTCAGCTGTTTTTTCGCACTCATCGTTGCACTAAATACATTAGCAAACTTTACTGTTGTTGGCGAGTTGGGTTGCATTTGCTTGTTGGGAAACTTTAGCTTGTATTACCCAATTTTGTTGCAGTTAAAGCATCTTGGCTTGCTTTTATTCAAACCTTTTTTGCCGTCGTGTCCACTCACAAATGCTGATTCAGTTTTTATGGCGCTTGTCGGCGCAAGGTTGAGCTGCAATGATTTCACCTTCTCCGTTGTGATATCTGCGCCACTTGCCGTCAGACCCATAACGAACAGATGATACTCCGGGCCGAGTTTTCCGAGCAACAATAATGCAACTACTCGATCTGTAATGATGACTTTCGAAGCAGTGCACCTCTTCCATGCTTCCATCGTTCGCCCAATATAATCGTCCATCGGTGGACAATCAGCTAATTGTACTCCTGTCAGGTCAATTAGTGCAGAGACTTCTCTGTCGATTCCGGACTCGCTGAATGATATTTGAGGCAATTTCCAGATGGCCAGTGGGCTACTTGTATCACTGAAATGATTCGCCACGTTGGTTTCTGTTGCCCAAACCAGCCATCCCATGGCTTCTTCGAGTTTGCTGCTATCTGTGTCGGTGTCTTCTTCCGCGATATATTTTGCTAATTTTCGCAGTCGCAAAAATGCCAACACAAACGCCGCCACCCGCTATAATTTTCTCGCCCTGCATTTCTCTCAGCATTGTGCAGGGCGACGACGAAAATCACAGATATCTAAATCGCACAAATCGATCAATGCAAATAATTTGCCACGATAGTTTTACACCTGCGCCTATAACCTGTTACGCGTTGGTATTATTTGTTCCACGTGTAACCATTAAAACGCGTTAGATTAAATGGAAGCCAAGTTTATTGTCCGAGGCCTACAAGTAGACTGACTAATAGTAGCGGGTGGTTTATCGACGGAAGGTACGTCAATATGTGTGTCTACAAATATCGTGGCGGACAAAAGTCTACGACAACTCCTTATATTGAGATTCTGGTTGATTGGAAGCTTTAATCAAAAATCCAATGATGTAATAAGAATATATTTATAAAAAAACAAAGACAAAAACATTTCATTAACAACCTTAAGGAGAAATTCGTAAAAACATAAAAAAATGAATTGACAAAAGTCTACGACAGTCAGTGCTGGCTGACTTGTACACAAAATATTTTCAACTAAACGTATTCGAATTTTAAAAAACTTTTTGCTGGCTTAATATTTGGTTGGACCCCCTTCGTATCAATTACTGCTTGCAGTCTTCGAGGCATAGAGGGACTAAATTACCAGTTTCTGCAGATGCGATTTTCGCCCATTCTGTAACAAGCGCTTCCTTCAACAAATTTTTATTTTTAATACAACATTTTCAAATTTTCCGTACCAAAAGCTCCCATACATGCTCTATTGGGTTTAAATCCGGACTTTGCGGAGGCGTATTAAGTTGCCTGGGAGCGTAGTACAACAACCAGTTCTTGACGAAAAGTGCTGTGTATTTTAGATCATTGTCTTTGTTGGAAAATCCATCTCTCAAAGACCCAGCTTCTTCACTGATGGCTTAAAAATTATTGTAACAGGTTCTTGTAAACATAACGGTCCAGCGTAGTTTCTACAAAAGCCAATCTGCCATACCCAGATGCAGCCATGGCTCCCCGAACTATCACATTACCTCCAAAGAGCTTGATAATAGGACCCAAATTGTTGGTCTCTAAAGCCGTGTTTTTTTTTTCCTCCATACTTTACTACGACCATCACTTCTGAAAATATTGAAGTTGGCCTCATCGGTGAATAAGACGCGATTCCAAAAATCATTGTCCTTGCCAATATGGGCCTTGGTGAACTGCAAACGCAGAAGTTGGTTTTTGGCGGATATTAATGGCTTTTTACGTGGAGTTCTGCTTTGAAACCCATTAATATTTGATGCTCTCGTGATGGTTCTTGCATGGACATCCTTTTTCCTTTCTACAGCCACTTGTTTCGCCAAATTTGGAGCACTTATTTTAGGATTACTGTTCACTTCATTTAGAATAAAACTAATGTCTCTGCGCGACATCTTGTTCGGTCGGCCAGTTCGCGGCTTATTTTCAATGGAACCACTGTTTTCAATGTTTTTGAGGATTGTATGCATAGAAGTTTGTTTAAGTTCTAGTAATTTCGCGATTTCCGAGCACGATTTATTGTGTTTTTTTTATATTGTACGATCAAATTTCGGATATCACTAGAAATTTTTTTCGTGATGACATTTTGCGGTCCTTGCAGTTAGAAACTAGCGATAAAAGTAAAACAGAATTGCAGCAGCACATGTACGGAATTACAATAAGAGCAAATAAACAAATACTGATGACATTCCGATACGTTTAGTTAGAAATTTTTTGTGTATAACTGAGTCAGCACTGACTGTCGTAGACTTTTGTCCATTCAATTTTCTATGTTTTTATGAATTTCTCCTTTATTCTGGTATGAAAAGTTTTTCTCTTTATTTTTTTATAAATATATTTACGTTACTGAAAAATGTGCATCAATAGACTTTTGATTTAAGCTTCCAACTAACCGGTATCTCAATATAAGGAATTGTCGTAGACTTTTGTCCGTCACTGTACATTTTCAGAAGTGGTATCGCCGTGGAGTGTTCCAGCTTTCCCTATCCCTAGCACAAGGTTTGCATTTGCTTCACAGCTTCCCTCTCCTATGAGAGATTGCTGTTCAGCACGCTTGCTTTTACGTGCTATCCTTGCAAGCGTGTTTTATCAGTTTGCTTCCAGTTGACATTTTCCTTGCATCCTGACGACAGGGCGTTCTCTCTTTGTTGATGAGTTGGATTACAACCCTAGATCTTCTGAGAGGTTTTCTGGGAGATATGACGTTGGGAGCCCCGGTATTCGTGTCCCTGCCGCCGCAGCGGATGATTTTTCAGTCTCCAATCGGCCGCTACCTAGGATATTATGTTGTTTGTTACCGACAAGGTCATCATGAAAGTATAGAGGTGCATCCGCTTAGCTTAGTTTCGCTCGATGTTAATTAGTGTTTAATATTATACCTCCAGCATCCAAATCTCCAAATGGATTCTTTTTTTGTGGCAAGAAGGTAAATGCTATTTACGTCCAGAGTACGGGACTCGGAGACGTCACAAGGGGTCTGGAAAACATACTAAACACTTCCCTAATAATCCTGTGAAACTAGCCTGCAACCGAACTAGTTTTCTACCCCATCGAGTTGCACGAATCCCATTTCTAGCCGGAAGGTAGAAAGAGAAGTTCCTAAAGAAGAGATATCTCCAGCACCGATGCCTCTGGGCGCTCAAGTAAACTTTTTACCTCTCAGTACTGCTCAAACGTAATGTCCCTTATGTTTGCATCTGTCAACCGATTTAACTACTCTTCCAATTATATTTACTACCCGGAAAAGCTTTTCTGTTGTCTATTTATATGCTGCTCAAAATATGCAGTCCAGAGACCGTGGCTTCCCAATCTTGTGCTAACTGAAGTGATTTCAAATGCTGTGTCAGGTAAAATTATTGCTCTATGAGCATGACGTTTCCGGTTCGAAATTAAGTGGAGTGACAGCCAGCGACGCTAGTTTGCGAACTCATTTTCGGTTTTCCTTCCACATACTTCTTGTAGTGCTTAAGCCTGTCACTAGCCTCCTATTGCTAGTCCGATTCACTCTGCTGCTTTCCAATTACCTTCCCTTTCAAAACTTCTTTTAGTGGAAAACTAGATATGGCCTTTCTACGGGTAAACCTTTCACAGCCACGGTAAATATCAAATATTGAAGCCATTTGTATCAAAACTAACATTGATAGTAATATAGTTTTTGCTTTCGGAGTCGCCCTTCCGACTCTTTATAAATCGTTTGCTTAAGATCACTCCAGGTAATAAATTAAGGGCATATGCGTATAGGTTGCAATTAAAAATTATCTGAAAACCTGCAAAGCCATATTCAATAAAACATTTTTATTCTTCTTGGTCAAGATTCAGAAGAATGTGGCCGGTTCCCATGCCTTCTGAAGCAAATCGAAATCTTCAAAATATTTACAAATATTGGCTTACGACAGGCGCACACGAACCATGGTTTTGACTGCTTGATTTTTCTGTAATGTGTGCTCTTTTTGGAATTGCATGTCTGCTTTTGTAGATAGTAATATCTTATTTTTTTAAATTTGTTTAAAACATTGAATTGCATGAACTATCGTCAATTTTATATTTTTTATTTCTGCTTACAGAACCCTACACTGAATATCAGATAATTGTGAAAGCATTCACCAAAAAGAATGAAGGTGATGCATCAGATACTGTGATACAACGTACCGATATAGCGGGCCCGAGTGCTCCAATTGTCGTCAATCTAACATGCCATGCACAGGATGCCATAAATATTAGATGGCGACGTCCATTAGAATTTTATAACTCTGTTGATTTCTATATAATAAGCTATCGTATAGCTGGACACCCGGAATTTTATGATATTCAAATTCCGACAACAATACGTGAAATTGAAACAGCGGTAAGTACTAATGATATGTCCGAAAAATTCGCTCGTGTATTAATTTTAGATAAATCCATTGCAAGAAATCACAGCGATTACTTATTCCAGGCTCCACTCACTTTTATGTTTTTATTATGTTGTTTCTACTAAGATTAAATTATAGAAATTAAAGTTATAATAGTCCGCATAGCGTGGTGATTAGAGTGCTCGCTGCATAAGCCGAAGGTCACTGGTTCAAATCCCGGCGGTGAGAACGAGATTTGTTTCGAGTGATTCTTCAGACGGACTATAGTTTAAGCCCGTTCAGTGCCGATAAATTCGATCAAGATAATTTTTATGTTTGAACACGGCATGAACTATTTGCTTAGACTGTCAGTGATTAACTGACTATTTTATTCAGTATAGAACGCAATGGCGATACAATGATCTTTACAAGTATGGGTGTGTAAGCAATACATAACACTTTTGGCGATTTTAATTCAATAGCAATCTACATTTTATTGTTTTTTTTTCTCTATCGGTACGTCAGTCGATCAAGTTGCCTTCTTTCTCGATAAGGTTGTTTTCGTGAACATCTTTCTTCCTGAGGATCTTTATGTCAAACAGGCGTAGGCTGCTCAGCCTACCGATGTGTGGAGGCTTAGCCAATCGTCCGGGTTACAATGTGAGTCTACATCGTTTGTTAGCACTAATGGTTGTGATACTGGTTCACTTGTCTTATCCTGGAGTGTTGACCAAGACCACTCTCCTTCATCGATGTGTGGAAGCTTCGCCAATGGTATATACTTCCGCATTTGATCAATATGAGCTGATCTGCAGATGCTGTAGATTTTAACCAAATACACTCGGACTGCTTTCTTATTTCTTGATAATGCTCTCACAACTGTGCCTGGCCGCCATCTCTCGCTTTTTAATCGCAGCCATATCTCTTCTACATTTTTAAATTGTTTTGCTGTAGGTAATTCCCTTTAATTCGTTTCAGACTCATTCCATTCAACAGGAGGCTTCAGCATTTGTAATAAGTCCCTTAGCTTTGTATTCAGCATCATTTCAGCTGGTCCCTTTCCTGTTGCAGTACATGGTATGTTTCAATACTTTAATAGAAACTGATCTATTAATTTTTGCAATTGAAACGAACAAACACCTGCGTGAATTTTTGCTTTTCCAAGCATTGTATTAGTTGTCTGAACTGCTCGGCAGTTGCTTTGGGGATGATACGGAGGACTTTTCATCGGCTGACCGCCATTAGCTTTTAGAAATTCCATTAATTCTGCTGAATTGTAATGACGTCCATTTTTTTTTTTAAATATCTCCATTCCCTACCACTCTCTCCATCACTCTTTCATCGTGGCACAACGCACGTGCGATCTGCACTTCACACGTCGTCAATTCCTAATTGTGCCTCCAGGCAATGCGATCTGTCACTGTGACATATAACAAGCTTTACGAAGAAAAGTCATTCGTGAATTGAAATTTTTCGGAGCTGTTGTTAATTTGAATTAAATTGTGATTTATGAAGTGAAGTGTGAAGGGAGCTGCACTGGACGTTTCGAAAAGCTTGAGGATAAATAATTAGAGCGAAGTGCAGGCTTTTTTACATTTTTGTTCGAACAATAAATTAACGGTTGTCTTTTGTTTTCTATCTTTTATATTCATTGTCTTCATTATACGAGGAGAGGGATTGAAGTGAAATTTGTTAATAATACATTTAATTGTTAATAAAACGTGATTTCAAAATAAATGTATTTTCTCAAACATTTTAATAGAAACAAAATAGAAAAAAATTTTTTTTAAGTATTTTTGTTGTTTGTTTTAAATATCAATAAAATTTAAAGATCTATCGAGAAGTGGAATTAGAGAGAAAAAATAAGTGCATCCAAGGAAATATAAATAAATTTTATACAATCGCGGGTAATGAATACAGTAATGGCCACAAAAACAACGAAGGAGAAATGTGGTTAATACAGGAAACCTGAAGAAGATGCTCACTTAGCGATAGGCTGTGGTGGGATGTGTTTCAAGTGGTTTCACTTGAAATGTATAAAGATGTCGGAAGAGAGATTCAAAACCATCGAGGAGATATCAGATGATGTTATATGTATGTGCCCCACGTGTAAGCTGTTACATAAAAAATCCAAGACGGAACAAATTTTTCTGCTAATGAAAGATTTGGGAAGTAATATTAATGAATTAAAGACGAATGTCAGCTCTTTAATTGATAAGACGGCAGCTACGCACAAACCAACATATGCACAGGTGATAAACAACTATACGACGCCTCAAACTGAGCTCCGCTCAGATGTCATGCCCCAGAAAGGGATCATAATCAAGCCAAAAAAGCATACATCATCAGGTAAAACGCTTGCCGATTTTAAGTCCAGGATAAGTTCGTCAAATTGCAAGATTCCTCTTCAACTGCTACGGCCTATTCGCAATGGTGAGGCGATAATTAAAACAACGACCAATGCCAACGCGTCTGAGATTTACCGAGTAGCCATGGATAACATGCAGGATGAGTACGACATTACCGAGACAAAGATGCGTCAACCCAGACTGGTTATAAATGGGCCGGATAATCAATTCACAAATGAGGAACTAAAAAAGGAAATACAGGCGCTAAACCCTGATGTTGGCAATAGAGAAAAAATTGAGCTCATTCATGCCAGACAGACAAAAAACAGAAAATGGTTACACATTATTGAGGGAAATGGAAGCATGCATAAAAGATTAGCTAACAAATACGTCAACATTGATTATGGGTCATATTTTGTGAAGGAAGACTTTAACCTTCCGAGATGCTTTAAGTGCCAAAAATATAATCATAAGACGTCGAAATGCGAAGGAAAACAAATCTGTGTCAAATGTGGAGGAAAGCACGAGCTCAAGGAATGCAAAAGCGCACGTAAGAACTGTTACAACTATATGGGTAATAATAAGAATGCTGATCGCTCACACAGAGCAGACTCGTGGAAGTGGCCAGAGTATCAAAGAAGGATTGTAATTGCTAGGAGGAGTATTGACTACAATTTTGATGATGATTGTTCATCACAAAACTCAATCAAGCGACAAATTAACTATCTTTTAATCTATCTGCAGAAATTATTTAATTTATCTGCAGAAAAATCCTTAAACGGATCTGATTATACTAAACGAAGTATGGATCCATCCTGAAGAAGCAAAGTATTACAATATTCCGGGATATAGCTCCGTTTTCTCCTGCAGGCCCGGAAGAGGAGGACGTACAGCAATTTATATAAAAAATACAATTAATTTCGTGACAACGAGAGTAACAGGTTAAAAACTAAAAATCGCTACTTACTATAATCCCAATCGTCTCAATGCGCAGGACTTCTGCACAGTAATAGATGCAATATACTCTACTGAAAAAAATTTAATCACAGTTGCTGACACAAACAAAGACGAATTCTACTGGTAGGCCCCAAACTGAAAAAAATCCTTCTCAGTTCTCCGATTACGGCTACAGCCATTTGGTATCAACAACAAGAAACTTTATCCTAGGCAATGAAAAAAGTTTGCATGTACACGGTTCCAATACCGATTCGGTTTCGGCCAAGTTGACGTCTTTGGCGGCTCCATTTTACCTAGTTGTTGACATGTTAAACACTTTCTGCAGAATTCTTCAATATCTGAATCGAGCCCAGGCCACCAACATATATCCCTTCCGAACATTTTCATTCGTACCATTCCGATATGTTGGTCATGCAAGAGTTTCAAAACCTCGTATTGTAAACTCTAGGGATTATTGTGCGCATGCCCCATAACAAACTTTTGCGTTCAATGGACGGTTTGTTTCTTCATAGAAAATACGCACATTTTTCTGGCCAATCGTTCTCTGTCATTTGCCGCACTTTTGACAAGAGAAGAAATCCATCCGTAGCCTTCGATTTTCGATGAAAATCTATGGGAATGTAGCCCGCGTCATAAAACGCATCGACCTCATCGACTTCTTCAATCGCTGACACGTTCCAATCTTTCTCCAAATTTACTTTCATTGGCAGTCTCGAGAGTGCATCAACTAAACCTAATAAGACACCTTTTTTGTGTACCAATTTGTACCTGTATGTAGATAAAATTAGTGCTCACCTCTGTATGCGAATCATTTAAATTGGCCGGTTATCAGTGACCAGTGTAAAAATACGCCCATAAAGGTATTTGTGAAATCTTCACACTGCAAATATTGTACTATTGCCAGCCCTTCTTTTTCTAAGTGACTATTTTCGTTGTGTGTCTGACAACATACTTGAAGCGAATAAGACAGGTATATCGGTTCTGTCTAAACGTTGCATTCAAACTCCTTCAACTCCATATGGACTCGCATCCGCCGTTACAATAACTTCTTTAGACGTGTCGTAAGGCACTATTACTTGATTATCAGACATTTGTTTACCTTTACTGCATTCGCTGGACCATTCGGATTGATTGCCCTTGCGAAGTTGATCATAGAGTGGCTTCAATCCCGTTGTCAACATTGGTGAAAATCGATTGTAAAAATTTACCTGTCCCAAAAATAAACGCAGTTGCTGCACATTTTCTGGAGTAGATGCCTCCATACTTGTCTTTATTTTTTCGTTCGTTGGATTTATACCATTTTCATATATTCGATGACCCAAATACTCAACACTCTTTTCCAGGAGAATCCATTTATCGGGATTCACTTTTACGTTGAATTTCGTCAACCTTTCAAAAACAGCATTCACGATATCACGGTAGTGTTGTTCATCTCGTCCAGCCACTAATATGTCGTCAAAGTAACAAGCGATTTGTTCCAATTCTTTCAGCAACTGTATATTGTCTTCTGGTGCAGCAATTTTTAATTGCTAGAGTACTTTCAAATCGGTTCTTGCGAAGACCTTCCCACCTGCTAGTGTTGCGGAAATATCTTCTGCCGTCGGCAACGGATACGCGTTGAATTCAATAAGTTTGTTTAGTGTTTGCTTCAAATCGGTGCACACACGAATTCAACCTTCCTTCTTTGGTACGACTACTATTGGACTCGCCCAATCACTAGGTCTACACGCTACAATGTGCCCTTTCGTTGCATAGCTTTTAATTCCTTTTCAACAGTCTCAATGCGTATGGTACCGAATATGCCTTCTTATACAGTGGCATTGCATTAGATTTCAATTCTATGTTCACCACATAATTATTAATACACGTTCCGTCGTCCGTAAAAACTTTGTTTCGTATTTTTGTCGCAGTTCTTCTTCTTCGCAACACTACAGCCCCTCTTGAGCCTTCGCTTCCTACAAAAAGCGCCTCCAACTGTCTCGGTCCATTGACCGCATCCTCCAATTTCGAAACCCGAGCAGCTATGAACTGTCTTCGTCGACCGAGTCAGACCAGCGCCTCCTCGGTTTCCCCACTGGTCGCCGGCCTTCAGTTCTCTCAACGAATACCATTTTGGGCATCTGTTGTCCGTCCATACGATTCATGCGGTCAGCCCATTGCAGTTTCCACAGTCTCACAACCGTTGAGACCTCCGGTTCGTCAAAAATTTCATACAGCTCATAGTTGTATCGAATTCGTCATTGGTCCCCGTCTCCGCTCCGATTATTCGCCTCAGGACCCGTAGCTCAAAGGCGTTCAATATATTTGCGGATGCTTGGGTTAGGGTCCATGTTTGACACCCATAGCATAACACAGGTCTTATCACAGATTTGTATACTTGGAGCTTTGTTTTCCTGTGTATGCAGCTGGTGTTCAAGATCGTGAATACTGAATAAAATATTTTATATTTTATTATTATTTTCATTACCCGTTTTCGTTATTTTGGCGCCTAAATACACAAATTCGCTAATATTTTCGATACTGTATTCGCCAAATGTGATATTTTGCGTATTCGAGGAATTTTTCCTCAACTGCTTCATGAGCTTTGTTTTATTTTCATTGATTTGTAGCCCTACTAGTTTTGCTTTGGTGTCGAGTTTCAGGAAGAGTTCTTTGGCAGTTGTTAATGACCGTGACAGAATATTGATGTCGTCCGCATAGGCTACTACTTAGCTCGACTTGTATAGTAATGTACCTCGCGTATCGACGGATAGTTTCCTTCTGACGTACTCCAGAGCCAAATTGAGTAGCAATGGGGCCAGCCCATCTCCCTGCTTTAGTCCGATATTTGTGTCAAAGGCATCGGTGAGTTGGTTATTGATGCGGATTTGAGAGGTCGTCGACGTCATTGTCATTTTGGTAAGACGGGCTAATTTGGCTGGGATTATTTGGTCCAGTGCGTTACGATCAATACTGTCGTATGCTTGCCTAAAGTCAACGAAAATTTGGTATACGTGTATGTTACTCCCAGGGCGGAACTGATCTGGTAATTCAAAGGGGTGCAACTGCTATTGTTGGGTTGTCGTCTCCGATTCTAGTGAAGCCGACGGGGACTGGCGTTCCCGGGGTCGCTTAGTAAAAATACTAGGATTGGAACTGGATCCGAAACATAGTCGCTTTGTGATTGTTCGATAACAAGATCAACTCATTGCTGCGAACCTCAACCCTGGAGGTATATTCAGGTACCACGGGCAGCTGATCAGCCTCCATCTTCAAGATGGTCAGCTGATTGGTTGCGGCCCTTCGGGGAGTATCTTGGTGGCTAGTGCTGCAAACAAAGGTTGGCGTTGACCTTATAGCGTCAGATATAGATAGGTCTCGAATCTACCAGTATGAAAGTTGAGAGTTCCCTCAATGTAAACTGGTACCGAACTTGGGGGCGAATGATTGGCGCTTAAACCAATCGCAGTCTAATGGTGACCGTGAGATTAGGCCAACTTAAGGCAGGTGCTCACGTAAATCAGAACGACACATGTACGTCTATGTTGAACTCCCAGCATTTTCAAGTACCTGCTTGACTGTGAATAATTGGTCTATTGTCGATCTACCTGCTCTAAAACCACCTTGACACTTCCCATTAATACTGTCGGCGTATGATCCGATTTGATTTTCTCAGAGTTCGTTGTTCGTTGACCAATATTTTTGATGTCAGCGCTGATATTGTCGACATCTTGGTTTTCATGGGCTTCACAATACTCTCACGCCAATGTGGCCAGAACACATTCATCCAATTTCTACCGATAATGAATTTAAATTGCTTGCTCGTCTCGAAAACAATCAATTTCAATTGGTGTTTTCCCGTTGTGCATACACGAACAAATGCTTCACCGCAAACGCTTAAATTAGCTAAGGGATTTCAAGACCGTATTGCACCGCATAAGACCCATTTGTCCGAAATATTTTACGTGTGCGTCTTTACTCAACACTGATACACATGCGCCACTATCGATGATAGAGTCAATAGCGACATCGTTAATACACACGCAAACTTTCAAAGTATCCATGTGTCCGATTGCCACTAGCTTATTTATCGCTTCCGATTAACCACCACTTTGTTCTTCGACAATGGCGTCTATTTTCTTCCGGCTCTGTGTTCAAATTTTTACCAGGTGCTTTCGCTCACCACACTTATAACATGTATAGAATCTCACTTTGCATTTTGGTTCTTCGTGATTTTTACCACCACAATGTATCCATGAACCATACTTTTTGTTTTGATTTAACATCAATAATGCAGCCACAGATGTATTTGGCGGATGCATAAACTCGGATTGACTGGATGCGGCCTCCATTGACAATACTCTTTTTGTTTCTGAGTCCCACGTTAAATCCTCCTCCGAGAATAGACGCTGCTGTATATTTTTGTTCAGCACTCCAGAAACTAGCATGTCTCGTAACGCCTCCGACAAAAATGAATTGAATTTGCATTTCGCTGCTAATCTTTTTAATTCCAGCAAATAATCACGTTAATTTTCTTCAGGATTTTGATTTCGTTCGTAAAAGTGAAATTTCTCAGCAATTACAGACGTCTTTTTTTCAGTAATGTTCGATTAACTTGAGCTTTATCTGATCATATGTACGCAACCGACCCAATATATGTGACTATCATCGGAACTTCTTTTACGTCATCAATCACATTTATCGCCAAAAACCGATCAAGTCTTTCTAAATACGATTCGATTTCACCAGCCGCAGGGTCGAACTGATCCATGAACCCTATTATGAGCGCCATTTTCCGTTAAAGCCACCTCGTCGCCAAGTTTTATGTTTTAACAAGGTACGAACTATCTGCTTAGACTGTCAGTGAACAACTGACTATTTTATTCACTATAGAATGCAATGGAGATGCAATGATCTTTACAAGTGTTGGTGTGTAAGTAATACACAACAATAATGAGATACTCTATCAATCTCAAAGAAAAGGGGCTGTGATGCTCAATTCGATAAACGTCAACGAGCTTTGTCGTGTACTTTCCGCTGTGTTTTATTCAAGCCTATTTCCTAGTTTCGAGTGTATATTTATCAGTTAGGAAAATAACTTTTTAAGTATTGTACGAGTATAATCAGTGTCTATACATATAATTAGCACCTTACACAATTGAAACTACAGCGCAATCAGAAGCGAATATTGCAATAAACCAGGCCAGGCATCAACGATGGTTAAGGCTTTAAGTTATGCGAATCTGCTTGTAAAAATTATTTTTTTAAAAAAGCGTCCAGACCAATTTGATAAACTGAACACCTTATTTGATGCTGCCTGCTAAAGCTCTATAATAAATTGTTCCAAAATTTTGATTATGAACCACAAAGTACTCGTAGATTATGTTCACATCATATGTTTAAATATTGCATTAATCCACCAAGCCACCTCTTCTATGGTAGAAATCAATTACAATATAGATTATAAAATCAATTTTAACGTGAAATCAATAATGCCGTTGAAATTATATCATCATATTTCCATAGATTTACCTAATGGACTTGACTATATTACCGGTAATTTCAGCATTTCCAATTCTTCCTGCTACAAATACATATCGGTATAAACGCCATTACCATGAATTTCAGCCATTTCCCAACCATGGCTAACACCGTCCGCTACGAGGCACTAAGCATGAAATAATAATGCACTCTTAATTCTTTGGCTAGCACCAATTTGTCATTATCATTGATAAGAATCACGAATAATAATGAAAAACTACCACTTAATGACATACATTTACAATTTGTGAAGTTTTCTCTATCTCTCTCATTCCTACCCTCCTGTCTAAATCCACCGCAAAGAAAGTGATTGAACTCGCTTTTCATCGTCAACATTTTGATTGTGAAAAATAATATTGCATGTTTGCTCATAATCAATTCAACTACTATTTCACTCATTTTCAAGCTTTTACTTTTTACTTAATTCCCGTATTTTCATTGAGTAGTACACAAAATCCCGTTTTTGCCATTACATTTGAAAAAATAACAATGGAAGCAATCGTGGAGTGTTCAAACAATCAAGGAAAGTTTTATGAAAATTAGATATACGTTTTTAATTAGTATAAAAGCGCGGAGGGAGGAAAACAGAAATGAAAAAGTATTGCTGCATATTCAACGAAATTAAAGCGTGAAAATGGACGGTTAATTGATATGAATATTTATAACGACTGTTCCATTTTAGCAGGAAACTCGCTCTAACCGTTCTACGTCAGCGCGAATTTGATTAAGGAAAGTCGCGAAATGATGTTTGTGAAAAGAATAATAGAAATAGTCGATTCTACGTGTATGTATATTCCGAGTTTTAATAATTTTCTTGCATATTTTCACTTATGAAGAATTTAAGTATACAAAATAAATTTCCTGAGAACCATCATCGCTTCCACTTTACCCTTTCAACAATAATCGATCGCTTAACACTCCGAATCGGTTCTCGGCGATGACATGTAGGTAGAAGAAGGTATGGTCGGATCATGTTTGATCTTGTGATCCTTCTTCTTCTTCCCAGCACTACAGCCCCTCTTTCTTTGTGGTTGGGAGGTGAATGCCATTTAAGCACAGAGTGTGTGACTCCCATGCTCGCAAGAAGGCAACTGGACTACCCACTAAACACCTCCCCTGTCAACCTGACAACCCAGCCTGGAACCGTTTGACACATTACTTCGGGCCAGGTCTCGTTTTGTTACTGAGGCGCCTTCAAGCTGGGGGATCCCTCTTCTAATGGGATGGGAGAGGGGAAGAGGAAGTGCCAGGCAAGCTTTCCCCAAGCCCCAACGCTCCCGAATGCTGTGAGTCCCTTTTATCTGTTAGGACTTCCCGAACATAATGTGCCACCTGGTCCCCATTTGTCAACCGAATCGAGCATCGCCGCAACTTTATTATCCGGGGTGAGCTCTCCTGTCTCACTGCAGAGGTCCCTTCGCAGCTTGTCCCATTTTGTTCACGCAAAAAATGTGTGGCAGGCATTGTTTTCTCTCCTGGGCAAAACCGAGAATCGGGGGACCGTGACTTACCAATCTTGTGCAGGCAAGACTGAAAACGCCCATGCCGCCTCAAAAGCTGGGTCAGATAGAATGGACTGCTGTTTCACCATGCCTTCGATTTAGCCACAGTCTCACATCCGAGATGAGGCGCGCAGTCCACCTTTCTTTCGTACAATTCACCCAAGACTGCTACCAATCGTTGTGTGAGCGCTGTCTCTCCTCGCGGACAACCATCTCCCTCGCGCGGCGCTCCCTAGCAATGAGGGCAACAGGTGTCATGCCTGTAATAACTCTCACTGCCGAATCAAAGACTGGTGGATACGAAGATGCAATCCTCAGTGCTCCTCTTCTCTGTACCTGTGCCAAGCGTTTTCGGTACTCGTATACTTCATACTTCCTTACTGAGATAATCGTCCCATACTTCTGCTCCGTACAATAACACTAACCCTACAGCACCCTTCAAGAAGCGTCGTCTTGATGGGCTGGGTCCCCCTTCGTTGGCCATAAATCGACTCAGAGCCGATACTCCCGACGCAGCCTTCTCAGCCGTTGCCCTGATTTGCTCAGAGAAACTCATCTTTAAGTCGACAGTAGCCCCAGTTACTTTACCGCTGGCTTCGATTCGATTAGTATGTCTCCAATACTAACCATCCTTACTCTAAGGATTCTCTTTTTTGTCAAGATGGCCACTTCGGTTTGCTCCAGTGCTAAACTTAACCCGCGAGCAGTCATCCACTCTCTTACTTGGCGCATTAATATACCTAGCCTAAGTTGCGCTTGTTCAACGATGCCACCAGCGACCAGAGCCGCAACATCATCCGCATAGCCGATCATGCGCGACTCATCTGGCATCTCCTGTCTCAGTAGCCCGTCGTAAGACACGTTCCACAAGTCTGGACCAAGGATAGATGCCTGGGCAACACCCGATGTCACTTCCATCCTTCGTTGGCCATGCGTCCTGTCGTAAAGTAGGCTTGGGTTCTTCAGATAGTCCCTCAAAACCCGCGTTAAATATTCTGGAACTTGAAAAGGGTTTTCCAGCGTATCCACCCATCTAGCAGAGTTGAAGGCATTCCTAACGTCGGGCATCTATGGTGGAGCGAAATAGGTCCCCAGCAGTACGAATCGCGTCAGTGAATCTTCCCTTGATGAGTTTCTTTAGCACTTTCCCAGCCGTGTCTAGCATGCAGTCGGCGATCCCTTGTTTCTCTTCCCCTTGCTGATCAGCACGAGCCGCGCCACGTTTCATCGTACCGGGAAAATCCCGTCCGTAGGCGAGCTTGAATGTGCTGAGCAGCAAGTCAGGACAATGATGATAGACAAGTTTCAACATCTCAGCTGGAATACCATCTGGACCTGGAGCCTTCCTCACTTTAGTGAACGGACTGCCTCTTCGAGCTCCGGCTGTGTGAAGAGTGGACACTCCACTGCTGTTTCACCATGGACGGGATGGACGGAGGAGAGTGCCCGCACGATCTCGTCCATCTTTTCTGCATTACGTATGCAAACTCCTCGGATCCTTGTTCACATTGTCCACTAGATCTTGCCAGCAGCGAGCCTTGCTATTGTTAATCAATTTGTGAAGGCATTTCCAGGCCGACTTATATGCTGCCGCCCGGTTGCATTCCCCGTCATGGCCCGTTGAGTCTCACGCCGAAG
Source organism: Odontomyia ornata (assembly GCA_963969285.1). Lineage (NCBI taxonomy): Eukaryota > Metazoa > Arthropoda > Insecta > Diptera > Stratiomyidae > Odontomyia > Odontomyia ornata. Next base: position 331,975,268 of record OZ017739.1, read on the forward strand.
CTTGTGACACTCTCGTCGCTTTGCAGTGATTTCAGTCAACCAACAGTATACTGGGGGCTTGCTGTGCCGGAGCTCCAGACGGGGCATAAAAGCGTTGCAAGCAGTCGTGATGATGCTGATAGTTAAGTTCACCATGTCTTGAGTTGCCAATTCTTACGTCCCCTCCGAATCTCCCTGCTGCGGAGCACTTGCTGTGAGAACCTCTCGAGATCCATGCTTCCGATTTTCCACCCAATTGCAGAAAGTTGAAAGCACGGACGTCGGGAGAGAACATCACTGATCACCAGCTGAGTAGTCCTCTGATACTCTCCAATTGTGTATCCTTCGTACTAAGAACTCCGAGGCCAATGTCACGTCTGGTATGGCTCCTTTACAGCCAATACGGTGGAAAGCCGGCATATTTCTCTGTGTACTTGGAGTGGCAAAATATGCGAAAAGCTGCGAATCGTAATGAAACCAACTGTGGGCGCGGCCGTCGTATCATGCATTAGCAAAAGTGGGTGTGTATCCATACTTGCCTTAAGAATTCAAACATATATAGGGCTTTCCATTAGGGAGATCACAATTTTGTATCTTTATATAAACGCATCCTTAAATTTTTTAACAAACTGTCAAAACCTTTATCCTAATAAAGTTCACGAGTCAGCAACGTTTGGAACTTATTAGAAATTACTACCAAAATTTGAAGTCGGTGGTCACAACCTTAAGAGCGCTTACTCCAATTTCCGGCCGAAATAATCGTCCCACCCGATAGGCTTTGCGTGCTAAAGTGGATAAGTTCGACTCCGAATTTTCACTATATGACATTCCGGTGGTAAAATATCGTCGTACCGCTCGACGCGAAATAAATATCGCACCTGTAAGTGCATCGATTCAAAGTGAGCCAAATCAATCGATTCCATGTCGTTCTCAAGAAAAGTGCATCGCTTAAACGACACTGTAGCGTATTCTGCGAAAAGATCTTGGCCTACATGGTTACAAGATCAAATTGATTCAAGAACTTAAGCGACTTTATCATTGGAAACGCCGCAACTTCTCCAATCAGGTCCTGGCAAAGCTTGAAGAAACTGAAGAATTTCATTGAAAAATCATCTTCAGCGATGAAGCTCATTTCTGGCTCAAGGGCTTTGTTAATAAGCCAAGTTCGTGGATGAAAAAATACATAACATGACCGTCATGTCATCGTCAATGGAGAGCGCTATCATGTTATGTTGGAAGATGAATTGTGGCCGGAATTGAATGAACTTGACATCAACGATATGTGGTTTCAACAAGACGGTCCGAATAGCCACACAGCACGCCTCACAAACGATTTATTGAAAGGCAAATTTGGTGAGCCTGTTATCTCAAGAAATGGTCCGGTCGATTGTGATCTAATGCCATCAAATTTCTTATTATGGGGCTATATCAAGTCACTGATATATGCCAACAAGCCAGCAACCTTAGATGAGCTCAAAGACAACATCCAACGCAAAATTGCCGGCGGTGGTGACAGTTATTGCAGGCGTGATACCTGTCGCCCTCCTTGCTAGAGAGCGCCGCGCTATTTACCTGCGCCGAAACGAGGATGCGTGGGAGATGGTTGTCCGCGAGGAGAGACAGCGCTCGCTCAACGATTGGCAGCAGTCATGGGTCAATTGCACGAAGGGAAGGTGGACTACGCGCCTCATCCCGGATGTGACACCGTGGCTAAATCGAAGGCATGGTGAGACTGACTTCTATCTGACCCAGCTTTTGAGCGGGCATGGGTGTTTTCAGTCTTACCTGCACAAGATTGGTAAGTCACGGTCCCCCTGTTGTCGGGTTTGCCCAGGAGAGGAAGACAATGTCTGCCACACAATTTTTGCGTGTACAAATGGGTCAGGCTGCGAAGGAAACTCTACCGGCAGAGGGGAGAGCTCACCCCGGATAGTATAGTTGCGGTGATGCTCGAATCGGTTGACAAATGGAACCAGGTGGTACATAATGCTCGGGCAGTCCTAAAATATAAAAGGGACTCACAGCAGCCGGGAGCGTTGGGGCTGGGGGATCGCTTTTCTGGCACTTCCTCTTCCCCTCTCCCCTCCCGCTAGGAAAGGGACCCCGACTATAAGCAAGGAAAATAGCAGTTTGGATGCTAAACTTGAGGTTCGTGCCTGCTTCGGGACAGATCCTATTGATTCCGGTTTTTCTTTCGTTAGGGTGTTTAATAAATGTTCAGACCATGTATCTCTAATTGGTGCAATTTTGGTTTTCCTTCTTTTGGTTGTGTGTGTAGTAGATAGAAGCGTGCTCGTATAGGGTAAGTGCTTAAGTTATTCTGGTGGTGCATCAAAAGTTAAATTAGTAAATGGTAGACGGCAGATCTTCGTAATAGGACGTCTAGTTACTCTACCATGGAATTTGACGGAGACGACGCGAACCATATCATCGGATCCAGGATGCCCATCCGTCGCTTTTGCAAGTTGCGAATGGGTTGTTCTTCATAAAAACAAGCTCTCCGACTCGGAGATTGGGCTGCATGGTCACCCATTTTGATCTTTGTTGTAGTCGGCTTAGATAGTCGAGCTTCTATCGATTCCAAAAATATTTTCAAATTTGCTTAACGGTTTCGCATTAGCGGTAAATATGCTTATCTGACAGAAGGGATGGTATTTCAAATAAATTGCATCCGACTAGAAAATGGCCTGAAGTAATGGCTGCAAGATCAGCGAGGTTGTTTCTTACTTCGCAAAAAGGGCGTGAATTGAGACATGACTCTATCTGGGCTAGGAGGGTACATTATTCTTCGATGGTTGACAGTTGTCCACCGATTATCCTAACCATGTGTCTTTTGATAGACTTCACTCCAGCTTCCCAGAGTCCATCAAAGTGTAGACTATGAGCAGGAATAAATTTCCACTGGATTTCTTCATTCATAAGAAGCTCTTCACATTGTTTCGTACCTTCCGTAAATGCTTCCGTGAATTGCTTTCCACTGCCTATAAAGTTGGTTCCACAATCACTGTAAATAGTGTGACATTTTCTTCTCCAAGCAATGAACCTTTTTACTGCTTCAATACATACTGGTGTCGAGAGTTCGCTGACAGCTTCTAGATGGAAGGTTTTGGTCGAAAAACAAACGAAAACGCTTACCAGTACGTATGCTAGTAGCGTAATCTAGACCTGTTTGAGTGAACGGTTTTTCCACTTGAAACCTAGATGGTAGTAACTGTCCCATTAACTGGTTTCCTGGACGTGCGGTGGATTTGAAACAGGTGAGGCATTCATGCAGTATATTCTTGACGAACGATTGTGCGTTGGTTATCCAATACTGCTATCGGATGGTTGCTAATACCAATTGCGTTCGTCCATCTAATATGGTTTGTTAGACCAGGTATGGGAGAACAAGTTTAGGTGAATAAATAAACGTTGATTTTAGTTTAATAATTTTTTTATTTAATAAAACGTTTATTTGCGAGCGTGCTACTGGAGCGATCGAGACGAACTGACTTAATCCAACGTCATTCGAGTATTTATAAAGAAGACTGAGTCGCGCTCGGTTGCTACGTCGAGTACAGTTACGCACGAAAGTCGTGCGTCTGTACACTCCAATACAAAAACACGCTGAACTCAATCAGCTTTAATACTACCGCCGTTCGAGTGTTTCTCGTTTGCTGTTATCATGTTTAGCTTGTAACATAGATCCTTGAAGTGATCTCGTGGCAGCGCCTTTGTAAATACTCGTATATCTGCTTTTTGATTTGCAGATGAAACGTATTCAACAACAATTTCTTTTTCGTTCACTTTCTCGCGAATAAAGTGAAAGTGAACATCTATATGCTTGGTTCTTTTGTGAAAAACTGGATTTCTGACTAGTTGGATTGCGCTTTGATAATCAACATAAAGTTTCTTTATCACAAGGACATCCGATATCCGACAACAATTTTCTAATCCAGACTACTTCCCGAGCAGCTGCCGATGCAGCTACGTACTCGGCTTCTGTTGTGCTCAACGTCACCAGTTTTTGTCGTTGTGACGACCATGTCACGGCTCCGTTTGACAGACAGAATACATATCCAGTCGTCGATCTCCGCGTCTCCACATCTCTGGCGTAGTCAGCATCTGAGAAACCTATCAGCTTTGCTTCGCTACCGCCGCTTTGATACTCGATGCCATAGTTAACCGTGCCTTTCAGATACGCGAATATTCTTTTAATCGCCTGCCAATGGGATGAATCGTGCTCGTTCAAGAATTTACTGACTGCATTTACTGCATAAGCAATGTCTGGTCTCGAAACGGCTGCTAGAAAAACTAAAGAGCCTACTGCTTCGCGATATGGCACGTTGTTTATTTTTATTTCGCTTTCTACGACTGGGGTCAGTGCTGCGTGCGGATCCGCCGGCACGCTTACCGTTTTCGCGTCTACCATGCCGAATTTTTCGATTATTTTCTTTGTGTACGCGCTCTGGTGAATTACCATTTTTCCTTTTTCTCTATGTCTTTCGAACTGTAACCCGACAAAAATGTTAGAATCTCCGATCGTAATTCTGAACGTTTCGCTTAATCGTTGAATGATTTTCTTAAGTGTCTCTACATTGTCTGAGGCTACCAGCCCATCACCGACGAATAGCGCCAGATATACTTCGTCGTTTTTAAACTTGCCGGTAAACACGCACTGCTTCACATTCTTTGAAGTTAAATTCACTCAGAAACTTTGTAAATCTTTGGTTCCAACAGCGTGGAGCCTGCTTAAGCCCGTAGAGAGACTTCTCGAGCTTGCATACGACGTTTCTTGCATCGTCTTTCAGCTTCAGTCCTTCCGGAACTTTCATGAATATTGTATCTTCAAGTTTCCCGTACGAAAATGCAGTTTGAACATCGAACTGCACTACGTCGAGATTTTTCGCTGCTATCGTCGCCAGCAGAATCCTTAGTGAGTCATATCTCACGACTGGGGAGAATGTTTCTTTGAAGTCAATCCCTTCACGTTGAAGAAAACCTCTCGCGCACAATCGGGCTTTAAAGCGGTGTGTCTTCCCGTCGACGTCCGTTTTCACGCGGAATACCCATTTCGAATCGATTAGCCTCATGTCCGGCGTTTCTGTTACAAGTTCCCACGTACGATTTTCTTCATGCGCTTTACATTCGTCATAAATAGCACTTGCCCACTGCGTGGCTTCAGTGCTCTTTGTTGCTTCTTCGTATGTCAATGGAATCACGTATTCGGCTACATTTGCATCGTGCCGATACCTTCTCGGAGTTTGAATTGCGTTTCGATCTCGCAGGACTCTTCGATTTTCGCGATCTTCTTCTTCTTGCTCGTTCTCTTGTGCGTTGTCCTCTTTGTGATCTTTTTCTTCTCGTCCTCTGATGTCGATGTTGTCCTCACCGTTGTTCTCGTGTTCTTCTTCCTCGTCGATTTCATGTTCTTCGTTATCTTCTCGTGCCTCGTTCATTGGAAGAAATATTTCATATTCATCTTCCTTCTCGTTCGCTTCTACCGACGATGGCCCGGTTTTCTCGTTGAATACGACGTTTCGAACAACGCTGACCTTTTTCTTTTCAGGATCGTATACCCGGTAATTCGTTGACTCTTCCGTGTATCCAACAAAAACTTTCTTGATTGCTCGAGCGTCAAATTTTCGCGTGAATTGTTTCGGAGTGTGTACGTATGCATCTGATCCAAAGATTCGGAGATGCTTTAGGTTCGGAACCTTCCCAGTCCACGCTTCGTACGGAGTTACGGTGCCACTCGTCCATACGGTTCGATTTAACACGTACACTGCACAATTTACCGCTTCTGCCCATAGAGTCAATGGAAGATTCTTCGCGATGATCATTGTACGGGCACTTTCGACAATCGTCCGATTGTCGCGCTCGGCTTTTCCATTTTGCTCCGGGTTGTACGGTGCTGATGCCACATTCCTCAAGATATTTGTCCATCTCTTCGTTACAGAATTCTCGACCATTGTCGGAGCGAAAAGTCTTCATTTTTCTTCCGAATTTGTTCTCGATCATTTTCTCGAAAGTTTTGAATTTTTCGAATACTTCGGATTTCCTTCTCATGAAATAGACGTGCCTGTAGCCTGTTGCTTCGTCTTTGAATGTCAAAAAGAACCTTGATCCTGCGACCGAGCTCGTCGACATGGGCCCACAGACATCTGAGTGCATTTTTTCACCTGGCTTTATTTTCTTGTCGCGCTCCATTTTCTTATTAAAGGGTAACCTGTGCGCTTTTCCAAGACTGCACGGCTCACAGAAAACATGACTTTTGTCTGTAAATGTTACGCCACTCACGAGTCCTTTTTCCGCTAATTCACGAATTGCACGCTTTCCGACGTGTCCCAAACGCTCGCGCCACACGGTTGAATTCGTCGCGACTACATTGGCTTCTGCGTTGCTCCCTTGTTTCGCGACCTTGAAAAACATTCTGTACACGCCATTGTTTTGCTTTATTCCCGTGGCAAGTACTTCACTGTCACACACCACGATAACTTGATTATTTTCGAAACGCACTTGGAATCCCTTTTTAGTACATACTCCGACAGAGAACAGATTTTTTCGTTACTTTGGCACGTGTAGCACATTTTCGATTTTTGTATCTTGCCACACTCCATCGATCAAGTTTTTAATTTACACTGTGCCTTCACCGGTGACATTGCAGTTTTGATTATCGCCAAGCGATACTGTAGCACCCGTATTGTCCGACTTGTAGTCTGATAGCCAGTCACGTCGGTGAGTTAGATGTCGCGATGCGCCGCTGTCGATCAGCCAGACATCGCTCTGATCGGCCTTCATCACTTGAGTCTTTGTCCACAGCACCTTCGCGGCTCCCACACTTTTGAAGCCCGACGCAACCGAACCGCTCATTTCATCTACGAATGCACAGTCACGTGTTTTTCGGCGCCATCGCGTGGCTTTCGCTTGTTTCGGCAGCGACTCGCGAAATGTCCCATGCCTTGGCACTTGTAACACTGCACTTCCTTCATATCCTGTTTATTTTCAGTCTTATTATTTTTAGCACTTTTCGTTCCTCGCGAACGACTATTTTGGGCTGTCGCAGCCAACGCTTCTGACGTTTTTTCTTCGTCGTTGAGTCTTGCATCCTCTCTTATCAGCCGTTCCTGGAGGTTATCGAGAGTCTGCCGTACCGGATCCACACTGTCCCATGCTACTTGCAGCATGCTGAACCTCGTGGTGAGACTCGCGAGTATCTTTGCCATTGTCGTAGCGTCCGACACATCTTCGACGATGTCCTTGAGTTGACTCGCCATGTATGTCACCTTCGCCACATGTTGAACTGCCGTATCCGATTCACTCATTCGATACGCGTGAAACTTTTGTAGCAAAACTAGTTTATTTGTTGCGGTTTTCTGTTCATGAATTAGGCACAATTTATCCCACATTTCTTTCGCAGAAACGCAGGACAATACACACACCTGTTGCGTCTCGTCGAGATTCGACAGTATTATAAACTTTGCCGTTGCATCGTCCTTTATATTTTTCTTCAACGCGGCCGCTTGTCCGTTTCCAGCAGGAGGCTCCGGCCTCGTGCCGTCGACGACATCGAGAACATCATTCATCACAAATAAAGCATTTACTTGCGCTTTCCAGCCTTGAAAATTCGTTCCGTCAAATGGCTTCACGCCCTTTACTGAGATGCCGACTGACATCACGGATTCGATTTACACTCCGCACGTTTTCACTCTCGTTAACTTCGACACAACCGAACAATGGCTGACCTCCGTTCCGCGCCACGTGGGACTCGTCGAGTTAATTTTCCCACTTTTTGTCCTCCTAATTTTCGCAGTTACTACGTAAACTGGGCCCATAACCTGTAAGACCAGGAATGGGAGAACAAGTTTAGGTGAATAAATAAACGTTGATTTTAGTTTAATAATTTTTTTTTATTTAATAAGACGTTTATTTGCGAAAGTGCTACTGGAGCGATCAAGACGAACTGACTTAATCCAACGTCATTCGAGTATTTATAAAGAAGACTGAGTCGCGCTCGGTTGCTACGTCGAGTACAGTTACGCACGAAAGTCGTGCGTCTGTACGCTCCAATACAAAAACACGCTGAACTCAATCAGCTTTAATATGGTTAAATGAGTCTGCCTGGCGACTAACTTGGCAAATGATTTTTGAGGGGTTATTGCTGGATGTTTTGCGTTTTCGCAATTGGGGCGTGTTGTAACCTTCCTTCTCCTAACAGAGGGTTCCTTGCGTGTCAATCCAGGGGGCTAAAGTACCAAAAGTACGTTTTAATAACTGCCCATTTACAGGCTTGCTTTAACTGCTTCATAGTTTCTAGCAATAAGGCAGTACTGCTGAGCTCAAGCCTTGGAACAGAGAGTGTTTTTGTTGGGGTGACCCATGATTTTGCACTGAGCAGGCTGCTAGTTATACATCCATTTGCTTCTAAAACTCGTAGGTGAAGTGCACGCGCGTAAGTTACCCTGGAAGCATCGCAGAACCCATGAAGTTATATAGTTGTGTTGCCTGTGAAATGAATCCATCTAGGAATATGAAGTTTCTCGAAAGCAGGCAACTGCCTACAAGTTTTAACTCCAGTCCTTTACTGCCGCTGGGAAAACCTCGTCATCCCAACCTAATTTCAGTAGCCATAGGCTTTGAATGGCGATTTTACCGGTGACCAGTCAAGGTAGGAGCCAGCCCGGTGGGTCAAATAACCTGGCTACTTCTGAAAGAATAGAACGTTTTGTTAGCTTTTAATCGTCAGCAAGCAGCACCTTGAATGAAAAAAGTCTTGCGCAGGATGCCACTGTTCCCCCAGGGCTTTAATTTCTTCAGATAACGCAATGTCTAGTGGCTTTTAATTTTCGTGGTGATTCTCTTGTATGATTTCTAAAAGTTCTTGGTGGTTAGCTGACCACTTTTGTAAGTGAAAACCTCCCTTGCGTAGTGTGATTCTGAGCTTATTTTGCAAGTGCTTTAAGGTTGCTAGGTCATCTGCGCCAGATAACAGATCGTCCACATAGAAATCTTGAAGTATCGTCTCGGTAGCTTCTGGATGGTCAACATTTTCATCGATTGCTACCTGCTGCAGAGTCCGAATAGCTAAAAATGGCGCGCAACCAGTGCCATAAGTGACAGTTTTCAATCTTTAGAGACCCATTGGTTCATTATTAGAGGATCTCCAATATGCGTTGATAGTCGCGGTCATTTTCATGAACCTGCATTTGCCCGTACATCTTTTCGATATCTGCAGACACTATATGCTTATATGTACGCCACCTCAGTAGTAAATGGAGAAGATTATTTTGTACAGCCGGATCACCTTACAGTAGTAGTTGATTTTTGGAATGCGTTGAAGACGAAACGTAATCTTGTTTTCTAGACAACGCAACATGCATGGTCGCAATGAACAAATTGGACGAATTGAAGTTTGAATTGCTTCAACACCCACCCTACTCACCAGACTTAGCTCCGAGTAACTTTTTTTTGTTTAGCAACTTGAACAAATTTCTGGGTGGGAAAAAATATGGGTCAAATATCGAAGTTGGAGTGGCAGTAAACCTTTTTTTTTCAGGTTTACCTAAAGAATTTTTTCTGATGGCCTGAAAGGGTTGAGAAAACCGTGTGCCCAAATGTATTGACTTGCGTGGAGAATACGTCGAGAAATAAATTTTTATTTGGCTTGAATTACGTGTTTTCTTATAAGGCCAGAAACTTCTCAAATTACCATCGTATCTCAAAATTGACCCATGCAAAAACATTCATATGGGATTTCCAATGCAAATTTTCATGAATTTGTTTATCTTCTATAGTCAATATCTTTAAATAGAAATATCCTGATCTAAAACAATATTCATATAGCAAACATTGCATAGTAAAGGAAAGCAACCTAAGATGCACCTGACTTTATTACTTTTGAAAGATAAAGGAAAGCATCATCCTCTCGTAGAGAAATAAATCACATGCAAAATATCTTACCCATGTTCTAGTTAAAGCATCAAAATTCGTGTATCCGGACACAACAAAAACGTTTCGTATCTTCGTATGTATATATAAAGGCGGCGTGAGACAAGTTGACATTTTCTTTTTCCAACTTTTCCTTGTGCACATATAAAGAATATTTAGATGAAAATTTTATGCAGTATAAAACCTACCTGCTAGTACATGTAAAGCCAATAAGAACTTACTATGCTCCAGCATTCTTCTTTATTCTCAGTGCCGTCATACAACACACTAAGCTACATGAAAAGTTTTTAACATTTTCCAATTCAATTATCCTTGAAGTAAAACGGAAGTATGTAGAGTGGATACAGACAACAACACACTAAGAACTTAGACTAGCAATCTGGCGGAATCGAAAGTAGGAATTGTGAAACTTTGTCTACGACTCTTATTTCGACTTATAAAAAAGCGGAAATGATTTACATACCGTCGAAAGTAAGAAAGAGTTTATAAGGACATCTGCCAATTTGTAAGAAATTTCCATTTCTTGCAATGTGATTTTTTTTTTTTTTTTTTTGATAGATAATATTTGATTTCCTCTAATTTTTATTTCTATTCTCTTGTTTTGCAGTTTATCTTGCCAAATCTTACAACGTATACTATCTACGAGATAAAAGTTTGCGCAGCATCGTTGAGTACAATCACTCCCAACAGGATAGTGCATGGAAAATGCTCGGAGCCAAGAAAGGTAATTGTTCTATTATAATATGCAATTGGTTTTTCAGTGAAGTTGTAGAGAATACCAATTTCGACCGGAAATCGTTTTGGGTATTTCATTACGATAAAAAATCATCCCAGAATTTCGCATTATTTTAGCTTAATCGATGACTATACAGGATGGACCATATGGTAGTTTCTTTTTAAATCACATGTTATTTTGACATTGACAGCTGTTTTCCTCTCAAAATTATGTTATTGAGTCAGTATTAACCTTCCGCGAAACGAAATGAATCAATTTACACTTGAACAACGTTGAAAAATATTGAAATCTTATTTCCAAAGTGAGTGCTGTGTTGCTCAAACAGTGCGTTTTTCGAAAAGAAGTTTTGGCCGAAATGAGGTACCCACTGTGCCTACTGTACGCAAATTTGTGAAGAAAGTTCGTGAGACAGGCATGCTAGTGGGCAATACTCACGAACCCCTTACTCGTACGGTACGCACTCTGGAGAATGTGGCTGCTGTAGTCAAGAGTGTACGACTCAATTCGAGAACATCAACTCACCATCGATCGCAGCAACTCAACATTAGTCGCACGAGCCTGAGTAAAATTTTTTACAAAGACCTCGGATTATTTGCTTACAAGATTCAAATGACTCAGGAATTGAAGCCGAATGGCCATCAGCTTCGTTGTTGCTTCGCAGTTTGGTCATTAGAGCAGCTCAAACTGGATGCCGATTTTTCTCAAAAAATCATCTTTTCTGATGAGGCACATTTTCATCTCGGCGGCTATGTAAACAAACAAAGCAGCTGCATCTGGGGCTCTTCTGGTCGAGAAGCCAATGCATACTCAGCGAGCCAGTGTGGTGTGTATTCTGGAGTGATGGCATAATTGAACCGTTTTTCTTTAAAAATGAGGCTAGAAATGCTTTTTCGGTCATCGGTGAGCGCTACAGAGGCATGATAACCGACTTTTTCTGGCCGGGAACTGACGATTTGGGCTTGACTGACCTTTGGTTTCAACAGGATGGCGCGCCATGCCATACAGCTTATCAAACAATGGATCTTTTGCGCATAAAATTTGGAAATCGTGTAATCAGCCGCCTTGGCGATGTCAATTGGCCGAAGCTGTGATTTAACACCGTTAGACTTCTTTTTATAGGGATAGGGCGCTGTGAAAGATCGCTGTTATGCGGAAAATCCACAAACGATTCAAGCACTAAAATTGGATATTCAACAACCATTGCTCAGATAGGGCCCAAAACCATCAATAATGTCTTGGAAAATCAGGCTAAGAGGATGGCCTACTTTCACGCCAGCCATATGAATGCAATTGTATTTCACAACTAACAAGAAGTTTTGTTCTTGCGAATAAAGCCAAAATATAAGAAAAAAATTGACTTTTGCTCATTTTATTGCATTTTTTAAAAGAAACTTGTATTTAGCCCACCCTACACATGTTTCAAATCTATCAGTAAAATTTCAAAGCTATCATTAAAACGCTTTTTGCGATTTCATGGAGACTAGTAAGAAAAATACACGCGATTAAAATTTCAAATGCGGGTCAACTATCAATCGTTATTCACCATTTATCTGCTCTGCTTGGTCCATAGAAAATGCATTCTTCTTTCTCTTGGAAACCTCTTAAAGCTGCTTGCTTTAATCTTGCTACAATTCTGGCTTGTGTAGTGAAATAATTAGATATAATGTCCGTAGAGGACTGCGGCGATGGTCTGCTGCCTCGGCGAAGGAGGATGGTAGCATCCGCCGAGATTTGGCCATGGACGCGTGAATGCGCTGGCAAGCTAGCGTTGCGGTGTCGTGAGGCGGGTTCTTTTCTCCAGCACAAGACCCACTACAAAAAAAAATCGCATTCAAGAATTCGAGTGATCTAAAGCCGATCGACTGGTGTCGAGGTCGAGAAAACCTACTAAGAGTTGAACTCATTGATAGCCAGTAACAAACTGGGCCGGGAGGAAACAGATGGACTTGCGCGCAGAATTTATCGCTACCGACGATACTTATGTCCCGTGCCCCGTCGCACCCTCCCAACCGGATCAAGATCCAAATGTAGACGTGGCCATATATTTGCCATTTAAGTGAAAAACTCATAAAAACATAATTTATCTGAATTTTCCCCTCAAAGGAGAAACATAAATGTGGCCACATGAAACGCATTAAAAGGGAAGAGCTCGCCGCTTGGCAAGCTCATTTTAGTGGAGGAGCCTGCCATCGTTGTGGGCCCCATACCCGGTCAGGATTTCAAATGAAGTGGTAAGACTGAAGATAGTGACTTTAAGAGACATTTCCTTTATTCAGCTGCGAAATTTACAGCAACAAAATTTTGGTATTTCAATAATTATTTTGGTGAATTAGCATCTAGTATAGCATTTATAATTGATATTGACTGGCCTGTTGTAAAAGGTCCTTAACAGCGCCAGGGTAATTGAGTGATCTGACATTCCAGGATCCAGTGCCATAGTCCTTTTTTCGTTTGCGAGGTCCTTGCGGTGAATCCAATCCGTTCCGAGGCCTCTCTGCAGGTTTCGAAACATGTTAGGTTTTCCAGGGACGGGGAGTTAGCCCGGCGCCCAACCTCCATTCCGGCGACATGGTTATTACGTCGATTCTGTTATCAGGCCCGGAAGATTCGCCTTCACCCTCTTACGTCCTCACAAAGGAGGTGTAAGTTGGGTTTATTAGCAGAGCTGTAGATGTATATACAGTTATCAGCATTTCTCAGCATTTAATGTTACATTATTCGGGAACCAGTAAACCCAATGTGCACCCCGAGAGCCCTTACTACCATTTAATTAGGGGGGTTTGCGATGAGGGATCATGGAAGCTATGGGTTGGGGAAACAAGGGGTTCCCTCCTCCTTTGTCAAACGGGCTTGGGACCGTCTATGGCAGAGGAAACGAATTGGACTGGAAACGACATTCAAAACATGAGATCGCACACAATATTCAAAAGTGGGAAGCCTACTGGAAAACGGGAATTTGGAGTGGCCTTGATTGTGGATAGGGAGTTCAAATTGCACGTTATTGATTTTACGGCAGTCAATGAACGGTTATGTGCGATCCGCATAAAAGAGAAACTCTTCAAAATCTCGCTGATAAATATTCACGCCCCGACCGAAGAAAAGGAAACGTTTTACAATCACCTGGAAAGACTGGTCGACTCATTGCCCACAAAAGACACATAAATAATTCTGGGTGATTTCAACGCTAAGGTTGGCAATAAGCTATCTCATCGGGGAACGACTGGAGGATATAGCCTCCACGATGAAACAAATGACAGCAGCCAGCGCCTGATTGACTTTGCATGTAGCAGAAATTTAGTCATACGTTCGACTTGCTCCCCACATCGATGGATTCATAAAATGACCTGGGTATCACCGGATCGCAACACACAAAACCAGATCGATCATGTTCTGATCCAACAACGTTGGGCCTCGAGCATACTTGACGTCTGTACATACCGAGGAGCCAATTGTAACTCAGATGAAATTAACCTATCGAGGTCGTATGTCACAGGCTTATTCAGCAAAAACCAGCCCGCTACAAAAATTTGATATCAAAAGTCTCCAAACGGCGTCTGTGGCCAAACATTTCACGGAGACCCTTGACAACCAGCTGGCTTCCATCTTATTAGACGCATCGTTAAAGCCGAGCAACGAGCTCTGGATGGAAGTGGAAGCGGCTATCAGGACCGTGGTAGAACAGACGATCGGACATCAAGCCCGGCGCAAAACAAGTGATTGGTTCGATGATGAGTGCCATAATGTGTTAGATAAAAAGAATCAGGCGTTTAAAGAATATGTAAGTAGGAAAACCAGGACGAAGAGAGAATACTATGAAAATCTCAGAAGAGTAGCGAATAAGATAATTAGGATTAAGAAAAGAAAATACTATCACGTCCAATTGAAAAGTATAGATGTAATAGCTAAACTTTTTAATTGGATCATTTCACCCTTTTCACATCAATTTAATGTAAATCTATACGACAAATTTGCTCTACATTTGAAGCTTTATCTAACGTCGCGCGGATATCGATCACTCTTTCGGATGGCTCCGATAGCTTTTTAAATTACTTTTTATGGAATTGTTTGCAGCTACATATAAATGAGTTGCATATTTTGAATAATAATTTTTCTGAAAAATTATTAGAGAAGAAAAATGTTAGAAGAAGGTGGTTTCGACGTGTGCACTAATTCTCCTCAGGCCATCACACTTAGATACACACCGGTGATGGCGACCACCATGCTCAGAGGTGAGGGAGTAAATTTTTAACTTTTCTACTAATGCAAACTCAATATGTTTTTGTTTCTGCAAGTTATATTCAAGGTAAATTTCTCTTGTAAGTACTTGTATTAGCTAAACTTTTTAATTGGATCATTTCACCCTTTTCACATCAATTTAATGTAAATCTATACGACAAGTTTGCTCTACATTTGAAGCTTTATCTAACGTCGCGCGGATATCGATCACTCTTTCGGATGGCTCCGATAGCTTTTTAAATTACTTTTTATGGAATTGTTTGCAGCTACATATAAATGAGTTGCATATTTTGAATAATAATTTTTCTGAAAAATTATTAGAGAAGAAAAATGTTAGAAGAAGGTGGTTTCGACGTGTGCACTAATTCTCCTCAGGCCATCACACTTAGATACACACCGGTGATGGCGACCACCATGCTCAGAGGTGAGGGAGTAAATTTTCAACTTTTCTACTAATGCAAACTCAATATGATAGATGTAAGCCTAGCGAGCAACAACACAAGACAAGCTTACAAAGTAGTGAAAAGCCTGAATCGCGGTTCTCAGCCCAAAACCACGCTCTGTCGTGATAACAGCGGCAATATCATCGCTGATGAAACCAAGATTAAGGAAAGATGGGCATCATATTTCAAGAATCTCTTCAATCCTCCGCACAGCTCCATAACATCGGAGCCTATACATGTCTGCGGAGAGCTGCAGTATTGATCGTAACGTACTGTACCAAATAATGCTTTGCTTTGGCATCCCAGCCAAATTAGTCCGTTTTAACCAAAATGACACTGACTTCCAAGACCTGCCAAGTCCGCATCAATAACCAACTCACCGATGCCTTTGACACAGATATCGGACTAAAGCAGGGAGATGGGCTGGCCCCATTGCTATTCAATTTGGCTCTGGAGTACGTCATAAGGAAGCTACCTGTCGATAAGCGAGGTACATTACTATACAAGAAGTCGAGCCAAGTAGTAGCCTATGCAGACGACATCAAGATTTCGTCACGGTCATTAACAACTGCCAAAGAACTTTTCCTGAAACTCGACAGCGAAGCAAAACTAGAAGGGCTATAAATCAATGAAAATAAAGCAAAGCCCATGATGCAGTCGAGGAAAAATACCTCAAATACGCAAAATATCAAACTTGACGAGCACAGTATCGAAAATGTTAGCGAATTTGTGTATTTAGGCGCCAAAATAACGAAAACGGGGAATGAAAGAGACGAAATACGCCGAAGAATACAGCTCGTAAATAAAAGATTTTATTCAGTTTTGACGATCTTGAAGACCAGCTACATACACAGGAAAACAAAGCTCCAAGTATACAAATCTGTAATAAGACCTGTGTTATGCTATGGGTGTGAAACATGGACCCTCACCCAAGCATCCGCAAATATATTGAACGCCTTTGAGCGACGGGTCCTGAGGCGAATAATCAGAGCGAAGCTAGACGGGGACCAATGGCGAATTCGATACAACCATGAGCTGTATGAAATTTTTGACGAACCGGAGGTCTCAACGATTGTAAAACTGCGGAAGCTGCAATGGGCTGGCCACATGAATCGTATGGACAAACAACGGCTACCCAAAAGGGTATTCGTTGGGAGAACTGAAGGGCGGAGACCAGTGGGGAAACCGAGGAAACGCTGGTCTGACTCGGTCGATGGAGACAGTTCATCACTACTTGCATTTCGAAATTGGAAGACGCGGTCAATCGACCGAGATAGTTGGAGGCGCTATTTGCAGGAAGCGAAGACCCGAGAGGGGCTGTAGTGGTAAGGAGAAGGAGAAGAAAATTAGTACATATTTTTTGATTGAATCGGAAAAAGGAGAAAAATACCACAAACATTATTCAAAAATAACTCATAATACTAGCAGAACCGTGAACTTTTATCCTATACCTAATAAGTTACACCGTAATTCTAAACAAATTCAATCAAAAAAACGTTACAAAACAGAAAACAAACACGAATAATTTAGACATTGTCACTCAGCCACCAACACCTAGATTGCTCTATCTCAGCACGACCAGCCTCAACTAATCTAGCAAAAGAGTATCGCCAATGGAATTGTTGGTCTCGTGAACTCAAATTCGGAGCATATTTTATCTTCTCAGCGGTGGCCCGTCTATATATGTGATATATGATTGGGGCATCGTCAGAATCAAAAGTATATCGATTCATGTCCAAATACACGAATCCTTCTGAAGGAACGAAGCCAGTAACGAGGCAAGTCG
This sequence comes from Odontomyia ornata, assembly GCA_963969285.1. NCBI lineage: Eukaryota > Metazoa > Arthropoda > Insecta > Diptera > Stratiomyidae > Odontomyia > Odontomyia ornata. The sequence continues at coordinate 331,992,375 of OZ017739.1, forward strand.
CAATATCCCCGCCTGTAAGGTGGAATGGCTGTGAAATCCAGGGGTTTTCACTCACAGGTGGTCAATATGAAGATATGGACTCTCGTGACTTTAGCAATTTGATAAATTTTTCTCTTCAATATAAAGTGCTTCTAATCCGTCTCAGACTTTCTGTACAAACCAGTACATGAGCGAAGACATTTCCTTTCGAAGCCTCTTAATCTTTCCATAGCAATAGCCTTCTGGCTGTACCAGATCTGACATCCATATGTCATAACTGGTCCAACCAGGGTCTTGTAACAGATAACTTTGACCTTTTGATCAATATATCTGGAATGAACGAGTCTCCGAAGGGCCATGACTACTTTTTGTGCTTTATCGGGCAAGATTTTGACATGTTCAGTATAGTACAGATACTGATCGAGATGTACACCGAAGTATCGAACACAGGATTTATGTGGAACCTGTTCTGAACGACCCTCACCAGCGATACTGTGGAAATCCCTCCAATTACGTTTCAGGTCTTGACTGGCTCCCTGCAGCGTTGTCCGAAACAAAATTGTTTCGCACTTCTGCGCATGGATTTTTATTCTCCAATTGTCGATGTAGAGCTGCACAACACTAAAAAGTTTTTAAGGATTGCTCTGAACTATTGAAGCTTTTCGGTCTGCCGTATATATGAGAAGATTATCAGCAACCGGTACCTATGATCGCGTTGGCGAGTCGTTAAAATCAAAACCATCCAATAGCTTGCGAATGAATATTGAGAGGCGTAGTAACTATTCCCTACTATAGACCATTCAAGACTTGGTTTTTTTGGTGGTAGGTAGGTGAATGCCATTTATGCACAGAGTGTGGGACTCCCATGTGCAACTGGACTACCCACTAAACACCTCCCGCGTCAACCTGAGAATCCAGCCTGGAACCGTTTGGCACTTTACTTCGGGCCAGGTTTCGTTTTGTTTCGCCGTGAGGCACCTTCGAGCTGGGGATCCCTTTCCAAGCGGGCAGGGAGAGGGGAAGAGGTAGTGCCAGAAAAGCGATCCCCCAGCCCCAGCGCCCTCGCCTGCTGTGAGTCCCTTTTATATTTTAGGACTGCTCGAGCATAATGTGCCACCTGGTGCCATTTTTCAACCGATTCGAGCATCACCGCAACTATATTATCCGGGGTGAGCTCTCCCGTCTCCCTGTAGAGTTCCCTTCGCAGCCTGACCAATTTTGTACACGCGGAAAATGTATGGCAGGCATTTTCCTCTTCTCCTGGGCAAAACCGACAATCGGGGGACCGTGACTTACCAATCTTGTGCAGGTAAGACTGAAAACACCCGTGCCCGCTCAAAAGCTGGGTCAGATAGAAGTCAGTCTCACCATGCCTACGATTTAGCCATGGTCTCACATCCGGGATGAGGCGCGCAGTCCACCTTCCCTTAATGCAATTGACCCAAGACTGCTGCCAATCGTTGAGCGAGTGCTGTCTCTCCTCGCGGACAACCATCTCCCTCGCATCCTCGTTTCGGCGCAGGTAAATGGCGTGGCGCACTCTAGCAAGGAGGGCGACAGGTATCACGCCTGCAATAACTCTCAGCGCCGAGTCAGAGACTGTCGGATACGAAGATGCAATTTTCAGTGCTCCTCTTCTCTGTACCTGTGCCAAACTTTTTCGGTATACCTCCTTGCTGAGAGCGTCGCCCCATACCTCTGCTCCAGACAGTAGCACTGACCCTACAGCACTTCTTCTTCTTGACGGGCTGGGTTCCCCAACGTTGGCCATAAGTCGACTCAGAGCCGATATTCCCGAAGCAGCCTTCTCAGCCGTTGCCCTGATTTGCTCAGAGAAACTCATCTTTGAGTCGATCAGTAGCCCCAGGTACTTCACCGCTGGCTTCGATTCGATTTGTATGTCTCCAATACTGATCATCCTTACTCTAGGGATTCTCTTTTTTGTCAAGATGACTACTTCGTTTTTCTCCAGTGCTAAACTGAGTCCGTCCGCGAGCAGTCATCAAGTCCCTCACTCGGCACATTAGCATACCTAGCCTAAGTTGCGCTTGTTCAACGGTGCGTCCAGCGACCAGAGCCGCAACATCATCCGCATAGCCGACCAAGCGCGACTCATCTGGCATCTCAAGTCTCAGTAACCCGTCGTAAGACACGTTCCACAGGTCCGGACCAAGGATAGATCCCTCGGCAACACCCGATGTAATTTCCATCCCTCGTTGGCCCTGTGTCCTGTCGTAGAGCAGGCTTCGATCCTTTAGGTAGTTCCTCAAAAGCCGCATTAGACATTCTGGATCTTGAAAAGAGTTTTCCAGCGTATCCAGAATATCCACCCATCTAGCGGAGTTGAAGACCTTGGACTCGCGTTTGTCGTCAGATTTCTATCAGTTACAACAAATGATTTCCCATATAACATATTGCACCTATCCTGATGGAGTTTAAAAATGGGTCCATCTAACCGCACCATATCGAAGGCTTTTTCCGCATCAATGAGACACGCTCAACACATTCTCTGTTGTTTACCAAATCGCCAATTCGGCTTCAGCTCATATTTCTCAATGTGGGCGTTTAATGCTTTGCTTAGTATCACTTCCAACACCTTGCTGATGTTAGGCAGCAAGTTGATTGGGCGATAGCTTTTAGGATTCAAAGATTCTTTTCCTTTCTTCAAGATCGGAAATACCTTAGCCCTTCTTCACTCATTTGGGAAATGTTGTTGAACAATATGCAATAATTCCTAATATCAACCTCAGGCAAATGTCGGAAAAATACTTTTGGAATACCTTGACCACCACACGATTTATTGTTGTTGATCCTGCCAAAAATGAAACAAAATAATTAATAAAATTCAAGCTCGGTATGAGGTCAGGTGCTAATGTTTCGTTGAAATCAAGAATTGATTCGCCGTTTAGGCTATATTTGAAGTTGGAACTTTTGCTTCAACGACCTCTGAAAGTATTCGATTCCCTCTCTCAGAGTTTGGTAGGTGAACCAACTCAAAATGAGTTCCAATCAGGGCAGTTTCTGCTATCCATCCCGTTCAAAGCGCTTTCCAAAATAAACGAGAGTTTTGTCATGTGTGAATGAGATAGTGCGTTAGAAAGTTACATTCCTCCCTGATTTCCAGTTAAAGTTTGGTGATATTCGGTTCGGTGGAAGCGAAGTTATTGCATCTAAAGTGACAGTTTGTTTGTGTCATCGGTACAAAAATGAGTTTTGAACAAAGAGCTAACATCAAATTTTGTTTTAAAACATTTGAATTGATGAAAAAAGTTTATGGCAATGATTATCTATCTTGTGCCAGAGTTCATGAGTGGTTTATTCGTTTCAGAGATGGTCGTGAGCACATAAATGACGATAAACATACGGGCCGCCCAAAATCAGTGATCACCGAAAACTCCATCGAAATTGGGCGTGAATTTATCAAAAATCATCCGAAATCATCTTTAAATTCATGGAATCGGAGTTAAATATCTCCAAAACATCGATTTATCGCATTTTAACCGATGACTCGGACTTACGAAAGGTCTGTGCACGTTTTGTTCCGCACAAGTTAACTGATGACCAAAAATTGCTCAGAATTCAACATTCGAAAGACATCATTAAACAGGCGAGAACTTCCTTTACAACATTGTAACTGGTGTTTCCAAGATGAACCCGAAACCAAGCGTCAAAGTGCCGAATGGTAGGCCCCAGACGAGTCAAAAATCAAGTCGATGCTCATTTGTTTTTATGATTCCATGGGAATTGTCCACAATGAGTACGTGCCAACGGGCCAAACCGTCAATGCAATTTTCTATCTTGGCATTTGGAAGCGTTTGTTGCACTGCATTCGTCGAATTCGGCCTGAATACCGCGAAGGAGGATATTGGCGCTTATTGCATGATAATGCATCATCTCATCGATCCCCTCTTGTGACTGATTTTTCGACTAGAAATCGCATTAACCACCAATCACTCACCGTATTCGCCTGATACGGCTCCCTGTGACTTCTACCTATTCGGGAAATTGCATTTGGCCATGAAAGGAAAGCGCTTTGTGTCCGCAGAGGGCATCCGAAAGGCCTGTACCGACATCCTGAAAGACATTCCTGTCAATGACCTGAAACACTCTTTCGGAAAGCTTTTGGATCGTGCAAAACAGTGTATCGAGGCCGGAGAAGACTATTTTGAATAAATAAACTCGTATTTATCAGAACAAAACTCCTGTCATTTCTATTTTAGCTCAGTCTCGTTTATTTTGGAAAGCACCTTGTATAATCCTGTTTCCATTTCTATTCGGAAATCATCAATTTCGATACCAGCCCTATCGAGAATATTTATCTCATCACTAGTGACTCCAAGATTCGATGCCTTCACTAGAAACTTCTTACGGAATAAGCTATACCCCTCAGATTTGCCGCCCGGACATTCTTCAGGTGTAAATTCCACAAAGCCAACGAGGGATGGTTGTAGTCCGAAAATCGCCAATAAATATTGTTGACACATGTGTTTCAATCTTTTCCACCTTGCAATAGTTGGTGTTTCATATCCTTCCGTGTTGTTTCGATGTTAAATCTTTGGAACTACTTTCTCAATAGTTTCCAACGTCAGCTTCTCTAAATTCAACAATTAGAGGTCTATTTCATCGTTAGTTAGATTTCTGTCATTAGAAGCAAGCGTTGCCATCATCAGCAGGAGGACATTCCTTCTGGTACTCTCGATTAAACTTCTTCTGAAACTTTCCCCAAATCTTTTTTTAGGGTTTTGTAAAATAATTTTACAAAACCCTACTAGTTTCGCGACCAGTCTGTCCGTCTGTCCGTCTGTCTGTCCGTCCGTCCGTCCGTGTGTCACAGCAGTTTTTCTCGGAAACTACTTCAGCCAGAAACATCAAATTTTGTGTGTAGGTGTAAAGTGGTGATCTCTTCAAAGTTCAACCACAAAAAAATTTTATAAGGTATTTAAGGGGGGTCTCCCCATATAGGAGAGTGACCCCCCGAAAAAAAATTTCATTGAAGGTAGCCGATATGGGTATCAAATGAAAGGTCTTGATGCGCACTTTTCAAACAGGTCTTAGTTTGGCAAAATTTGCTTCGAGGGGCGCACAGTGAGGGGAAATACACGAAAAATTTGTGTCCCCCCCTCACGATTGGACACCTGTGATCCGGAAAATCTGAACAAAATCAGGAATGTAGGCCTTGGTGAGTACAACAAATACGTTAGAAGTCGCAATTCACTCAACTTTGTTAGTAATAGTATGATTTATCGATTTTATGTTTACTTGAATAAAATCTTAGCGGTACCCTTAAATTCAATGAAATTCAGTACGTTGATGTCTATTTACAAGATTGATCTATCCTGAAAGTTTCATAAAGATTGAATCATATTTAGCAAAGTTTATAGTGGTTTGAATTTTCCTGTATTACTATGGAACAATATGCGCTGTATTTATTACTATGGCAACATATGGCTATGGAACGACATGCGCTTTTTACCGACTCAGACACTAATGTTTTGCTAGGATTTACATGAAAATTTCAGGAATGATAGGTGTCATGTAGATCTTTGAAAAATTTTGAGCTATTTTTTCCTAACTTCAACGTTTAAGGTGCGTGCTTTGAACACTTGATTCAATTTAATGAATGACTCAAGATGAGTACCTACAATTAATGCTCATGAGTGAAACAAGTCAAGGAGGTGGGAGAGAGCTCCTAGCAAAAGGGTTTTGTAACCATTCTAGGATTCGAAAAAATTGGCCATGAATCGATGATAACAGTACAGGAGAGTGGCCCCTGAAAAAAAATTCATCAAACGTAGCTGATATGAGTATGAAATGAAAGTTTTCATGGGAGCTTTTCAAAACAGTTGTTCAACTGTCAGTTTTTGCTTCAGTGGGTGCACAGGGGGGAAATACATGAAAAATGTGTTTCCTCCGTCGCGGATGGACATCTGAAATAATTATCAAGGGAGATATTTATGAGTATAACAATACCAAAAACCTCAGAAGTCGAAATTTTTGATCTTCGTATTTCATATTTTCTCCAATAAAATCGTCTTTGACATATTTCTTGATTTGATTCGATCTGGTGAAAGCATTTTGTAAATTGAATACAAAACCCTTCTGTCATGAGCGTAGATCTGTTTACCCAACTTGTTTTTTTTTCAATTCAACCGATGATTCTCATGTTGAACTGGAATGAGGAAGACATCATCCCTTTGATGATTGATTTCCATCACGATTGCGTTATGGTCGCTATTGAAAGGAAACACCTGCAATTTCCGTTGAAGACTATCAAAGCTGAATTCAAGTCTTGCGTCAGCAATGCAGAGGTCCAAATATGAATTTGTCCCGGGGTATGTTGGGAACTCGGACCCATATAGATTGTATACTGTATTCAATTTGGTTCTCTGTTATCCACGATTTCAGGAATACACCTCTCGGATTATTGTTGGCGTTCAGCCATGACGTATGCCGGTGACCTGAATGGTCACCGGAAAAAACTTAATAATTGTGCAGCCCGTTCAACACACGAATGACGAAATACAAAACTATCCATATGAAAATTGTAGACCGGAATGTCACCTTTCAAACTCATGTCAGTTTGACTCAATCTGATTAGTATTGCCCGATATACGACAGCAAACACCAGGTTCACAGGTTCTCAGACTGAAGCTTACATACGTTTTCAAATTGAAACTTTCCTTGAGATGATTCTTTTCGTAGAAACTTCCTGTATCATTGAATGATAATCAACAGATCATTCATACTTACCGACACATTCTAGGAAAATCACAAAGATTTAAAATGTTCGTCGCAAGCTATTACCCTCGCCATGTTTGAATCATTCTGACAATTTTTCTTCAGCACTCATTCATCCTTTGTATTCGACTATTTTCTCATATCATGTTTGTATTTTTTCTACGTATCTTTCATTTCTTCTTGCAATCTAATATGCAGTTTATTTCATTTTCGAGTATACTAAGCATGCACATGACTGCATGAGACTACTTAAAAGAAAAACACGAAGAAAAAGAATAGACTCCTACTTTGTGTTTTATTCTGAAATGGCACTCCAGTTGCTATGAAATGCAAGCTCATTGCATCTAGACAGGAGTTTGAACGTATAAAAGTGCATTTTGTTCAAGAATCCTACACACCTCCTGACTAACAATGTATAGATAGACTATATCATGAGTATTTTTCTCAAATCCTATCTTTGTCGTTCCATTTTCAGATTTTGATGCAACCAAATTGCGAAAAAATTCAACCATTGCTGCGACAATCACACAACGACTACAATCTAGCTGTTCTTGTTGGCATTGTTTTTAGCTGTTTTGGCATTATCCTGATTGTGATGGCATTTGTTTTGTGGAGGTAAGTTCAATGAGCTTTTACGTACGTACATGCTCGTATATATTATTTAAGTTTATTTTTATTTTGAGATTGGTATTTCGCAGTTCAGTTTAAAATGAATCTATGAAATAATAATGCGAAAAATTGAAATTGCGTTGAAATGTAAAACATATGTGTCGGTAGAAATGTACCGTACATATTTCCGTATATTGCAACTAAAGGCCATAAGCATGTGCAACATTATCTTAAAATGATATTTCTTCTTAGTAAAATATTTTTAAAACTAAATATAGATAATAATTAAATAGCAAAAATTATTTTCAAAAAAAAATCATGATAATCAAAGTTATAACGTTGCTTCTGAACAAACTAAGTAGCAAGCTTAAAAGTCAAAACTTTATCCGACGAATTAAGTGCTTTGCACATAATTGTCAGCAACTCCAAATTGAACTTTTTAACCTCTATAGCTGGTGTAATGTAAACTCCCTTCGCATCAATGTTTCCAAATGTTTTAAAATGACTTTTACTTTGAAAATTTTTCCTTTAACTTTTAATTACACCCTATATGATGTTGTTCTCTCCTCTGCAGACTCATGTAAAGATCTTGGTGTAATATTTGACCCCAAGCTTAAATTCGATGTCCACATTTTTAGCATAATTACCAAGGCATCAAAAGTTTCGGGTTTTATTATGTGGCATTTGCACAAGTTTGCAAATATTACTACCGCTATTCGCTTGTTCACATGTCTTGCCCGCCCGCTTCTTGAGTACTGTTCAGGAGTGTGGTCTCCTAGACATTTATATCTTGTGAACTCACTAGAAGCTGTTTAGCGTAAGTTTACTCGTATTGTGTTCTTCAAATTCAACTTAGCTTATGAGTCTTATGAGCGTCGTCCATCCGTACTTCGTCTCCCTTCTCTGTCGTTCCATAGAACCTTCTTAGGTCAATGTTTCCTTTATAAGTTGTACCACCAACAAATTGCTTCCACTATAAGCACTACTGACTGTATGCACTTCCTAGTCGGTCTAATAACGTTCTCGAGGCTCCGTGCGCCCGGACAAATTTATATTTTCACTCAATTACACCGCGAATCATCAGAACGCATAAAAGCCTCGAGCTTGGTTCTCTATCCACGTCCTACTTTGTTTTTAAAAATAAACTAAAGACGTTACTTTTTGCGAATAGTGATTAATGCTTCCTTATCACTCAATTTTTTCAAACTTTGATCTAGACTCTAACTTCATTTCTTACATGTTTTCATTAACTTTTTTCTGCTTGAATTTTTTGTATTAATCTGTCTTACTCTAAACTATATTTAACTATATTTAATTGTCTAAGTCTATTTTGTAATTGGATTTCTGTCTGTTAAATGGATTTAAATAAATAAATAAAATAAAATGCTCAGCTGCGTCTAGTAAGATTGCTCCCTTGCTTCAGTTTGCTGATGCTTTATCTGCGCCTCCTTCACTGAGATGAGTCAGCAACTCATCGTGTACTGCATCCTTCGACACCGGATCTTCTTCCATCGGGAGAGAATCCTAAAATCCTGGAAGCAACTTCATCAATAATAACTAGAAGTAAGTCAGGTCGATAAATTATGCTAAACTGACGGCCAACTATGAGTCTGAGGTACTTGCAACATCACCTGGGCCCTCATCGTTTCGTCGAGGTGCTATATCGAAAAATGAAGCCCCATAATCGAACGCTCCGGTAATTGACGCTTAACATTCTGCGGAAATTCAACCAGCGTCAGTAGCGGATGCTTCACATTCCACTGAAATTCTACCAGCACCACATATTATTCCATCTCTTTATGTCGTGACCTCGCGCAAGCCGATATTTATCTCTCGTCGTGTTTATGAAACATCGAAGAATGACATGCGTGATTACGTCTTAATTTAATTTGGAGCTTCGGTCAAGATCATCAACTGCGATGAAGTTAGGGAGGATAACATTGAGATGCAGCTTCCTCCAAGCTAGCAGTACCATCAAACTTCAACTTAGTTCTTCATCAAGAATATTGGCCTCCTGGAGTCTTTACTAAATCCTTTGAAGCGACCGGGACTTTAACAACTGTTCAACCTAAATATTTTTTAAATAGTGATTTAGATATTGAATCCAAAACATTTCTCGTAGCTTCAATCTTTATTATTAAAATGTACGCAGCAGAAGCTGCTAAATTGTCTCTTCCATTTCCGATGATGACTTCATCTGTTTAACGGAAATCTGGCTGGCTCTTGACATAATCAGGAATGGAATTTTCCCCTTATATGATTTCTTCCGCACTAATAGGGATCATTTGGTTTCAGAAAATTCAGACTTTGATAGTGTACTTATCTGTAATGATTTTCGCACGTCTCGTTCGTTCGAGATTTCCCGAAGGAAATCTAAACTCGCCTCTCATCGGTTCTAGACCTGAAATCTTGGAACGTGACGACGGACTGTTCCCATCAGGTCGACACGTCCGGACACTCTTAGTCTACTCCGAGGTGGCTGCTGGCTAGCTAGCTAGTTCGGAGAGGAGAGGAGTTTCCGTCGCGGGTCATACGCGAGCAGACTAAGTCTGAAATATAAAAACTCAGCCGCCGGTTCAAATGACCGATTTAAAACACGTCGAACTACTTCCATCGACTCTACCTTAAATTACGTACCTTCATTCCGGGAAAAGGAACAAAAGTAACTGCTGAAGAAAAACACAAAAAATATAAAAATACGCGTTTCAGAATATTACCGATGCGGTGCCCAAAATACTCTACTCGAATTCAAAAAAGAAAAAATCTACTGTAATAAAAACACGCAAATCCAAACTATGGCACCGCGTACCGACCGCAGCGCGAAACCGACCATTCACGGATAAGCGACCCGTACCATCTCGGCGGCATACTCACCTCTCGCTAGCATTATCCTTCTGAAAGAAAAGGGGTTACTGGAAAGGAAAGACGTGCTTAGGAATTCAACAGTTTATAATTAATTATATATATTTTCCTTTTCCCTGTTAAGCAATTCAACGTTATCTTTTTTATATCTATATATTTTTTTCAATAACCTCATTCAATATTAATGGAAAGAGCCTTTCCGTAATATTGCATCAGTTTGTACAAATGATCTTTGTCAAAAATTCTAGTCAGAATGTGAACGATTCGTAAAAATGTGACGTCAATCACAAAAATCATGAAAAAGTTACTTAAATAAGTATAAGGATCAATAATTATGCTATGGCTATCACTTTCCATCCAATTACGGTACGTAAGATTTTATTTAGCCAATAAAATGTGACATCTTGCAAATTCTTATATTCAAAATAAATGTCTAGTCAAATAACGATAAATTCTACTGAACAGCACATGCATACTATTAGGAGCACTTTTGCAGTCAACAATAAAGCTGTGGGTTTCACACAATACAATACAAGTGTTGTCACTGTATATACCTTCCTTTAAACCAATAACTAACAATAATCACATATCGGATTGCGTGTTGCTTGCGTCGAATGGCGTCATCAACTGACTGTGCTTCTCAACTCATGCGTTGCTGTCTAATTCTCTTTTTTGGCGTTACATCACTTCGGCGATGAGTCCATAACATCGAAACCTTGTAGCGGCGAGCTGTTGCGTCCCCACAGTACTCCCTCCTGAGTCATGTCGTTCACGATAGGACGTTTAGCTGCTGAATATGTGCGCGTGATGCTTGGTGGCGGTAGATTAATTGGTATCCAGGGCTTGGGCGATTGCGGCACGGTGGACCGGAGTTCGGATGCTGCGTTGTGGTCGCTACAGCACTGGGTTGGCTAATTTCGGGGTAGCTATTCGCATTTGGGACTTCTTCGAGGAATGCGGACTTCAATCGCTCGGTGGAGACGTTTATTGAGCGCCCGTTTACGTCAATTTTGTATAGTATTTGTCATAATCGATTTAGTACTTTATGAGGGCCGGTAAATGGTTGCGATAGAGCCCTGCGTACGGCATCTACTCGAAGGAAGACATGTGAGCAATTGCTTAAGTTATTGTGGCGGATTGTTGGTGAATTGCTGTAGTTGGATGTTGGCGTGGGTCGAAGTTCTTGCATTGTTTAACGGAGGTCATTTAAAAACGTGTGAGGACTTATTGTTTCGTTGCTGGGTATCAAAAATTCACCTGTAAGTGTAAGCCGAGGATGTACCAATGTCTTCTTTCACTGGGTTTCTAAGCCCCAACAACACTGTCGGGAGTACGTCAACCCAGGCTGAGTTCTTTTCATGGCACATGATAGCTTGTTTCAAGGATCGATGCCATCGTTCAATCGCCCCATTAGACAAGGCGTGGTATGGTGATGTTCTGGTGCGTTCGCAGCCGATGATGTTAGCTAAAGCTGTGAAAAATGACGACTCAAACTGTGTGCCTTGGTCCATGGTGAAGGTCTGTGGGGCTCCAAACCGTGCCGCCCAATTGTAGAAAAACGCTTAGGTGGCTGATTCGGCCGTTTAATCGCTAAGCGGAACTGCCTCGGGCCAACGTGAAAATCGATCCATAATAGTGAGGACGAATTTGAATCCCTTGCAAGGAGTAAGAGGACCTACTACGTCAAGGTGGGCGTGCTGAAACCTTTTAGCTGGGACTGCAAAATGCTGAGGTGAATTTCTTTGATATCGGCCTACTTTGGAGCGCTGCCATGGGATGCAGTTGCGTGCCCATTGGTGTGTATCTTTTCGCATGCAGGGCCAGCCGAAAATTCGGGAAACAGCTTTGTATGTGGCGCGGTCGCTAGGGCGAGTTCTTCCTATCGATGTATTGCAATATAGCTCAGATCCACCAGTGAAGGCGATGAGTTTTAACTGAAGAGATGACGTGTTGTTCCTTAATAGGGCTTGGATCTCTTCGTCTGAGTTTTAATGATGTATTAATTCGTCGACTCTCACGGACACGGGCATTGATATGGTCTCACGGCGTGACAAGACGTCTGCAACACAGTTTTTACTACCAGCGATGTGTCTAATGTCCGTTGAGAACTGAGATATGCAGCTTAAATGGTGAAGCTATCGAGGTGATGCTTTGTCGGGTTTTTGTGAGAACGCATAGACGAGGGGTTTGTAATCTGTGCATATTATGAAGTCCGTGCCTTCTAGCGCATGGTAAAAATGACAAATACTGCTGTAAATGGCTAACAGTTCGCGGTCGTACGCGCTGTATCTCTTTTCTGGGGGGTGATGGTTTTCTTTGATAGTGTCAACGGGAGCCATCGGTCATTTTGGTGTTGTTCCAGGACGGCCCCAATAGGGTTGGTAGATGCGTCTGATACTAGCCTCGTAGATTTTCCTTGATGATAGTGTACGAGTAAAGTTGCGTCTCCCAAAAAGTTCTTGAAGTCCACGAATGCTTTGTCGGTTTCTGGGGTGCATTGAATCGGTCGCTTATCATTGTTTTTAGTCTGCGACAAATTTGCGCTTGAATTTGCGCTGTTTAGTGTTTCCAAAAATACTCGAAGTTGCAGTACATTTACGTGTTTCGAGTATGTGCGGATTGCGGTTACTCACGACGGGGGTGGTGAGATTCCTTTCTCATTTATTATATGTCCTAGATACTCGATGCTTAGTTTGCCAAAAAAAAAACACTTGCCAGGATTTAAAACAATTCCGTACTTGCTTAATCTTTCGAAAATAAAGCGAAGATATTGTAAGCGTTGCTCTTGTGAGTCAGACGCGACAAGAATGTCGTCTACATAGCACGTTCAAAACTTGAGGTTCCTTAAAACTTCGTCCATAAGTCTTTGGATAGACTGTGCCGCGTTCCTCAACCCGAACGTCATTGCAGTAAATTCATATAATCCAAATGCCGTTTTACGGCAGTTTTCGGGACGTCTTCTTCGGCGATGGGGATTTGGTGGAACGCTTTCAATAAATCCACTTTTGAGAAGATTACCTTGTTAGCTGCGATAGCAGCCCATCAGGTTGAGTTTTTGAGTTCAAGCGGCGATAATCGCCGCATGGTCGCCACGTGACATCCTTCCTTTGTGCTAAGTGGAGTGGACAGGCCCATGGGCTACTAGAACGCCAGCAAAACCCTTTTCTGATTATGTAGTTGGATTCAGACTTTGCTAGTTTTAACTTTTCGGGAGTAATCCTACATGGACGATCGGCTACGGGTGGTCCAGTTGTGACTATGTGGTGCTGAACTTTATGAGTTGTGACTTTGCGCGTTTTGCATGAGTTCGTGATTTCCGGGAACTCTCATAATAATGCGTGGAATACCGAATTTTTGTTCACGGTGAACACCGTTGCGCAGCTAGATTGGCTTATTTGTCCTTTTGTTGATCGTCCAGCGGGATCGAGGAGTTTTTTGTTTTTAAGGTCTACAATTATCCTAAAATGCTTGAGGAAATCGGTGCCTAGTATTGGCCGAGACGCTACGTGAAATTTCCAAGTCAGTGGTTTAGGTAGTCCCAGTGACTGCGTTATGCTCTTTGTCCCGCATGTGCTTATTGTACTGCCGTTTGCTGCAAAAAATTTGTAGCTAGACGCTTTTTTTCGATCTGGCGCGTGGAATTTCAGAATGACTGAAACGTCAACCCCAGTGTCGATTAAAAATTTTAATCCCCTATTTTTATCGCGTACTAGCAGGCGGTTTGTCACTGCGTCGCTGATGCCTACCTGATTCATCAGCGACAGTATTCGTTTCCCTTCTTCTCTCGAAAGGAGCAAGGTGGTCGACATTGTCTAGCTGCCGTGCAGAAACGGCTATGGAAATAACATTTTGTTTCGGATTTTCGCGGAGATTTCTTTAATCCTATAGTTGCGCTTGACTTATTAGCTTGTGTGTACTTACATTCGGGATGGCAACTGCAATTACTGACATCGACGGGCTGGACATGAGTTTGATGTAACGTTCTTCGGAGTTCTGGCATTTCTATTCTCAATGCATTTTCGTTTCGTATGCCGTCATGACGCGTTTCTACCCGTCGGCTTGGGTTATTTCTGAAATGGTGTCGTCATTGAAACTGTCGAACGAGGCCACTATTGAGCGCACCCCTGATGGCAGACGTTCGAGCCACATGTTACGCAAAACTCCTTCCGATACGTTTGCCTTATCTACGTTTTGCATGCAGCGAAGGAGTTGCGACGGGCGTTGATCAACTAGTTTGAACCCGTGCAATAGTTCACGCCTACTCTGCGATTCCGACATGCCGTAACATGACAGCTGATGTGCTTTAAGGTTGTCATATTTATGACTTTCTGGCGGCGACTCGATGATATTGGAATTCAGCTATTACCCTGTCAAAGCGAGTAGCATCGTCTTTAGTTTTGTTTTTGCGAAATTGTGCTTCGACCCGTGCGAACCATAAAGCCGGTTGACTTTGCCAAACTGGAGGTAATTTCACAGCCGCCATACTATGCAACTCCGTTAGTTTTTCGATCGCTGTTGCACTTTGTTCCGCACTATGAACATCGTGAAATTGTTCTACTGCCATTGCACGAAACGCTCTCCAATTGTGGGTGTCACACTCACAATACAAGCGCCGTCACTGTATATAACCAAAGAATATAGAATAAGAAGAAGTAGAATCGCGAACAAAATTTCTGCACACAAATTTTTATGCGACGGGTTCTGGTGCCAGAACCCACCAAGCGATAGCTCAAATTTTATCTCTTTGAGAGAGACAGAGCTTTTGTTCGAAAGCTCATGATGCATATTTGGCGGTATGCTAAAGGAATGCATCGCAGGTTTCCCAATGTTATCGATTGAGTGATTATGGAAATTGTCAAGAAAATGCAAAAAATAAAATAAAATCTGGTCTACGGTGCAGTTTGGAGCATTGTAGAAAGGCTAGGAGAGTAGCGAACGTAAGGTTGTTCAATTTTCCAGCATATGATTCTCCAATGGGAATATTATGATGAGAAAATTGCAATTATCAGTCCGAAACGTTTCATAAAAAATTGTAAAGTTGCAAACGTCATTTTTGTTACGAGTTTTTAGACCACCCAGATTAAATTTAAATAAATTTGGTCCAGAATATTTTTTATAAATCTCAATCAACTTATAAGTTTTTGAGAAACAATTTAAATATTAATTTACCGCATCCATATACTGTATACTACTGGGCACCTGATAAAAAAAAGCAGCCGGGTTCAAGCAATAATGCATTTGCATTTATTAAAAACAAGTGTCAATCTTTCAGTCAAATAGAAAAATATGTTGTCTAAATTTTGCATGAAATAGCAATTAGAAAAGAATTAAGATACAATGTTTCACATGATTTAATAAATGGACTAGAAGATATAGATTTTAGCAGGCAAAACAATATTGGAAAGCAAGTGTGTGTTTTCATGGTAAGAGGGCTTATCAGCAACTGGAAATATGTGTTGAATTACTTTGTTTTATTAAATGGAATTAAAGGGTGAATGCTTGAAAGATATCCTCAAAGAAAACGTAAAATCTCTTTCAAGTTGGAGTCTTAAAGTAAGAGTTTTAACATGTGACCAGGGCTCAAATAACAGGAAATGCTATACTAATTTAGGCGGCCCACCTGAAAAACCATTTTGGCTTGCAGGTGGAAATAAAGTTATAAGTCTTTTTGATTTTCTTCATTTAATTAAATTCTTGAGGCATCTTCTTTTGAACACCATTTTTTGTACACAAGATGGTCGTGCAAGCTGTGATGTTATACAAGAAATATGGGAGCTTGAGCAAAAGAAAGTTACAAAAATTTGTAACAAGTTAACATTTCAACACATTCATCCGAACTCTTTTGAAAAAATGCGGGTAAATTTCGCTGCTCAGGTATTTCGTAGAACCGTAAGTGCTGCCATTCGCACTGCTGTTGAAACTAAACAGTTCAAAAGAAATTCAGATGAAATAGCATTATCAACAGCATCATTTGTGAAAAAGATAGACGAAATTATTGACTGTTAAAACAGTGGATCGTTCAAAAATGCCAATATTTTCAAGCGTGGTTTAACATTGGACATTGAAGTCCAAAAGTATATCAATACCATCATTGCGTATATTTCATAAGTTAGAGGTGAAAATAAGTCTAAAACGGTTTATTTTCGTAATGGTATGAAGCACATTAACTGGGGTTTTGATGTTAATGAATGACATAACGAAAGAAAATTCTGAAGTTTTCTTTATAGTTCCAAAACGATTATGACAAGCTCCTCTTGAGAATCTTTTGAAATGAATGAGATCCTTCGGTTTCTGAATTGAATATAATTTTGTCTAAAATAATGTCCTATAATTTAATTAAATTCAGCAATAGTAGCAACTGTGGAGATGATAGTAAGATCAAGCCCTGAATAAATCTAAACGAATGTGAAGAAGGTGAAATTTCTGATTTTACTGAAATCGAAGACAAACAATTTTTGATCGAGCATAATGACGTGTCTTAGACTAGAGATTTAGATTTTCATGCTGCAAATAAGTTTGAAAATCCTGAGATCCAGATAGCGCTTCCACCAATGAGGTATTTCATCAGCTAAGTGGCCTACAAAGTTCTGATAAAACTGAATTGTGCAGCTTATGAGAAAACCATTAGGAAAACTGACGAAGTTTTGTCGGGTCTGTCAGAAACTTTTATATTTGCAAAAAATTACAACGTAGCCTCATCTGATTTCGGAAATTTATTTGCTCCATTTGATGAGATTTTTAGTATTTGCAGACACCACGTAATCTGTTTTGTAGAAATATTTCAAAACAGGTCAAAAATAAGATACATTATGGAAACGATTGTTGCAAAATGTAAGCTTGTTACTCCAGACTGGCTCAATGAAATGGATTCGTGCCATGAATATAAAGTTAAATTATTGGAGTTTTTGATTTTAGTTTTTTTTAAAAAAAAAGAGTTTTAAGTGGACTGTGATGTAAAACGAAAATAAGTCCAACAAAAAACTTCAATTCATTACAGACTAAAAGCGAAAACTATGAGAAACAAATACATTGGAAAAGCTATCATGAACTAAGACAAAATTAAATTTGGGCATTTTAAAGCAGTGAACATTTTTTAAATATTTTGTAGTGAATTTCAAAAGCCTACTGATCTCACTACCTCTCTGTCCGTCTGTTACCCCGGCCAGTTTTTCGTCCGTCTGTCAAAACAGTCTTAATTTGGCATGATGATAGCTATGTTACATACACTAAAATTGGTCGATATCCTGCTTTTATCCCAAAGCAGAAGTTTGGTTTCACTATTGTATGATGTTAATGCTGCTTTAATAACGTTCTTAATCATTTCTTCCTGCTAGTTGCGTTTTGATTCTCTTAAAAAGAATATTAGATTAATTGTGCCTTTTCTGCTTTTATGTTTGCCTATTTACTAATCTCAAATTACCCTCTAACTAGTCATAGCTAGGTTATCCTGCTTTTCCAGTCATATACTCGTATTTGTTTGCATTTTTTAATTTCTTTGGGTGTTCATTAAAAAAAATATATATAATACGTTTGTGTTGTGAGTGTGGTTATGGGATCCCATCCATTAGCCTTTGTCCTATCGGGATGTGATGATTGAGGATATGATAGGAGATGAAATGAATAAGTAATTAACTTTTTAGGTCTTTGTAAAAAATTTTTTTACAAAGACCTACTAGTTTCGCGACCTGTCTGTCCGTGTGTCTGTGCGTCACAGCTAGTTTCCTCAGAAACTATAAACGCTAGAATGCTCAAACTTGGTTAAAAGGTCAAAAGTGATAGTCTTGAAAATTAAGGTCTTATCAAAGATTTAAAATTTTTTTAAGGGGGGTCCCTCCTCATTACGAATTAGCCTTTAAAAATTTGTTTTAACCAAAGATAGTCGAGTGTGGTATCAAATGAAAGGCCGTGATTAGAACTTTTAGAATCTGAAATAAAAAAATCATTTTACGAATTACGAGGTCCAGGGGAAGGCAAAATGTACCAAAAATTTGTGAACCACCACCCCCTTCGATTGGACACCTTTGAGCCGAAAAATCTGAAAATTACCTCGAATGTGGGCCTTAATGAGTACAAGGGCAACAAATACCTTAGAAACCGAAATTCACTCAACTTTGTTAATAATAGTATCATTTGTAGTTTTTACATTTTCGCCCATAAAATCAAAACGATACCTTTAGCCTTCTTGAAATTTTTGCAATTATATAGACTAATATAAGATGTAACGTTCACAAAATTTGATTGAGATCGAATTATAACCAAGTGAGTTATAGCCATTTCAATTATATGGAATTACAACAACAATAACACGTGTTTATGGTTGATATATATTTCTAATTGACAAAGGCACTTTCATTTTATTTCAGTTTTCATGAAAATTTAAGGAATAGTGTTTAACTTGAATATATTCAATCGGCCAAGCACTCAGAAAAATCATTTAAACTAGATTAAAATGGTGGCTGCACTGTGCAAATGAAAAAAACTGTGCATGTTTTGGATAAATTTGAACGGTTTTATATCCAAGTATTGGATGAATAATTCAAGTTATCGATTCACGCTATTAGAAAACTTGTTTCTAACCCTAGGATGTTTACAAAGACCTTCTGGTAGGAGCATTCTCCTGCTTACTCCACTTGTTTCTTTTTCAATACGCTCAGTATCCGTTTTGATCCAATTTCTCATTGTTATTCGGTTTCGACTTTTTCGAAAAAGCCCTAAGACCATGGAACCGAACGCCTCACCGGTTTGCGGATAGGGAAAGACCTTCTTTTGAAGGTTACTGTGAATTAACAGTCGTGGAAAATGGTCGGCAGTGAAGGGAGAGGGTCAGAGTGACTCCTATCATTATAAATACCCGAGTTCCAAAGATCTTCACTGTGACATGACGATAAATTGTGTCATCAATAATTAATTTCATAGAACCGTAAGTGCTGCCATTCGCACTGCTGTTGAAACTAAACAGTTCAAAAGAAATTCAGATGAAATAGCATTATCAACAGCATCATTTGTGAAAAAGATAGACGAAATTATTGACTGTTAAAACAGTGGATCGTTCAAAAATGCCAATATTTTCAAGCGTGGTTTAACATTGGACATTGAAGTCCAAAAGTATATCAATACCATCATTGCGTATATTTCATAAGTTAGAGGTGAAAATAAGTCTAAAACGGTTTATTTTCGTAATGGTATGAAGCACATTAACTGGGGTTTTGATGTTAATGAATGACATAACGAAAGAAAATTCTGAAGTTTTCTTTATAGTTCCAAAACGATTATGACAAGCTCCTCTTGAGAATCTTTTGAAATGAATGAGATCCTTCGGTTTCTGAATTGAATATAATTTTGTCTAAAATAATGTCCTATAATTTAATTAAATTCAGCAATAGTAGCAACTGTGGAGATGATAGTAAGATCAAGCCCTGAATAAATCTAAACGAATGTGAAGAAGGTGAAATTTCTGATTTTACTGAAATCGAAGACAAACAATTTTTGATCGAGCATAATGACGTGTCTTAGACTAGAGATTTAGATTTTCTTGCTGCAAATAAGTTTGAAAATCCTGAGATCCAGATAGCGCTTCCACCAATGAGGTATTTCATCAGCTAAGTGGCCTACAAAGTTCTGATAAAACTGAATTGTGCAGCTTATGAGAAAACCATTAGGAAAACTGACGAAGTTTTGTCGGGTCTGTCAGAAACTTTTATATTTGCAAAAAATTACAACGTAGCCTCATCTGATTTCGGAAATTTATTTGCTCCATTTGATGAGATTTTTAGTATTTGCAGACACCACGTAATCTGTTTTGTAGAAATATTTCAAAACAGGTCAAAAATAAGATACATTATGGAAACGATTGTTGCAAAATGTAAGCTTGTTACTCCAGACTGGCTCAATGAAATGGATTCGTGCCATGAATATAAAGTTAAATTATTGGAGTTTTTGATTTTAGTTTTTTTTAAAAAAAAGAGTTTTAAGTGGACTGTGATGTAAAACGAAAATAAGTCCAACAAAAAACTTCAATTCATTACAGACTAAAAGCGAAAACTATGAGAAACAAATACATTGGAAAAGCTATCATGAACTAAGACAAAATTAAATTTGGGCATTTTAAAGCAGTGAACATTTTTTAAATATTTTGTAGTGAATTTCAAAAGCCTACTGATCTCACTACCTCTCTGTCCGTCTGTTACCCCGGCCAGTTTTTCGTCCGTCTGCCAAAACAGTCTTAATTTGGCATGATGATAGCTATGTTACATACACTAAAATTGGTCGATATCCTGCTTTTATCCCAAAGCAGAAGTTTGGTTTCACTATTGTATGATGTTAATGCTGCTTTAATAACGT
This sequence comes from Odontomyia ornata, assembly GCA_963969285.1. Taxonomy (NCBI): domain Eukaryota; kingdom Metazoa; phylum Arthropoda; class Insecta; order Diptera; family Stratiomyidae; genus Odontomyia; species Odontomyia ornata. The sequence continues at coordinate 332,012,904 of OZ017739.1, forward strand.
TCTTAATCATTTCTTCCTGCTAGTTGCGTTTTGATTCTCTTAAAAAGAATATTAGATTAATTGTGCCTTTTCTGCTTTTATGTTTGCCTATTTACTAATCTCAAATTACCCTCTAACTAGTCATAGCTAGGTTATCCTGCTTTTCCAGTCATATACTCGTATTTGTTTGCATTTTTTAATTTCTTTGGGTGTTCATTAAAAAAAATATATATAATACGTTTGTGTTGTGAGTGTGGTTATGGGATCCCATCCATTAGCCTTTGTCCTATCGGGATGTGATGATTGAGGATATGATAGGAGATGAAATGAATAAGTAATTAACTTTTTAGGTCTTTGTAAAAATTTTTTTTACAAAGACCTACTACTGTCTGTCCGTGTGTCTGTGCGTCACAGCTAGTTTCCTCAGAAACTATAAACGCTAGAATGCTCAAACTTGGTTAAAAGGTCAAAAGTGATAGTCTTGAAAATTAAGGTCTTATCAAAGATTTAAAATTTTTTTAAGGGGGGTCCCTCCTCATTACGAATTAGCCTTTAAAAATTTGTTTTAACCAAAGATAGTCGAGTGTGGTATCAAATGAAAGGCCGTGATTAGAACTTTCAGAATCTGAAATAAAAAAATCATTTTACGAATTACGAGGTCCAGGGGAAGGCAAAATGTACCAAAAATTTGTGAACCACCACCCCCTTCGATTGGACACCTTTGAGCCGAAAAATCTGAAAATTACCTCGAATGTGGGCCTTAATGAGTACAAGGGCAACAAATACCTTAGAAACCGAAATTCACTCAACTTTGTTAATAATAGTATCATTTGTAGTTTTTACATTTTCGCCCATAAAATCAAAACGATACCTTTAGCCTTCTTGAAATTTTTGCAATTATATAGACTAATATAAGATGTAACGTTCACAAAATTTGATTGAGATCGAATTATAACCAAGTGAGTTATAGCCATTTCAATTATATGGAATTACAACAACAATAACACGTGTTTATGGTTGATATATATTTCTAATTGACAAAGGCACTTTCATTTTATTTCAGTTTTCATGAAAATTTAAGGAATAGTGTTTAACTTGAATATATTCAATCGGCCAAGCACTCAGAAAAATCATTTAAACTAGATTAAAATGGTGGCTGCACTGTGCAAATGAAAAAAAACTGTGCATGTTTTGGATAAATTTGAACGGTTTTATATCCAAGTATTGGATGAATAATTCAAGTTATCGATTCACGCTATTAGAAAACTTGTTTCTAACCCTAGGATGTTTACAAAGACCTTCTGGTAGGAGCATTCTCCTGCTTACTCCACTTGTTTCTTTTTCAATACGCTCAGTATCCGTTTTGATCCAATTTCTCGTTGTTATTCGGTTTCGACTTTTTCGAAAAAGCCCTAAGACCATGGAACCGAACGCCTCACCGGTTTGCGGATAGGGAAAGACCTTCTTTTGAAGGTTACTGTGAATTAACAGTCGTGGAAAATGGTCGGCAGTGAAGGGAGAGGGTCAGAGTGACTCCTATCATTATAAATACCCGAGTTCCAAAGATCTTCACTGTGACATGACGATAAATTGTGTCATCAATAATTAATTTTAACTCTAATATCAAATATTTCTAAAAATTTGATGGAAATCTATTGAACACTTTGATTGCTGTTAAAATGATGTTTTGACTGTTCTTTGAAATTTCAAGGAAGCCCATTTTGAATATTTCTATTATTCTATTATCTTTAAATTTACTCTGAACAATAATTGTGCCAAATTGTTTGGTGTAAATCAAATATCGAAATAGAAACCACTCGTCAATTTCACAGGTTAACAAACTTGTCCGAGATATTAAGAAAACAAAATTTAACAATAATGAAAAATTGAATTCAATATAAATTGATCGGAAAAATTAAAGCTTGTGATAACTTAACAAATATATCATGCAAAATTACTAAAATGTTTTTACTTATGGCCATACATGTTTTTACTTATGGCCATACGTATAAGTTCTACCCATAAGTGATAAATTTCTCTTGAAGCACATTATTTATCGATAACCTGAACATATAAATTGTAATTTTCGCAAGCATATCCAATATTTTTTCGAATTCTTCCTTGATTCAGGATGACCCATAACATAACATTACGAAAGTAAAAAAAAAGTAGGTAACTGGGTGCCTGGATGATATGAGAAATTACTTCCCATTTGCACATCTGAAATAAAGCTCTAAGAGAGCTTTCTTAAAACATGATTGCGAGCTAAATAAACTGATCGAAATGCGTTTGCTTGTTGATGAACAGTGGCAGAGAGAAAGCTCATTTCCTCTCTGATTGTGCACCATCCCTTGCGTTGCCCCCACATATCCAAGCAATTATGAAATTTTCTGGAGGAAAAAGAATTCGAGCATTCGACTTCTTTATGTTCTATATTCTTTGATATAACTTGATTTAACCCAATACCTAACAATCATCACGTATCGGCATGTACACGTTCGGAATTGCGTGTTGCTTGCATCGAATGGCGTCATCCACTGACTGTGCTTCTCAACTCATGCGTTGTTGTCTAATTCTCTTTTTGGGCGTTGGATCATCTCTGGCAGTAAGTCCATGACATCGAAACCTTGTAGCGACGAGCTGCTGCGTCCCCACAAAGCTTTTCGAGTTTAATCGTAGCTGCGCAAAAATGACAAGTAAACACATGATTAGATAACTCGTAGTTGGCGTCCTAGAAAAGAACGCAATCTACGAGTTATCTCGTAGTTGGCAGTCAATATGCTAATATGCTTTTTTGCTAATTCTACTGTATCATGAGTACATTCTGATTTTTTTTTTGTGGTGGGGAGGTGAAGGCATTTACGCGCGCCGTCTGGCAGTGTGGGACTCCCATGGAGGATACCCTTGGACTACCCACTAAACACCTCCCCTGTCAATCTGAGAACCTAGCCTGGAACCGTTTGACACATTACTTCGGGCCAGGTCTCGTTTTGTTACGCCGTGGGGCGCCTTCAAGCTGGGGAGTCCCTTTCCTAGCGGGAGGGGAGAGGGGAAGAGGAAATTACTTTAACAATGAACATTGCGTGTGGGCGTAGCATCACCATTTCGTTTTAGTCACACGACCTTGGTGGACTCCCCAATCCTCTGCTCAACCACGGCACATGCCAGCTGACCAGAGTTTTTTCTACTGCCTTCATTGGTTGGACGCGTAGAAGTAAACCTTCGGTGTATTGAATATAGCTTGGGGCCCTCATGAATCAACTTTTTTGCCCCTTCTCCATTCTTGGTGTTCTTTAATTACTGGTTTCAAGAGGATTAATTTCACCTGACTCATGATAACGGTTTCATTAAAATATCACAGTAATAAAAATTAATTGTTCATACACATTTGCTTCTAATACATTTGAAAGCAACTCATAATGATACCCGATTTTTTATTCAACCAATACCATGCCTATTTTTCATTCGTTCATACACTCCAAACGCGAGTTCCGCAGTCATCAAATTTTTCTAAAAATGGAAATTTTACAATCAGACACTGAGGCGCTACCTACTCTCATTTATTATTATCAACGTCAGGTACTTTGTCGACATTAACTAAATTGATATTATACAAACACAGCCACACACGGTACGTTTTCATGTTTTCGAAATCAAAATTGATTACAATACATTCCTAACACCGCAATTCTCCCAGCGCGCTCACATGTGTACTCGCTCATATGTGGAGTCGATGTGAATCCAGAAGTATGTCATACACTGCTCCAGATACAATTCACATTGTATCCAGTACAGTGTTATCATTCATCAAACAAAAGCTGAAAAAGGATTATATTACTAAGAGCTACTTGCCTCGACTCCTGCCACCTTCATCGTCATCATCATCATCATCACCACATCATACATGTGAAGGAAATCACGAAATGGAGTTAATGAAAAGAATATTCTGATATTAATGAACGCAATAATAATGGCCAGGGCTTGGTGAAGAATGAAAACATGTAACCTGCGTGCATCAGTAGCAGCAACGCAGCAACCTACATGCCATTATTATTTTATAAATGACTGAGATGACTGAATGACTGATAAGTACGATCGCAGTCATTATTCATTTTCAATCGAATTGATTGCGCTCACCTTATCGCGTTTCTGGTGTACTTGTCTCAAGAGTTTACTCTGCATGCATGTACATACATAAGTACGAGTATGTTCATTTAATTATCGACACACACTTGGCCAAGGTGTGTTGGCAACACATCGAGCAATTTAAATGTAAACAAACCAACGATTGTTGATTTTCTTCACGTCATTTGCAAACTGACTTTTTTCTTTTCCGCGTTTTTCCCGCGGTCATTACAGTTGGCGACAAAATGTTGGAAGCATGATAATGGTGAAGAAACAATTTTTGATAGAAACGTTATTTTGGACGATTATTTTTGCGGAACGTTAGATTGCGTTATAATACGAATATGCAACGCTTTTCTTTAGAAATTGTTGAAATTTTCTTTTGTTCGCTTCACGATAACGTTTTCGTTTCATTCAGACATTATCGTTCTATTCTTTTTATCACGGATCGATAACGATTTCGCTATTTTCAGGCGATATCTTTCTTTTCGTTAGATCGCGTAACGAAAACGTTTTCGTTACCTTCAGGCACTATTATTTTTTCGAAACGTAATCGAGTAGACTATCTTGTTCCATGTACCTACTTGTAAATTAAACGCACATGGATGGTTCTACACAATTGAGATATATATATCATCCTCATCTATGACATAGCTTCAATTCGGCCTTCGCCTCTAGGAGTAGTCACCTCCAATCGTCGAGGCCCTGCGACCTCGTTCGCCAATTGGAAATCCCAAGCAGAGATCTGCTGTCAGCATCGACTGACCCATGGTTTGCTCGGTTTCGCAACTAGACGTTTCCTTTGCGCTCTACCCATCAACGTTCGTCTGGGTAGCCTTTGCTCTTCCGTTCTCTCCACATTTCCTGCCCATTGTAGTTTGCGTAGCTTTACGCAAGCGTATGTAAGGTGCGTTTTCATAAAGATTATAAAACTCTTCGTTTTAACGAATTCTCTAATCTATTCCATGCTTTGTTCTTCTACGTAGTACCAGAATCCCTCTCGAGCCTTCATTTTCTGCAAAAAGTGCCTCTAACTGCCTCGGTCCATCGACCACGTCTTCCAATTTCGAAATCCGAGCAGCGATAAACTGTCTTCGTCGACCGAGTCAAATCAACGTTTCCTCAGTTTTCTCCACTGGTCTCCCCCCTTCAATTCTCCCAACTTTGAGTAGCCTTTGTTCGTCCATATGATTGACGTTGTCAGCCCATTGCAGCTTCCGCAGTCTTACAATCGTTGAGCGGTGTTTAATGTATTTGCGGATGGCTGGGCTAGGGTCCATGTTTTACATCCACAGCATAGCGCAGATCTTTCATGCTTCACTTGGCCATATGTCCTCTTGAGCATTTTGCATTCTAACACATCCAGGGCCTTCTCAAATAAAATTTTAACAGGCCAGTTTTCGCATCCAAACAGCAGCAGCAGCATTATTAGTGACTTGTATATGCGAGCCTTATTTTCCCCGTGGAAATCTCGGGATCTTAACGTGGAAGTACTAAGAAGTGTGTATTGTTTGCTGCGTTTATCCTGTTCCATATTTCGTTCGTTTCTGCCCCTTTCTATCAGGATGGACTCCCTAAGTATGGGAAGCTATCCATACTTTCCATGTCATAGTCTCCTAAGGTCAGTCATTGTCGAACTGAAATGTCTTTCCTGGCTTGGGCATTAAATTTTGTTTTAGTTTCATTGATCAGCAGACGGACTTTTTTCGCTATTGATTCCAGCCGTATGAACACTTCCTTCGCATCTGGAATTGGTATGCTTAATAATGGTACCGTCATTGGCATTTGCTACTAGTTGTGTGGACTTGTAAACTAGCGAGCTTTTGGTGCCTCCTGGGGTTTTCCTTGGAGAAAAGCCATTTGCCTGTTTTCTTTGGGAACCTTACCGTGAAACTGAGAACTTGGTACTGAGATTAGCATTGTAGCTTGTTCATACGGGCAGGCTTAGTTTGGACGCCAAAGTCAAGCATTATTTTATACGAGACGTTTCTGTCAATACTGTCTTATGGTCTCTTAAGGGTTACGAGGAGCTTGTGCACATCGATATTATATTTACCACACTTTTGAAGCTCCAGTTTTACTGAAAATATCAGATAAATCGAAGACTATCCAATTCGAAATCCATCTATGCACTCTCTAATGATATTTTTATAATAGGACTTCAGTCTCCGTTCAATTACTTTGGACAGCACTTTATATGATGTCCATAATAGAGCTCCTCTGTAATTCTCTCGGCTTCGCCTATTTCTCTTTTTATGTATAATGCATGTGATACCTTTCCGCCAGTCATCTGGTAGCTACTCTTTTGTCCATACCCTACAATTTAACCGATAAAGGAGTTTATGTCGATGTGTTTCTCTGACTTGGGGCAGTTCTATCAGTCTACCCAGAAGTTTTACTCCTTTTTGAGCCCATGAATGGCTACCAGTACTTCTTCTCCTGTTGGTAGTGCTGCCAGGATTTCTTCTTCAGCCCCTGAAATGCTCACCGTTTCAATAGTTTATGTCGGTGCTGTGGGAAGTCCTTGGAAATATTACTGCCATTTGTTTTTAATATCGATATAACTGCCTAATACTACACCTTCTGCGTTTTCGCAGAGGCTCGTGCGGAGTGCGTATCCCCATCGAAACTTTTAGTTGAGGCATACACTGATCTGGATTCATTTAACATCATAGGTGCTTGACGAATACATTATCGAAATGTTGTCAAATTTGGGTATTTCATCATCATCTATGGCGCGACAGTCCAAGCCAGACTTTGACCTCCAGGATTAATTTCCTCCAATCATCACGGTTCCGCGACCCTGTCCGCCAGCTGTTTACTCCCAGTAAGGATCTGCTATCAGCTTCTATTGTGTCTTCCCATCGAGTCCTCGGTCTTCTCGCTGGACGTCTACCTTGTGGTCTACCAGCCAATGTTCTTTTGGGTAGCTAGTTTTCTTCCATTCTTTCTACATGGTCCATCCATTGCAATTTACGTAACTTTACGTAAGAGGAAACAGGTGGATCATAAAATAGGTCATACAGTTCATCGTTGTAACGAAGTTTCCACTCTGTTCTTTATTTCACGGCGCCGTAGATTTTCGAGAGCACTTTCAAATACGTCAATTGCCTTTTCAGATTCGCTTGTCAGAGTCCATGTTTCACTTCCCTATAACAGCACAGATTTGACTAGTGCTTTGTACATGCGGAGTTTATTTTACCTGTGCACAAATCTGGAACCTAGAATGGGAAGTACGGAGTAATATGCTTTATTTGCATCGTTTATTCAGGTTGGCTTCAAGATAAATAAAATTATGCATACTTTCAAGATTGTAGTCGCTTACTGTCAGGTTTAGTCGAACTGGAGTTTTCTTCCTCGTTTGAGTCATGAATTTAGTTTTAGTTTCATTAACTCGTTGGCCAATTCGGTTTGCTTCAGATTCTAGACTCAGAAATGCTCCTTTGGCAACTAAGATTGAACGTTCCATAATATTGACGTCATAAGTATATGCTACCAGTTGTGTGGACTCGAACATTAGTGTACCCGAGGTTTCAACTGATGTCTTCCTGATGACATGTTCCAGCGCAATATCCCCTTATTTTAAGCCTGATTTCGTTATAAAGCTGTCCGTTAGTTCACCGTTTACCTTGACCTGGGACTCTGTGTTCAGCATCGTGACATTGACCATGCGGACTAATTTTGTTGGGACGCCAAAGTCAAGCATTATTTTATACAGCACATTTCTGTCGACACTGCCGTATGCTTGCTTGATGTCTACAAAATGTTGATGTATATCGATGTTATATTCCCAGCACTTTGCGAGCACCTACTTTACTGAGAATATTTGGTCTATTGTAGACCGTCCACTTCATAAATCTCCCTAATACTCTCCTATAATAGTTTCATAGTACGGCTTTAAGTTTCTTTCTATGATTTTAGGAAGCACTTTATAAGACGTGCACAGTAGAGCAATGCCTCTATAATTTTCACACCTTAACTTGTCCCCCGTTTTGTGTACAGGATATATACTTTTTCGCCAGTCCTCTGGTAGCTGCTCCTCTGACCATATTCTGCATATCAGCCGACGCAGAAGATTATTCAGATGGGAACCTCCGCTCTGGTGCAGTTCTGCTGGTGCTCCATCTATTCCGGGAGCCTTATTTTTTCTGACGTCCCGTAGTGCTGCCTGTGCTTCGTCTGGTTGGTGGCGAGACTAGGTCCTCTTGCCCAGCATCTGGAATGTTCACGACCTCAATCGTTATTTGGGACGCTGTGAATAGCTTTTGGAAATATTGCAGCCATCTGTTTTTAATTTCGACTGGATCCCCTATGATTGCTCCTTGTACACATTTGCAAAAACTTATTTGTGGATTGAAGCCGTCTCTTAGTTGTTTGATAGAGGCATAGGCCGATCTGACTTCATGTGGTTAAGCTTGACGTCGAAGGCTTTTATATTGTTCTTCTTTGGCCCGAGTTGGTCGCTGGATGTATTCTTTGTTCGTCTGGTTCCTTTTTTAATTGCTTCCTTGCATTTTTCGTCGCACCAGTCGTTTTTACTTTTCTTTGGCTGGTGCCAAGACCTCTTCGGCTGCTTCTATCACCGCATCTCTTACTGTCTTCAACATGGTTTTGATGTCATCATCATACATTGATGCGATTTTCCAGCGCTGACATATATGTGGACGTTACTGAGCTTTATTTAGCTTGTGTATCTGGTACCTTGGAGTAACTGATGCTGCTTCTTTACAGCTCTTGGAGATGTGGCATCGGAACTTGACCCTTATAAGATAATGGTCTGAATCACAGACAGCACCGCGGAATTTGCACGCGTCGAGAATGCTGGTTGCCGCTCGTTTTTTATGAGTACATGATCGATCTGTTTGAATGTGCGACCGACTGAGGATGTCTCGATGTAGTAAGCGTTTGGAGCTTACTGTGAAGCCTCTACTAGTAGCGAACTCTATCAGCTGTTGTCCGTTGTCGCTAGCCTCTGCATGGAGGCTGTATCCTCCAATTGTTCCTCTATTTGCCGTTTCTCGGTCGATTTTTGTATTGAAGTCACCCAGAATAATTCTAATATCGTTTGACGGCAATGCATCGACAGTGCGTTCCTGGGTGCTGTTAAAATTCGTCCTTGATTGCCTCTTCCTTGCCTTCTATGCGGGCGTGATAGTTGACCTGCCAGGCATTAAAAAATTTGCTCTTTAAACGAACCGCACAGAGCCTTTCGTTAACGGGCTTGAAGTTGGTGATAATTTGTTTAGATAAGCTGTCAACAATGAAAGCCACTCCGAACTCATGGCGTCCTTGCAGTTTTCCGGTTTGAACACGGTGTGTGTTCGCATGCCAAATATGTCTTCACAGTGCTATCTGGTTTCTTGCACTGCGATGAAGTTGATTCCATACTTCTTTTTTTCATCCAGAAGCAGTCGCAGTCGCAGTGTACCTGGTCTCTAATGATCTAACAAGTTCCAAAAGAATAGTCCTTTAAACGTTCCGATAGTCGTTGCCGTTTATCCAATCTGATCCGAGGCTGTCCTCCTGGTTCCATGACAAATAAATACTAAGTTGAGCGTTGTCAGCGCTTCGATTTAGCCAGTTTTGGTCCACGAGTGGTATTTTATTTCCCACATACCCACCGGCAAGCCGGTTACGGCAACCTCTGAGGACACATCCGATGGTGGACTGATAGAGTTCGCGATTTGTTTACCTTTCACGAGTGTTTTTGGTGATCGAGCGTGGTATCGATTGAGTCGCCTTATCGGAGGCACTTTCTACCAAAGATTGATTAATTGGCATTAAATATCCCAATTTATACCAGAAACGTTTGTGTTTTTGGCGCCGGTGTCGGCTTCGTTTTGAATGCAATGGGAATCGTGACTGGATATACGAGTATTTCGCGCTCTGTAGTCGAACTGGAAGAAATTTTGATTTCCTGCCCGTTGCTCACATACTTTAGGTGGATCGAAGGTATTTTCTGGTCACCGGTAGCAGCATTAGCATATTTTTAAGATGTTGTCCTTGTGGGGTGAGTTTTTTTTCCTCATTTATTTAATTCCTCTGCACGTTTTTGTTCTGATGCCAACCGTTCGATTTTCTGGTAGCACATACTATATGTAGCATATAGCATTTTAGGTTGCCTGGAACAGTTCTATCTATGAAAATTTCATGCTTTTGGGAATTATGTACGTTCATGGGTGTCAGCTGAACACTTCAATATTCTTTTCAAAGTTTTAGTCTTTAGTAATGTGTATTTAATTTGAAATAACCGTTTCACGTTTGCTTTCAAAGTTTATCAGTGGCGTTGATGCCTGTTAATTGATTGCTTCTGATTTCAAGAAAATAAATAGAATGGTGCAACAACCTTCCATTGTGAATGGGTAGAATCCGAATATTCAATTAAACACTTGTTTGCACAGTGAGGAAGAACAGTTTCCATTGATTTCCGGAAAGCGTTTTATTGGCTGAAAATGAATATGCCCGGGAATACCCGAGCGAAGTCCTGGAAGGAATTGCAAATACCAATCACTGCAATGGCTATCGCGCATAGTGCACTGTGTACTTGTTATTTTGGTGGTCTGACTGGACACTTGCCCAATGATAAGGACAAGTTCTTCATGAAAACGATTAAAGTGCGTCCCACTAGTTTCCTGCCATTGATCATTTCTAAGTCTTTGTTAAAAATTTTTTATAAAGAGCTACTAGTTTCGGGACCGGTATGCCCGCCTTTCCGGCCATCCGCTCGTCTATCTGTGCGTTACAGTTGACAATCTGATTGGCAAGTAAAGAACTAACCTGAAATTATCATATTTTTAATCCCGAAGGGAAATCTGAATAAATCGACCAAGCAGACTTGATATTAAATGTCCTGAGCAAACAGTATTCCTTACACCATCTGGATTGAACGGTATTGAAATTTCGTTCCGCCTCTCTTATCGATGCTAATATAAAACCTTGAATGGGACTTACCTTGTTGCCTCCGAAGATCTGCTCCAGTTTTCGTCCATAGTGTGGCGCCTGCTGCTGCCTGAGGAAATCCCACTGATTCGGCCGCCATCTGCACGTAAAAAGATATCTTCGCCGTCGCGTGGCGGTTGACAGACAGAGATTGTCACTTCGCACTTGCCAATTGCTTACATATATCATCCCACGCAGGCAAACTGCTAAGACATATTGTGCAAGGATGACAGATCTCTATCGGGTACCGCTCCAAAATATCGGAGAATATTACAAACTTAGTGTTCAAATTAATGGCAGTTCCCAAGCCTGCTAAGCCTGTTCCACCTTGTAGATTTCCTAAGAAGGCAGTTAATGCTTTGCCACCATTGCTTACGAATCCACTTTTGCGCCATCTCCAATAACTATCTAAGCCGCAACCATAGCCAGAAAAGACTCCGTTATAGTGTTAGTCTCCATTATTATACAGTCCAGCTAGATTTCCCGTAGATTGGTAAGTACTAGAATAAATTCTTTCCACTTTTGATGGATATCTTCCTTGTGATCCAGTACCGTAATAAACTCCACTGTCTCTTCCACCATTTTTAATTAGCCATTTATTTCCGCTATACATAGAATTTAATCCAAGAGCAGTTGGTCGGCTTGTCCAGACATTTAAGTTATTTATTGAACGTTGAATATTCCTGGTAAGTTCAAAGCTGCTGAATATAGTCCTTGATTAGATCCTGCGGCATTAGTGTTATAGTTACGCAAGTAATTGCCCTTATAACCTATTGATGATGCAAATGGTGACGTACCTGAAAAGCCTCCTCCAAATCTATTCCACAATGAACTTGAAGTATAAATTCCATTTGGCTCCACCATAAAAGCTTAATCCAAAGCTACCAGGAAAAGTAGCTGACGAAGTTGTGCTTTGATAAAAGTCGGAGTTTTGAGGTCTAGAATAATATGGATTATTCTTAGTAGCTGAACAACTGGCACCACTATTTGCACCAAATCCTGCATAATATCCACTATCTAGATCCACAAGATCTCACTCCATTTGCTCTGAGAGTACATTTGAGTTATTTATGAAGTACTATAAGGCCTATTTTCGTATCGAGATGGTATATACGCTCGAGAATTGAAGCTCCTGTTCCAGTTAAAGTTCCGTCAAGTAAAACACTATGCACAAGATTTGCTATGGATGGAGTTAAAGCAGTGGTTGGTTTGATTGAGTTAACTGAGGAGATATCAAATTTGCTAATAGCAGCTGGTCCTTTTCAAGCGGCAAAAACACTGGTTCCAGCTGATGGGGCTGAATTGACTTGAGAAAGGTAAATAACGTCATCTGGAGCTACGGCTCTGATTCCAGATAGACCTGATAATGCTAGCCCAGTACTCACTAGTACAGATCCTGTGTAGCCTCCATGTGATCCACCTAGGGCACTGCTGGCCCCAAAGCCATTGCTAAATCCAATATTCATTTATTTGTTACCAGTATTGCTGGTATATGATACATCATATGAGCCTATAAAAGCGCCACTTGGGTGGCCATTAGCACCTTGGAAATCGCTTCTGCGCCAATTCCAGTGATAATCAAGACCGTGTCCATATCCAGCATAGACGCCTCTATTACTCCATTTACCATCATTGTATAGATTTGATGAGAATATGTGGGTATCATTGATACTAGAGGTGCTGGGAAACTTGGCAAAGTTGTATTGAATAAAGCCATTTTGGGCGAAGGCAGGTGTAACCCCTGTTATCGTCGCAGTGTAACCTGGCCTGATGCTAGAAGGTGTATAGTATGCACTACTGTTGTAGTCATAGCCATTATAATATCCCATTTGTTTTCCCCTATTATCAGATGTCCATTTACTTTGAGAATACATGGGGTAAACTCCTACAGTGCTCTATGGCCGGTTTTTATATTTACTGGTGACGTTTGTTCCCAGGAGGCTAGAAACAATCGCAGGGCCAATTGAATCAATTGACGATCCAGTAATAGTACCGACTCCAGGTCCACCAACAAGGACAGATCCGCCAGTAAGACTAGATCCAGTGGCAAAGTCACTACCAAAACTTGATTGTCCTGCTCCTGTTGTAGCTAAACTAAATGCACTGCCTAATCCACTTAATTTATCAGCAGAGTTTAGTGAGCCTATACCGCCAAATCCTGATGCTAGCCCAAATCCTCCACCTCCAGCGGTAGGTTTACTTGATGTTTGTGTGTATTGACCGGTTACATAGCTGGCACTACCAGCTACTAGTCTGCTGGTGGCAATGTTTCCTGTTGAATATCCAGCTGTTATTGTACCACCAAGTTGTGGTGCAGTTACAAGAGATGAACAAGTCTCGGGAATTCTGGTGCCAACTGTGTCAGCACCATTGATTCCAAATTTATTCATGTATTTATTGCCAGCATTGTCGCCATATGAGCCATCATTCACATTTGAACATGAACCTGCTGAGCCTATATACGTGCCACTTGGACGACCACCAGCACCTTGGAAACCGCTTATTCGCCATTTCCAGTAATAATCTAGACCACTTCCATATCCAGCATAGACGCTCCTATTACTCCATTTGCCGTCATTGTATAAGTTTGATGAGAAACTACTGGGACCAATAATCCTTGCCGTGCTTGAGAATTTGGCAGAGTTGAATTGTGTAAGCCTACTTTGGGCGAAAGCAGGTGTAATGCCCGTAAGTATCGCAGTATAACTTGGTCTGATGCTAGAGGTTCTCGGGTACGCACCACTTTTTTAGCCATAACCATTGTAATATCCAATTTGTAGATAACTATTATCAGTTGTACATTTACTTTGAGTGTACATGGGAGATACTCCCACTGTTTTAGTATGCTTGTTAAATACGCTCCTAAGAACCAATCGCAGGAAGCGTTGCACCATTTACTTTTGTTCCAGATAGGATGAATGATCCAACATCAGATCCACCACTAAGGCCAGATTCAAAACTTGATTGTCCTGCTCCTGTTGCAACTTAATCAAATGCACCGCTCAGTCCTCTGAGCTTACCAGCAGATCTGACAGAACCTGTGCTACCGAATCCTGATGATAAACCAAATCCTCCAGCTCCACCTAAAGGTCTACTTAATGCTTGGGTGTATTTATTTGTCGAATAGCCGGCACTCCCAGCTGCTGGTCTACTACTGCTGAAAACAGTTCCGGATGGAATATTTACTGCTGTGAGTCCAGGAGTGATGGCACCACAAAGTAATGGTAAAGGTGCAAGAGATGAACCTGCTCCAGTCGTTCCAAAACAAGTGTTTTTATTTTCGGCATTGCCGCTTTAAAATCCATCATTTACGTTTGAATATGAACCTATTGCGGTTATGTACGCGCCGCTTGGACGACCACTTGCACCTTAGAAACCATTTTTCCGCCAGTTCCAGTAATAATCTAGACTGTTATCATATCCACCATAGACGCCTCTATTACTATATTGAGTTCAAATTTATTTTGGGAGTAGTGCAAGCATTACATTTTATGAATACAATTCGATTTCGGTCATATGAACCCCACGAAAACCGTTTATAGCGGTCGATTCTTTGGAGCCAATTTTCCACAAGTCTGGCACACATTTCGACCGGAACGTTGACTATTTCGCGTTGGTTGTTGTCTTTGATCTCGTCTAAAGTACCTGGCTTGTTGGCATAGACCAGTGACTTGATATAGCCCCATAAAAAGAAATCTAATGGCGTTAGACCGCATGAAAAAGGTGGCCATTCAACCGGAACATTCTTCGAGATAACACGTTCGCCAAACTTGCCTTTCAATAAATCGATTGTGAGGCGTGTTGTTTGGCTATTGGCATCGTCTTGTTGAAACCACATATCATTGATGTCAAGTTCATCCAATTCTGGCCACAAATAATCTTCCAACATAACACGATAGCGCTCTCCATTTACGGTAATATGATGCCTCCGGCATGAAAACCGCATCAAACAGTAATCTTTTGCGAATGCAACGGTATCTCAAGAAGCACATGTGGGTTTGTTTTGACCAGTAAAGCACATTTTGCTTATTAACAAACCCATTGAGCCAGAAATAAGCTTCATCGCTGAAGATAATTTTTTGATGAACCTTAGTTTTTCAAGCTTTGCCAGAGCCCAATTGGGCAAGTTTCGGCGTTTCGAATGAGGCTTTAGTTCTTGAGTCAATTTAATTTTGTAACCTTGTAGGCCAAGATCTTTTCACAAAATACGCTACAGTGTCGTTTGAGTGATGCCCAATTCTTGAGGGCGACATAGAATCGACTGATATGGCTCATTTTGAATCGATGCACTTACGGCTACCATATATCTTTCGCTTCGAGCGGTAAGACGTCTTCTTGGCACCGGAATGACCAATGGTGAAAATTCGGACTCGAACCTATCCACTATAGCACGCACAGCCTGTTGGGTGGGACAATTATTACGGCCAAAAATTGGAGCAACCGCTCTTAAAATTGCAACCACCGACTCAGATTTCGATTGCAATTTTTAACAATTTCTAAACGTTCGTAAGCTTTACCATGATAAAAGTTTTGACTTTAACTAACGTCTTTTTAAGGGTGCAGTCACATAACGATACAAAATTGTTATGTCCCTTATGGAAACCCCTTTATCACTCTTCTCAAAATTTGACTTAAACATTACTCCATTTTTCTATGCATGTGTCCCATCATTTTGTCTTGGGCTGTAAAGTAATTTCATTTCTCAGACCGCATTGAATAGATACACATGTGAGCACACATATGAATAAAAATAATTTCTTGTGAGAATCAGACAGTGCTAATGTATTTTTTTATTCTGCTCGGCAATTGCTGACCAACAGATACTGCAATTAAAGATTGTTGATAGTACATTCCATATTGCAGAGTGAGAATGCTGAAATTTGGATAAGGCAAAAAAATGACAAACCTGATGATATGTATGGATTCCCTTTCACACACGTGTCTTCTTGTTTTATTATTACTTAATATATGATTTTTTTATTACGGCCGTTGTCGATGCAAACTTCATTATCGCGCTATTTCTCATTTAAGATAAGATATCGGCGTAGTCGCAGCCACCGCCGTCGTCGTAAGCTCTCTGTTATGCTTTACCGCGCTGTTTTCGACGTAACCTTTGTTGACGGAACGTGTGTTCATATGTTTCCTATAGTAACGTATGAACCGCTCGTACTCGGTATTAAGGGAAATAGTACGGCGAAGTTAGAAATTGTCAAGTTTTTCGTCGTTGCTTTTGATTATCGCGATATTGAATTTTACAAAAATCTTAAAATTCGCAATCCTTTCCAAGTGCATTATCTCGGGGCGAAATTAATCCTGAGAAGTATCTAAGCTTCTTCACTCAGTGAAAACCGGAATAATCACGGAATTTCGTATCTACCGTCTTTCGCGGCGTGTAGTGTTTCTCAAGCAACTTTTCAGAACGCAAAAGAAACAATGCGAAAAGCAAGTCGGACCGGCAATTGGTTTACGTAAGTGCGATCTTTTTATCATGGGTTGCAGAAGTATTTAGTGATTGATCGAAGTTTTGGCTCTTGATTTGATCCAAAATGAGTATGTTCAGACTTGTATCTTGGAGCATTAATCATCAGCAGCACTTATAGTAGAGTGAGATCTTAGAATAAAAGCTCTTCGATCGGAATTGGAACGGGTCTGGCGTTTGTTATACTATTTTTATTTCCCACTATAAACAAAATCTAAAATATTGTAATACGACAGCATTCCTGAATAGCTTTTTAAGTGAAATTTAAAACAATCGCCAGACTGGCTTTGGCGATATACCAAACAGATGTGGTCAATTGGTTTCCATTGAAAAATGAATTATAATATTCAACTGGATTGTGATCAAGCTATGACTAACGCAAATTTGCGACCGATGCAAAAAGATCAATCTGGAAGCAAAACATTGATCTATATTCAAGATCTATTACTCATTTATACATTGCTTTCTTTATTTTTAACGGTGTAAACCGTTTTTATAGAATTCCTCAAGTAATTTTTCGCGACAATAGTTGAAAACTTGTATAATGTGTGATCAAGCTTTTTAACCTGAAAATCATTGAACCCACGAAATACAATTCATTATCGATTCTTTCTGCTGGGCGGATATATATGTCAACACTATTCAAAATCTCTTCGGCTTGAGGTTTGGCTGTGACTATTTAGTAATCAATATTTGGATTTTTTTTTCACGCATAATACAGCGGGTCAATTACCTTAACTCATTTATCAAATTCTCAACTTGCAAGAGGCAATATTCCCACAATGAAATTTCATTTCCTGTAATTTGTATCTTAGCGATATGTTTTTTTTGTTTTTTTTTTTTTTTATTATCTCCGGTAGTCAACTAAAGTCCAACGAATTACCATTACTATCGATTGCTTAAAAATCACAAATAAGATCAACTTTTACCTATTCTTAACGAATGAAAAACATTTTTGCAGCCATAATCAATGAGCAAAAATACTTTTAGGAATAAAAACAAGTTAAGTAACCAGGAGAGTGCTCGCACGAGAAGGTCTTTATAACCACTCTAGGGTTCAATCGATGACTTCCATTACTCATCCAATGGTTGGATAAGAAATCGTTCAAATTTATGCAAAACATACAGAGTTTCCTTCATAAGCACATTGCAACCGCCATTTTGTTCCAGCTTAAATCATATTTCTGAATGCTCGGCCGATTTAACTTAAACACTATTCCTTTAATTTTCATGAAAATTGGAAGGAAATAAAAGTGCCTAGGTCAATTTTAAATATGTATCAACCATCGACATCGAATTACATACAATTGAAATGGCTGTAACTCACTTAATTATGATCCGATTTCCATAAAAAGCATGAGGATCTAATATTAGTCTATATAAATGCTAAATTTCAAGAAGTTAAAAGGTACCGTTTTGATTTTATGGGCGAAAATGTAAACTCTACAAATCATACTATTATTACCAAAGTTGAGTGAATTTCGATTTCTGAGGCATTTGTTGTGCTTGCGCTCATAAAGGCCCGACTCTCTGATTTTTTCAGATTTTTTGGCTCAAAAACGTTCAACCGAAACACAATTGTGATACATTTTGCCCCCCTGGACCCCTTGATACATAAAATGACTTTTTAAGTTCATATTCAAGAAGTTCAAATCAAGACCTTTCATTTCATATCCCACTCGACTACCTTTGATTAAAAAAGTGTTTTAGGGCTGCTTCGTTTTTAACGGGGACCCCCCTTAAAAGGTTTTGAAATATTTGGTAAAACCTAAACTTTTGAGAGACCACCACCTCTGATGTTTTGTTTGGGTTTTGTAGCTGTGGCGCACGGACAGACACGTCGCCAAACTAGTAGGTCGTTGCAAAAAAAAAATTTTACGAAGACCTAAAACGAAAAACAACTTCAAAACGCACTTAAAAATGGTGAAAAAAAATTTATGGAATCCGAACCAAATTAATTTCCCCGTTTTAGTTTCAATTTGTTACCTGCCAGCGGGCTATTTTTGTTGACCTGCCTCTTGAGTTGAATATCCCGTAAGTCCTCGCGGAAGTCGTCTTGTTGAATGCATTTCACTATGACTACCAGGGCTCTGGAAAATTCTTGACTTGTGACTGCTGGATTACGCACTGGGGGAAGCTGAATGTTTGGTTTGCAACGCTCCACAAATCGCAGCACGTAGGCTACTACCCGTTGCAGCCTACGGAATGAGTTATCGTGTTGAGCCTCGTGCATGAAATGAATGTTCGCTTCCGCTACCTTTAGTGTTGTTGCCTTGATTCACTTTCACAGGATCCTTTATACTTGTACTCGGGCGGCCGCTCCGTCTCAGGTCTGCTCAGGAAAGGCTGTCCATGTAATCATAGCTCGCAACCACCTAGTTCAGCTGGTGCCAAACCACAGGATAGGATGTCGGCAGGATTGTCTCGTGAAGCAACGTGACGCCATTGGTTTGATCTCGACAGCAATTGAATAGTCGAGACACGATTTGCAACGAAGGTGTTGTAGGACGAGGCAGTAGAGTTGAGTCACGCTAACACAATTCCAGCATCCGACCACAAGACATGGAAGACATCTGTTAGGTTGAGTGCCGTTTCGACTCGCTTTGTCAGTTCTGCTCCCAGCTTTGCAGCACACAGTTCCAGGCGGGGAACCATTAGCACTTTGATTGGGGCTACCCTTAATTTCGTACACAGCTGTTACGAGCGATATAGCAGGACACTAACTTGACCACCCCTTGTGTTGAGCGGACGTATATAGCGGCACCATATGCCTTCTCGGAGGCATCGCAGAAGGTATGTAACTGTAACTGTGCTGGCTTCTCGCAGGTGCTAACGTGTCGGGGAAAACGAACCTTCTGCAATGATGTTAGCTCACTGCAAAACTGGGCCCACTGCGTGTGGATCCCGGCTAGCAAGGCTGCGTCCCAGTCCAGATCCAAACGCCACAATGCCTGCAGGAACAACTTGGCGGTCACAATAACTGGTGCCAGGACGCCCAATGGATCGAACATCCTGGCGATGTCGGAAGCGATCGTCCTTTTGGTGAATTTTACCTCAGCGAGGCCTAGATTGATGTGGATTTGATATTCGTCCGCTTTCGGCCGCCAAATTACTCCCAAATTTTTGATGTAGTCTTCCAATAGACTACTGAAGTCCAGTTGGACCTGCTGGTCCTCTGCCTTGATTAATTGCAAAAGGCTAGGGTGATTCGCGCACCACTTGCGCAAATGCATGCCGGCGCTCGCAAGTATTTTGCGCAACTCACTCTGCTTCTGAATTGCCTTAGTCAATGTGTCAGCCCCGGTCATGACATCATCCATGTAGAAGTCATTCTGCAATGCTTGGCTGCCCAAAGGAGCTTGATCCCGTTCTGCTTGAGCTAGGACTTGAAGGCACTTAGTTGCGAGAAACGGGGCCGATGTTGTACCGTACGTCACGGTCTTCAATTGATAATAACGCAAAGGCTGAGATGGACTGGTTCCACAAACCACTACATGAAACTTGCGATCGTTGGGGTGAAGCACTCTTTGCCGATAAATTTTTTTAATGTCGGCCGTGAAGAGAAAGTGTGGCATGCGGAAACGGAGCAAAATTGCAAACTGATCGTCCTGAATCATTGGTCCGGTGTGTAAAAGATCGTTCAAAAAATGTTCGTGGCCGTTTTGCTGGACGCGTCGAAGACCACTCTCAATCGGGTGTACTACTCTCCGGCTTCAGAACGCAGTGGTGTGGCAGAAAATAATGTGGTTTCTTGCCTGCTGACCACTTGATTTCTTCCATGTGCCCAAGTCGTTCGTACTCGTTCATAAATTCTCGGGATTCCTTTCCAGCCTGCGTTCGATTGCAATGAATCTGCGTATGGCAACGTCCTGCAACTCGCCCAGCATTCCAGGGTCCTTGTTGAAAGGAAGTCGAACCATGAAACGACCGCCCGACTCCCGTTGCGTTGTCTGTACAAAGTGTGCTTCGCAAGGGCTTTCAGTGGTTGTTAATTTGTGTGTTGAGTCTGGCACTTCTTCCACCTCCCAGAAACGTTTAATGGTTTCGCACAAATTGGTGTCTTCTGCCAGGATTCCACAGGCAACTGATGAAGTTTCAGGGTTGCCGCCCTTTCCTGCTACAATCTAACTGAGCAGTGTATTCTGAAGTCTCAAATTAATTTACCCGATGGACACGATCTCGAAAAAATGCTCAGCACTCAATAATATGTCAATTTTGTCGGTTATATAAGTGGGATCTGCCAGCTTAATATTCTTGGGAAGTGGCCGTTTGGACACGTTCAGCTGTTGAGCGGGTTGTGGTGAGATTATTTTGTCCAGCACTTGCGCCGCCATTTTCGGCACAGGAGTCCGGCACTTACTTTCAGTCTTCTTTCTATTAAGAATCCAAAAAGATATTAAAAAATACCATTCTCTGAGCCACGATAAAATAAATAAGCCGAAATGTTTATTTAATCTAAATTTAATGTAAAGGTTAAGTTAAAATTGAAAATACTGAAAAAGGTAGATTTGGGAGAGATTGTTTGAAAGTCCTATAATCCTAGACGGTTTGGTGTCACATATTGCTTTCTCAAAAATTTTATAAGGCATAGAAACGTCTATCCTGAATTTAGACAAAAATGGTGCAGCTGAACACGTACCAAAAACGGCCAAACTTAGGTACGTTTAAGTCTTTCAAATACATAACTCCCACAGCACGGCAAATGAGGACCAAAGTAAAACTTCCGCTGAAACTACTACATTGCTCCCATTAGAGTCTTGTGTGGCAGAACTAAAAGGTGGTTCAACCATAATGCACGATGTTCATTGTAAGTCACACCTTAACGTCAAGTTGCTCGCCCAACTTAATTTGACATTTATTTGTTTCAGTGTTTGACCAATTCAACATGGAGAGGTACACAATTGAGCAGCGCGTTAAGGTTGTTGAAGCCTTTTACGAAAATGGGCGTTTAAATCAAAATGCATTTCGTGTACTTCGTTTTTTTTTTTGGCCAACATAATCGACCAAATATGTCCTTAGTCGGGAAAATCGTGTTCAAATTTCAGCAAACCGGGTCTGTAGGAAATACGAAATCACCTGTTTATGCTCGCCCACCTCGACTCGTCGTCGTGCCCAACATTTGAAGATCTCACGAACGTCACTGATGCGAATTTTGAATAAAGATTTGAATTTACACGCTTACAACGTTCAATTGACTCAAGAGCTGAAGCCTACTGACCATTTCAAGCGTCAGCAATACGCCTAATGGTTGGTTGAACAGACAGAAGGAAATGGTGACTTTACAAAGAACATCATCTTCAGTGACGAGGCACACTTTCACCTCAGATTCGTTAACAAGCAGAATTGCCGCATTTTGGCAAATGAGAATGCACGAGTGATTGTTGAAAACTGATGCATCCACAAAGAGTGACTATTTAGTGCTGTTTATGGGGTGGCGGTGTCATCGGGCCGTACTTCTTCGAAAATGAGGACGGCAACGCAGTTACCGTGAATGGCCTTCGCTATTGCTAGATGATAACGGACTTCTTATAGTGTTACAACTGCGGAAGTCACCGCAGTTGCAGATATTATGTCTCAGTAGAGGGGTGGGTAGCCCGGTGTGTCATGGGGCTTCCGGGACACCCTCTGCTCGTGCTGAGCCACGCTACACATAAAAACTAACACAAAAGGAAACGGAAGGGAGAGGAGGAGTCCCTTCTGAGAAATGAAAAATTATTATTAATTAGAACATTTATATTACTCTATTCAGTATAAACGCCAAATTCAAATTACAAACTATGTGGAAAAATGAGCACAGAATAAGAATCAAACAAATTCAGTGAATTAGTCGACCCCCTTTTGTACTTAACATCGATCTAAACATGTTTACTCAAATAATTAATCAATCAAGCGAAAAAAAATAAACTTTCATATAAATAAATTAACTTCAAATAAAATCAAATGGAAAGGAACAAAAAGAATAAAGAAACGCCGAAATCGCTTCACGAGACTTTTAATTTGTAATTGTGCATCCCAATTTTAAATTGAAATCGTCCACTTCGAATTTTCCTTCATTAAAACTTTATCCCCGAAACCCAAATTAAAAAACTCTTATCTTCAAATTCTCGATCAGCATTCAATACGGGATCCCACTGTTCCACTTTTATCTTGCCGTCACTGAATCTTCCTTCACAAGGTCAAGACTTTTTCCCCGAATTCATCTCAAAACTTTTTCCCGACACTTCCAAAGAACTTTCTCTTCCTTTCAAGACTACTCGACGAACCATTTATCAGCGAATCACTCCACAAAAACGCGAAAACTCCCCCACCAAAAGCAATCCCTCTTAACTTTTCAAAGTCCAAAACAAACTGCATTTTTTTAAGCATTTCTCACCGTGAAAATCCAATTCCGCAATCATTTCATTCCTAATTACCGTTGCCGCATTTGGGTTACATAATCGAAGTTCATTACACTTCGATTTCGCTACCCACACATCTTTTTGCATATCAACAACCGCAACAATTTCCATTTTGCATATATGGCGATTTGCATAACCATGATAGCATTTGGTTAGATACAAATCATCATATATATATACGGAAACAATGCTTTTACCGATATTCTTAAAAGAGTGTTTTCCTGCGCTCGGGGTACTTGAACCCAAGGTCCCAGTGGACCCCTGGTCGAGAATCCACGACGCTACCAACGGAGCCACCTTCTGTTGATTTCCCATTCATCGAATTAGCAACTTAAACTATGCATTTTTCTTAATGGGTATGGAAATGAAATTTATTAGTAGGGAAACGTGAATGAATTGTTTGTTAATATGAAAATTAAAATTTGTTAGTGGGAATAAAAAAGGAAGGAATTAGGTTTTGTTAGGGAGAATGTTTCGAATGAAATTTTTTCAATGGGAATTAATGAATGGAGTGTTGTTAGTGGGAAAATTAAAATTATTATTACATTACTATATTTTGCAATTGAAAATAAAGGAAAAGGATAGGATTGTGATGATGGAGAAATAAAAATTATAGGGAAATTGTGAAATGATAATAAAAATAAATAAATTTACTGGGTAAAAGGGTATATATGCCCAAAGGAAAGTGGAGATGTTACTGCGGCAATTTGAAGTTGCGAATGGGAGAAAGCCCGTGCGCTGCAATTCGCAACAGTGGCCAGAAATTGAGGTATGGACCTGGACGATATGTGGTTCCAAC
This sequence comes from Odontomyia ornata, assembly GCA_963969285.1. NCBI lineage: Eukaryota > Metazoa > Arthropoda > Insecta > Diptera > Stratiomyidae > Odontomyia > Odontomyia ornata. The sequence continues at coordinate 332,036,623 of OZ017739.1, forward strand.
AGGATGGCGCCACTTGCCACACAGCTAACGAAACAATGGCTGTTTTGCGCGAGAAATTCAATGGCCCTGTTATCTCACGTTGTGGCGATGTTAATTGGCTGCCACGATCATTTGATTTGACACCGTTGGACTTCTTTCTCTGGGGATATTTAAAAGAAAAATTGTACTTCAATAAGCCAAGAACAATTCAAGAGCTAAAGAATGAGATAATTCAGCACATTAGCGACATTGATCCTCAATTATGCCTCAGAGTAATTGAAAATATGGACCATCGGATAGAAGTATGCCACCGTAGCCGTGGCGAGCATTTGAGCGGTATTAGTTTCACTCATAATTTTCATAGATCCTTCGATTATAATAAAAAATATTAACACACTTCTCTGAAAACTTTTTGTTTTATTTACAATTAACATCGTGCGTTTTGCTTGGATCACCTTTTATATATTTGATCATATGATGGATTAAATTCACTTATAAATGCTCCAAAAGCTCACAAAAGGCACCAAAAATTAATTCAGGAGACTCGATCAATTCTGCGAAAAATTCTACCTCGGTTGAATTGCCTGTTGATTCATCACTATAAGATGTTCATTTAAGATTTCCAATTACCGACTCAAGGCCATTGCATGATAAGAACCGGGTGTCGTGGTGGAAGAAAAAATATTCAGGATGCAATCTTACTCTACAGTATGCAAACTTTTCATCTACAGTACATTTTATCTTCCGCCTGAAACTTTTATGCCAACGAAATTTATATTTTCTATTGTAAAAACATAAGCTAACGCATCAAAATCGCTTCCCTTCCGTCCCTGAATTATTGGGTGAGTAGTAAAGCATAGCACAAAAACAGGGAGAATATTTTCCATCTAATATTTTACATTAGCAAACAATCCTTACTGAACAAAGTGAAGTTGGCTTTTTCCGCAACTGCTCACTCCGCCAGCTACCATGATTTTTGAGTCGAATCTCGAAGTCTGCATTACGGGAATATTTGCGGGATCGCCGGTTCTCACTGTCCTATTCTGTCGATTAGATATGGGAGACAATTGAATCCACGACTCGTCCATAAAAAAGAAGTTTGCACGCCACGGGCATTGTCATTAGCAAACCCGAGGTTTTTGAGATTTTGGCAGAAATTCAGCCGGTCTTGAATGTTCTTCTCGGAATGAATAAGTTTTGTACATTGTTGCTTACCGGTCCCAGTTGGTTAACTGAATTTATCGCTGAACGGGTCGCATTGACACGTTTTTAGTGGCCTCCAAAAATCTGGTCTATTTTTCGCCAATGTTAGAATTTTCCTTTTTGCTTCCGCTGAAAGTACCGACGGTCGACCACTTCTTTGTATATCCTCCATGTTTCCTTCCTCGGGCTTGCAGTATTTTTTCACAATGTTATTGCTGACCATAAGTTATCTGTACACATCAGTGCAGCTGTACCCCAATCGATGCATGCATTGAATCGCACTACGTTTTTCAAACCCGACTACTTACCATTATCGTCGCAAAAAAACCCAACTCAACCCTTTAAAAATTCAGGAAGTTTTTCGAGTTTCCACAAAAGATTGTCAAAATAAAAATCTTTCGATAAATTTGGTACCTTCAATTCCAAGTAGCCAAATCTGACTAAATAAATTTTTATTTTCAAACGTCTTTTTACTGTACAAAGTTAACATCTAAAGTTAATAAAAAAATACCCAAGGAATTACGGGTGTGCATATTTTACTTGTAATTAGGTGTACCTACAAATCTTCTTCGAATTTTCAAACCTGTTCAAGCTGACTCTTAAATAGAAGTCATTATTTTCGTATTATCCTTTAAATTTTGGTTTTTACTCTAATGGAAATACGAGTATATTAGGGCTATGTAACTAAAGGGTTTTCCATTAAGGACATGACTATTTTATCTATTAATAAAACACAGTAATTTATTGTGGGTGTAATGCAAGCATTACATTTTATAAATGAAATTGATTTCGGTCATATGACCACCACGAGCCCGTTTACAGAGGTCGATTCTTTATTCCCAATTTTTCACCACTCTGGCACACATTTCGACCGAAACGTTGGATATTTCGAGTTGGATGTTGTCTTTGAGCTCGTCTAAAGTTGCTGGCTTGTTGGCATAGACCAGTGACTTGATATAGCCCCATAGATTGATATATCGCATGAACGACGCGTTCATTCAACCGGACCATTACTCGAGATAACAAATTCAACAAGTTTGCCTTTCAATTCGATTGTGAGGGGTGCTGTGTGGCTAGGGGCATCGTCTTGTTGAAACCACATATCGTTGATGCCAAGTTGGTCCAATTCTACCCACAACTAATCTTCCAACATAACACGATAGCGTTCTCCATTGACGGTAACATAACGGTCGTTTTCATCCACGAAAAAATATGGCCCAATCACACCTCCGGCATGAGAACCGCACCAAACAGTAACTTTTTGTGGATGCAACGGTATCTCAAAAACCACATGTGTGTTTGTTGCTGACCAATAATGCATATTTTGCTTATTAACAAAGCCATTGAAGCAGTAATGAGTTTCATCGCTGAAAATGATTTTTCGACGAAATTCTTCATTTTCTTTAAGCTTTTCCAGAGCCCAATCAGAGAAGTTTCGGCGTTTTGAATGATCAAGTGGCTTTAGTTCTTCGGTCAATTTGATCTTGTAACCATATAGTCCAAGATCTTTTCGCAAAATACGCCACAGTGCCTTTGAGCGATGCCCAATTCTTTAGAACGGCGTGGAATCGACTGATCTGACTCATTTTGAATCGATGCACATACGGCTGCGATATTTCCTTCGCTCCGAGCGGTAAAACGTCTTTTTGACACCAGAACGTCCAATAGTGAAAATTTGCACTCGAACTTACCCACTATATCACGCACAGCTAGCACGATGTAGATTTGATCTTTTTTTCACGTCAACAAAACCACTAATCATAGATTGTTCATCATCGCGCAATCGACTCAATTCCATATCAATAATAATCTGCAATAAAATTTGTTCGAATGTCTTTAGTGGTTCGCCATTCACTCCGATTGAACCTTCGATCGGGATTATTTTCAACACGACCGCCTCCGGCGAACAGTTTTATTCATGAAAACTTCACCATAGACTCCTTCACCAATTTTACCACAGTGTCGCAAAACATTCTCCGAATAGACTATGGAAAAATCTAACGGTTCAAATTAATTGCATCGACGTAAGACACGATGTCGTGGAGTTCATGGTGTTGATAGGATTCCGCGTTCATATGGAATATGCCTATAATCGGTATAGTGAAGATTGTCGTCACTGATTCAATGTAATTGTCAACAACAGCACTATCTCTCGTTGGTTTTGTTGCGTCGAACACGACAACATCTCCTTCTCCTCGTTCCAACTATTGACATGCATGTTCTAATGCTTTCACTGCACATCTATTTCGTATAGCCATTGCCTCTTCATTATTTGGCCTGAAAAATTTATGAATTTTATATGCAGTTGTTGCCTACCGACGATATTCTCCCAAATTAAAACTCTTGTATTGATACCTATCCAGTTCAGATAACGCGATAGCTTTTTAATATATAAATTTACCCTGGAGTAGGCAGTCCAACCATCGCGGCGACAAGTGGTGCCCTAACCTCATTTATCATTCGCTCACCTTATTGGAGAGTTCGATTTATTATTTCCCGCAATATTCAACAAATTCGCTTGATCCTCCCAAGAGCACGACAAATATCAAAACATTTAATTATAAGCTTTTAGGGAAATGAAATGGTACTTCATTAACACTAATCAATTTATTCGTGAATAGAAACTACAATTTACATTTCACAAGATACAAGTTAGGCTAGGATGAATGTAGAATGAAAGGTGCGTCTTGCTGCTCATGCGATAAACTACTACATGCTGCGACGCATGTATCGCAACTCTCTTTGCACTCGATGCTCGCTGCCTAGGATCCAAGCGTCGCCAAGGAACGAATGACGATTAAAAGGAAAACGCGTCTATGATGCCTGAAAGGACGTGTCCACACTCTGCATATGCTTGTGTTTGTATCTCAACCAGGGCACGCCAAAATCTCCCTTGGTATAATTCTTTGTTTACGCCGAGACTGTGGAAGCGGAGGCGCTACAGCTACTTCCTCCCCAATGAGCTTCGCGGGGTGTAAAGGGAATGAAAATTTAACGCGCTTTTTGGCCGTCATGTCACGTACTGGTATTGCCTGCGGCCAACGGGTGTAGCGGTCTATAATATTTAGACAATGTTCAAAATTTTCAGCGAGTGGCACTCAGATCAGGTCCAAATGGATGTGGTCGAATCTTTTATCCGGTGCTGTAAAATTTCCTAGCTTCGCTCTGTTGTGGCGATGAACTTTTGACTTTTGGCAGGGGATGCACTGCTTGGTCCAACTAAATATCTCTCTACGAAGGCTTGGCCAAAAATATTTGCTTTTTTTTGTGGTAGGGAGGTGAATGCTATTTATGCACAGAGTGTGGGAATTCCATGCACGACTAGACTACCCACAAAACACTTCACTGTCAACCTGAGAACCCATTCTGGAACCTCCTGTCACATTACTTCCGGCCAGGTCTCGTTTTGTTACGACGTGGGGCGCCTTCAAGCTGAGGAGTCCCTTTCCTAGCGGGAGTGGAGAGGGGAAGAGGAAATACCAGAAGATCGATACCCCAGCCCCAGCGCCCCCGTCTGCTGTGAGTCCCTTTTATATTTTAGGACTGCCCGAGCATAATGTGCCATCTGGTTCCATTTGTCAACCGATTCGAGCATCACCGCAACTATTTTATCCGGGGTGAGCTCTCCCGTCTCCCTGTAGAGTTCCCTTCGCAGCCTGTCCCATTTTGTACACGCAAAAAATGTGTGACAGGCATTGTCCTCCTCTCCTGGGCAAAACCGACAATCGGGAGACCGTGACTTACCGATCTTGTGCAGGTAAGACTGAAAACACACGTGCCCGCTCAAAAGCTGGGTCAGAAAGAAGTCAGTCTAACCATGCCTTTGATTTGACCACGGTCTCACATCCGGGATGAGGCGCGCAGTCGACCTTCCCTTCGTGCAGTTCACCCAAGACTGCTGCCAATCGTTGAGTGAGCGCTGTCTCTCCTCGTTTCGGCGCAGGTAAATAGCGCGGCGCTCTCTAGCAAGGAGGACGATAGGTATCACGCCTGCAATCAATCTCACCGCCGAGTCGGAGACTGTTGGATACGAAGATGCAATTCTCAGTGCTTCTGTTCTCTGTACCTGTGCCAAACGTTTTCGGTATACCTCCTTGCTGAGAGAAAAAATACAAAAAATTTGCTTTGACAAATTGTGAACTGCGTCGAATGCATGTTTGTGTAATGCGACTGGCAAGTAGGGCTTGATAGTGCTGTCGTGTTCGGTGCAAACCAATGAATATCCATTGAGCTCGAAGCGTCGAAGCTTGAAACGAGGGATAGCTAATATATCCGGTAGCTGTTCATCTTTCTCTTGCTCAGCGCTAATGGTGCTGAGGTTGCAGGCGGCAGAAATGGAGATAGTTTCCACGTACGAGAGCTCGTCGGCTACAGTGTTTTCTTCTTCAGGTGTGTATTCCAGCAGGGTATTAAACTGCAATATAAAATCTGATTGCCGAATCTGCCGAGGCGATGCTTTTTCTGGTCGTTGCTTGAGTGCATGAGTGAGCGCCCGATGATCTATATAGGTGGTGAACTGCCTGCTTTCGAGAATGCGCTGGAAACGCCTGATTGCAGCGAATATGGCTAGAAGCTCCTGACCGTAGGACGAATATTTTTGCTCTGCATCTGAGAGCTTTCTCGAGAAGAATTCTAGTGGGACGTAGGTACCATCAGTTAGCTGCTGATCCAAAACTGCGCCTATGGCGGTGTTGGATGCATCCATGCGTAAAGCGAGCCGCTGAGTGGATGAGAAAAAAACTGGGGTTGTTGCAGAAGCTAACATATAGCCTGTTTTCAGCACCTAAACGAATCGTTGGCCTGCTCGGACCAGGCAAGCTTAGCTTTCTTTTTCGTGATTTCCTTGAGTAAGTCAGTGAGAGGAGCTTGCAAAATAGCAGCTTATGGAATGCAGTGCCGGTAAAAGTTCAGCTTTCCCACGAAACGTCTGAGCTGCGTAGTGTCCTCCGGTCTTGGGAATTCGATGATGGCCTGGGTCTTTGGCAGAGGTGGAAAGTGCTACCTGCGGCTGGGCGATCTGACATTTAGTCCAGTTAATTTGGAGGCGTGCTTCGTTTAAAGTCGAGAGAAGTTTAGCGAGGTGCACCTGTTGCTCTTCTTGGCTGTCTGAGCTGACGAGAAACTTCCTGATATTTACGTACGAATGGTAGATTTCTGAGGACATGATTAATTGTACGCTGCATGGTTTGAGTCGCATTCTTCAGACCGAGCGAGACAGCTGTCTTTTCAATGTCTTCCGTACCATCGGGATCTGGTAAAAGACTTTGTGAAGGTCGATGACCCTAAACACTGTGCCTTGAGCATCCTGCAGAAAGTCCTTTATTACTGCAAGTGGGTAACGGTTGGAGCGGGTGATTGCGTTGAACTGGCGATAGTCACCGGTAGCTCGCCAACCTCCATTGTCCTTGGGCACTATGTGAAGAGGACTGGCCTACTGACTCGCTGAGGGGCAGATGATTTTTCGCTCTAGCAATTCGCTGAATTCCCTTTTAGCTGCGCTAAGTCGTTCACCTGAGAGTCAACGTGGTCGGGCGAATACTGGCGGGCCACTAGTACCGATGTGTTGCTAAACGGGTAGATCAGGAACGTGCGCCATCTCTCCAGAGCTATCAGAGCTTTTGGTGAAAGCTCAAAGCGATAAGCTTTGCGTAAACCTCTTAGAGATCCGGAAGGCATGTTTTTGGGTGCAGCAATTATAATAGAGTGCACCTCCGGAACTGGACCAATTGAGCAAGGTGCTGAAAGGCTGGGGCGACCATCTAGTAAGCGGTGATTTCGGAGATCTATGAGAAGTCCGTGGCGTTTCAAACGTCTGCTCCAAGAATTGCCGTCTGCACGTTTGCGATGATAAAGCTGCACTTAAAAGGGCGGCGTAAACCAAGGTTTAAGTTGAGCTTTCTCACTCCGCAGGTTGCAATAGGCGTTCCGTTGGCTGCAGTAAGAGTCAAACTCTGTTTTTGAAGCGGTTTCTTGATAATGTTTTTGGGAATGATAGAGAGTTCATATCCTGAGTCGACGAGAGATCGGATTCAGGAGTTGCGATCCAAGACGTAAAGGCGGCTTTCTGAAGAGTTACCGGTGACGGCCGCCAAAAATATCGCCGGCTTATTCAGTTTTCTTGAGACGGCTGTGCCTGAGCGGAGAAAAAAACAAGACTGCCTGCAATGTTTCGCGCGTTCGCCGTGCCTCGTGTGGTACCAACAGTACTCCGCTCTTTCGTTGGCCGCTGCGTGATACTGAACGGCTCCTCTGATCTGAATCTCTCGTATTTAATTGGAGCTCGCGAATGATGTTCCTGAGTTGGGCGATAGCCTGTCGCATCGCGGATAGCTCCTGCGTTAGCAGATCGGGCGAGGCTGCAGAGATGCATAGTCGGACGAAGGCGTTGAAATTCGAAACTGAGAATTCGCCATGACAGATGGTCCTATGACATGCACCTCATCAGCTACAGCAGTGAGCTCTTCGAGTTTATGGCCTTTTATACGAAGAAGCATGCAGCGCGTTTGCTGTGGTAAAAGATCTAACCACTTGACTCGTAAGACATCACCCCCAACACGTTTGCCGGCAAGTGTCCGCATGTGGCGCAGTAGTTGTTGCGACAGCCTTTTATCCCCAAGCTCTACTTCAGTCAAGAGCTTATAGAGCGTCTGGTGAATCGGTGTGGCGCGAAACTATGGCTTTCTTCATCGTGTTATAACTGGCGGCCCCGACGGCGTACGGGGAATGTCAGAAATGTCCGCAACTGTTTCAAAGTCCAGTGCTCCGACAACGAGGTGATACTTTATTGAGTCCGAAGCTATTCTGTGCACGTGAAACTGTGACTCAATCTGAAAAAACCATAGTTCGGGACTCGACCGCCAAAATGATGGCAATTTGCAGCTACTCACGAAATTCACCTGTAGCTGTCCGGTGGTCTCCGGAGCCAAATGATCTCGTTCCTCGGCTACGATCTGCTTAGCGTGGTTCTCCACACTCATTTTGGAACTTGCTGATGATTTACTTATCTGCAATTGTGAATGTTTTTCGAATCACCGTCTGACATAAGCACTGAGCGCAATTCACACTGCCGAATGAATTCACAGTATTTTGCTTTTCTGTTGTTCTTTTGTTTTAAATACGGGGTCTTCACTGTAGGGAAATGAAATGGTAGTTCATTAACACTAATAAATTTATTCGCCAACAGATTTACAATTTACATTTCACAAGTAACAAGTTAGGCTAGGATGAATGCAGAATGAAAGACGGGTCTTGCTGCTCGTGTCATAAACTACTACATGCTGCGACGCATGTATCGCAACTCTCTTTTCACTTGTTGCTTGCTGCCAGGAATCCAAGCGTCGCCAAGGAACGAATGACGATCAAAAGGAAAACGCGTCTATGATACCTGAAACGACGTGTCCACAGTCTGCATGTGCGTGTGTTTGCATCTCAACCAAGGCACGCAAAAATCGCCGAGACTGTGGAAGCGGAGGCGCTACAAGCTATTAGCACTATTCTGACAAAATTTCACCGTACACGAGAACAATTTGATACGAGTTAATAAAAATTAAATTTTCATTTCTTATTTTTCTTAAAAATTTCGTACACAGCCACTCGACATCTCCTCGTGTGCACAACCAGAAATCATTCCCGCTGACACCTTGACAATTACGATTTCCATTTTCGCATTTCGTCACTTTTCTTTATAAATTTATTTTTTCAACAAAAGAACAAGTTGATTTTAATTGGGATTTGCACGGTTGTCTTAGATCATTCGCGACCTGCGCCCCGTTTCGCGATCACAATCAAACTCTCCGATCCGCCCAAGCAGATCTTCCTCCTTCATTCCAATAGTCAGCGTAAACTCAACGCCGCATCGGTGGTTGGTGACGAGCATCTTGCTCATCCACTGTAGATTGCATTCGGCAATGCATTATATCGGTGTTGTCATGTCCGAATTTTAATTGCAGATTTGAATTATTAAAGTAATATAAAATAATAATATAGAGAAAAATTTAAATCATAATAAAAACATAAATATAAAGAATATAAATGTAAAGAAAAATTTAGCTTTAATATATGAAAACAAAACAATATAAAATTTATAATAAAACATATTTCTATTTCAAAATTTTATAATTTATAAAACTATAAAGTTGAATAATTCAATTTTCAAATCTGCAATTAAAATTTAGATCTGTGTGATGCCGTTTGCTTAGGCGACTGCTCGATTACTACACAACACTCGACGTCTCGTGGCGGCTCCCAGCCAGAGATCTGACACTTGTCAACTTCTGGCTTGGGCTGTCAAAGTGGCACATGCCATATCCCTCTCCGAGACTAAGACGCAAACTATAACAATGGTCGAATAACACAATCCCAATTGCTGTTAATGACGACAACTGGCTAGTCGAAGTCTGTGCTGTGAAATGTTGTCACTTCCGATTGAATTCAACTGATCGATTATGATGATATATGTAAACGGATCAAAGTCCGTGAACCGTTTTTTCACAGAAATGAATTTAAATTCAAAATTCAATTATTTGTATGCATTGTTGAGGTAAAACAATGGCGCAATACTCGTAAATCTGCAAAGGTTCAAGTGCGTACACTCAATTCTTCTCAATGCTTTGACACACGTCACGTGATATGTCAAAAATTAAGAACATGAAAACCCGTTACAAAAAGCGATATTTAAATTTCAAGTGTTCTAGGGGTTACCCGTTTTCCTTGTACATACATACGTGTATACATCGAAGATTTGCTATCATTTGTTTAAAAATTTATTAATGAATTAAAAAAGTCCATTGTCTCATTTAGTCATTGCCTACAGGTTAGATGTACCTTATTATATTTTCTTCAAAAAATTGTACAGCACCATGCGGAATTTTGAAAACAATGGCTACATTCATAGAGGATTGCAGCACAAGTTACAACTTGATGCTACACTTTACAAATCAGTTATAATGTTCCATTTTTTTTATTATAATAAAAAACAATGACGGGTCTGCATAATGCATAATATCTAGGTTGTGCACGAGTTACAACATAGTTCACCAATTCAAATGAGGAATGTATGCATGCATATAAGTTCTGGGTGCAGTGATGTCTGCTCCTGCTGCAAGGACGATAAGTACAAAAATGCTGACGATGATGACGACGTTGGTGTATGTAACAAGGATAAATTGACTGAGTGTAATAAATGTAAACGTTACATGTACACAACATATGTATATTGACATGTAGCAATTTTTCAGAACAAAAAAGATCATGTCGAATGGAAATTTACCATTTTCATCTGCTAAATTAAAATTAGATTTTATGAATAGCATTGTTTGTGCAATTCTACCTTTAGATGTTGTCATACGAGTAAGTTGCACACAATGTGTTATCTGGTAAATTAGGTTTTTATTCCACCTTACCTGGTTTCTAGTAGTCATGAGTTATATATGAACTAGATTTCAAATTGCAGGAAGAGTGCTGCAACAATGTGAAGATATATGAGGATTTTGCAGGTGAGTGCTTCTTGAAGTACTTCAATATAAGGTGCTTGTTATACTATTACATTTCCCTTCGAAGAACCGTTGTTTTCATGCGAAAACATGAAAAGAAGATTTTAGTTTCCAGCTCTATACTCGACGATTTCCATATAAAAAGCTCTAATTGTAGATTGAAGCGAAAATTACTTCATTAATAACATCATTTGCGTATTCTCGTAATTAATTTTTAAATTACTCATTGCAACCACTATGAGGTTATATGAATTCAATTGTAAACATACTGTTAAGTGCTCTTGACTATTATATGCTTGAACTATGAATGCCGACCATTCAAATACCAGTGAAACAGTTATTATCTCCTGTGGTTATGTTGAATATTTAATGCAACCTAAGATACCTTCCCTATAAAATATTCTAGGTTAGTGCATACCACACTACATCCACACACACGCAACAGTGCACGAACCCATATCCGCGTCTGTAGGAATCTATACGAGTATACGCAAAGCAAACATATCAGTATGCAGAATATCGGAATTTACTTTGAAATTCTGACATTGTTTGTCTGTTACATAAGTGTATTAGATTAAACTACTGTTCAACAGGAAGCTCAGTAATAATTAGTCCAAACTACGAAGAACGTAGATTCCTCTCCTATAAAGGCGACTTGCAAGCTTTGCAGATATGATAACACTCTCTACTATCATTCATAAAGTTAATGGTGGTGAAGACTTATTACCGGTACAAGAGCTCCTCCAGGAAAGGCAGGATACAATGAACTATATAAGAAGCATTATTATTTCAAACCATTAGAGCAACATATGTGAAAGCCGAAATATAAATTTTGTTTGATTCCGATATACTCTGGAGAGTTCCTTTAAAATCTCTAGCGATTAGAGAATCCTTTTACAGTTTTCCGTTTTAATTTCAACTTTTGCATCATTTCATCCCCTGGAACTCCTGAAGTGATGAACTGGATGAGTTTGTAGGGTAAAAGTGGTTCTAAGAATAACTTGTACAGTTTATGCAAACGGTGAGTCATTATTCAAGTAACCTTATGTGATAGGAATAGCCTTATGTGATACGCATAGTATACTTTGAAATGCAAGGTACATGTGACAGCTAGAAATACCAAACGTGTATGAAGCACGCACTATAATGCAATTAGTTGATTACATTTAACAGTTTGATTACACTCGGCAAATGTGTTTCTCTCCTTAGTGTCCAATCAAAGTACTCAAACTTGTCATTCTGCCAAAATTAGTTCTGCCAGGATATTGGTTTAAATGGTATTGTTAAATTCCTTCACAGAGAAACATTTAATTGATTAATGGTAGTGGGTCGGATGTGCTTATTGAGTTGTTAGTGCCAATCAGTTGCTATTGAAATTAACCAAATAATATTCGCTCCATCAAAATTATTTCCTGTATAAGAAAGGACGTCAATCGTCATGCTCATTCAAGCGTAATTTGAGCAGAAAACACTATTTGAAATTGATGCTCCAAACTACAATGATTTACAATTGACGACAATGGAACAGTAATTTGGGATGTGTAGGCTTCCATCTATCGTCTTGATTCTGGTAGTCTTCTCATACGATAGCGATAGTTTGATATCGACCCATAAAGGCTGCCGTGTAAGCTCGTTTATAAAGGCTGATTCATTATGAGGTTTGATTTTCAATAGGCTTTTTTTTGACAGATCGCGTGTAACTCCTGACAAACTGTAATGTAATTTTTATTCAGTATTGTTTGACAAATCATAACGGAAAGACTTACACCCCAACAACGTATCCAAATTGTTCAACTGTATTACGAAAATCAGCGTTCGGTGAGAAAATCGTGCTCTAAGAGCAGCTTATGGTGTGCATTGTCGACCTACCGAAACCACTATAGCCAATACTATCCCCAAATTTGAAACCCAGCATATATTATTGGATGATACTCGACCGATTAGACCACATCCAGCACGTAGTGAAGACAGGGCGATCGACCTTAACGAATTTGTTAGAATTCATGACCGTTACTTCAAAAGCCATGGAGGACCGTTTGCAAGTCAAAACCTTGTATTTGGATTTCTCTAAAGCCTTAGACTCAGTGAATCACAATATTTTGTTTAGCAAACTTAAATTTCTAAACGTTCCTGATTATTTGCTCCACTGGTTATCCTCTTACTTATATAATCGTGTCAGTCAGGTATCTTTTCAAGGCGGTCTTTCTACTCCCTTCCATCCGCCTTCTGGTGTTCCTCAACGATCCATTCTGGGCCCACTATTATTCACTCTGTTTATAAATAACTTACCATCTGCTGTCATCACCTCCTCCTGCCTTCTTTATGCAGATGACGTCAAAGTTTTCAAAGTAGTGTCGCCAATCGATGACTGTGCTTTGCATCAAGAAGATTTGAATGCCATTTTATCTTGGAGTTCTTATAAGCAACTTACACTAAATGTTTCTAAGTGTATCCATCTTTTATTTTCTAATAACCCTTGCCCTATTAGCTTACAATTTACGTTAAATAATTCGTACCTATGTACGGTGACACAATTCAGGAACTTGAGGTGTCACTTTCGATTCTAAATTAAAGTTCGGTGTTCATATTTCTGAAATTACTTCTAAAGCCTCTCGCGTTTCTGGCTTAAGGCGCAGCCCCCAGTGAAACTGAAAATTTGGGTAAACTTTACAGCCGTTCACCTCAGAAACGTTACGAATATTTGCAAAAAATTTTTAGCAAGAAGTCGGAATGAACCTTTGGCTATCGAATCAACTCATTACATTTTGCAAAAAGTTTGTTGCAAAAGTTATTAAATTCAAACAAAATAGCATGTTTTCCTTAAAAAACGTAGTAGATCTCGGAAACTACTTAACGTACCGAGTTCATTTAAGCCATGGTTGTTAGATCTAAATTATTTGCAGTGAATTAACTCATCAAAAATTTAAAAAAGTTTTCTGCAAAAAATTTCCTAGAACAAAATGTGGAAATTTGATACAAATCAATGTGCCTGCATGATATGTGTTCAGTGTGTGCAAATTACACATTTTGTTCTAGAAAATTTTTTGCAAAAAACTTTTTAAATTTTTGATGAGTTAATTCATTGCAAATAATTTAGATCTAACAACCATAACTTAAATGAACTCGGTACGTTAAGTAGTTTCCGAGATCTACTACGTTTTTTAACGAAAACATGCTATTTTGTTTGAATTTAATAACTTTTGCAGCAAACTTTTTGCACAATGTAATGAGTTGATTCGATAGCCAAAGGTTCATTCCGACTTCTTGCTAAAAAAATTTTGCAAATATTCGTAACGTTTCTGAGGGGAACGGTTGTAAAGTTTACCCAAATTTGTAGTTTTACTGGGGGCTGCGCCTTAAAAATTCCTATATTTTTTTCCGATCCTTTGTCGTGTGTTAAATTATATTCTAGTTTGGTTCATCCCATCCTTGAGTACTGTTCGCCATTTTGGTCGCCTCATTTAAAGTGTTTGAAGTTCACGCTAGAAGCTGTACAAAAAAGGTTTATCACGATCGTCTTCTTGAAATTCCAGATTCCCTACATATTTTATGAATCACGCTTAGCTATCCTCAATATTCCTTCGCTGGAAATGCGTCGACTCTACCTTGATGAATGTTTCCTTTACAGGCTTTGCCGTGGTTTGCTCGATACTCACCTTGTCAACCAGGTTCCTGTGAGCGCGTGTGTGTCTTCTTCTCAGCTCTTAGTAATTTTTCTTATTTTTTTCTCCTAATTTTTGCATTTTTTATTATTTTTATCTTGCTTTTTGCATGCTGTGCTATTATTTAATTCATTTTGTTGTACTATTATTTTATCTATTTTGTTGTTAGATTTTTTTCTGTTAAATAGAAATAAATAAATAAATATAGCAGCTGTAGCTGAGAGTGTGGCTGAAGGCCGTGACCAATCGAGCTCGTCGTAGCCTCAGGATGGACTGTTTACGGTGTAGTCGCGGTCAACATTTAAACGAGAAAATCTTTAAAAAGTAATTGTCATAGACTGTTCTTTCGACCCACAATAACATTTTTACTAGAAGGAGACAACCTGAGAATCTGTTCACATTATGATTTGAACCTTTAATTATTTGTGAACATAAATAAATAATGGTTTTTGAGCTAAGATATCGGATGTTTATTTAAATATAATCATAAACTAAACAGTTTTTTTATTGAAAAGCCGTCGGGCCTTGCTTTGTTGTGTAAGCAGACGCATTTCAACTTCTTTGAGTTATCTTCCTTGCCAAAATATAGGAGACACTGAAAATGACTCAAAGGAGTCGAAACGCGTCTGCTCACAGTAGAAAGCAAGGCCCGACAGCTTTTCAAGAAAAAAAAAGATAATTGGCCTGTAGATATCAGATAAACAAAATAATTGACATAAGCTAAACAAGTTGAAGCAGCAGGAGAGTGCTCCTGCCAGAAAGTATTTCTAAACAAATTAGTGGATCCAAGAATGTCATCTGAATATCAATGACTTAGCTCATAAACGAATTTCTTAAATTGAGAAAGAAAAAATAAAATGTGATTACCATGTACTTTTTTAATTCGCCACCATTTTTTTTAAGAATGTTGACTTATTGTTTTAGTAGCTATAACAACATCTCAATTTGGCATACCAATTCGGAAATTTTCTTTAAAGTCCGTTCATATTCGCAGTGTCTAAGTCGCTTGGGATCATGTATCTCCCCAATACCACGTATTTTTGTACAAATTACAAAATTGCCAATCGGCTTTAACTTCGCTGTTTTCACTCGATTATTATAAAACTTTCAGCATGCAAGCACCGGTTACTAGACTACCTAGATGTGATGAATTCTAGTATATCCGTTTCATTTTTAGGCAAACATTAAAAATTCACAAATTGTACTATTATTAACAAAGTCGATAAAATTTTGACTTCTGAGGTATTTATTAGTTTTATGCTCATAAATTGTCTACATTTATGACCGTTCAGATTTTCAGCCCAAAGTTTTTAAGAGTCATTGATAAATGGAGAGTTCTTCCCTTAAAACCGTGGGGCCTTGCTTTTTTGGGTGAGCAGTGTCAGATACTGAAGATGGCTCAAAGGAGTCACAACGCGTCTTCTTACTCAAAAAAGCAAGGCCCAACAGCTTCCCAAGAAAAAAGAAAACTGGCCTGTAGATATCGAATAAACAAAATAATTGACTACCTTATCAAATTGTTTCCATACAAAAATTGTTTTTGAAGTGTTTGAAGCTTTTAAAATTTCTGATAAAATTTACTGCGACGCATGGATTTTAGTAGGGTTTTGTAAAATAATTTTACAAAGCTCTACTAAAATTGAGGCATTAATGACCACAGGCACCAGAGCAAAGCGAATTTGGATATTTGATGGGTTTTTGGTATTGACTATTTATGTTTTCATCCCATGTGAATGACTTCAAGTGGAGTGCAAAGTGAAGCTTGCACACGGCACACGGTAAATTCAAAATGCTGGAGTACTGAATCGAAGGATCTTTCATTTTTATACTATAAATGAATACGTTAGTTTCTTGTTTTCAACATCAAGATGAAAGAGTTCTCAGTTGATTTGACTAATTTCGTAAGTATAAAAATGGAAACCCGGTTTATCTCAAAGCCTTTTCTTCGGCTGCGAAAAACCGCCTGGATAATCCGACGATCCGCGTGGCTTAGTGGTTAGAGCACTAAGCCCGTAAGCCGAAGGTCTCTGGTTCAAGTTTCGTTGGCGTCAACGAGATTTAGTTCGAGTGGTTCTTCGGACGGACTATAAGCCTGTTCAGTTATGATACGTGCTGGTTTAAAATCAGAACGTATCGCAGCTGGGTGGACGGAAACACGGCCAAATCACTTTGTGGAGTGCCGATGCATCAGATCATGACAATGAGATACTCTAATTATCTCTAAGCGAAGGCCCGAAAGGGGCGTAGTGCTACGGAAAAAAATCCCGACGGTAAAAAATGGGAAACCGAAAGAAGGTTTTTTTTTTGTCGAAAACCGCCATTTCTAGTTCACAATGCATCAAATTCTCATAATAAATTTACCTAATATACAAGTTCCAATTCGTATGTGTCTAATGATTTACTTTTCATAGATTTCAAGTCAATTAATGATCTTCAAAGAAACCTGTTCAAAGAAAAAAGACATGCTTGAACTATATTCTATACAAACACTCATCTTTGATCATTTCATCATTGCATTAAGCTCGATATTGCTTACAAATAAACATAAACATGTTCATTGCATTGGTGTATTCCATGAATTCCGTATATGCTTACAGGTAGATGTTTGCTTCTCATCTGGAACTAATAAATTCTGAATAACAATACTCGATTCAGTTCCAAGACAGGCCAATAGCCGTGAAATCCTGTATTGATTCACAGTAAATCAGAAGTCAATTCATATACCGAATACTGTTTCCGTTCCAGTACCGGAATTTGAAAAACCGGTTTATGGTTTGAAGTACCCGGTATTAGTATCGGTACTAATTTTTCGAGTAGTCAGTACCGGAACAGAGTTTTTAAGTAATCGGTACTGGTACCGTTTTTTCAAGTACTCAGTATTAGCAACGGTTTTTTGGGTAACTGATACTGGTACAGGTTCTTCGAGTACCTGGTATCGGTAATGGTTTTTTGAATATTCGGTACTGGTGCCTGTTTTTGAGTACTCGTTACTGGTATCGGGTTTTTGAACCATAAGCCAATTTTTTGGCAAAAGTATTCGATTACCGATACTCATAAGCATAGATATTGGTACAGAGTAAAAACCGGTACCAAAACAGTGTACCAGTCTTAAGACCAGGCCTATGTGCAGCCCGTATGGGCTTGAGATGTGTATACTTGGAGCTTTGTTTTCCTGTGTATAGAGCTGGTCTTCAAGATCGTCGAAACTTAATAAAATATTCTTCGGCGTATTTTGGCTCTTTCATTGGCGGTTCTCGTTATTTTAGCGCCCAAATATACAAATTCGCCCACATTTTCGATATTGTACTCGCCAAGTTTGATATTTTTGGCATTTGAGATATTTTTCCTGGACTGCGTCATGAACTTTGTCTTATTCTCATTGATTTGTAGCTCTACTAGTTTTGCTTCGCTGTCGAGTTTCAGGAACAGTTCTTTGGCGGTTGTTAACGACCGTGACAAAATGTTGATGTCGTCCCCATAGAATGCCTTTTGGATTGACTTGTATATTAAAGTACCTCTAGTATCGACAGTTAGCTTTCTGATGACATATTTTAGAACCAAATTGAATAGCAATGGAGCCAGCCCATGATGAGTATTTCGCGTAAAATCAGGCCAACCAAACCAAACGAAATCGCTAATGTGTCAAATTGGTTTGTTTACCATATGTCTAAGCTGGGTTCATGATGCTTTGGAAAAGTCAAAATCGATCAGAACTTACTGCTAGAGTCACCTATTGGCAAACAGCAGGAACTTAGTTGCGCACCTTATATTTCAATTTTGCTCATTATTTCTGCCGGTCCATATAATACAATAACTTGATGTTTTAAAAGCCTTTATCATGCATATTATCACGTAAATGTTTGGACATCGCCACCTTAGTGTTGTATGTCGATCTCCTGCTATATGCTCGCTTAATCGAATTCTTATGTTGCGTTTTGTTTTCCCAATATAAACTACAAAGGAATTGTCACGTTATATTTTACATATGCTGCTTTTTCCCCTACGTCTACTTTGGGTTTAATTTTATGATAAAAAACTGATTCAAGGGATTTTGTTGTAGAACAAGGGATTTACGTCACTTCATTTCAATATATCTTAAAATACTTTTCAGTATTTCTTAAAAACGGAATCGTTTTCCAAATTTTAAATTGCACTTGAGTACCATGGCCTGCTTCTAATAATTTTAAAGCTTTATTCTGTAGTTTTGTCTGTTGTGTCGGTTATGGTATCCATTATAAACTGCTCTGCTTAAAATAGTCTCCATTCTTTATTGCAGGCTTCTTTTGAAAAGGGGTTAGAAAGGAGTCAATGGATCATGGAATGGATGGTAGACATTTTTATATTCCGCAAATATTTTGATGAATACGGGATTATTAAATCAGAGAAGCTTTCTTTTCTGTAAATCTCAAATTTTAGTTGGTTACTTTGCTTCAATATTTCATCGCCAATAATTTGAAGCTTGAGCTGCGAGACGAGTTTCGTTTAATCTGTTAATTGACGATATTGCGACGCTTATCGCTGGCCGACACTGTTGAACTGAGAAAGGCTCCTCCAGCTTGAATGCGCTCCACGGCGTAGTAAAACGAGATCTGGCACAAATTAATGTGTCAAACGGTTCCAGTCTAGGTTCTCAGGATGACAAGTACAGGGTGCGGTAGCATAACTTCCTTTTTTCAAAATTCAACAAAACAAATTTTCAGCGGTACTTGTTTATACGCACGCTCCGCACTGTTCCAACGCATGATAGCGACTAACCAAGGGATGAGCAAAACTTTAAAATCACCTCTCTCGAATGAGACTACTAGCGCCGCGCTATAACAGTTAGCACTTTAAGGGCGGGCATTTCAAAAAAGGAAGTTATGCTGCCGCACCCTGTATTTAGTAGATAGTCCAATCGCTCACGAGCATGTGAGCCCCACACTTAAATAGCATTCACCTCCCAACCCCAAAAAAACACAGTTGAACATATGCTACTTAGACTAGGTATCCTAATACGACAATTGAACTAAAAGATGATTTTCACGGATTTAGGCTAGCACTAAAGAAACCCGTAGTGGTTATATCCTAAGATAAAAAATTCCTAGTTTAAGACCGATCAAAATTAAAGAAGTGCCAATTGAGATGAAACCGCGAAATTCATTTCTTTCTATCCCAGCTCTTTAGTCTTACTTGCAAAAGATTATTTCTTTTGAGTGCATATTAAAATAAAACATAATAATAATAACGCACTAGTACCTGGAGAAAATAACAACAAAAATACCCACGTAATAAACAAAAACAATCAAGGGCCACCGATCCATAGAAAAGGGAATCCAGCTGGCACAAAACCGAACGAATATATACTTCGTGACAAATACTACTCAAAACGAGAAGAGACACAGAGGATGGCACACTATCCAAACTGGTCTGTCAAAGGCGCAATTATGACAAGGGAGGACGGAAAAACGTTTCGAAATCCAGCGTCATGTGTTCGTTAATTGGTTCGATCGTGCATTTCCGTTTTCGTTAAAATTTTAATTTGGCTCGTTGTCTCAAGGTTAAGTATTGCTCCTATTGCCCCAAAGATGATCTGTTCGTTAATTGGTTCGATCGTGCATTTCCGTTTCCGTTAAAATTTTAATTTGGCTCGTTGTCTCAAGGTTAAGTATTGCTCCTTTTTCCCCAAAGATGAACTGTGGATGTATTGTTTGTTTGCCAGGTTTCTTAAGTTGGTCGAATCTGAAAATAGTGCATCAAAACAGTCATTCCGCACCTTTATGGTTAATCCACCAAGAACTTTTCTGTAGTATTTGTGATCACATCTTCATTACTTTTTGAATCGTTTTAATATATTGGTAGTTTTCTCCCGCCTGTAAAACAATTTTCACACGATATGTATGCGGAGTCGCCGGTCTATCAGTTAGCTTGCGTGGCTCGTATCCTGCCAGACGTCTGTCAGGGAACAGAATAATTGTAGAGGGAAAACAATAAACTAACGCGCACCGTTTGTTAATAATCAATTTATTATGTTCAAAATACAATGGCTCGGTTGATGGTTCGGATGCGACTGACACTTTTCGATTTCTTTCGTGGCCGGTGCTCTTCAATTGTTGTTTCCATGACACTCGACTATCCTGACATTGAAATGTCTCGATTCATTACTCCGTGCCTGAATCCGCAACATCATCGTAAAAATCTAGTTCGGGACTGATGACGGTCCACGGTTTCAACTTTTCGCTCGTATACACCGAACAGAATTTCCGTTGGTTGGGACGTGCAATTCCCACGTCCAAGAGGAGATATCTGTCGTTTCGTAAAACTCTCGAAATGATGTAGGGCTCCCGTAGCAGCAGGTACGTTCTCTAGAACGATGAGATCTCCTTTCATGTGGATAAAAGATTCCTTGTGTTTCGCGTTGAACCTCAATCTCATTTCTCTCGTTTGGTGCTAATTCGCTCTGCAGCCAATTGTCTTCGGTTAACCATATCGCATTCTCCGATCAGCAGTCGCTTCATCTGATGTTAGAGCCATAACTAACCGATTCCTGATGACGTCTCGAAGGTGATAATCGAATATCAACTCAATCGGACTAAACTAAGTCACAGAGTGGCATTGCGAATTCAGAGACCACTGAAGATTGCGCTATTGTAAATTCCAATCCTTATGATTAGTTGGTGCAGTTCTGAGAAATGATAATATGGACTAAATTAAGTACTTACTGAACGAACCAGATATTCCAATGATGGGCAAATTACCTCGCCTACTGCGTGGAAAAGGGGTCACCTCATCCGAATAGTGTTGACCCTCCAGTTTGCCTGCGATTCCTTTATTGTAGGAGCACTCTAAGCATGCTGCGATGTACGTGTTGATGTATTTTCGGAGATTGTTGAACCAAAAATCTTGCCGAGTTCGATTTATGGTTTTCTAAGGACCAAAGTGGCCCATGTCATCGTGTGACGTGCGGATGATTTTCCACCTGACTGCAGACGAAACGACGAATTGAACTTGATCTGTTTGGATTGAGCGGACTCAACGTCGCCTCTCAGAACTTCCATTAACTCCTTCAACTTCACGTCTTGTCGTTGTAGGAGTACAAAACAGTCTTCACTATCTCTGCTCGTTCGGTGGTTCGTTTGGAGTCCTGCTTGAGCATCTGCGTGACTCATGCGTGTAGCTTCAGAAACCGTCGACCGTTGTGCGGTAGCAATGGCTTAGACGTTCTTGTGGTGCCAACTGCGGCGCAATCGGTAATTATCTCGGCATGCTTACCGAGCAAATAAATGCGGAATCTTTCTAACGACTCGATGATGGCCAAAACTTCTAGCTCATAACTATGGCATCTGCTTTCGGATTCGCTAAACTGGCGGCTGTAGTAGAATACCGGTCTGAATTTGCCACCGTCGTCTCGTTGCATGAGGATTCCGACAAGACCCAGTGTACTCACGTCAGTGTGAACTTGATGTTCCGTCGGATCGTATGCACTGAGCACTGGATCGCAGCAAAGTGCTGATTTCAATTTTTCGAATGCGTCTCGTTGTTCCGTCGACCAACGAAATTGTGAATTGTCCTTCTGCTTCAACAAAAGTGTAAGCGGCCTCGACATTAGAGAATAATCACGAATGAATTTGCGGAAAAACCCGCTCTATCCCAGAAATCTTCGAATTTCTGTAACGTTGGTTGCTTCCGGAAACTATCGAATTGCATTAGTCTTTTCAGCTCCTGGTTTTATTCCGTCCTACTCGATGACTCAAAAACGTGATTTGTTTAGACAAAAACGTACACTTAGAGGGCCGAAGCGTCATACCGGCATCTCGAAGTATAACCAGGAATTCACTAAGTTTGATTAAACCCTTGGTGCTGATTTTGCTGGGCAGAATTACTTCATCTACCTAGCTAACTGCTCGATTTCCCATTTGTCGTACCAACTTGGTAATGACCTCATGAAAATAACTCAGTGCATTGCACAGGCCGAAATGCACCCGGTTGAATTCGTAGTGGCCTGCATATGTGACAAATGCAGTATATTTCCTGCACTTTTCTGCGGTTGGTATTTGATAAAAGTCGGACCTTAAATCGAGAGTATTTGGTATGTGATGATAGCCGGACATTAAATCGGGAGACGTGTAAAATAAATTACCAGCGATCGATGATAGCTGCTCCTCAACAGTTGGCATGAGAAACGGACGCTTTTCAGTGATAGCATTGAGCTCACGGCTATCAACACAGAGACGGTCTTCACCATTTTGTTTGCGAACGATATGATGATGATGGACGTATGATTTCGTTTTCGAGCAGTTGGTTTACTCTTTCTTGAACGCGCTCACGCTTTACAAACGGTATGTGGTTTGGCTGGCGGCGGACAGGTTTTAAGGTCGTTAACCTTACCGTCATCGTTACCGAATTGCATTGACCTAACTGAGCAAGCGATTCAGAGAAGCATTCTCTATGCTCACTGATGAGCTGATACTGTTTGTCCTTTTCTTTGACGGATAGCGTTGGCTCAAAAGTTGGAGCGTTTTGGGAAGCGTTTTCCAATCGACAAGCTCCCGGTTCAATTATCAGTCGTTTGCCCGATGTACAGAGTAGATCTAACCCCAAAAAAGTGGCTCCAAGATCAAATCGTCCTCCACCGGAAAAATCTTTGCATTTTGATTCTTAACATCCAACTGAATTTCGGCCTCGAGTATCTGGTTGGATGTTACTGAAGCTCCTCCAAATCCTTATAGGATGATCGGTGGACACTGCTTCACGCCTCCCATCGACATTGCGATCGTTCGTTGATTGCGTGTTCTTTCGCTGCCGGGGTCGATGAAGGACTTAATTTTGTTTCCGTTGAGAAAACCTCTTTAACAAGCGGATTAATTCTTTCTGTTGAATTTATGAGACGAACATTACTGACAGCGCTCGCAGTTTCATTTTCTGGACATCGGTTGGTCGTATGTAATGTTCGTTGACACTTCTCGCATCTTTGTTTCTGTTGCAGCTTTGGACAGTTCAGCGAAATATGCCCCACCTCAAGACAATTATAACATTCCGAATTGCTCGAAGTCGACTGCGCTCGCGCATTTGAAGACATAATATCTCGCTGTATCGGTGGTGGTGGTCTAGAATTTCGTCTCGACTCCATTCGTGGCTCCGAAATTCGAACAGAATCCGTTTCGAAATTCTTTATCGCGGCTGAAGAAAATTGAGCTCGCGATCGCACTTTGCAAAGATGGATGCCGTAGCCCGTTCCTTATATGCTGGATTATAGCGTGATCGCTCAAGCTACCTCGTCTTCCCAATGCTAGCATAGTATAGAAGTAACTTTGTGTTGTCTCGCTCGGCTCTCTGGTGCAATTCATCATTTTTATGTGAACATTGGCCTCGCTTTCATGGCTAGGGAAATCTCGCCTCAATGATTCGGCTAGCTCAAGCCAAATTCCAGGAACCCGCGCAGAACCATCGCTCCAAATTTTAGCAGGCCCTTTTAGGGAGGCTTGTACAACGAACACCAAAACTCTATCGTTCCACTGATATGCCTCGGCAAGTTTCGTAACGCGATCAACGAACTGCGCTGCCGACATGCCGGACTCGGACGACGGGTCAAAGTCTGTTAAAATATCCGTCACATCTCGGATGTTATGAAAATGCGGTCCACTACATGCCCGCTTTAAATTAGCCGATCGTCCGCATGCATCAATGTCGAACGTCGCTGCCGGCGGCGTCTCTTCCGATTTCATGGCGTTAGTGAGTGGTGGTGTCGGCTCCTCTACTACGATCGGTTGAGTGTTAATCTGTTCAGTTGTTGACGACGTCGCCAACTTTCCCCCGTTCGGTAACGCGGCGACGACAGCTGATATTAACTCGCTCAACCGCTTCATTTCATCACGTAACTCGTGCACATCATCTTCACCCGAACATTCTGACATTTTCCCGTCCGTTTCGATTTCGTCATTAGCCAGAATTCCACTGAGTCTTGGTGCTAGCTCGGCCATGTTCCCCTGCGTAGAGGCGTTCTGTAGTCTAAGTTCAAGTTTTAGTCGTTCCTTGTTCAGCGTATTGACCTTTTCGACCGGTATAGTGTTGCGTTCCGTTTCCCTCGTATACGGACCGAAGGGGAAATCGATCCACTATTACAATTATGTGTAGCCACTTGCGTATGTATATCGCACGTTTCTCTTTTCGTCTCTTTTGCGTATGTATATCGCACGTTTCTCCTTTCGCTTCTTTTCGCAGACGAACCGTATGAGAATTAAACACGAGATCGCGAGGAGGGGAAAAATGGCTTTCGACGGCGTCTGTTCGTTCTACGTGCACGATTCGAGTTTAGTTGTAATCCGCATTAAACCATCCTTGGATCCCACTTCTGATTTTGTCAGGGGTGGACCTTGGGAACAGCATAATGATAGAGGGAATACAGTAAACTAACGCGCACCGTTTGTTAATAATCAATTTATTGTGGTCAAAAAACAATAACTCGGTTGATGGTTCGGATGCGACTGACACTTTTCGATTTCTTCCGTAGCCGATGCTCTTCAATTGATGTTTCCATGACACGTGTTATTGATTGTTTTGTACATTTGGAGATGCGACGTTGATAATGGCCCACTCCACAGTGTACGCTACGAAAATAAAGGATGTCAAGTATGCTGGTGGTAGCTCGTTCTTTTTCGAGAACGTGGTCAATTTGCTTATTAGTGCGGCTAGCGGATAGCCTCCATGTTCTTTTATGAATAGCTGGCGCGAAATATTTTAAACGTTGCCCGTTTGGTGTTGTCTTTACATTTAGACTATGCCCTTCTATTGCCGTTTTAAGTCAGCTCTCGGTTGGTTTGAGTGAAAAGTTAAATAGAACAATTTTGACTACATTTACCGAGATGCGTTCGTCAATTGTACTAAGACGCTGTATAATCATCCTTAACCGCCTCCTTTTTTTTTAGTAGAAGCATATTAATCGCCAATTATATCGTTGAAAAACCAATTTAATGATATAAAAACCTGTTTGAACATAATGCCTTGGGTAAGGGCCACTCCAAACTTAAGAATGCCCATCGATCTAGCAGTTGTAAACATCGTGTACATTTGAATGCCATTCGTATCCTTACCAAGCAACCTTTCCTTAAATTTTCAATTTCTTTATTTCACTCAATCAGATCAATAATTTCTACTTATATATTGGAGTCTAAAAAGTATTGTGCCTTTTTTGTCACTAGATGGTGTTCGTTGTCATATATCGGGCAATACTAATCAGATTGAGTCAAACAGACATCCATTTGAAAGGTAACATTCCAGTCTACAAATTTCATTGGACAGTTTTGTATTTCGTCATTCGTGTCAAAAGTTGTATTCATTTAAAAATGAGTGATTTCTGAAAAAATTCGTTATATTTGACAATATCATTACGATCAAGGTGAGAATGTAACGCTGGCTCGTAAAAAATTTGTGGTGTCTACGGTCAAGATACTTTGTCAAAAGCCACAGCCAAGAGATGGTTCGTTCGATTTAGTTCTGGAAATTTTGATGTCAAAGATGCACCTCGCTCAGGTCGACCAATCACTGAAAAAGTCCATGAAATCTTACAAAAAATTGAAGAAGACCGACACATAAGCAGCCATGGCATTGCCAAAGAACTGAATATCCATCACCAAATAGCTTTGAACCATTTGCGTAAGGCTGGATACACAAAGAAGCTCGACGTTTGCGTGCCGCATAAATTAACACACAAAAATTTGATTGACCGAATTTCCATTTGCGAAATGCTAATAAAACGTCGAAATCGAGCAATTTTTGAAGCAAATCATTACGGACGATGAAAAACGGGTAAGATACGAGAATGTCATTCCAAAAAGATCATAGTCAAAAAAGTTGAATCATCACAAACGACTTCGAAGCCAGGATTGACACAAAATAAGGTTATGCTGTGTGTATGGTGGGATTGGAAGGGAATTGTTTATCATGAGGTGCTAGAACCTGGCCAAACACTCAATTCGACTCTGTACTGTTAGCAATGAACCAGGTTGCAACAAGCAATCAACCAGATTGCAACAAGCAATTCCAAAAAAATCGGCCAGAATTGATCAATACTAAGGGCGTTGGTGTTCTATCATGACAATGCCAATCCACACACATCTTTGATGACCCGGCAAAAATTCACAGAGTTTGGCTGGGAAGTTTTGATGCATTCACCGTGCAGTCCAGACCTTGCACCATGAGACTACCATTGGTATCGGTCTCTGCCAAATTTCCTTTTTTTTGTAGCACTACAACCCCTTTCGCGTAGAGATAGTTAGAGTATCTCATTGTCATGATCGCATGTATCGGCACTCCACAAGGTGATAGGATCATTATCACGCTTTGGCCGTGTGTTCGTCCACCCAGCTGCGATACGTTCTGATTTTAAACCAGCGCGTATCATAACCAGACAGGCTTATATTCCGTCCGAAGAATCACTTGAACTAAATCTCGTTGACGCCAATGAAACTCGAACCAGAGACCTTCGGCTTACGGGCTTAGTGCTCTAACCACTAAGCCACGCGGACTATATGCCAAACTTCCTTAATGAAAAGAAATCCACTTCAAAAAGGGACTGTGAAAATCACTAGGCCAAGTTTTTTCGCGGATTCTACCCACATGGAATAATGGCTCTACCCAAAAAATGGAAAAAGGTCATAGATAATAAATGACAATATGTATTGTACTTAAATAAAATTCATTTTAAATACAAGAAATATTCAATCGAAAAATGACAAAAAAGGCAATACTTTTTAGACTTACGAATACATCGGTTTAAAATTGCAAAAGTAGCATTTTATCGATAAATAAAACTGCGAAAATGCCGTTAACTCATAAATAACGTTTTAATGTGAGAACTATATTTAAAAACCCATTAATTTTAATGTAACAAATATACGTATCACAACACACCACACGCACAGCATGACACTCAGTATGACAAATTAAACCAGCAATAAAAATTCTTGGTGTGTCATTTTCCTATAAATTTATAAAACTATCATTTCATTACATTGCATTACATTTGAAACTCATTACAAGCTCATTCATCACAGCCCAGTTATAATAAGGTACAACTCGGTTCTACATGCCAAAGGAAATAGATGGTAGTTGTTGCGTGCTATAGGATCAAAACAACAAACCACAATGGAGGTTTTCTTGCTGACTAGGCCAAATTCAGCAACAAAACTAGCAAACAGTGTAATTAGCTCAAATAAATAAAACTTTTTGCGCCTGGAGGATGACTGTGTTACATACAAATTCCGGAATACAAACGCAATTCAATTAGGAAGGATATATGTCGGATTTTCTATTAAAGTATAATGTTGATTGATTCGGGGTGTTAATTAGTTTGCAAAGATCAATCAAAATTCGATACAGTTACCTAATTGGCAAAATAGTCGATGTAACAATGATATTAGGTTGTTTTTATGGTGATACAAAGTTAACATGTAACATGTCCATTATTTGTGTATTCTATACAAATTACTATCTAAAAGTAGATATACAAGAAAGATATCACATCCTTGTTCATCGAGTTAATGAATGTGGTTCAAAATGAACGTACAATATTGATGATGACTTTGAATAAATGAACTGAACATAAACTCCAACCTAAACCTTTTGTGGACATTTCAAAAGCTTTTGGTCACTGTACAAATTACAGGATATTAATATAAAGAAAATGATTCAAGAACTGTCGAGTATAATTGGAAGCAGCAGAGAGAAAATTCGGTTTTTAGCTTTGTGACGTAACGAACCGAAAGTTCATTCAGACTTTGGGCGAAGGATCTCAAATATTGATTTTCCAAATAAAGTTATTTATTTGCATGTCTTCATTTCACCAGATGCTATTCCTGAATAGAAATACAGAAACAAATAAGAAGTGCTTCAACTTTAACTTCTTATTATGAAATTTATGCTTGCCTTTGCTTCCAGGACAAATTTGATGCTCTCAAGAATTGATGTGAGTTCAAGATTGTGCTATTAATCAACAGAGAGAGCGAGAGAGTTATGTAGGATGTTTTATGGGATGATAGTACAGAATTTGATAAGGTTGATGGTAATATTATTGCGGTTACATGAAAGCAATTTGTAAATACGGCAGTAGGATGCACGATAGTTGCTTTAAATACTGGTTTATTCGATAATTAATGTCGTTTTAGGGTTTTGTAAAATAAATTTACAAAACCCTACTAAAATCGCGTCCTGGCTGTCCGTCCGTGTGTCACAGCACTTTTTCTCGCAAACTACTTAAGCTACAAACATCAAATTTTGTTTTTTTCAAAACAGGTCCTAGTTCGACACTTTTTGCTTCAAGAGGCTCACAGGAAGCGGAAATGCACGAAACTCTTCTGACATGAGCGTAGGTCTGTCTACCCAAATTATTTTTTCATGTTTTCAAAGTAAATTTATTTATACTCGTATTTATAACAAACCTTAATCAATGATGTATTGACCATTTTGTTGGATGCCCTTTTGCCATCTTTTGATATGCTGAGAAATTCCACGTTCGAAGAAGCATTTGTTTTAAGAAGCGAAGAACTGGTCCAACTCATTTTTAACCGCCTGATCAGAATCGAAAGTATTAACATTCAAATGGTTTTGAAGGGTGCGAAACAGGTGAAAGTCTGATGGTGCAAAGTCAGGGCTATAGAGTGGATCTGGCATCAGTTCCCAACTAAGCTCCATTAATTTTCGACGCGTTATCAAAGAGGTGTGGGGCGTGGCGTTATCATGATGAAACATCACGCCTATGCGATTAGCTATTTCAGGGAGTTTTTTTCTTGATTTTTTGGTTCAATTTCGATAGTTGACGACAGTAAACATTCAAATCAATAGTTTGGCTTATTGGAAGCAGCTCAAAGTAAACTATACCCTTGTAGTCCCACCACACAGAAAGCATAATCTTCTTTTGGTGAGTATTGGCTGTGAATGTCGATTGTGTGGGCTCATCTTGCTTGGTCCATTATCTTTTTCGAACTACGTTATCGTAAAAAATCCATTTTTCATCACCCATTATGATTTTTTTAGATATAGGTCGTTTGGGAGATGGATTTCACAGCCACACAAAAAAAGTGAGGTATACTTTTGATGCCATATATCATATCCGTAGTCTTTTGACCTGCTGAGCACGAACCCGGGTCCAGAATTGAGCCATCACGTCCTGATTTCTTTCCAACCTAAAAAAATGGGTTAAAAACAGAGAAAATCGTGGAAAATACACTCGTAAAATTCGGAAAAAAATTATTTTTGACATTTAAACCTATATTCATATGAATTGAGAGCTGCTGAGCACGAATCCGTGACCAGAATCATGTCCTGATTTTTTTCTAACCTCAAAAAATGGGTTAAAAACCGAATTTCGCGGAAAATACACTCGTAAAATTTGGAAATTTTTTTTTAAATACCTCCATTCCCTTCCACTCTCTCCATCACACTTTCTTCGTCGCACAACGCTTGTACGACCTGCACTTCAAATTTCGTCGTTTCTTCAGGTCTGCCACCCAGACAATGATTAGACCATCGGTATAAAGGGGCACACAAATTATGTGAATTTATTCTATTAATCTCATCTTGTCCATTTCGTGATCAGCTCTCAGAGATAAAAAAAAAACTTTGTAATACGCCGTGGGGAAAAAAACTCTGAGTTATTAAGTTAGCTGTCATTTCAAGCATCTCGACGATAGGGTTTAAAGTGCCCTTAGATTCTATGTTGAAATTTATTGGACTGAGATTCTCCATAATAATATCTTTCTGCTATACAATCTCGACGATAGGGTCAAGAAAGGCCCTAAGATGCGATGTAGAAATTTATTGCACTGAGATTCAATCGTTGTTAAATAAATATTCTTTAAGCCTTTTTTTAAAAACTATAAGTGAGTTTGCATCCTTAACTGAATCTGGGAGATTGTTGTATATATGCAAGGCATCATTCGTAAGCATCATTCTTTAGACGATCCGTTCTTGCAAAAGGTAATAGGAATTGATTTGCGTTCCTAGCATTATAGTGATTTTTCTGCGATACTTTCATAAATTGAATATGTGACGACGAATTTGAATTCAAGCATTTAAAAATAAACTTGGCTTTCTCTGCTTCAACGATTTGAGTAAATGTTAATGCTTTCGCTGATTGGTACACAAATCTGGTTGGTGTACGTATTGGTAGATTTAGCATATTTTTATAAGCCTTGGTAAGCAACCTGGAGATGATATTAAGGTGTTGCTTTGATGACCGGCTCCAGATTGCTACTCCGTAATGTAGTTTCGACAGAACGAATGCATTTAGCACCATCTGCTTGAAATTGCTCGGTAATCCTTCATATCTTCTCAGTAATCCAATAACAGGAACTAATTGTCTTCTTAAGTTGTTTATATGCGACAGCCATGTTAATCGTTGGTCGATGATGAGTCCAAGATATTTGAATTCCGCTACTCTCTCCAGTTTTTCGATATTAATTCTTATATCAATGTTATTGTCTTCCGTGTTCTTCTGTTTGCAAATAATGTATTTGGTCTTAGAAGTATTTAGCGGTAGCTTATTATTACTTAACCACGAATGATATGTACTTAGATCCTCATTAATGGTATTCTCTAAGTAATCTTTTTTGCATCCCGAGTAAAGTAGAACTGTGTCATCAGCATATAGAGCATAGTGTCCCTTTAGTCCACATGTATTTAAATTGTTAGTGTATAACAAGAATAGGGTAGGGCCAAGTATGGAACCTTGAGGAACACCTGACTTCATAGGTGCCAAGTCGCTCAATACATTATTGACAACTGTTTTCTGCGATCCTCCTTTTAAGCAATTCCTAAAAAGTTGATTTGGCTTCCCGTGAATGCCATATAATTCGAGTTTAAGAAATAAATGCTCATGATCCACCGTATCAAACGCCTTTTTCAGATCCACAAAAATGGCAGCAACATAGTCACCCTTGTCAAGTCCTGTATTTATGAAACGCGTGACTGAGAAAAGAGCATCAAAAGTTCCTTTATTTTTCTGGAAACCAAACTGTTGTAAATTTAAAAATGAATTTTCCGTAATGAATGATGATAGACGGATGTTTATTAATTTTTCGAATATTTTATTGTACTAAATCCTGTTAAAAGTGCGATCGGGCGGTAATGATTTGGATCCATACGGTCTCCTCCCTTGAAGATTGGGACTGTTTTTGCTAGTTTTCCTTCCTCAGGAAACGTTCCCTTCCTAATCTGTTTGTTTAGACAATTTGCAACACATCCTGCTATCTCTTCCTTTATAATTTTTATTTCATCCATGGTGATATTGTCTACACCTGGTGCTGTATTTTGCTTCAAATCATCAATAATTTTTATTACTTCAACTTTGTTAGTTAGATGCATGTGAAAGGAAGATTTGGGCGACATAATTGTAGAAGTAAAATTGCTTGTTGGCGCTGGCTGGATTCCATTGGCAATTTTTTCACCTATAGTTGGAAAAAAGATATTGAGGTTACTTGTAGCTTCAAATGCATTTGCTGAAGATGAGTTCTCTATGGTGAAATCCTGGGTCGTAGAGTTACGCGGTGAGTTTCTTTTAACTTCATTTATTATGTCCCATATTTCATGCGCATTGTCGGCCGCTGCATCTAGTCTTTTGGAGTAATACAAAAGTTTTGCTTCTTTCACAACACGTTTCGATGTATATAAACCTGAGCGATTGATCATTCATGTTCCGTTTGTAGTTCCATATAAGCCTTCCGCTTGTTCTTACTTGCCTCAATAACTTTTTTGGTTATCCATGAATGTTGACGACAGCTTAGTTTTTTCTCCGTAGTCGAGGTGTCCTTAGCTTCCATTATGATGTTTGTGAGCTCGACTAAGTTTGAAGGTTTTTGGTTAATTAATAAACCCTTAAGATTTGATCTAAAGAGGTCCTTATTTAAGTATTTGAAAACTTTGTAAGCAGGCTTTTGCTTTTTATTTATTTTAATGCCTTGAAAAACAACTTTCAAAACACGATCATCAAGTTCAGGCCACTCCTTTAGAGTATAAGCAATTTTCCCAGCAATTTGATTATCATTTGTGACTATGTGATCCAGGCAGGTATTAGATGCTAGTCGGGTAGGTTGAAGTGGGTTCACAATAGTGGCGCCATTCGTTTCTAGTACGTCGTTGTAGATCCTTGACTCATTAGATTCAACCATTAGATCTATATTCGTATCGGCAACTGTGATCAAATTATTTTCCATAGAATATAGTTCATCTAATTTCAAGCACAGGTCTTGCGCGTAAAGTCGGGTGGGGTTGTAAAATGTGCCAATTTTTATTTTCTTTCCTGGGCATACTAGTTCGATGACTATCATTTTGTATTTATCCGGTGTTACTCGACTCGTCACGAAATGAAGAGTTTTTTTAATATAAATTGCTGTTCCTCCACCTCTTCCGGGCCTGCAGGAAAATACAGAATCGTATCCCTGAAATTTGTAGTACTCCACTTCCTCGGAATATATCCAGACTTCATTAAGTATTATTAAATCTATATTCGAATGTTGCTTTACATAAATTTGAATTCGTTAAGTTTTTGTCTTAAACTTCTTATATTAGCATAGAGGACAGAAATGTGGGTGTCTTCAAATATCTTTGTATTATTGAATGGCATATTAATCATCGTAGTTAATGCTTCTCTTAGCAATCAAAACCCTACGTTTTAATTCTGGGCATTCCGTCGAATCTGCCTGGTGTGCAAGGCCAATTTACTTACCATTTTCCATACAATTACAACATTTTTCAACTGAGCTTTTACAGTCTCTTGTATCATGCTGTGATCCACGTTTTGCACACCTCAGTTCCCCTTCACATTTTGATGTCTTGTGATTGAACTTTTGGCATTTGAAGCACCTCGTGACGTTAAAATCTTCCTTTATGTAGTATGATCCATAGTCGATATTAACATACCTATTCGCTATCTTCTTGAACATTGTTCCATTCACCTCTAAAATATGTAACCATTTTCCGCTCCGTATTCTTCTAGAGTGAACCAATTCCATTTTATCTTCATCTAAAATGTTCGGGTTCAGACTTCAATTCTTAGCTCCTCGTTTGTGAATTGCTTCTCTAATCCATTTATAACCAATCTTGGTTGACGAGTCTTAGTTTCCATTATTTCGTATCCCTTCATATTTTCCTTAATAATATTGAGAAGCGTAGATGAATTTTCATTCAAAGAAGTCTTAATAATTGCTCCACCATTTCGAATCGGACGGACTAGCTGGAGTGGAATCTTTCATTGAGAGGGTCGGATTTTAGATTTGAAATCGGAAAGAGTTTGATCGGAGCTTGAATGGGTTTTGGGCTTGATGATTATGCCTTTTTGTGATGTTGTGTTTGTGCGTTTTTCTTTCTACAAACCAGTATCCAATTTTTAACCTTTAAACCTATTTTCATTTGCATTGATACCTACTGAGCACGAATCCGTAGCCAGAATTGAGCCAGCAAGTCCTGATTTTTTTTCTAACCTCAAAAAATGGGTTAAAACAGTGAAAACCGACGAAAATACATTAAAAAACATTTTTTCGGACCTGTTAAACATGAATCTGAGATCAGATTTAGATCATCACGTCCAGATTTTTTCCTAACCTCACTAAATGGTTTGAAACCAGTAAAAATCGGGAAAAATACATTGAAAAACATTGTCTTACACACTTTAACCTTTATTCTGTTAATCTCAAACCCTGATCAGGTTGAGCCAAGCCCCCTCCTTTCTAAATCCGGCGCTGTTGAAATCAAATACCTCAATACCTCATAATACGTACATAACCACCAACCCATACTTAAAAACTTGAGACCTGTCATCTTATTAGCCATTTACCCGTCTTGAATATCCATGTCCGAAAATCCTAATGATTCATACCTTTATACCCAATAACTTACACCTAATAAACCTAAACTAACAACTCTAATGCCCAAAATCTGATGCCTAATAAACCTAACCCATAACCACAAAATCACACCCAACACCCAAGTTGAATAACCTAAAACTTTGAAACTCAATACCCTGATTAAGTGACCGAATATTACTGCCTACCCTATTTTTTTAACGATTATATCTCGTTCTCTTATCCTCAAAAGATATTTTTAAAGATTTCCTTCCCGGTTCATTTCTTAGCTTTGAATTTGTCTCTCTTTTAAGTTACCAGCAATAGTCAGCCAACATATGGTCATCCCATCGTCCTTGATATCGGCTTTCGATGACTTTAATGTCTTGGTAAAAGCGCTCTCCTTGTTCTTCGCTGTAGTCACCGAGATTGTCGGGGAAATCATTGATATGGGAGTCTAAGAAATGTAATTTTTAACTCATTAAACATCCTTATTTTCGAAAATTCTTAACCATTTTCTTAACTATCTCTTTGTACTTAGGACTTTTATTATTTCCTAAAAAGTTTGTTGCGACTTCCTTAAAACTTAGCCAAGCAGCTTTTTCAATCTCGTCCATTTTTGTAACGAATATTGTGTCCTGAAACAATTTCCTTATTTTTGGGCGGTCAAACACCCCTGCCTTGATTTTTGCATCAGAATATTTTGGAAATTTTTGGAACAAATACTGGAAACATTGGCCATTTTTATTTAATGCTTTTACAAATTGCTTCATGAGTCCAAGTTTTATGTGAAGAGGAGGAATAAATAATTTTTCTGCATCTACTAAGAGCGTAAAGATTACATTTTCTTCACCAAGAATAAATGACTATCTTACTGGCCAATTTTTTTTATAGTGATTCTCTTTATCTCTACTGTTCCAAAGCCACAAAAAGCAGGGATAACTGGTGGCCAAGCAATATCGTTAAGATTTTGAGGTCTCCGCGGATTTTCCAGTCGTGATCAGCATATTTCATTTTTCTAAAAGCTTCTTCATTTTATCATTATGTTCTTTTATAACTGTGGAATGTGCAATTGGAACAGGAGCATATGCGTTAGTGTTGTGCAACAAAACTGCCTTGATGCTTTACTGAGAAGAATCTACAAACAATCTCCGATTAACAGGATTATAAAGGTTTCCCTTTAATTCATTTATTAAGCCTTTAATATGAGTACAATATGCTAGTGACAAATCACCATCAACTTTGAAATATTTGCGATATTCTTGGTCCGTATTTCTGTAAAATGAAACTCTAGTTTCTGGCTTGAGCAGATTTTTTTCTTCAAAAATGAAGCAAGATGCTCTGCACCATCTTTGACACAGTCGAAGTCTCTAACTAGATCGTTGAGTTCTGACTGTGATATGGGTACTGGTTGTGGTTTACGATTGTATTGTAGATATACCTATATATTCACTATTATCTACACCATTATCACGATTATTTGAGTCGTCAGTCGATTCGTGCTCATCATTATCCGATAAGGTAGAATCATCTACTTCCATAGCATCAGCAACCACAACATTCTTCAATTGGTTTTGTTACTGTCAAAACATCTGTATAAGTCATGCTCCTTTTATTCTTTCGGTTGTTACCAAATTTGTCATCTACAACATTTATACAGAAGAAACATTCACTTTCACTGGAAGGTCTATTCCATATTGCAGGTCTGGTACATTTCACAGCCTTCTTATGTGAGTTATACAACATTATTTTGCAAGAATTGCAAATGATGTGGGGAACCCAATCTGTATTCTGGTGCAGTAACTCTAGACCGAAGATATCTTTATAAAGATTCTTAACTTTATCTGTTATAGCCACAACAAATATAACAAAATATATCACATTTTTTATCACAGTGATGAACTGCCCTTTTAGCCTGCGACTTTTTTCTTATAGCATTATACTCAACATGAGCTAAGTTACCCACACATGAAGAGCTATGGTCGCTGGAAACGACGATTGCGGGCCCTTTTTCACACCCTGACCAATTGCCGATACTGGGTTTCCGAGTCCCTGCATCGTAATTCTCTTCATGCTACCTGCCATGACGCCATGAAAGCCGTTATCCAGGAACCTAGCCGGAAGAGGAACAACTCCGTTGCTCACCGTCACCGCGTGGAGGTGCCCTAGATGCAGGTAGAAAGCCATATAACCTTAAGCTAGTTCCATCTTTCTGAACAACGTTAATTGGTTTTATTCAACTGGGTTTTTAGGTATTAAAATATTGAATTACAACAATGCGGCTTGGAAAAGCATAATAAAACCAACTATCACGCAAAAACCACGTGCGCCGTATTTGATTTAAATTTATTGCCAATAACCCAATCACCTCTTTACTGTTTTTAACCCATTTTTTGATGCTAGGAAACAATCAGGACATGATGGCTCAATTCTGATTACGGATTCGTCCTCAGCAGGTCCCAATTCACATGAATAAAGGGTTTAAATGTTTAAAATAAATTTTTTCCGAATTTCACGAGTGTATTTTCCACGATTTTCTCCGTTTTTAACCCATTTTTTGAGGTTAGAAAAAAATCAGGACATGATGGCTCAATTCTGGTCACGGATTCGTACTCAGCAGGTCTCAATTCATATGAATATAGGTTTAAATGTCAAAAATAATTTTTTTCCGATGAGTGTATTTTCCACGATTTTCTCTGTTTTTAACCCATTTTTGAGGTTAGAAGAAAATCAGGACGCGATGGCTCAATTCTGGACCCGGGTTCGTGCTCAGCAGGCCAAAAGACTACGGATATGATATATGGCATCAAAAGTATACCCCACTTTTTTTGTATGTCTGTGTTTCGTTTAATTCGTGAGGAACCCAAAAATCCAGTTTGTTTACGTAACCAAGATGTTGTAAGTGCAAGTAACCGATTGAATTCGATTGTCAAACTTCTCTGCTGTCTCTCGAGTTGTCATACGTCGGTTAATTTCGATTAACGCCTTTATTTTGTCGTCATCAGTAGTGTTGGGACGACCAATATGTGGTGCATCTTGCACATTAAAATTTCCCGAACGAAAGTGAGGAAACCATAGCTGACACTGGCGTTCAGTACGGCAGTCCTCACCATAAACTTCACACAATTTCTTTGGAGCTCGTACCACATTCCTTTTGGAAGGAAAAATATGGCGATAATGCTCTCTTTGATTGTCCATTTTCAAAATTATTTTTAACCAACTTGTTGTTTACTGAAGACGCTCAATTTGTAACTGAAGATAGTGCTTGAGGCGTTGGTTACGTGGAGCTAGTGCGATTTAGCATTTTTGCTCCATTTCTATCTGTGGGTATCTTTGTATCCAACTGGCCTATAGCAAACATTTGTAATCGAATTCATTTTCGCCTTCACAAAATACTCCAACTGAAAATACAAAAAAACAGCTTCCTTTTAATTTTGTGTATTTTTTTTTTTTATTTTTCTTCTCGTAATCGATTTTCGACCGTAATCGTTCGGTCTTCTTCAGCTATAGCAAACAGTTCAACTAGATTCTGTCAGTCCTATATCACAATGTTATTGACCTGAGACTAGAGTAGGTGAACCTTTGCTCGTTATTGGTTGATCTTAGGGGTATCAGGGTACTAGTAGGGTGTTCATCTATCCTGTCGAACAGTTTTAGTGCGTGGTCTAGTATATATTTGTCAACAGTGTCTAGTTTGAGGTCTTTGTGAATGTCGATGTTCTTAATGTACCAGGGGGCTCTAAAAACTCTCCAAAGGGCCTTGTTTTGCAGAGATTAAAGTAGTTTTTTGTTGGATTTTGAGGTCTAACCGAAGGTTATGCATCCATAGAGAAGAGAGGGTCTTATAACTTGTTTGTAGATGAGGTGTTTTTTTTCACGTTCAGTTTTCCTGATCTTAAGATGGGGTACAAGAAGGATAAGATACCTTAACAGTGTTGTCTCTTGTCTCGTATGTGCTGAGTCCATGTAAGTCTATTATCAAATTTTGGTCCTAGGTATTTTGCTGTTCTATTCCAAGGTACTGAGTTTGAGTCGATTTGTAGTTCAAGAGGTTGTTGTCGTCGTCTTCTTATGATGCAAATGGCTTGTGTCTTATCAGCGTTAGTTTTTATCTTCCACCTTTGAAAGTATCCCAAAAGAATTTCGGTGGATCATTGCAGACTTGAAGATATGACTTCTGCTTGTTGCGAGGTGTAATATATACAAGTGTCGTCAGCATATAGGGAAATTTGAATGCTGTTAGGCAGACGTGGAAGGTCCGCACTGTATAGGGTGTACAGTAATGGGGAGAGTGGTGATCTTTGTGGACCTCCAGCTTGAATCGGTTGCATGTTGGATAGCATGTTATCAATTTTTACTCGAAAAAATCTGCTCTACAGGAAAAAGTTAATAATTTTTATCAAATTTAGTGGAATGGAATATTCATGCATTTCAAAGGTTAGCTCTGCATTCCAGACTTTGTCAAAGGCTTTTGCTATATCGAACATAATTAGGCCTGTTGACATTCTGCGATTCAACCCATTTCTAATGTGTTGGACTGCCCTTGTTGGCTGGAGTTCGGTGGAGTGTCCAGCTCGAAAGCCATATTGTTCATCTAGTATAACTTTATTGTTCTCAATATATTCGGACAACCGAGTTAAAAGTGCCTTTTCTGTGAGTTTAGAGAGAGAAGACAGTAGACTTATTGGCCGCCAATTTCGCGGGAAAGTAAGATCCTTATCTGGTTTCGGGATGACGATTATAATTGCCGTTTTCCACGATTTGGGGAATTTGCGTAGGCGAAAGATAGTGTGTTGATGACGTTAGTCAGAGCTTGCAGTATGTTTTCCGGTAGCCATTTCAGCATAGCGTTCGTCAAAAAATCAGGGTCAGGGGCTTCCCGTTTGTTTAGCGTGCTTATCATGTTTTTTGATTCCGGTAATTCTATTGGACGAATTTCGATAATGCTTGTCGTCTAGGAAACTAGCAGTCTTTGCACAGAGAACTCGATTTTATCTTCAGATTCAGGGCTCTCCTCAGGGGAATTATTCTCATGGAATTGCAGTTCAAGAGTGTCTGCAAATGCTTTGGCTTTTCCTGTACTGTCGTATTTAAGGCCAATTGATCCATGAATGCGAGGGATATTTAGTTTGATTTTCAACCTAAAATATTTTGAGAGACGCCAAAAGTTATTATCACCAGGTTCGAGGCTTTTCAAAAATCCTTCCCAAATGGTGTTGCGAAATTCTTGAATCTGAACACGTATTTTGTTGAACTGGTTGGCTTTGGTAACCTAGAATCACCCGTGTTCTTAACTCGTCTCTGTAGTTGATTTCTCTTCCTTATCAGGAGCCTAATTTCTTGAGGAAGTTCATAGGGATTGTGTTCCCTTGCCGGAGTTTGGGCTGTATTATATTCCTTGGTAAGTTGGATTTTAATGGTAAGTTGTTCTATTTAACAGCTGGGTGAGGCTTTCTGAGGCCAGAATATCCCTGAAAGCTTGCCAATTTGTACTACTCTTTACTTTTAAAGGATCATCTATGATGATTTCCTCTATTAAAAAGTGCACCGGTTTGTGGTCGAAAGAGAGATCATCAATGTACGGATATTGTGGAGAAAATCTCGTGACATTCCGAAGTCTCAGATGTTACCAGAAGCATAATGTGCTGGTTCATTTGGCATATGTAGTCTTCCGTCTTTGGCTATGATGACAGACACCCCACATTTAGAGCGTAAATACCCTTCACTTCCTAACCACAAACAAATTGGCAGCTCTCCGGGAATATCTATAGGCTTCGATGTTCTGACGTCACAATGCCAGTGTGTGGTCTTGGGCTGATAACCTCGTTTCATGCTTTTCACTACTTTGTAGTCGTTGCTCACTAGACTCACATCGATGCTTCTCAATTGTTCATCATAGTATTTTATTTTCAAAGCCGTTTAGATATCTGAAATATATTTAATTTTTTCAAATCGTACTCATGCCTGTATTTCCTGTATTCCTTCAATATCAAACACCTTCGGCGGGGTTATGATTATAGAAAATATTACGTACGTTCAACACACGCACATTTTCTTAGCTACTGAGTTAATATGAACAATATATCAAATTACTAATTCAAGCCTATTTTTGATAAGACATAATCTTTATAGATTTTCTGAGCGCTTATTGCTCTCCCTGAATATTGCAACTGATTTGCCAGCATGCTATACGAGTATGTGTATTCAATTGCAATGAATGTACGCGTGTACGAGTATTCCTGATATATAATAGATTGCGCTTAAACACAAAAGAATGATATGCACGTAAATTATAGTAATTTATCACAAATTTGTTATCATGACGAATTAATGATCCTTTTAATTCATCAGAAATGTTAAATTGGATTGTACCGCTTATTGACTTCGTAAAATAATGTTTTCAGTAGTTTATCAATCGGAAATATAGCTCATTGTATTATAGGAACATAATAACCGGCTTATAGATTATTCATTAGTGAGTAGCATTATTTTAATGTGTTTCCTTATCTATCCTGTTGAAAAGGTTGTATTATCGAGTGAAACCAAACATCCTCATCTTTTTCTTCTCTTGTAGAACTCACCTCTGGTGAAATAGACATACAACAAAACAATATGCGAATCAGTTAAACAGGACTAATAATAGCGCAAAATCTGAATTTTATTTTTATTAATCCTCAAATATAAAGCCGTGGTCCTAGGTCCATAATTTCAAGGTCAGAGCTTTGGAAAAGAGCAGTTAAGCCTGAATATAAATAGGTGACCAGTTTAATCTAGTTCCCAACATTTGTTAAGTGCCGAAAAACGGTCATTTAGTCTTACAGCCCTTACCTTGAAATTATGAACCTGGGACCACGGCTTTATGCTTGAGGAAGTCATACAGAACCCACCTCCTCCTGACCATTAATATCGGCACTTCCTTGGCCTTTTTAGAGAAATTTACGACGTGACCCCTACCGTTTATTTGGATTTGCCTACAGAGTTTTTTTTCGCTCGTATCCTCCTGTTTGCCTTAAGACTTAGTAGTCCTGCATTTGGAGCCATCAAGGCTAAGTTTTTCCGATTTTCCGGCAAATCAGCTAAAACTCCAGTGTGTTTTTCCTGGGTTTTGTGAGTTAAAAATTTCGCGAGTAGCTACCCTCTTCTGTATACCTCCTCTTATATAATCCTAAGTTCGCTTACATTGAAGAAATAATACTGGTTTGAATGTTTATATGAGTTCGTTTAAATGCTACCATCGTATGAAGAGATAACCGCTACCATACTACCGTCCAAAAGTTTGGAAACATCTTGAATTTGAACTTATTTTCTTTTCTAATTTCATTTTTGGACTATTTTTTTTAGTTTTACTAATTTAGTATGAATATACACGATATTTATAATCACCAGGAATAAAAAATCAAAAACAAATCGTTTTTTACTTGAAAGAAAGAATAAAAAGTGACAAACCAGCACATCGGAACGACTATAATTATGAAGTCTTGTAATATCTCAAAACTTCTGCTCAATTCAATTGGTAGAAAAAGTGTCAACATGATCGCGGCATTAGCAGCTCCAACTCTTCCAGGAGAACTAGATTTCAAAAAATCTAATGAAAATTATCGAAAAGCACTTGTCTCCGAAAAAAAAATTCTGTCGTTGTTCAACATCGATTTCTCTCAAATTATCAAGGGGAAATCGATTCAATAGCAGATTTTGTCGCTCTATGAAGAGCAGATATTAGAGATTGTGAGTTCTTTTGCCCATGCAAAGTGTCAGTTGCAGACATTTTTCTACGAGCCCAGTCCATCCGAGGGCTTCGCGACAATTCAATCAGAGAGAAGATTCTGCAATCTGAAGCAGTCGACTTTAGCGCGAACGCCAACAAAGCAATAGCGTTGGAGGCATAGATACTCGACTCGAGAAAG
The DNA here is from genome assembly GCA_963969285.1 of Odontomyia ornata. NCBI lineage: Eukaryota > Metazoa > Arthropoda > Insecta > Diptera > Stratiomyidae > Odontomyia > Odontomyia ornata. Next base: position 332,078,670 of record OZ017739.1, read on the forward strand.
CTTTCTCAAAAATTCTCAACACCCTCCACGTCTACAGACATCAACAAAATCGACAAGAAGAAATCGAACAATAAACACCGCGAAAAGAAGCGCCAAAGTCACCAGTTGCAGAAGAAAAAACCCCAACAAAAATGGCTGCTGACTTTCGACAAAGCTGGAATCATCAGCAAAGCAGAAACCAGCGACTGGGGGTCACTTCTCATAGTAATTCCCAAGGCCAACAATCAAGTTCGACTATGTGTCGACTACAAAACCGGGGTAAACGATAGCCTTATTGAGGCGCATTACCAGGGACTCAAAGTACTTCTGTAAGTTGAATCCCTGAAAGACCTACGTGCACATCCCTGTAGACAAAGCATCGAGTGAAATCCAGCCAAGATCGACTCACCGCGGGACGTACGAGGTCAAACGACTTTCCTTCGGCATCAAAACAGCGCCATCTGAATTCAACCGAATTATGAACCAAATTCTGCGAGAAATGCCAGGGACCGAGATGTGTTTCGACGACATTTGCGTTCGGGGGAGGACCAAGAGTGAATGTCGCGACAATCTTATAAAATACCTTAATCAACAATATGCCCTGCATATCAGCAAAAAATAAATATGAATTTTTTACAGAACGCTTGGAGTTTTTGGAGCAGGTTGTAGAAAACAACAAGACCTCCAAGGCACCATCAAAAGTCGAAGCAATTTTGAAAATGCCGAGACCGAAATCGGCAACACAAGTCAAAAGTTTTTTTGGGACTCACCACTTACTACGCAAAGTTCATCCCAAATGCATCAACCATCACAGCACCTATTCAAGAACTTTTAAAGAAGGATGTAAAGCTCAAGTGGTCAGCCCAATAGTACGCCGCTTTCATCAAGCTCAAAGAAGAAATTACCAGCGAGCGCGTGTTCGTTCCTTACAAGACAGCATTTCCAGTTTAACTTGCGTGTGACGCCAGCCTCGTAGGAATTCGCGGAGTACTTTCACACATCATCAATGGCCAAGGGAGACCAGTTCCTTTTCCATCCAGATCTCTGAAACCGGCAGAAAAAAACTACTCGCAACTCAATCGTGAGGCTCTGGCCATAGTTTTCTCTGTAGATCATTTTTTTTCAATACTTGTTTGGTGACAGATAATCAATCTTTAGTGCAGATTTTCGCTTAACATGCAAAATCACGCAGCATTTCTTTGTGGGTTCAATCATCAGATTGAATGGAAAAAGGTCATCGACAACGGCAACGCGGATTACTTATCCAGGGCTCCAATCGAAGCACGGGAGCATACCGACAGCTTTATCAACGCTGAAATCTACCAGATTTACGACCTCACGGTACAAATCGCTTCAACCCTGATATTGACACCCAAATCCATTTGCGAGGAAACATCCAAGGACAAGCGCTTGCAACAACTCCTGAAGAAGATGGAAAACAGAGATGACCCGGACCTGGACTTCATCGTCGGCGACGGCATCATCTTCAGAGGGAAGCGCGTCGTTGTTCCAAAATCTCTGCAGTCAGCCGTACTCCAGGAACTATACCATGCACAATTGGGCATCGCGAAGATGAAACAATTCGCGAGACGCTATGTATATTGGAAAGCAATCGACAAGGACATCGAGCATCTCGTTAGATCCTGCACCAGCTATGTCAGCGTTCGACAGAGTCCTTCAAAAGCACTCTTGCATCCATGGAGTGAACCAGAAAAAAACTGGCAACGAATTCATATCGACTACGCCAGCCCGCTCCAAAGTCATCAATTTCTGATCGTGATTGATGCAAAATCGAAGTGGGCAGAAATCAAATCATTTCGTTCGGCTCCAACATCGATATCTACAATCTCAATCTTAAAACAGATTTTTTCGCGACACGGATTTCCAGACATTATGGTATGGTGCCCGACAATGCGACAATTTTCACCAGCGAATATTTTTCTGAAATTCATAGCACCTAGGCCCCCGGCTATGAATAGCTTAGCTTAGAGGAATGTTCAGATGCTGAAAAATCGAATTATAGCCATGAAGGATGACCCGATGCCAATGAATGACAAACTCCGCGAGATCCTACTGCGCTACCGAGCAACACATCCTACTGCGCTACCGAGCAACACTGCTGAAAAGTAGCCAATTACCGGCTGAAATGTATTTGCATCGACACATCCGAATCCAACTGGATGCCATGAAACCGACAATTTTCCAAAAAACATCAACTCCAAACAGGGCAGCTTGACAACTCAGCGTGGGAGAACGAGTACAGGCACGATACTACAGCAATATCAAAAATCTGTGTAAACCAGGGACCATTATTGTCAAATTCGGTCAACTAGACTACCTACCAGGTCAGATTCGATGACGGCTATACGTTAAAACGACACATCGACCTACTGCGCACCTCTAGGTTAAAACCTCCAGGTAACCTAGAAAGGATCCCCGAAATTCCTGACAATGCAGAGTCCGAATCAAACGAAACTCAGGAACCGATTGAATACCCTAACCTTGGTGATTTGGTCAATATCCCTGTTACGGAAGCCGCAGTACAATTGTGACTCGGTCCGCGTCCCGTCCTTCCTCTTTGTGTACTTTGAATAGCAACATATACGAAAAGCTTGAATCGTAATCAAACCGCCGTGGGCGCGGCCGTCGTATCATGCATTGGCGGACGTGGGTGTATATCCATACTCGTATTAAGAATTAAAATATACACACAAGGCTTCGCTATCAACCGTACTCCCTCAGTGAAACGAATTGGTTACATGCATGAGGAATAAGGCAAATCAAGCGAAAGCTTGAGCTTTGTAGCTACACCAGTCACAGAGAGATGGCGGTAAAAAAAAATAACAACTGAACTTTGATCATGTACTAGTTCAAATCGTCTTCATTATTGTGGCTGGTAAGCAATCAAGTCAGCATGATTATGCTATAAAAGAAAATTAAACAAGCCCGAAAATCAAGAAGTATTTCTCCATTCGCTAGCTCAAGGCGTGCGACGGAGCTTATTCTATACAAAGGCACTAGCCCGGGATAAGCGAAAAAGAATACATTCAACTGCGTACTCAAGGCATCTGCCCGAGTATTAACACCCCAAGGCAAGGCGCCCCGAGCCTGCAGCTGAACGAATAATTTATCGATTTATCAATCTCACTGCATACTCAAAGCGTCAGCCCGAGTATTAGCGTCCGAAGGTGTTGCGTCCGCGGTCAGCAGTTGGATTATCAATTGATTAATCACTAAATAAAACTGGGTACTCATAGCGCCAGCCCGAGTATTAGCGTCCTAAGGTAATTACGCCCATAGCCTGCAGTTGTAGAATTAATTGATTGGTTTTTTCAAATATGATATCAAGTAATATCATACATTTCATTTCCTTCAAATAACAAAAATAATTAAAGTAAATATAAACCGCAGATATTTTGCAGCTCCATTAAGGCTCGCACTTTACACATATGCTGTCATGAAACCTCATTAACTTTCTTTGTAATAAATTAATTATTAGAAGAATTCATTATTAAAACATTGTATTACTATTATACGCACCTATTTACTGGTCTGGTTGACAAGTACAAAATAGCAGATAAATGTTATACAGGGATATCTCTCTCTCTCACGAGAGCGTTGATGAGTATATAGGATACACATCATATCAAGCTCCCAGGTCGTGCTAGTATACATAGGGTATACTGGTATTGTAACATCCCTGGTCCCAGAACTCTCAGACACGAAGAACGACCGGCCCCAGTTGAAGTCCATGAGCCGGTGGATTTTGAAGAGAAGGGACAGAACCCGTAAGCGGTCCAACATCGATCTCAGACACGAAGAACGACCGGCCCCTGTTGAAGTCCATGAGTCGGTTTATTTTGAAGAGGAAGAACATAAAGAAATTGTGCCAGATCCAAAACCCCTACAGCGAAGTCGGCTGCCAGTGTATCTTCAACGAGGCTTCATTCTGTGACTTCAAGATATTTCTACATACTATATATCCTTGGCTAGATCTAGGAGATTTTTACATTTGTTTCTCAAATAAGCGTGGGAGACTAATATCTCAATCAAGTGTTCCGCGCTATTTTGAACTGTAATATCTCGATCAAGTGTTTCGCGCTATTTTGAATGACTGCTAATAATATTTTCTATTCAATGTTTTTATGCTTCCGAATTGACAATACATTTTATCAAGTTGAATTCCATAACATCAAAGCTTTTATTGACTTCTCCTTTCAAAAATAATAATTGAGATACAACAAGTGTGCTGTACCATTAGTTTTTGAGTCATAAATTGTTTCCATGCCGTGTTGGGTGATGAAATAAAAATCCTATTTGAGCACATTTTTCTCTTATTTCTTTTCACCTATCATTTTCTACTTTAGTAGCTCTCGAAAGTTCATTGAGTCAGTACTATTATGTTTCTTTGTGTTATTTTTAAATAAATTGCCAAAACGACCGTGCAATCACAAAAATTTTTTTCGAGTAATGCGGCTTACAGCAATTTGACCGTGAAACCGGCATAGGCATAGGGCCAAGACTTACCAAGAAGATGTCTTCATTAGAGTCAGTTCCAAATGCATTCGACATCTCACAACCCCCAGATCACTGCTGAGGTTTACAAGCCCCGAGAAAAGCCAATCTCCAAACCTACAATCAGAAGGTGCCTTCTTGTAGCTTGTCCTCGAAAAAGGCCTGCGATGAAAAAACAGAACTCACAGTCAGACAAAAATTAAATAGACTGAACTGAGCTACCGCGTGGCGTAGTGGTTATAGTACCCGCAGCCTAAGCCGAAGGTCCCTGGTTCGAATCTCGCTGGTGACAAAGAGATTTGTTTGGAATCATTCTACGAACGGATTAGAAGCTCGGTCAGTTATGATACGTGCTGATTTCAAATCAAAATGTATCGCAGCTGCGTGGATGTATCAACGACCAAAGTGTGGTACTGTCCATATTACCTTCTCTAGTGCCGATACATTCGATCAAGATAATGAGATACTGTTAACCATCTATGTCTAAGCAATGGTCCAAAATGCGCTGGTGCTAAAGCAAAAAAAATGGGCTGGGATGTACAAACACTGGACTAACGACCAATGGAATAAAGTTCTTTGGACCAGATGAATCGAAATTTCTAATAGTTGGTTCCAATGGGAGAATATTCATCCGCCAATCTTCCAAAGAAAGGCCTATTGAAGCGTGCACGGTGCCAAAAGTCAAACATGAAGGGGGAGCGTGATAGTGTGGGAATATTTTGAGGGCGGCCAAGCTGGAGCACTATATAAAATTGGAGGCATTCTTAGGAAAGAAAGATACCTTAAACTTTCTTCAAGCTTAAGCGATCCCTTCGAGAGTAAATCTTATAGGCTCACCGTTTGTCTTTCAGCAGGATAACGACCCTAAATACTTTTCCAAACTCTGCATGGGTTATCTGCAAGATCTCGAAGAAGAAAATACTATATAAATTATGTGATAGCCATGACCGTCTCCAGGCCGTTCACCCTTCGAGTTGACATGGGATGAATTGGACAGAAGAACAGACAATGGTACTACGTCTAATTCAAACCAACTTTGAACCTTTCTGAAAGATGAGTGGAAACAGCTAGCTGGCAAATATTTCAAAAAATTAATGCAAAAAATACCGAAAATTTGCAATACCATAATTGAAATCAGAGGAGGTAATTTTGATGATTCCAAAATTTAGTAAGCTTTTATGTTAAATTATTATTTTAATTTATTTTAGGGAATATAAACTGCTTTCGTTTTAATTACTTTTTACAAATGAATATAAAATTATTTGCATGAAAACTGTCGTATCTCTGAAATCCCTAAGTACTTCCAAACTTTTGAAAGTTGTTTCTGGAAAAAATACTAGGTCTTGTTTGCCCCCAATTTCAATATCTGTGCAAAGCTCCTTTTCGAATAAAAATACTTATAAGAACGTATACCCTCTTAGTCTTTCTTTTTGTCTAATGAACTTTGAAAAAAATTGCTAACAAAACATCAATTTTAACCCCTATTTAAGTTAAGCTCGTTGCCAGATGACACTAATGCCAACCATTGCTGAAATTATACAAATTTTATATTATTCTTACATTCTGCAAATGACACTCTTTCCCATTAGCATATGCAAAGATTATTGATTTTATTCTCTTTCTTTTAGAACATTGCTTATACCAAGTGATTTGTCGAATCGAGTAAACAATTGAAATCGAAGCCTTTTTTTCTTAAGCAAATGTAAACGTCCTATACAGAGACAGAATTCCTCATTTCGCTTGAAGAAAATCGACTTTGATCTCAATGAATGAAATGAAATTCAATTCCTTCTGTTATCATGCATTCCCTTATTTAAAATCTTTTAATTTCGCCCAGTAGACCCACAAGGAAATTAGATACAACACGATTTTCACTTTGGTAGAACGCACCCTCACACGAAATTCCAATTTCAACTTAAAAACTCTTTAATTTCTTTGATCTATAGCATACATCAATGCCAAAACAATTGAAAAGATTCGATTTTTAATCAGTTGAAAATGAAATAAGGATGATGGAAAAATTCAAGTATTTTCTTTTATACTATATAATACTGGTATTTTCATACCCTTGTGAGAATCTTCTCAATACGCGGTGAAATTCAACAATTCCTGGAATATGTTTGTACATTTTCATTACAGAGATCTTATTTTCTTCTAAGCTTAGAATTCTTTATTTAAAATAAGAGACATTCAAACAGGTTCTGAAAGAGAAACAAGTCGAGTAGAAAGAAGTACACTCCTATCAGGAGGGTTTTGTCCCGAAGCTGTGATATGTGTACACTTATAATAAATCAATAGAATGTACAATAAATAATATGATTAAAAATGAACACTGTACTCCCACTTTGAATGGCCGCCATTTTTTAGCCGCACAACAGATACGATTGACTGAATGAGATTTAATAAAAACTTATGTTAGTGATGTTATATGAATCTTTCGGGAAGAAATAATCAAAACTGTAGGGTCTGGTTCGATGGAAGGGCCATAAAAAGTACTATATAATCTTTTTAGGGTTTTGTACTAAAATACAAAACCCTATTGCTATCACGACCTGTGTCCGTCTGTCCGTCCGTCCGTCCGTCTGTATGTCACAGCACTTTTTCTCCGAAACTATTGAAGCTACACCAATGAAACTTTGTGGAAAGGTCAGAAGTGGTGACTTCTTGAAAGTTCAAGGGTGAAAATTTTTTCGAAGGGGTTTAAGGGGGGTCTCCCCATATAGGGAGGTAACCCCTCAAAAAAAAATTTCACCTTTGGTAGTCGAGTAGGGCGTCATTGGAAAGGTCTCAATGAGATCTTTTCAAAACAAGTCTTAAAATTGCCTTATGAGTACCGAGGGGGGCAGGGGAAGCGGAAATGTACGAACTTTTCGCGTACACACCCCCCCCCCCCCTCGCGATTGGACACCTTCCATTCGAAAAATCGGAAAAAAATCATGGATGTACGCCTTAATGAGTACAACAACAACAAATACATGAGAAGTCAAAAATCACTCAACTTTGTTAGTGATGGTATGATTTATCGATTTTCCGTTTTCTTGAATAAAATCTAAACGGTACCTTTAAATTCAATAAAATTTAGCAACCAGATGACTATTTATAAGATTGATCTTTTCTGAAAGTTTCATAAAGATCGAATGGTATTTAACGAAGTTATAGTGATTTGAATTTTCCTGTATTACTATGGAACAATATGCCCTGTATTACTATGGAAACATATGGCTATGGAGCCATATGCGCTTTTTACCGACTTAGACACTACAGCTTTGCTGGGATTTGCATGAAAATTTCAGGAATCATAGGTATCATGAAGATGAGTACATACAATTGAAACAAGTCGAAGAGGCAGGAAAGAGCTCCTAGCAAAAGGGCTTTGTAACCATTCTAGGATTCGAAAAAAATAGGCCATGAATCGATGATTACAGTACAGAGGAGTGGCCCCTGAAAAAAATTCCATGAAAGGTAGCCGATATGAGTATCAACTGAAAGTTCTCTATGAGAGCTTTTCAAAACAGTTCTTAAACTGACAGTTTTTGCTTCAGTTGGGGCACAGGGGGGAAATATATGAAATATGTGTTTCCTCCCTCGCGAATGGACACCCGTGATCTAAAAAATCTGAAATAATTATCAAGGGAGGTATTTATGGGTGTAACTATAAAAAATACCTCAGAAGTCAAAATTCTTTTAACTTTGTCAATAATAGTATGATCCTCGAATTTCACATTTTCTCCAATAAAATCGTCTTTGACATGTTTCTTGATTTTATTCATTGCTGGTTACTGCATTTTGTAAGTTGAGTACAAAACCCTTCTGACATGAGCATAGGTCTGTCTACCCAACTTGTTTTGTTGCTGTAATCAGCGAAAACTAGAATGGCGATAACTTCCGTAAATGTGATTCAAACTAACATAGTTTAAGGACCTCATATAGGACCACTTAAATCCTAAATTACATTAAATTTAAGCATACCCTTAGAATTTTATTCAAGAGTATGTAAAATTGATAAATCATACTTTTACTAATAAGCGGCTGTCAAGTTCTTAGATATTTTTTGTTGTTGTAGTCATAAAGAATTATTTTTTCCAGACTATCCGGATCAGGGGGTGCCCGAGCATTTCGTTAATTTCCTTCCCTAGGGCCCCCTTCGACACTGATTAGGTAATTTTCAGGCCTACTTTGCAAATATCTCATTAAGAACTTTCATATGATATCGCACTCCAGTACCTTTGATGAAAAAAATTCAAGGGTAAGCTCGGGGGAAATGACCATAGTTTTTAAGAGATGCTGCAAAGATTAAACTAATTGCATTTTCCCACAATATTTATTTTATTTATTCATTTGCCAAATCAAGGCATATCAATTATAATAACATTTTACAACACAATTAATTTAACAACAAGCATTAATGAATTTGACAGTGTTCAAATATTTGATGGGGAAAGGAATTTAATACTTTGGATTTAAATAGGACCTTGGACGTGTTTGGGGAGTAAATGATCACTATACATGTTAAAGTACCTACAGCATCTGTTGATTCACTCATTGTCTCCGTGAATGGTATGGTGTCTGCTGATGGCAAGCATGGTAGAGTGTCTTGTGCTTGTAGCAGGTTCATTCAAGCGAATTCTGTCACAGATAATTATTACCTTAATAATGCCGTTTAAGAAATCGAAAGCCAGACATGCTGACAATGCGATTCTCCTTGAAGAGAGGCAAGTCAAATTTAACAACTGGAGACGATTTTCATAAGGCGTGTAGTAATCGAGCAGTCACCTAAGCAAACTGCTCGAAAGCCATCATAATGCTGATCCAATTATAATTGTAAATTTAAAAAAATAATTATTTAAATTTACAATGAAAATTTGCACACGGCAACCCCTTTATAACGCACAAATTGCATTGCCCCGCAATGCAAACGACTTTGGATGGATGAGTGGGCTCCTTACGGAACTCCGTTGCGATAGGAACCGTTCTGCGGCTGTTCGCGACAAGTAAGGAGATCTGCTTGGGCGAATCCGGGAGTCTGTTACGGGTCGCCACACAGAACGCACGCTGCGAGGACTTCGATGTTGTTCTCATGTAATGTGGTGGACGCCAACACAAGAAAGCCTTTACTTCGTGTGGCGAATGCGAAATTTAGTAAAGTTGCAGAGGGATCGTAATGGTGAAGAAAACCGTGCGACGGCTGTGAATTTGAACGGAAAACCGAGAAGTTAGAAGTGAAAAGTATCCTGAGTTCGGGCGGCGAAATATAAAAAGCGGCGATCATACGGAAAAGTGTGGCAGAAAACGGGGGTGTAGGAACGACGACTATGAAAGGACCGCTACGGTGAATTTTTCTGCACGGCAATTTAGAATAGCAAGAAAATTTTCGCGTGGAGAATTTCTGGATGCGATTGAATTCGAAGTGCAGAAAAGCTGCCGACGGGATTAGTGCGGAAAACGTAGAAGATAGGGAATGTGATTTTCCGCCGTTGAGCATTGTGGGTATTTGGTGGTGTAATGTAGTTGGGCAGACAGCCGTTTGCGACGTTCCCATTCTCGGTAGTTAGTTCGGCTAGTATCAGGTTGGGAGCTCGGGGCACTTAACAGAAAATGTCTTCGTCACAACTTATTTGAAAGTCTATAAATCGCACGAGGAGTTTTTCTAGGGCTTTTCTAACAACTTTATTTATCTTAATTCAATGTTTTGTTTCAACTTAGATTTTGTACGCCTCCAAATTAATCATCAGCATCCTACGGCACCTCATTTCCATCACGAATGCCACGTAAATGAGTGTGCACCGTAGAATGAAATTTATTTCATTATTCCTCAACGAGCATGCCCCGGGAGAACGAAAAGATTTTTACTGTCGGCTTGGAGCCAGCTCGTCTCGTAGATGTTAAACAATTGAATTTTTGTCGTGAAATCAGGAAATTTCCGAGGCTGAATACGCGGTTTAAATCGATTTTATCAGTCGAGAGTGTGTTAAACTAAGCACACTGTGAAGTCACAATAAACTATGGAAAATTTCGTTTTAAATATCGACATTTTGATAAGGAAATCGCCATCGAACGGTTTTCAATTTGTGTGAGGTGGATTTTTAATGATTTCGCGTAATAAAATTTGGTTTCACAATAAAGCTCCGTTGCTGCAAAGACAAGAGGATTTTAGTGTGGTTAATTTTAGCATTCGTTCATAAACATTTGAAGCAACGAAAGTTGTGAATGCAGTAAGAACTCGCGCAGCTATCGTACGGTTAAGAATAGCTAGAAGCAAAACGAACTACAAGCAATCTCCAAGTGAATATTTATTAAAGGAGTTTGTGAAGGTTTAATTGTGTCTTCAATTGTACAGTCAATCATTGTCTGCTGATAAATCGCGGATAGTGGTAATAAGAAAACATAAAAAAATCGTTCGCGACAAAGTTGTGGAATTGGATGACACATCGTTTTACCAATTTTTGAGTGTTAAACGAGAGTTCAGTGCAACAGCCGGGAAATTGGAAGCCGTGTGGGACTCTACAATTAGCCACCGAGCACCTTTCCCCTGACGTAAGTGAGGGAAACACGCGACAATTTGCGTACGATGCATGATTCGCTCCCACTTGCATACTGGCAGTTTTCCGACGGTTGGTTCATTGAATTGTCGCGTTTCTCATCTATCTGTAGGGATTCACTGTACCCCCGGGAGGAACGAGATTTTTTTTATGACGTTTGACTGAATCAGCGGAGCGCCCGTACTCCTAAGAGCTCATGTGTCCCCACCGATTAGAAGGAAACAGTCAAACCAACGAATCAGCTATATGCAACAAACCCTGCCAATACTTTTTTCTAAATCCAACAATAACGAAAAAAAAGTTCCATTAAAGTATAATTCCAATTCTTTGTTATAAAACGATAACTTTTCACTTATATAAGTAATTTTTTTATCTAAAATCAAAGTTAAATTTAGATATTCAGTGTGCATGCCATTATGTCAATAGTTTTTAAAGCATTGATCACTCGTCGACATCATTTTAAATCACCCACACAATCTACGAGCGCTCGTCGAGGATGATGGGTAAGTAACCTTATGGCTCCTTTTCTTGCCAATGCATCCTATATTTTAATTTTAAATATTCATTTTATGTTTAATAACCAACCATTATGATAGCACACAATTTCCAGCAAATTGTTATCGGAAAATAGAATATATTTTTCACAAAATTTTTTATTTGATGGCTTCTGCAGAAGATGGAATCATTCATTTAAATCGCTTGTATCTTTGATTAGGTTTATACCCTATTTCCCATCTGTTTCGGTGCAATAGAATTCTCAACTTTTTCACTTTAAGTAAGTTAATATTTTGATCAGATTAATGCTAAGTCGTAAAAGGCCTTTTTGTTATAATGTTCAAAAATCACAGTAAGAAAAATTTCATTTCAAATATTAAATGCTTCATAAATCGCATCAATTTTCTATTAGTTAAGATCAAGGGATTTATCTCGTGATAAAATAATTAACTTATAAATAACAAGGAATAAAAATGGAAACCTGACCTGATCCATTGTTATGAGCTAGCCATCGGGTGAGCTCACCCCTTATTATGACATTACAGGTGCTATTGCAGGGTAGAGTGGCCTTCCGCTCGCGTGCTCATTTATGGTATATTATGTGATTCCATCACATAAGACTATAACATAAATTTGCCACGTCGATTTCCATTTGAGGGAAAAGTTCATGTGAACTATGTTTGTGTGAGTTTTTCATTCAAATGGAAAACATCTGGCCATGTCTACGATGGATCTTGATCTGGATGGGGGGTGCGAGGGGGCACCGTTTCCACCTGAATGCCCCACTCTTATTTGAGGGCCACAAGTATCGTCGGTAAAGACGAAATTCTCCCATGTGTTGTCTGTTTTCGCCAAGCCCAGTTTGTTGTTTGCTTTGGCAATTTCAACCCTTAGTAGATTACCTCGGCCTCGACACCTGCCGACCCGTATTGTATCTGCAAATTCATGAATGCGAAATTTTTTTGTAGTAGGCCCTTGTGCTGGGGAAAAGAACCCGACCCACGACACTGTAATGCTATCCTTCCAGCGCATTCACGCATCGTCAGACAAGGCCAATCTCGGCGAACACCACCTAGCATTTATCTAAATTCAGGGAGAGTTGTTTGTCATTACACCACTGAAATAAATTATTCAATTTCTCCTAGAGAAACAATGCGTCGGTTTCAGACTGAACTACATGATAAAGCTTGAGATCGTTGGCGTAAAAAAGATATGATATATTAGGTAATGCCACTGAAAGCTCAGAAATAAAAAAATTTGAAAAAAAAACAGGCCAAGATGGCTTCCTTGAGGAACCCCAGAAAGAACATGAATTTCTCTGGATAAACATCCTTGAAACTTGACAAACTGTTTGCGGTGCTGCAGATAGGACTGAATCCAACCAAGGAGTGACCCGGTGATACCAAATCTGTGGAGTTTCTTTATCAGAACTCCATGTTTCACATGGTCAAATGCTTTGTTAAAATCGATGTAAATAGCGTCAACCTGGTAACCTTTCTCCGGACCACATCGAATGTCTGATGTCATAACGATGGTAGATAGTATAGCGATTCCCCTATAATTAGTAACAGATTTTTGTCACCTATTTTATGTATTGAAATTATGTAAGATGGTTTCCAGTACGAGAGGAAGATTTCACTTGAGAGAGAACTATTGAAAATAATATGAAGGGGCTGAGTTAGTAAATCTTTACACTGAACTAGAAAGCAGGGGGGATTAGATCAGGGCCAGGTCCTTTATTCAAATCCAGACCGTCAATTGCCTGGCGAATATCCTCTTCCAAGATTGCAATGTTTTCAATTAAGGTCCTTGAAGATGTTATAGTAGACCGTAATTTGCTGAAGCTAAGGGATCGTGATCAACTTCCTGAAAATGATCAGAAAAAATTGGCAGACTTGATCTGAAGAAGTTGAAGTAGAACCTTTGTAGGTCATTGTGGAGGGAAAACCATGGGCTTTACGTTTGTTGTTTACGAAATCAAAGAACATTTTAGGGTCGTGAAAAATATTTTACCAACAGTGTTAAAGTACGACTCATATGCTTGTCGAGATTTAATCTTGAAGTCACTGGCAATTACATGATATTTGCTAATGATTTTGTTTGCTACTTGTATTTTTGTTCCTTTTTATAATTTTGTACAAGTTGTTTCTTTGATTTTGTAAAGACCTGAGGCCATTATCTAACCAAGGTTTGGAAAGTTTACAAAACCCTACTAAAATCGCGTCCTGTCTGTCCGTCCGTGTGTCACACTACTTTTTCTCGGAAACTACTTATTACGAGTTGTGACAATTAAGTAATGAGACTGATTTTACTGCCGCGCTTGTGATAAACCTGCGACTTTGAAATTCCCTTCCCCTTCCCCGGCATCCTTCCCTTTTCCATTGATATATTTACCATCGCTCTAGTTTATTTAGTTCGCCTGCTGTGTAGTGTTGAGTAGACGTGTGTTGGTGGTGTTCGTCACGAAAATGGAGAAACGAAAACAAGAGCAACGCGTCGTGTGCGCGCCCTAATCCGTGAAGATCGGCGTTTAACAGTTCAAATGTTGGCCCCCAAACTGGATATGAATCGTGAAACAGTCAAACAAATTTTAACCGACGATTTTGGGATGAAAAAGTTGTGCGCGAAGATAGTTCCAAAGAACGACACCACACCGCCCTCAGCTTGTCCCAGTATTTGGCCTCTAAAGGGATCGCCGTGTTGCAACAGCCGCCTTATTCGCCCGATATGTTACCCATTTGGAGTCGATTACGGACATCCAGGCGGCCGTGACGAGGGTCCTCGCGGACATCCCAGTCGTAGCGTTCCTGAAATGTTACGAAGCATGGAAAACGCGCTAGAATCGTTGTATAGCTGCCCAAAGGGACTGGTTTGAAGGGGATGGTAGAGTTGCAGAATAATTTTTAAATATATGCTGCTCATGGAATCACTCTCATGAGTTAATTGTCACACCTCATAATCTAAGGTGCAGATGCTATTTAAGCTGACGTTTCTGGCATAAAAATTTGATATTTTTGGGCATTCCATCTGAAGATTCAGCTTATTTATTTTTTTCCTTTAAAAATGCAAACAGACGGCCAAAACCTTCTTTCAACATTGCAACACCCAATAACAGTTATAGTTTCTCCTTTCTACGATGAGGTTATCGTCCTTTTATCCTTTTTGGCTAATGTGTCCTATGTGATTATATAATTGAAGGCCCATCTCTACCATATTGAAGATACAGTTCAGTTTGCCTATGCTATTGTTTTCTGGCAAAATTTACTTCAATAATTTGAAACAAGTTGAGTAGGCAGGAGAGTGCTCCTACCAGAAGGCCTTTATAAACATCCTAGGGTTAGACCGAGTTTTCTAATAGCTTGAATCGATAATTTTAATTATTTATCCAATATTTGGATATCAAATCGTTCAAATTTATGCAAAAGATGCACAGTTTCTTTCATAAGCACAGTGCAGCCGCCATTTTGATCTAGCTTAAATAATTGTTCTGAATGCTCGGCCGATTGAACATATTTAAGTTAAACACTATTCTTAAATTTTCATGAAAATTGAAAGAAAATAAAAGTGCCTAGGTCAATTTGAAATATGTATCAACCATAAACACGTGTTATTGTTGTTGTAATTCCATACAATTGAAATGGCTATAACTCACTTGATTATGATTCGATCTCAATTAAATTTTGGGAACGTTAATATCTTATATTAATCTGTATAATTGCAAAATTTCAAGAAGTTTGAAGGTACCGTTTTGATTTTATGGGTGAGAATGTAAAATTTACAAATCATACTATTATTAACAAAGTTGAGTGAATTTCAATTTCTGAGGTATTTGCTGGCCTTTTACTCATAAAGGGCCACATTTGTGATAATTTTCAGATTTTTCGGCTCAAAAGTGTCCGATCGCGAGGGGGGTTACATAAATTTATGGTACATTTTGCCTTCCCATGGACCCCCTAATCCATAAAATGATTTTTTTATTTCAGATTCTAAAAGTTCTAATTAATACCCCACTCGACTATCTTCGATTAGAAAAAATTTTTAAGGGGCAATTCGTTATTAGGTGGGGGGGGGGAGGAAATCCTTAAAAAAATTTTAAATTTTTGGTAAGACCTAAATTTTTGAGAAACCATCACTTCTGTCCTTTTCACAAAGTTTGAGCATTCTAGCTTCTATAGTTTCCGAGGAAACTAGCTGTGACCCACGGACAGACAGGTCGCGAAACTAGTAGATATTTACAAAGACCTAAAAAGGATCGACTCCTTCTCCATTTAAAGCTTGAGATCTAGCCAATCAAACACCTTCAGACTTGCATAATGTAATGTCAGAACTTCTTCTCCGAAATGCTCGCATCCAGTCTTAACCCATTTTCCCAATTCTTTTATTGAATCGCTCAGCAAACTGAAACAGTATTGCTCTGACGTCATCAATTGTCAATGCAAATCCTTTGCTTTGCATGCTTTTAATGTAGGTGATCCAGCAGTTTTCGTTCATATCTTTCGACGAAAAAGATGGCCTCATAGGTCCTTTTGGTCGTAGCCACTTTTATACTTTCGCTCCAAAGTTTTTCTTGAAAGCCCGTAGTTTTTTGAAGCAGTGTCGATTTTCATTTCCCCGTTGTAATGTGACGCCTACGCCCGGGAATCGAAGTGATTCCGATCCCGAACCCTTGCACTCGGCCAGATGGGTATGACCTCGAAATGCAAGCGGACTTCATCTTTCGTGCGGATATCGTTGCGCAGAAAATATTATTTATCTCCAAATATTTAGATCTGTGGATTTAAATATTTGAAACAGAATATTAAACAAAACCCCGACGCATTTCGAGACATATCCATCTGGGAATGCCCCCTCCAACGTGGCCATCGAAAAACTATGCCACTGGCGACAAATGGAGATGCACACTGCCGCCATATGGCGTTCCATTCCACACATCTGTTTTGTCCGATGAGAAAACAAGTAGTCAATTTGACAAGTGAAAGCTCCGGTATTACAGAGTGGAAAAGTGATTTTTTACACGTCGCCGCGCCTTTCGACCCGTTTGTAAGTGAAAGTGAGCTTTACCGCGTGTGCGCATATGCTGAAGGAAGCAGTAGAAAGGGCTACAATAGGGTAGGACAACATCGTACCAGTCTCCCCTTGCTGTGACTAGGGATTCATGCCCCTTGGAATTGGAGCAATTAGCCCAGAAGGGGATATTTGGCCCCACGTGCACAAGCGCCAATACATGGTAACCAGTGAAGAAGTGGCGCTGGAGGTGACTGAACTCACAGGTAAGAATAAATAAAAAAAAAAACCCCAAAGTATACAATTCATTCTGCAAATAGCTCTCCTCCAAGTCCTGCAATTTTCCCTTGGCTCTGCTAAGCATTCGCTTCCGAATCGAGGAGGATGTTTTTCGGTCTTAGCATGGGAGTTGGACGATATAGACCATAGATTCAAAGCGAACGATCGACTTTCTGCAAGTGGAAGCTTGCTGAAACAAAAGTGCGGATATCGCCTCATATGTGCGGTCAAGTTGAAGTATTATCTACCAGGTCAGACCGTTTTCAGCAAATATTACTCGCGCAATATCCTCCTTTATAAGGGTGCCAACATTTATATCAGCTTGAAATAATTCAGGTCTTACTGTCTCCATTACCAGATGATACATCTAGGTCTCATTAGGTTATGTCGCATCGTATGGAAGCTAGTTTTGCGCACAAAAGTTTCTCCATAATTTACCCCCGGTTCAAATAGCAAAACAATTTTGACTCTGATAGCGGTAGGAAAGAAAAGAAAACGAAGGCCAAATATATTAAAAATATGAATTCTAATGTAGCAACGAACAAATTGATACATATATTTATATGATCGCAAGTAATGTGACAAAATATAGGTAAACTAAGGTCAGTTCGCTTAGAAAGTAAAACAAGAGCTTATAGAATGAAGAAATTATCAATGAACTCTGCAACATTAAATTAGTGAAGAGGGAATTGATTTCGTTGCCGGAAATAATGTAATCTTCAAATGCATGCTCTATGTCCACAATTCGCTGTTTCCAAATCATATACAATCACCTTTCTCTTTCAACCCTCTCCCATTCAAATAGTTTATCTGAAAACAGGGTTTTTCATTCACTAAGTCTTCCGAATTGACTACACGTTCTTTCTTTTATTTTCGATTCAATACATTTTTCATAATTGGTATGTATAAAGAATAATTTTCCCAGAAAATGTCGTACAAATTAATCACTGATTTGCCTGAATCGTGAGCAGTTCCTGTGTAGCAGTTCCTAGATGTAGTAAAAAAGCAAATTTGCCTTTTCGACTGTTGAAAAAAATTATTGCTGAAATAGCCCGGTTTCCTGTAAGTTCATTACCGTCTGCCAAAGCTCTAAACAACTCATCACGAAAAATACAAACCGTCATTTTAACCGCCCTTAGCCAACATGTTCATATACATTCAATTTTGAACTGATGGTCTTAGAACAAACTAAACTCATGTAATAAACAATTTCAATGTAAAATTACACACAACCGCTTGTAACTCTGTGTAAAATATATGAAAAGATTTTAATACTGCTGATATGCATAAATGGTCAAATTTATATCTTAGATCAAAAGTTATCAAGACATACCATGGAGCTAAACAAACAAATTGATAAACTCATACAGACAATTAGAAGATTTGTTTATCATGTATTTATTATTTGCATTTCTGTTTAAATTTCGCTCTTTTATACACTGTACTCAATTATACATTATATTTTGTCAACAATTTAATCACGTACACTTAGATCAATACATAAATCAATCTACTATTAAGTTAGGATTACATCTAATTTTTACTGATATTTATGCATTTTTTTATATAAAGCTTCTTTCGACATTAGAATATTTTCGTTATTTTTCACTCCCATACAAATTTATTTGTAATTCATATGAAAAAAGAAAATACGAAAAAGAGCAACAATAAATTCCTTTCTAGTCAATGAAATAAGAAATTTAGATGAAATGAAAAGTGAATTAACATCAAATTTATACTATATTAGGTAGATATCAATTTTTGTAGAAATCACAGATGAGAAATATTCCTTCTTCTCCAATTTGAACTTTTGCTGTACGTACGGTAAATTTGAATTCGAGGATAACTTTCATTTTCTTGGATATAAGTAAATGTTTCGTTATATTCAGTTTCTGAATGGCAAATTCAATATTGATATGCTGCTTAATGGAAAGAAGTTTGTTACTTATTAATCAGATGGATCAAAATTTCCAACTGAATGAAAAGCATGTAAAATGTAAATTAAGTTTATTTCATTTAGGATGTTATCTTATTTCGTCGAATATTAACGACTAGTTTCTTATAATTATACAGAACTATTATGTATATACAAATAACGCAAAATATGAAAATTACAAAACGTTATTAACGTGAAAAAAAAAACAAAAAAGGAGGTAATAAAATGAATTGCGAATAAATAACCACGACTTTCCTTTTCAGCGGTTCTTCTTTTTCAGTGGGAAGAGAGAGTGCAGGGTAGGTATGCCGTCGCGAGGGTAGGGTTTCGCCAAATCCCGCTGAGGTCGGTTTCGCGTCGCGCGCGGTACGCGGTACCTTTGTAGTTTTGACATTTTATTAGAGTAGTCTTCGTCGTGTTAATTTAGAGTAGCATACTTTTCGGTACCGCGTCGAAACTTCGGGAACGCGAAATAAAAATTAGATTTTGTATTCTTGTCTGGTTATAAGAAGAAATACGGAGTAACGTAAAGTAGGTTTCTTCTCCGTATGGTTTTGTTTTGCAACGCGTTTGGAAAACGGGCATGTTCAGGTGGCTGAAAAATATTGTAATTGAGCGTAACCCATTCGGAGACCCGCGACCGAAATCCTCTCCGAACTAGCTGGCCGACAAGCAGCCACCGCGTGAATGGGTTACGGTGCACGGATTGGTTGACCTGTTGGTACCATCCGTTGGCACTACTCAGACTTAACGTCTAGAACCGATGAGAGGTCGGTTCCGCGTTCGAACTTAAAAAGTTAAAAATCATTACACCGTTTTGAACGAAACGAACAGCTGACTAGTTGGGACATGAAAAAAATTGTCTCCTTAATCAACCGCGAGAGATGACCATATCAACACGAAAATGGACCATTTAGCAATTATTGAAATTTTCAGCCTAAACTGCTTAACATCGACACTACCAGGCATAGTAAAATACCAAAACTAAAAATTTCCGTTAAAAATTTTCACCATGAAGTAGGAAGCGAATTAATTGATAAATTTTAACACTACTGGAAAACAATAAAATGGGTTTACTCACTTTTTGATACAATGTCACAATCACTATGTCCGTGCTGTAAGTCCCTCCAATGACAGATGTGAACTAAATATAAAGTATCAACACCTAACCATTCGTTCCGAGAAAAATGTAGCCCGATATATGCGGACCCCCTTAAAACAGTCTAAACAATTTTTTTCACCCCAAAATTTTCAAGAGATCATCATTTCTTACCTTTTCACAAATTTTGATGGCCGTAGCTTCTTTAGTTTCGAAGTTTGACATACAGATGGATGGACGGACGGACAGACGAACGCATGCCGTGCTTTCAATTGGGTTTTACGTTTTAATACAAAACTCTAAAAATCAGTATTATATAAAGCCTGTTTCATTTTCTGTGGAATTCAACAGGAATAGGATAAAGTACAAAATCCTCTTATCAACAAAACAAAGAGTAGAACGAAATATTCGATCGCCCGTAAATTATTTCCCTTCTTGATAGGCGATGGAGGGAACGAAAGAGGACAACAATCGAGGCGAAATAAGGATCCTGAGAATGAGAGCGTAGACAAAACGGAACCAATCAGTAATAATCATTTCATCAGCATAAAATCGGAATTGTAGAGAGAAAGAAATGTCACAAAAAATGACTTCTATTCCCTACTATGGCTAGTTTGTTTCATTTCGGTCTGCCTAACATTTATGATTAAAACGCATATGTAGACGTAGAAGGGTAAAATAGATAGATTCCTAACACGTCCTGCTTCTTTTTACGACAAATTTCCCATTTCATTATTTAAGTATGCTAGTTAAAGAGTAAACTTTAATGCCTACTGAACTCAATTTTTTAGCTCATAAAAACTTTCTGTGAATTAAAAAATTTGTTTATATCTTATCATTTACACTTCCGTTACATTTTATGTTCTAATGATGTAAAACAAATACATAAATAAGTAAATTAAATTTCAATTTTCGCCTTAATGACTTGAAAGCTAATAAACCACCCACAAATTTTGCAACTCCATCTTCTACCAATTGATTCAAATCATCAATAACTTCTGCTTTTTTATGGTATTCACTGGACTTACGACGTAGACATAATACTCTTGGTGTTTTCTTGCTGGCTTTGAGATTTTATTCGATTTTTTAGTGCCATCATACTCTTTATAAAATTAACGCGCAGACATTTTATATAAAGTAAATCATTTGCTTTTTAATACTGCTTTTAATTTGATATCAAATTCAATATTGATTTAATGATTTGAATTTGAATAACCAAGTAAACGTTATATTAAGATATAAGATTTTATAAAAACATTTAAATTGCGTCGAATATATGAATTTCTTAATATTTTATCCGGAACTCCTAGCCTATTATTAGTTGCTCATTTGTATAGCGCTTATTTTGTGATACTTACCAAGTGAAAATGTAATGGATCAGCTTTCAAAACGTGGTACAATATTGCCAGCAATTTACATTACATAAAAGAAATAAATGGACTATTGACTAACAATCAATTAACTACCTTCAGAGTACATAAATTCCAAATAACATACTAAATTCCAAACAACACACTGAGAAAATACTTGTGTAAAATTGCATAAAAATTGTGTATATGCCATACAAATAATTATGTATTTTCGGGCATGCTAAAATATACGGTAATTTACTTAAAAATTAAAGCAAATTTATTGTGCAGACATTTTCCTAAACTTGATATTCCGTCCTCCCGCCACACTCATTATGAAGTCCTAATCTTACCCCTTTATGTTGGATAAATATTCATTCCTCCTTTTATACATTGAAGGTCTAATACTTACTTATGAGCTTGGGCTGATTTCGAACTGGCTTCTCACAATCACAATAGTAAGCGCTCGCATTGAGTAATGTGACATCTGAGCATTTCGATACAGTGCTCTCTATGCCCAAGAAAGAAAGCTATGACTTGTTTAAATACACCAAGATGCTTTTTGGCAAATTCCGTTTGATCCCAAGTCGAAAGATAAGACCACCTTCATGGTACCTAGACGTCCGCAATACCGATTTTTTACCATGCCATTCAGACTTTGTAACGCGCCTCAAACCATGACGTGACAGACAGATAAAGTTATACCACCACGCCATCAAGTCTTTGTGTATTTAGATGGCTTATTGTTAATCATCAAGACCTTCGATCAAAACCTCATTTTGCTGCAGGAAGTAGCGCTGCAGATTCGCAAGGTTGGTCTTGCCATCAATTTTCAAAAAAGTCAGCTTGTCATGACGGAGGCTAAGTACCTTGAGCACATCAGATACAGCACCACCTGTCCCGACCCAGATAAGACCAGAACGGTTGACGAGTTTCCCGTGCTTAAAACCACCAAGTAGTCGCGACGTTTCTTAGGCTTGTGTTGCTGTTACTATCGGTTCGTAGGAGTTACTTGACAATTAGACATGCTGTAGAAGGAACAGAGATTCATCTGGACCGAGCCTGGATTGTGGGCCTTCGAAGAATTAAAGATGAGCTAAACAAAAGCTTTGTTCTTTCACAACCAAGGTTTTAACAAGCCGTTCTCAAACCATTGTAACAGGAGTAAACATGAAGTGGAAGTCCAGGTAACTGAAAACGGAGAGTAGCACCTATAGCCTACATGTCCTGCAAGCTGAACTCAGCACAGCGGAACTATACTGTCTCTAAGCAGGGATGCCTGGCAGCGGTGATGGGAGTGAAATGATTCCACACATATGTCGAAGGATACAAATTCGAAATAATCACAGACTAAGTCTCGTTGAAGTGGCTAGTAAGCCAATCAAACTAACATGGTCGTCTGACCAAGGGGCGCTATAATTAAAAACATTTGACTTTACGATTCAGCATAAAAAGGGGTCGGAAAATGTCGTCCCCGATACGTTGTATTTTCTCTGCAGTGAGTTGAATTTGCCCAGGATGGAGACAATCGCCTAATAATAGACCGAATAATAGACCATCTATCGTAAATCTATATCGTATAACAGGTAAAAGAGAATGTAGCCACCCGTGAGACATCCAATGGGTAAACTCGACATACCTGAGTGCGTATTCCAACGTTAGAACGTCGATCCGAGATTAGCCCACTCATATTTAAAAATACAATTTGAATTAGTAAAAAACTTCACCTTTTCAGATAGATCATTTAACAATCAAAATCACTTTAAAAATATCTACATTAAATATTGCTTTCTAAATGACCACCCACTAACGCAATAAATACCTTCAAATCCTTAATTAGACCAACAATAGAAGCAAACATAACTAACCTAATACATGCACCTAAATACTTTCTAAACGAAATAGACAACCTCAAATCAAAAGCAGTAAAAAGTTGTATGGGTGTTCCAATGATAGCTCCCAATATACTCACCCTGGTTTTGCCAAAGAACTACCAGCAAACCTAAGAGCAGAACAACTTCTAGCCAAAGAAATAGGAAAGAACTTACACTGTAAACAATTTAGAGAAATGATCACCGAAAACAACGAACACACAAATTACTCTTCTATATTTAGCAAATATTTAAACCTCTTCAATAACACATGTTATGGGTCCTTGTTACCAGATCCACAAAACATAAACTTCCAATTCGACAACTTCATGAATAACATCCGCAAAACTTTTATTCTAAATAATTATGACTACTTCGATAAATCAATAGAACACATCTTGAAAACAATGTTAACATTTTCTTCACCGATGCTGCAAAAAATATTCTAGGAACGGAAATAGCCACTAGTCACTATAATACAAAAAAGATTAAAAAACATACACCAATACTGCCTTTGCTATTTCCACAGGCTCTAAAACTGCAATAACTGAAATAACCTACAACTTTTTTTTGCTTTAACAATTCAGCCCCTTCGCTTAGAGATAGTTAGAGTATCTCATTATCTTGATTGAATGTATCGGCACTTCACAAGATGATATGGTCAGCACCGCACTTTCACACGGTGTCCTTTCACCCAGCTGCGATACGTTCTGATTTTAAACTAGTACGTATTATAGTTGAATGCACTTATAGTCCGTCCGAAGAATCACTCGATCTGAATCTCGTTGACGCCAACGAGACTCGAACCAAAAACCTTCGGTTTACGGGTTGAGTGCTCTAACCGCCATTAATCGATTAATCCATCGATTGAAAACTCAATCTATTAATTTAATCCCGATTGAATTAATCAAGATTAAGATAGTTAAACGTAATCGCGATTAATTTTAGCAATCATTAATCGTTAATTTGATTAACGATTGTTTAATGAGGCCCACTGTGATAGTATTATAATATAAAATAAGATGTTCGTGTAAATTAACGTGAATTAAAAGGCAGATTAAATTTATCCAGGATTCCTGAGTTTGTTAGCGTATTACTAAAAATTTAAGGTGTTATTTTTTTACCTGCATACTGCAACTGCAATACAACTAACTCAGCAGGACTTTAAAAGACGGATTTCTAGATTATTTCTTAGTGAATTTTTAGAGGGAAGCGCTTCCATTGTCGTCACTTCCGGACAAATGAGGTTTTTATCTCCTACTTACTGTTGAATTGGTAACTTTTTAAAGTCATTGAATTAAAGTTAGAGACTTGAACCTGGGACCTGCGGCTTATGCGACATTAAACAAATGATCATAGGGCTATTTCATTTCCCTGTTATAATGCAATGCAGAAAGTGGACTATTTGCATGTGTTGATGACAACCTTATTCTTTTTTCATCGAAAAAGGTAATAACTCTAATTTCTGCATGACATTATCATCGATTATTCATTTATTGAAGTTGATGAAAAAGGAACAATCTTATGATCAATGCATACACCTGAAAAATTTGATAGGTGTATATACATTAATGATAACTTTGTTCCTTATTCATCAGAGAATTTTTTATCGTCTTGAATAATTGAATAAACGATGATAATGTCATGCTGAGAGTGGAGTAATTACATTTGCCGATGAAAATCATATAAAATTTCCATGCATGCGTTATCAATTTACATTGATGAAATGTTTTATGTCATTTACTCACAAACCAATCACCAAATGCGCTTATCTTTTTGTTTGAACCTTAAGCCCGGTCCAGACGCTACGTCTTTCACAACATTTTGCCTGCGCAAACCAAAACGCTGCACGCAAAATGTTGCGTGTGGACGGGAAAAATGCAACGTTTTAGAACTGCGCATAGAACTGCGCAGATGCAGCGATGTTTGAGCTGGTAGGGCTTAAATATTCGTGAACTGCGCAAAGAAGTTAGTAAGATGTGCACTGTCTGGACGCTCTTTCAATTTTGCTACGTTTTGACTGCGCAGGCGCAGGTAAACAAAATATATCTTTTTCGAGCGCATGCCAGAGTCAATTAAAAGTTCCTACGGTATTAAAAATGGATATAGACTTTGAAGCCGACATCAATATCGAAGATAGTATTATTAATAGTGTAAATCTAGTAGACAAAGTGAAATCGGCAATGAAAATCTAGCTACATCTTCAACGGTAGACATGAGAAAAAATCTAACAAGGGTATCATCTTTTTCATCTTCTGTTTTATTTGACGGCACTTTCTTCAAACTAGTTCCTGACGAGTCTTCCAACAAGATTCTTGCTGCAATACGTATGAAGTGTCCATCAGAAAAAAACGTTGATTAAAGGATACAGGACAACAACGTCGAATTATGTTGGACACTTGAAAAGAAAACATGGTCAGATGCACTAGAATTTTATAAAAAGCACATGAAGAATAACAAGACTAAGAAAACAGCTAATGTCAAAACGGCCGACAACACTCTTTCAATGGAGAAGGACATGGTAACACAAGAACAATTTGTAGTTAATATTACTAATTAATTCGTTCATTCCTTAACACCTCTACGAGCCATAGAAGATCCCTATTTTACAAAAATGATGGACGACTTAAATATTAAAAATATTGGATTGAAGTTGTTTGGAAATGTCTGCAATTAAAGAAAAACTTGCATCAGTTAATTACGGTTGCACTACCGCCGATATTTGGTCGGGCAAAAAAAAAGTTTTCTCGGCGTAACTGCGCATTGGATTGATGCAAATTTGGAAAGACACTCAGCTGCTATAGCTTGTCGAAGATTTAAGGGAGCACACACCCACGACCGAATAAAAGACATGTTATTGGAAATATTTTCGGAATTCAATCTTAACCCTTTCAAAGTTACATCAATGGTGACTGACAACGGTGCAAATTTTGTCAAAGCGTTTAAAGAATTTGTCATAAACCAAACATCTTTAGAATTCGATGCCAATGAAGAGTGCGTTGAAAACAGCGAAAGTGACGATGCGACAGATCATGATGAAGACCAGATTTGTATGGAAAGTGAAGACCTGCATCCAATGAACCAAATGTCAGAAAATACTTCGCTACCATTTCACATGCGTTGCAATGCGCATAATTTCAATTTGATTGTAAGTCCTGATGTGCAAAATATATATAATAAATCTACATTATTGGGGAAAACACATACTGATATTATGGCAAAAATGTAGTGAACTCTGGAGTGCAGCTGGGCGACCGAAACCTGCAGAGATTACTCTCATGCAAGACATTCTCGGGCATACACTAACTCGTCCAGGAGCTACAAGATGGAACAGTGTTTATGATGCAATTAAATATATTTCAAAAATAAGAATCAAAAGCTTTCCACTAGCCAAGGCACTTGAGATTAAAAACCCACTTAAAGATGCTGATTTCCAGTACATCGAAGAATATTTGCAATGTGCAGCGCCATTGGCGAATGTTTTGGATATACATACTGCAGGGTGATACATTTTATGGAATTGTTGCTCCATGTTTTATTTCTGTGAGAAATAAGTTACAGAACCTGGAATGTCAAAATCTGAAGTATTGCAAACCTCTGGTACGAGAATATTTGGAAAGTATGGAAAAGCGTTATGGAGAATTTTTTACGTTTCCCTAATGAAAGTGTAAAAAATGCTGCTATTGCATCCTTAGTTTATCCTTAGTTCAAGAACCGATGGTTGACATGTGTTGACCCTGACACCCAAAAAAATGTTTAAGATGGCTGAAAACAATTTTATGTTTAGAATTATCTGAACAAGGTCAACAAATTGAAAATCAAAGTAGTGGAGATAAAAATAAACAGAAAGAGGACGATTTTTTTTTATTTTAACCCAGATTCTGGCAGTGAGTTTGAAACTTTTAGCTCTCGATAGAGGTCCGATTTAATAGTTTCAAATTTTTTCTCTGAAAAAAATCGTGAATCAAGCCTTTAAAATTGCTACCCACCTTTGAAAAATTTATTTATAATATACAATACACATACAGAGTCTGCATAATAAGTAACCGGACTGGCCTCAGGAAATTTTTTATTGGCAAAATATGTACAATTTTCTTTAGAAATCTTCAAAGTAGTCCCCATTGGAGTCGACAACACGCTGATACCGGATTTTCCAACCCCCGAACGCTCCCTGGAAATCGGCAACCTCGATGCTGTCTAGAGCCCTCGTCGTAGCACATTGAACGTTTACCAGAGTCCCGAATCGCGTCCCCTTAAGGTGTCTCTTGATCTTGGGGAACAGAAAGAAGTCCGCCGGTGCCATATCCGGGCTGTAAGAACTCTGGTTCGGTTTGCAGTCGATCAAGGATTTCCGAAGCAACAGCAACACGACGCTCCTTTTGCTCATCAGT
Organism: Odontomyia ornata; assembly: GCA_963969285.1. Taxonomy (NCBI): domain Eukaryota; kingdom Metazoa; phylum Arthropoda; class Insecta; order Diptera; family Stratiomyidae; genus Odontomyia; species Odontomyia ornata. The sequence goes on from OZ017739.1 coordinate 332,106,127, forward strand.
CAGGTGATTGGGTACCAGCTTCGCGCAGATCTTCCTCATGCCCAGATCGTTCTTAATAATGTCGTGAACGGTCATCTTATCAATTCTCTCCAAGCGCTTGGAGGCAACTGCTGCAGCCCGGTTCCCTTTACCTAGACCCCCACCACCACTACAGCACCAGATACCGGTTAGCAGACGCTTTGACGGCGCGGAGCAGGCTCAGTCCGATTACTTATTATACAGATCCTGTATGCCATCATCGGGTTCTGTAGAGAGGATGTTTTCATTTGCGACCATGGTGAATGCACCTAGATCGCACAGAATTTCAGATGATTTATTCGAAGAAAAATTAATCATGAAATATAATTTAAATTACGGCAAAAAAAGATAATAAATTTTATAATTAATACTAAGAGCATTTATGTACATATCCTAGAAGAAAGTATTTTGTTTCTTTGGTTATTTTTTTTTTAATGTTTAATTTTTGTTCAACTATTGAAAAATTCGAAATACTGTTTATCGTGATTTAATAAATGATTTACAAACAAATTATGTACGTTTTCTTTACTCTTGGTAGCATACTAAACCGTCTTTGATAAAATATGCAAAAAAAATCCAATCATTCGAATTGAACTGAGACCTAAGCTCCACTTTCTTGAAATCATTTAAAAATAAGCAAATTTAGCTTTTTAAACTAAATAATACTGTAAACTACGAAAACCAGTGACTTAATCGTAATCGTGATTAACGATTAACGATTTGATTAAATTAATCGTTAATCAAGTATTAACCCTTAATCATCAATCTCGATTAACTTTTTAATCGTTAATTTTTAATCGCCAATCGGATTAAATTTTTGCCAAAACTGCTAACCACTACACAATGCGGACAACCATCAACTAGAATACCAACTACAAAATAATTGCCGAAAAATCAGGAAAATGGTATATTGGATACCTAAATCTGAAGGCTGCCACACTAGCAATTATTAAAGGAGATGAAGTGGATTCGTTCATTGAATGGGATGATACCATTAAAAAAATCAGAAATGAAATAAATGCAGAATGGTGTACATACTACCAAAATAAAAACACAAACTTAAACTATAACCCCTGGGTGCAAACAGATCTTATTTCCAGAAACAAAATCTGGTTTCACTACGTCACCGCGACAACAAACACTCAAAATCGAATAGATAGAAATCTGCTCAACAGAGCTTAAAACTATACCAGAATAAAAAAAGTTAAATTTGTTCCCTCTCAGGAGTGCAAGAGGTGTGGGATTACGGATGATTTTGAACGTAGAATTTTTAGTCAGTTATTCAGTTGTTGTGTGAGCAGACGCCTTTCGGATCATTCAGTGACACTGAAGATGGCCCAAAGGAGTCGATATGCGTCGGCTCACACAGCAAAACAAGGCCCGACTGCTTTTCAAGAAAAAAGTAGAATTTTTAATTGCACAAATTTTGTAAATCTAAGGAGCAATTATGTTATCTTTGAAAAAAATTATACAATTGTACAATTTTTTAGCAAAAAACAAGTTGGGTAAACAGACCTACGCTCATGTCAGAAGGGTTTTGTATTCAATTTACAAAATGCAGTCACCAGAGCGAATCAAATCAAGAAACATGTCAAAGACAATTTTATTGGAGAAAATAAGAAATACGAATATCATACTATTATTAATAAAGTTGAACGAATTTCGACTTCTGAGGTTTTTGATATTGTTATGCTCATAAATATCTCCTTTGATAATTATTTCAGATGTCCACCCGCGACGGAGGAAACACATTTTTCATGTATTTCCCCCCTGTGCCCCCACTGAAGCAACAACTGACTGTTTAACAACTGTTTTGAAAAGCTCCCATGAAAACTTTCATTTCATACTCATATCGGCTACGTTTGATGATTTTTTTTTTCAGGGGCCACTCTCCTGTACTGTTATCATCGATTAATAGCCAATTTTTTCGAAGCCTAGAATGGTTACAAAACCCTTTTGCCAGGAGCTCTCTCCCGCCTCCTTAACTTGTTTCACTTATGAGCATTAATTGTAGATACTCATCTTTAGTCATTCATTAAATTGAATCAAGTGTTCAAAGCATGCCAATTAAACGTTGAAGTTGGGAAAAAATAACTCAAAATTATTCAATCTTCGCATTTAAAACAGCCACTATTTTGTTTTACGATTACTGATATCACTAGCTGAACCGATTCTTAAAGATATGCATGACACCTATCATTCCTGAAATTTTCATGCAAATCCTAGCAAAACTGTAGTGGCTGAGTCGGTAAAAAGCGCATGTTGTTCCATAGCCATATGTTGCCATAGTAATAAATGCAGCGCATATTGTTCCATAGTAATATAGGAAAATTCAAACCGCTATAACTTCGCTAAATATGATTCAATCTTTATGAAACTTTCAGGATAGATCAACCTTATAAATAGTCATCTGTGTACTGAATTTCATTGAATCTAAGGTTACCGTTAAGATTTTATTCAAGAAAACATAAAATCAATAAATCATACTATTACTAACAAAGTTGAGTGAATTGCGACTTCTCACGTATTTGTTGTTGTTGTACTCAAAAAGGGCTACATTCCTGATTTTTTTCAGATTTTTCGGATCACAGGTGTCCAATCGCGAGGGGAGGACACAAATTTTTCGTGTATTTCCCCTCCCTGTGCGCCCCTCGAAGCAAATTTTGCCAAACTAAGACCTGTTTTGAAAAGTTCTCATCAAGACCTTTCATTTGATACCCATATCGGCTACCTTCAATTAAATTTTTTTTTCGGGGGGTCACTCCCCTATATGGGGAGACCCCCCTTAAATACCTTATAAAATTTTTTTGTAGTTGAACTTTGAAGAGATCACCACTTTACACCTACGCACAAAATTTGATGTTTCTAGCTTAAGTAGTTTCCGAGAAAAACAGCTGTGACACACGGACGGACGGACGGACGGACGGACGGACGGACGGACAGACGGACAGACTGGTCGCGAAACTAGTAGGGTTTTGTAAAATTATTTTACAAAACCCTAAAAAAATGAAAAATATTTAAAGCAAGTCATAGCCTTTCGGGATGAAGCAAATATTAAACTCCAAACAGCACTGCAATACTTCTCCATCAACATCCAAACTTGTCATGATGAGTATAAGTTGAGTGCCCGAACAAGGCACTAAACTTATCAAACTACTAACCAGCCCCCAACTACTACTAACATACTAACCTAACAAATGCAATAAAAAAACAAAAAATCAAACGTCAACGAAAACAATAAGTGTCATCACAAGTCCGGCAGGATCTTTTATCGAGTCATCGATGGCTAGTGCATAATTGCCGAGGCTAATACATTCCTAATCTCTTGGATTAAGCAGAAGAAAAAAAAAGTTTGGCTATCTTGCAATCCGCACCACAAAGCTAATAACGTAAAAAAAGAATATCGATCAAAAAATATTTTACTTTAAGAGAACTGGCTTGAGAATTCAGAGGCCCATGGAAGTTCATGGATTAATGAATAAATTTTAAAAATGTAATGTACTCGTAATCCTAATGTAATAGATACTCAGATTAAAAAGAATTTCTTTATAATTCATTTAAATTGCCTGTCATATTCTTTCAATATTTCTAATCTTCTTCCTCTTTGTAACGCTACAGTCTCTCTCGGACCTTCGCTTTCTGCAAAAATTATCTCCAATTGTCTCGTTCCATTGACCACGTCATCCAATTTCGAGATCCGAGCAGCGATGAACTGTTTTCGTTGACCGAGTCAGATCAGCGTTTCCTCGGTTTCCCTACTGGTCTTCGCCCTTCAGTTCTCTCAAAGAATACCTTTTTGGGTATCCGTTGTTCATCGATACGATTCATGTGTGCAGCCCATTGCAGATTCCGCAGTCTTACAATCGTTGGGACCTCCGGCTCGTCACAAATTTCATACAGCTCATGGTTGTATCGAATTTGCCATTCTTCCCTGTCTAGCTTCGCTCCGATTATTCGCCTCAGGACCCGTCTTTCGAAAGCGTTCAATATGCTTGCGGATGCTTGGGATAGGGCCCATATTTTACACCTATAGCACAGGTCTTATCACAGATTTATATTCTTGGAGCTTTGTTTCCCTGTACATGCAGCTAGTCTTCAAGATCGTCAAGACTCTTTCATTCGAGGTTCTCGTTATATTGGCGCCAAAATATGCCTACAAATTTGCCCACATTTTCGAATTGTATTCGCCAAGTGTGATATTTTGGGTGTTTGAGATATTTTTTTCTCGACTGCGTCATGAGCTTTGTTTTATTCTCATCGATTTGCAGCCCTAATAGTTTTGCTTCGCTGTCAAGTTACAGGAAAAGTTCTTTGGCGGTTGTTAACGACCGTGACAAAATGTTGATCCCGTCCGCATAAGCTACCATTTGGCTCGACTTGTATACTCGTAATAACGTACCCCTTGCATCAACAGGTAGCTTCATTATGACATATTCTAGAGCCAAATTGAATAGCAATGGGGCCAGCCCGTCTCCCTGCTTTAATCCGATATTTGTCTCAAAGGCGTTGGTGAGTTGGTTTTTGATGTGATCTTTTTATGTTTGTATTGTTAATGGCTAGACTTATATCGATGCTTCTCAATTGGGCGTCATAGTATGTTCTTTTCTGAATTCTAATTATCTTATTCGCTACTCTTTTGAGATTTTCATATTGTTCCCTGTTTGTCCTGGTTTTCCTACCTATATATTTTTTGTACGCCGGAGTCTTTTTATCTAACGCATTCTAGCACTCATCATCGAACCAATCATTCCTCTTGCGCCGGGCTTGTTTTCCGATCGTCTGTTCTGCCACGATTTTAAAAGCCTTTTTCACTTCCAACCATGCCTCGTTGCTTGAATATTTCTAATATCATTGGCTGAATTCTTTATGAAGAATAATCTTGATATACATTTTTCTCTAATAATTGAATAAATTTCCATCAAAATACATGTGTTACAAGCTGGACAACCCTTCCTCGTCAGCTGAAATCTAGAATACAGATTCTCAAAGGTACACCTCCAGCCGCACAGCACAATATTACACCAAAGATGGGATGGGTCGATGCACATTTTGCTCCAGAGTCCGAAATCAATCGATGAAAAAATGCTGCAGCACTTGCAACAAATGGATGTGGCCCGAATACCAGGCGTAAAGTACCTTCAATGTTACGGCGATAAGAAATAAGTCGTGTAGCGAAAAGAGGTATATAAAATGTCCGTAAAGAACGACAGCGATGGTCTGCTGCCTCAGCGGAAGAGAATGGTAGTATCCGCCGAGATTGGCCTTGTCTGGGGACGCGTGAATGCACTGGTTAGCTAGCGTTGCGGTGTCGTGGGGTGGGTTCTTTCCCCTTAACACAAAGACCCACTACAAAAATATTTCGCATTCACGAATTAAAGGGTCGAATGCCGTGCCGATCGACTGGTGTCGAGGCCGAGGTAACCTACTAAGGGTTGCAATGTTTGTTTGAAGAACAAATTGTGCCGGGCAAAAACGGACGGACTCACAGAGACTTGGTCGTTACCGACGATACTTATGGCCCACAAATACGAGTGGGGCAATCAGATGGAGGTGGTGCCTCCTCGTACCCTCCCAACCGAATCAAGATCCAAAAGTAGACGTGGCCATATATTTCCCATTTGAGTGGAAAACTCATACAAACATAATTTGCATGAACTTTCCCATCAAATGAGAAATATAGACGAGACCAATTTATGTTATAGAATTATGTGATCGAATCACATAACTCTATACCATAAAAGGACACGCGAGCGGAAGGCCACTCTACCCGGCAAGAGCCCCTGAAAACAACAAAAAACGGAGGAGCGCGCCCGATGGCTAGCCCATATTAGTGGAGGAGCCTGCCACCGATTCGGGTCCTATACCCGGTCAGGTAGAGAAATGGAAAGACGGAAAGGTTACGGTTTAACAATTCATGGTTTATTTAGTTCTTCCTATATACTCGATACACTCTTGTCTTAAGTTAGTTAATTTATCTTTGCTTTCAACGGAATCATACGAGTATAAGCGATTTATAATTTGTTTTCAATTAGCACTCTGGTCGGATGAGAATGGTCGTATTTTGAACTTAGTTTATTGTTTCATAGTTAACTTGATATTACAATGCACATCAATCCAATAAATTTAATTACTACGGTTAATATTCATTTCTCTCTAAATGCTGCATCATCACATCACAATACACAGGCTAAAATTTCGTTTGAAAGTGTTACAAGAAAAATTAAAAGCATAAAATAACTCAACGCTGACTGCACTAGAAAGTTGTCTATTCTACAATTCTATGCTTGTCTTATAAAGGAAAATAAAACATTTATAAAGACAGTTTAATTTGAGGGAAAAAGGATACACAGAAACACTGATTCTAATGATGGGTTGCTTTAAAATCAAAGTCATTAAATCAGGACCTCAGCTACAATAACTGTTGCTACATCTTTTCATTCTGTCTAACCATAAACTTTAGATACATTATACAAATCATTGAGATAGACTATTTATTAGAAATATATTTTCATTAAAATCAGGTTAAATAAATCTACAAGCCTTTGTTTCTTCAACAAATTAATTGTAGGAAATTGTGATTTGAAGAATCTTGAAATTTCCTTCTATGTAAGAAGCCATATATAGCGTGCGAGATGTTTAGTTATATCTTTAATTTTGCCATTTAACAATTATATATTTTTTCATTGTTGAAATAATTTAACTGCTTATTTCATCTGTAATTTCTAAAGTTTCTGTACATACAATGTTGAATTAAGTTATATTTAATTATACATATAGTTTTCTCTTATTGCCTGAAGTATTCTATGTATTTAATTGAATTTGATTTATAATATGATAAAATTAACACAGAGGGAAATATGCGATCGCGCCGAGAACCAAACAATGAATTTCGTTTTATGCTATAGTGCAAACCAAAAGCGAATTTATCAAAACGACACTATTGAATAAAAATGTGAACAATCATACTTTAGAACAGAGAATTCTTTGGAGTTATTTGATCTACATCGATCTTGGTTGTGCGCATTCGTGCAAGCTAAATTTAAACCAAGTAAAATTTAAAAGGTGGCCAAGTATCGACTAGGAAACTCTAATCCATCATATCTGTATATTATTACTATAGCCAAATATGATACTCAAATTGTGCTTAATTTTTTAAATGAAATGTAATCTCATCTTGTATTGAATAGTCCACAAAAAGAAGGGTAAATTATAACTCGATTCGCACTCGCCGTAATTCTAGCGTCTCGAGCACCTATAATTCGTAATATCAAAGTGAGGAACAATCGCGCAATTGCTCAAATCAGTTTTATCGCTAGGCAAATCCGAAACGGGTCAATAAACTCGTCTCGAAATATAACATTGAACAATAAGTACTGCGTGACGAAAGTCAACTTGAAATGAAAAGGCCGAGTTGTTTGTTAGAGGAGACGTTACAACCCACGGCGATGCTTGATTGTGCCAGAGTTCAGTAAAGGGTTCCTCATAAATGCTCGGAAAACCGAAAAGTACATTTGAATTTCACTTAAAAGTAGAGTTTTGCGAGTATATATTTCTTTGTTTAAATACCTTCCAATAATCCGCAAGGCTATTCAAAACTTTGAGGTGAGATTGGCGCTGATGATATATTAGGCAGGGCAATCACGTGGACGAGAGTTCGCCAGTAGCAGAGCTGTTGCATTCGCTGGTGTTTGTGTTAACGTTTCTGAGTCTCGGCTAACTTTTCTTCGTCGGAAAATGCGCCCCAAACATCGACAAATCGATTCGCGATCAATCGATACAACACTCTGCCCAAGCAAAAATAGTACTAAAAATATCGCTTACAGCTTCTTCGCACGCTCTACATATATTGACCATGAAATAATTAGAATCCATCCAAATCAAAATACATAAGTTTGCCAACTAACACACGTGGATTATATCGAACGAATACTTGTGATTAATCTGAATTTATGGTAATGTTAACGATCCTTCAAAAATGCCACTTCAGTTTACAAGCCATCCACTCTCCCCATTACTCTGCACTTCGCTTGATTTATTGATGACGGCACATGATACAACATCTTTATCAGCAGTCATAGCAGCTGCATTAATTCAAAATCCTTACGTTTATGTATTGATCTTAGCTAGCCAAAACTGAATTCCGTGTATAGCAATAAACTCCCGAATTCAATCACAGATTCTGTTTCGAGCCGAGCTCTTTTTTGGCAGCCGATGAAACAGATGAAAATTGAAGTGCGGATCACATGGCGCTTTCTTACGAAGAAAGACTGTGGAGAGTGATGGAAAAATGCAAATATTTTCGGAAAATGCTAAATTTTGTGCTTCATGATCTCGAACACTGATTTAGCTCAAATGTCAGGTTTCTTATCTTTCACACTCCTCCACCCCGTTTCAATTCCATTTCATTCCCACTTTAGTTAGTACACCGGTAAGGTGTACCAGATAAACGTTCCTACACTGTAAATTTTATGTGGCAGATTTGAAAAATGAAAAAAAAAACAAACTAAAGTTGACCGAAGTAACGAAAAATGAATAGGATTTGAAATAATAATAAAAGTTAAATCTCATGACGAATATAATTAGCGGGAAACATTTAAATTTAATATAAAGGAAAATTGATATAAAATGACATTTAATATAAAAGAAAATTGATATAAAATTACATTTAATCAAAATGATAAGAAGAAAAATTATTTTACAAATTACGATTACAATGGAAATAATTACATATTTTTTCTTAATCTGCCACATAAAATTTTGAGTAGGGGATAGGAAGGTTTTCGAGCAGATTGCTTGGGTGACTGCTCGATTAATACAGTCGTATAGTTTTAGTAGAAGTATATATATTTTTTGTCATGAACTTCAGAAGTGCCATTTTTGACAAATTCTGTAAGAGTTCCATTAGATTGCTTTTAATTTTTGTTTCTTTTAACGATATAAGAAAATTTTGTTTATTAGAGATCTAGAATAAATAAATTCACCATTCCTACTAAAATTTCATCTATACACTATCTGAAAAATAACGAACAGGGATTTTAATATCGACAACCATGATAGGCCACGCGTACACTCACGAAATAATGAGGGCGCGTGTACTCTAGTGTTAAGTAATTATTCTACTTTTTTATTAGATCACAATTTTATGAGGCGTTACCCCAACCGAATTGATGTCCTCTTAATTTCACATCGAATACTCACTGTGAAATCGAATCAAACTGAATCTTACAATCCGTTTATTACCTTCTCTTTAAATTCCGAACCAATAAAATGTCAATAGACTTCACACCCTTCTTTCCATAAGCCATAATATTGAATTTTACTTTTAAATTCTAGTGATTCTGCCCAGAAATTCACCAAATAAATAAATGTATCCTCAGCGAAAAACAGAAATATTCAAGCATAAATGTAAGCATAGCATTCCTTACTGCTATCTTCTCATCCTACTCATCCTAGTAGGGGTTATTGGCCATGACAGTTCTGCACAAGCCAGCGAAAAAAAAAGTCTAATAGAATTCCTGTATAAACGAGACGTGCTTATACATTATGTGAGTTATTCGAATTGCACATAAACAATCGTAATATAAAGACAAAAATCATGACAAAGCAATGTCACGGAAATTGTTTTGCCTCAAGGAGGCGAACACATGTCGTCTTTTTTTGAATTATATATACATAAATGATATACAGTAATACAATATGCTTGTTCCATTGAATCCGTCTACATTTATGTCGAAAGAAAAACGTGATCATCCATAAAAACCAAAATCCATTCCATAACCAAAAATAGAAACACCAAAGCTTTCTATGCTTTTCACATCAGCATCAAACGTATCACAGGTCGAGCGTTATCCCTGTTTCCCTTTCAAACGTTTACCTACATATACATAAAATACGAGTACATGCGTAAATACATTTGCCTGCGTAAATCCAATCTCTATAAATAAATATCATTGAAAACCTAAAATAATATCAACAGCAAAAACGCAACAATTTTTCTATAACATGCTTTCTTTTTTCTCTTTTAAGCAGAAAATGTTTTCATGCGGCCTACTATTATTTGGATGATCCGCCAAATCATCCATCCGCCCCACAAGTAGACTGGGAAGTACCCGTCGAAATTGCAGGTGAAATTCGTGCAGCTGTTCCCGTTAATGAGTTTGCCAAACATGTAGCATCTTTGCATGCTGATGGTGATATTGGATTCAGTCGAGAGTATGAAGCAATACAAAGTGAATGTGCTGTCGATGAATTACCATGCGAACATTCACAACATCCCGAGAACAAGAGGAAAAATCGATATTTAAATATCATTGCCTGTAAGTATACTTGTCAAGATTCCTTTATAGGTACTTTGTCATGATTAAAAATCAATGGAGAATACGAAAACATACTGGGTTAAGAAATTTATAAGTGGTTAGTCTGTATCACACAAAAGCCTACTCTTTATTAATTGTTAGTATTTTCTGAAATACTAGCGATTGGCTTAAAGCTACCTCTCAATGAAAATGTTATCTTGCAATCAAGGTTACTGCTGGAATGGTCTTGGGATATCGGCTGATGTAACAGCACCAGGACATGCCCTATACAGCATGCCCTATACAGCAACCTCTAATATATCTGAAGTTACGATTGAAAAGTATCGAGATGAGTTTTGAAGAAAACAATCTAAGATTGACGATTTATCTTCTTCATCGTAGCGCAACAGCCCCTCTCGGGCCTTCGCTTCCTGCAAGAAGCATTTCTATCTGTCACGGCCCATTGGCTGCGTCCTCCAATTTCAACACCCGAGCAGCGATGAACTGTCTTCGTCGACCGAGTCAGGCCAGCATTTCCTCGATTTCCCCACAGGTCTCCGCTCTTCAGTCCTCCTAACGAATACCTTCTTGGGTATCCGTTGTTCGTTCCTAGGATTAACGTGGCCAGCTCATTGTAGCTTCCGCAGTCTTTACAATCGTTGAACTCTCCGGTTCGTTGTATAGAATTCCCCGCCTAGTTTCGCTTCATTCGATTTATTGTCAGGTAAAAATGCACTGAACATATATGCAATCAATCATGAATGCATAGTCCCAGAGCACGGTCAACGGAATTGCTTCCAAACAGAATCAGGTCTAAAACAGGGAATGGACGCCCCAATATTGTTCAATATTGAAGACACTAGCTGAGACATACAGCTGGTAGGGTGTGTTAAATCCAGATGCTAATGAAGACCATAGGTAATAATAAACTTTGAAGTATAGACAACTGCATATACTCATGAACATGCCTAGATAATGAAAATCATCGTAAAGGACGAGAACTGCACCTATAATTCCTAGTTTAATGTCCATGTTTGCATATACACATAATTCTAAATATATGATACTGTATAAAAGTGTAGCCATAACAGTCAAAAGTGGTTCCCAAAAGGTCCTATACACGCTAAAATGCACAGTGCTGCAGGGAATTTTCACCTGGTGAACCACGAAGCGGAGTCGGGCTTTTCTTAAGTATATAAGTGATCGTATTAACAAAGTCCACTCTGGTCAAAGCTTTATCGTGTAAAAGTTCTATTGAAATTTTGATGGGCTGGAGGTACAAATAAACTCCGCAGTAGACGGTCCCAAGCCCGTTTGAGAAAGGAGGGAATCCCTTGTTTCTTCAACCCACAGTTCCCGTGATTCCTCATCCCAAACCCCCCAATCAAATGGTAGTAAATGCTCTCGAGGTCGCACATTGGGTTTACTGGTTCCCAAATAATTGGACATTAAATGCCGAGAAATGCAAATAACTGTAAATACATCTACCGCTCTGCTACTAAATCCTACGTCCCGACCGAAGAAAAGTACGAAGAAACGAAGGAAACGTTCTACAATCACCTTGAAAGACTAGTCGACTCATTGCCTACAAACGACACAAATACAACTCTGGGTGATTTCAGCGCTAAGGTTGGCAATTAGCTATCTCATCGGGGAACGACTAGAGGATAAAGCCTCCACAATGAAACAAATGACAACGGCCAGCGCCTGGTTGACTTTTCATGTAGCGGAAATCTGGTCATACGTTCGACTTGCTTCCCACATCGACGCATTCATAAGATGACCTGAGTCTCACCGGATAGCAACACAAAAAATCAGATCGACCATATTCTAATTCAACAACGTTGGGCCTCGAGCATGCTTGATGTCCGTATATATCTGGGGGCCAATTGTAACTCAGATCATTACTTGATCAAACTAACCTATCGATGTCGTATGTCAAAGGCGAATTCGGCAAAGACCAGCCCGCTACAAAATTTGGACATCGATAGGCTCCAAACTCCGTCTGTGGCCAAAAATTTCACGGAGACCTTCGACAACCAGCTGGCTCCAGTCTTATCGGACGCATCGTTAAAGACAAGCAACGAGCTATGGATGGAAGTAAAAGCAGCTATTAAGACCCTGGTAAAACAAACGGGACGTCAAGCCCGGCGCAAGAGAAGACGAACCGTATTGACCTACGAGTTAATGAAACTGAAACTAAATTCATACTCAAACGAAGATGAACACTACAGTCAAAACAAAAAACCTGACCATTTTTCGATTGAATATTTCTTTTATTTAAAATGGATTTTATCTAAGCACATATTGTACATTATTATCTAAGGCCGTTTGCCATTTTTTGCGTAGAGCCATTATTCCATCTGTGTAGAACTTCTCTGGTTTATCGGCGAAAGACTTGGCCAAGCGATTTTCACAGTCCCTATTTGAAGTGGATTTCTTTTCATTAAGAAAGTTTTGCAGAGACCGAAACAAATGGTAGTCTGATGGTGCAAGGTATGGACTATACGGTGGATGCATCAAAACATCCCAGCCAAGCTCTGTCAATTTTTGCCGGGTCATCAAAGATGTGTGTGGTGTGGCATTGGCATGATGGAAGAGAACGCCCTTTCTATTGATGAACTTTGGCCGGTTTTTTGAATTGCTTGTTGCAATCTGGTTAGTTGCTGACAGTACAAAGCCGAATTAAATGTTTGGCCAGGCTCTAGCACCTCATGATAAACAATTCCCTTCCAATCCCATCATACACACAGCATAACCTTATTTGGTGTCAATCCTGACTTTGACGTCGTTGGTGATGATTCACCTTATTTTGACAATGATCTTTTTCGAACAACATTCTTATATCTTACTCATTTTCCATCGCCCGTAATGATTTACTTCAAAAATGGCTCCATTTCGTTGCGTTTTATTAGCATTTCACAAATGGAAATTCGGTCGATCAAATTTTTTTGTGGTAATTCATGCGGCACCCAAACGTCGAGCTTCTTTGTGTATCCAGCCTTACGCTGATGGTTCGAATCTGTTTGGTGATGAGTATTCAGTTCCTTAGCAATATCATGGCTGCTTATGTGTCGGCCTTCTTCAATTTTTTGTAAGATTTCATCGACTTTTTCAGTGATTAGTCGACCTTAGGTGCATTTTGACATCCAAATTTCCAGAACGAAAGCGAGCGAACAATCTCTTGGCTGTGGCTTTTGATAAAGTATCTTGACCGTAGACACCACAAATTTTTCCACGAGCCTGTGATGCATTCTCACCATGATCGTAGTGATATTGTAAAATATAACGAATTTTTTCCGAAATTTACCTCATTTTAAAAAAATTGTAGACCAGAATGTCACCTTTCAAACGCATGTCAGTTTGACTCAATTTTATTAGTCTTGCCCAATATATGGGAACGAACACTGTCTAGTGACAAAAAAGGCTCAATACTTTTTAGACTATCAAATATATCTTGGAGGCAACCCTAAAAAGGACGATATTGATCATCGCATATACACCGCAAATAAAACCTATTACTCCGACAAAATCAGCACCGTATTTACAAATCTCTAATCAAACCTGTGCTGTTATATGGAAGTGAAACATGGGCCCTAACGAACGAATCCGAAAAGGCCGTGGACAGATTTAAACGCCAAGTGCTCTGAAAAATCGATGTCCCAGTGAAACAAGGAACTGAGTGGAGACTACATTACAGCGTTGAGTTATGTGAACTATTTGATGAACCATCTATATCTACATGTGTAAAGTTACGCAAATTGCAATGGGCGGGCCATGTAGAAAGAATGGAAGAAAACTCGCTACACAAAATAACATTAAAGCGTAGAGCACAGGGTAGACATCCAGCGAGATGACCGAGGACTCGATAGAAGCTAAAAACAGATCCTTACTGGGAATGTTCAACTGGTGAACGAAGAAGATTGATCCTGGAGGCCAAGGCTCAGTTTGGACTGACGCGCCATGATTATGAATATTGAATGAAAAATAAACAACATAACTAGATTTGTGAAGTCCTTGACACTATACCGAAAGATTTACAAAAATTCTCCAGCATCAAGTGAAGTTTCAAGAGTCCTAATTTGGAAAGGATCAAATTATAATTTCTCTGGTAACTTCGCAGCTAAGGATATGTGGTTGAATTTTTCACTCAATTATAATTATCAAGGAAATTCTTTCCCAGTATTCGGAATAATATAATCATAAATGGAAAAGAAGACTCGGGTACGAAATGTACGTATTGTATTGAATCGGCATTGGGTTTACTGATTCCCCAAAAATGCAAAAAATACTAAATAACCACTCCAAATCTCATTGTGTTTCAAGTGTTTTGAATCAAAGTACTTAAGTGTGTTAATTCTTGTTGTCACTTTTTAAGCTTTTTTGTGTGTTGTTTTAAAACACATTTTATGCTTCGTTTCAATTCACTTATGTGTGTTGTTCCTATTTGACACAATCAATCCGAATTTCCATGTCACATTCACATTTTCTCTGGCTTGGATTTGAACCCGGTATCTCAGATAACAAGTCCTATCTATGCCCTTATACATATGTATCCTAGAACCGTAAAAGCGCTTTAAGAGCCACATTTCGTACCGGGCTGTCAAACTGGTACGGGTTGGCTCTCTTGGATTCTGTCTCGTGTCGTAATGTCAAAGTTGATCTTGGCTCGTGCTCCAACAATGCAGTACGAAAAATATATATAATATATAATATAGATTGTAGCCGAAAAGATTTTATTATTAAGATGGCAGATAAGATTTACTAATAATAAATTTCAAATCGCAGGTCAACAAAAGCCTTGACTCCGCCAAAGTCGTGTCCCAAACCCAATTAAAATAGGAGGGCGGTATTTTTAATTTTATAAAAAAAACTCAGTTTCGCGTTGTCTAATCATCTGTCAACAAAATAAGACAATGGTGAACTCTTTTCTATCCAAGATTGGCTTCTTTTTTCCAAATTCAAAAGCGCTGTATTTAATCAATCATTATAAACTTTACAAAAACAAATCAAACTTTAAAATATAAAAAAAAAAACTAAACATTGAATGGCCCACATTTCTCTCTAAATTTAAGCAATATTCAATCAAAAAATTCGGCCCAATCGACACCAAGGTTTAATAATAGAAAATTACTATATATACGAGTATATGATTCATTAATTGGAAATAGGAGAAAAAATCAACCAAGACTATTCAAAAATTAAATAAAATACAGATATCACAACATAATTTTGAATATTTAAAAGTGTATGAACTTAATTCTAATGTAATTTCATAAAAAAAAATTTTAACTTTATTCTAATAGCAATGTAACATATATAACGTAGACTTTAAAATTTAACTCTTGTTCTAATGGAATTTCCTGGCAGCTATCTGATCCATCTGATTGTATTTATACGAATGGGCCAAAGCATTCAAGGATGGTCGCGAAACCGTCGAGAATGAGCCGCATGATCGTCGACCGCGAACCAGCATCACACCAGACAACATTTGCCGCGTAGAACAACTCATTTTGTAGGACCGTAGGATAAATGTTCGAGACATTTCGGCTGAACTCGGCATCAGTATTGGTAGTGTAGAGTCTATCATCCACGAAAACCTTCAATATCGCAAAATAACGGTACGTTGAACTTCACGCGGTCGGAAGTTTGTCGCCGCTTGCTGACGCGATACGAGGTGGAGGGAGACGGTTTTTAATGCAAATCTTCACGACAGACGAAACATGGGTACACTATTACACTCCCGAAAGCAAGGTGTCGTCTTAAGAGTGAACGAAGAAGGAGGAAGGGGCGCCAGCCAAAGCGAAGACAGCCAGGTCTGCGGGTAAGGTTATGTGTACTGTGTTCTAGGACCGGCGGGGCGTGCTGTACGTCGATTTCCTGCGCACCCAACGTTCCATCAATACTACTCTAACTTTCTGAAAACATACGTGAAACCCGGTTATCGCTCGAAACGGAGGAGCATTCCAGCACAAAATGCGATTCTTCTCCAGGATAACGCGCGCCCTCATACCGCGCGTCTCACGCTCCATACAATATCCCCCCCAAAGGTTCTACGAATACCTTTTTGCGTATCCGTTGTTCATCCATACGGATTCATATGGCCAGCCCATTGTAGCCTCCGCAATCTTACAATTGTTGAGACCTCTAGCTCGTGAAAAATTTCATATAACATAGCTCATGGTTGTATCGAATTCGCCATTGGTCCCCGTCTAATTTCGCTCCAATTATTCGCCTCAGAACCCGTCTCTCGAAGGCGTTCAGTATGTTTGCGGAAACTTGGGTTAAGGTCCGAGTTTCACACCCATGCATATTTAACTAATCCTAACAGAACAATATTTAAATATTCCTAACCTACATGTTAAACCTGTCAATTACAATTAAAAATAACGTAGCAATAATGAGATGCAACAAAAACCAAAAACAAAAAAATACAAACGACCACGAATACTCGTAATTTAGTAATTGCCATTTAGCCACCAAAACCTAGACTGCTCCATCTCAGCTCGACCACCTTCAACATACCCCGCAAATGAGTATCTCCATTAATGCCGTTGGTCCCGCGAGCTTGAACTCGGAGGATATTCTACCTTCTTATTGGCGGCCCGCTTATATATATATATATTATATATATATATATATATATATATATATATATATATATATGTATATTATATATATATATATATATATATATATATATATTATATATATATATATATATATATATATATATACATATATATATATATATATATATATATATATATATATATATATATATATATATATATATATATATATATATATATATATATATATATATATATATATATATATATATATATATATATATATATTATATATATGCATATATATATATATATATATATATATATATATATATATATATATATATATATATATATATATATATACATATACATATATACATATATATATATATATATATATATATATATATATATATATATATATATATATATATATATGTGTGTGTGTGTGTATATATATATATATATGTATATATATATATATATATATATATATATATATATATATATATATATTATATTTATAATCGCGGCACCATCGGAATCAAAAATATACCGATTTATGTCCAAATATACGAATGCATCTAGAGGAATGAAGCCAGTGGCCGTCGTTAGGGTGGAACGGCTGCGAAATCCAACGAGTTTCATCACGGTTACAGACTTCGCGATATTATTTCGAACAAGCTTCAAAATGAATGTATCGACTCTCATCACTTTGGCAGTTTCATAAATTTTTCAATTCGATATATAATGTATCCAATCCGTCTCAGGCTTTCTGTATAGACCAGTACATGCACGATGACATTTCCTTTGAAAAATTCGTAACATTTCCGTTGTACTAACACTCTGATTATACCAAATCAGGTATCCATATGTCAAAACTGGTCTAACCAGAACCTTGTAACAGATAACTTTGACCATTTGATCAATGTATCTGGTATAAAAGAATAGTCGAAGGGACGTGAACACTTTAAGCGCTTTATTAAGCATAATTTTGACTTATCTATTATAGTACAGATACTGAGCTATCGAACGAAGAATATATGTGAAACCCGTTCTGAACTACCCTCACCAGCCATAATGTAAAAATCGTTCCAATTAAGTTTCAGGTCTTGAGTGGCCAACCGCAGTATTGTCCGAAACAGAATTTTTTAGTATTTTTGCATATTTACTTTCATTCACCTACCATCCCTATAGGCCTGCACATCTTTGAATACTTTTTGAAGGTTCCGTTGAACGACTGATGCCATTCGGTCTGCCGTGTGAATTATCAGGTCATCAGCAAACGCCACTAGAGTGCTTTGGTAAAATTTTATAATCAAAGTCATTCAATACATTGCGAATGAATATGGAGAAGAGCAGGGGCACAGTAACTGTTCCTTGCTGTAAACCTTATAATCGCCTGCCGTTCGATTTCCATCAGTTACAAGAAACAATTTCCCATATTACACATCATTGCGACAAGTGGTCTGGAGAACTTGCCCTGAAGGAGCTTAAAAATTAGTCTGTCTTACCAAACTGTATCAAAGGCTTTCTCTGTATCAATGCGACACGCTTCAACACATTCTCAATTGCTCAATTTCCAACAGATGTCTGAGGTAACTTTCGATATCTCATGTATGGTCAAATGCCTGGCACAGAAACCAAACTAGCAACTCGCCATCAACTCATATTTGCTTGTTTCAGTATCACTTCAAACACCTTGCTGATGTTAAGTAGCTAGTTGATTTGGTGATCGCTTCTAGGGCACGAAGACTCCTTTCCTTTTTCAAGATCTGAAATGCCTTGTCCTTTTACCGCCAATTCGGGAAATAACATGTTGTTGTACAATATGCAATAATTTCTAATAGCAACCACAGGCAAATAACGTAGTACCGTATTGGGAATTTCACCGATACTTGTTGTTTATCCTGCCAACGCAGTTCTCATAGCTGACTAAATAATCAAGAAGAATCCCGCTCGGTATGAGGTCGGAGGTCAATGCTTCATTGAGATGAAGAATGGATTCACCGTTCAGGCTTGCTTTGAAATCGGAAACTTTTGCTTCAACGACTTCTGAAAGTATTTGGGCCCTCCTCTCAGATTTTGTTTGATGGACCAATTCAAAATGAGTTCCAAAAAAAAAAGTTTCTGAAAACTGTCACATACAATCTTATTTCCATCTGTATCCGCAGTCGTATTGTCCATTGTTAAATTCGATACCAGCCCTATCAAGAAATTCTATCTCCCAGTGACTTTAATATTCGACACATTCACTCGAGACTTCTTGTCAAATATACTATTCACTTTTGTGAACACACCGTCTGAATCCTGTGGGCTAATACCCCTTCACTTCTCGGCCCATTGGTTGCTGACTTCACTCCTGAAATATGAACGGATTAAGTTTCGGACATTCTGCAGGTGTAATTTCAACAATGCCAATGAGGGATGGATAATTGTTAGCGTTCAGCCCTGATGTATGCCGAGTATTAAGATCGCCGACAAGAATATAATAATCGTGCAGCCTGTTTAGTTCGAGTATTTTAAACAAGGAATCGAGTTCCTCCTTGAATTTGAGAACGTTTCTTCCCGTTGAATAGGCTGAGATAACAAAGAGGTTATATCCACCTGGCAGTGAAATTTTGATAACGGACACTTCCAAGAAATTCAATGTATATCAATAAAAAAACGATATGATCTTCTTACTGTTATATTGGTACCACCTCCCGTCTACTCTATCATTTCTTACGAATTCAAAATCCTTGAACGTCATTGAGTGCCATGAATTGAGGTGAGTTTCAGTGAGAAGCATGATGTCAGGCTTGTGCTTAAAATGAGTTCAAGGAGATAGTACCGTCGATGTAAAGTAACAATGGAGTTCATATTGATCAAGATGATACGAAACCCATCCCGTGGCTGAATGACAAGTTATTTTGAGACATTTGAAAGAGATAAATGTAGAAAAACAAAGTTAACAATCGAATCTTGTTTGTTGATTCTTTCCGATAAAGAATTTAGTTCATGGTAAATTTTAAGAAGCAGCTCATTTTTGCTACATTACATTATTTACAGTATTGTCTACTGGTCCTCTAGCGGCGAGTGCAAATTATACCCCGGGCTTCACGAAGTTGGAAGGTATTACACTGCGCTGTACTTGCGTATGTTTTGAAATAAATATAATTTTTAAACCTTGATATCGAGGGCATCCTCGATATGCTGCTGGATGACCAAATAAACTGCAGTTGACGCAGTACAAATTTTCTTTAGGCTGTGCCTGATCCAGTTCACCTTCACCGCGCGTGTATGGCGCAGTTGACAGTTAAATGACCAAATCCTTGACACCGGTAACACTGGTTGACTTCTCTTTTCTGGAGGCGTTCCCACCTCACCAGTCTGAAATTCAAGTAATTTATTTCTTGAAGGGCATTTGAACTGCTTTTATTAGAAATTTTGCGCTAGATAAAGCGGTAAATCATTATTTTCGATTGTCCATATCTTTGTTGCAAAGGTTTTGACTGTAATAAATTCGATTTCTAATGCAGCGTCTTTGAGCTCTCGAAGGAGATCGATCTTGTCCTCTCCGCAGTCCACACCTTTCAACAAAAAGGTCTGTTTTTTCGCTTTTTGGTGTATAGGTGAAGTGCGACACCTCCACAGAATTAAACGCGCACCTTTGGTTGACTTGAAGTTAACCAGCGATTTCATTTTAGTTGCTAATTTTGCTGCGTTTACTCTTTTAATTTCAAAATTGCCTATATTTATTTTTGGCTGTCAATAGCCGAACCATATCTTTTCTCCTTTTTCCGAATACAATTATTGGCGGAATTTTTTCTGCCTTCTTGCTTGCATTTTCTGAGGAACCAGCAGAAATGCGAGTTGGTTTCTTCTCCTTGTTCTTTTTTTTAAATATTAAATAAAATTAACATTAGTATCTTTATCGGAATTACCTTCGACGCCTTCTTTCATTTTCATTTCTTCTGCCAGTCCTACTAGCACTGCAAAATAGTTTTGGCCTTCATTAGTGCCGCCAGCACTTAGATATTCTTTCTGGGATCGTTCGCTTCACATTCTTCTTCTTTTGAATGTTCATCACTTTCTTGGCTAGCCCTTTGAGGGACTGGATCTGTAGCTTCAATTCTTCGTTTTCTTTACGGAGGTGATTAATTTCTTTATTTTTTTGTGATGTTTTTTCATTTACATCCGCCATCTGCGGAGTTTCCTTTATCATGCTTTCTGTTCATGATAATAGTCACCAACTTACTTTTTGTCATTCCTCGGGGCTTCCTCAATGGTGGGAAGTCGTCGAGCTCCTCCATACTAGCGGTTTCGAAGTTGGCTTGAGATACTTCATTTTTCGTTATGTATCGAAACATCAGACAACTCAAATATATAGAGCTAACCTTGACACGCGATCAAACACGATTAGACTACAAAATGTACAGAAAATCAACCACAACTGATCATACCATACACGTAACATCTAATCACCCCACACAACATAAACTAGCAACTCACAGATGAATAGTGCAAAGACTCCACTCCATCCCCTTGACTCCTACTAGCTACTCCAACAAAATAAACAACGTGTGCAGAATATCTAGTAATTACGGATACCAACAACGTGACAATTGACAAACTTATTACACAGTAAAAACATAAACAGGAATGTCAATTGACTGAAACGCATAAGAACAGCCAACGGTAGGTTTCGTTAACATACGTACGCGATGAAACATAAACTATCAAACTTCCTTAGGAAATGCAAACTTCAAACTGCATTCAAAACTATCAACAACATTAGAAACAAGCTGAAACCAAAACTGAATAACACATCAATAAACGAGAACATCGGCATATACAAATTGACATGCAAAGACTTCCTATGTATACCATAGGAAAGTCAACACGAAAACTAAAGACAAGATATAAAAGAGCACTTACGATCTTTCTTATACAACAAGACAGACTCCAATTATGTGACGCACCTACAAAACCACGCACACGAGCCTGATGTTATAACAAACTCTACGGCATTGCTACACATACAAAGCACAGGACCGAGACTTGACATCCTAGAAAAACTTGAAATATATAAACATAGAAAAATAGACGGTAACATTATCAACAAACAACGTATGATAAATCCCGACGCAATTTTCTCAGTACTTTACCAGAACAAACGGACATCTAACCGCCCAAAAAACAAAAACCTAATATCCCTCTACCTTTCCTAATTTATTACCTATTTGCTTAACTCACCCTGCACCTATATAAAGTCATTTTCTTCCACACATACTTTAGACACTAAAGATGACTCAAAAGAGTCGAAAAGCGCCTACTGACACAACAAAGTAAGGCCCGACGACTTTTCAACAAAAAAAAGGTTCAAATTCTCTGCGAAACTGAACTAGTTCTTCTACCCTTAAAATCACGCTGCAATAAACATTAATTGTCCAAGAATGTTGTTATAGTTCTAAAGTTTACGATTGTCATTTGAAAAGTTTAAAGAAAAACACATAATGCAAGCCAAACAAAATTTTGTTTCTAGACATAATCTGCACGCAAGTCAATACATTTGGTCAAATGCTTTTCCCAACACTTCAGGCCATCAGAAAAAAATCCTTTAGGTAAACCTGAAAAATACAGGTTTACTGCCTCTTCAACCTTGGTAATTGACCCATATTTTTTCCCACCCAGAAATTTTTTCAAGTTTTTAAACAAAAAAAGTCACTTGGAGTTAGGTCTGGTGAGTAGGGTGGGTGTTAAAGCAGTTCGCCATTGTGACCATGCATATGTGGACTCGTGCGTTGTCTTGATGAAACAGCACCTTTTTTCTCGCCAAGTATGGTCGCTTCTTCTTGAGTTCCATCTTCAATTGATCTAGCAACGCAGCGTAATAGTGTCCGTTAATGGATTTAACCTTTGTGAAGGTAATCAACCATAATTACTCCACGGCTGTCCCAAAAAACTACCACCATCACGACCTTCGCCTTCTTCGGAGCTGGTTCCCCACCACAATCCACTGCATTGACTGTTGTTTAGTCTCCGGAGTATGGCGATGGATCCAGATTTCGTCGACAGTTATTAATCGGCGCAAAAACTCGGTAGGATTCTTTTGAAACAGCTGAAGAGTCTCGCGCGACATGTCCATCCGTACGCCCTTTTGGTCGATCGTCAACAAACGCGGATAATTTTCTCATACATAAATCTTTATGTAAAATCTTATGCACCCGTTCAGTTGATATACCATAAACCTCAGCAATTCCCTTAATGGATAATTGGCGATCTTCCATCACGGTTGAGTTCACTAAACTGACGATATCTGCCGTTGAAACAATTTTTGGGCGTCCAGAACGTTCATCGTCGAAAATGCTTGTGCAACCGCGTTTGGATTCGGCCACCCAATGTTCCACGGTTGTAAATGAGGGCGACGATTCACCATACACGGAGTCGAACTCTTCTTTCACTTCCCGATTTTTTTTCTTTCAAATAGAGGTACTTTACCACCGCGCGATACTCGATTTTATCCACTGTTCTTAACAAATGTCACCTGTCAACTTTGGAAGGGTATTATGTGTTTTTTACTGATCGGAATGACCTGAAATTTTTATGGCATGCGAGGTGTGTTCAAAAAGTAAGGTGACTTTGTATTTTTAGGAAAAAATGTTTATTTATTCGTCAGTATTTATGTTGTCCCCTTCAAAGTAATCAATACACTTGTGCCAACACGTTTTCCAATCCTCGAAGCACTTCTCATAAGAACTTTTTCGGTATAGCCTTGAGCTCTTCCAGCGATGCCGACTTTATCTCCTCAATCGTTGCAAATCTTCGTGCTTTCATAGGTCTCTTCAGTTTTGGGAACAAGAAAAAGTCACATAGGGTGAATATGGTGGCTGAGGCATGATTGTGGTGTTGTTTTTGGCGAAAAAATTCTTGATCTTTGATCCATTTTTTTGATAGCAATAAATCGCCGAGCACGCAAAACGCTTCTAACCGTTATGCCTCTCACAAACATACTAAACATATTATATAGCTGAAACTGTAAATATATGTTCGTGACGAGTGTACCAACAGAAAAAACATAAAATTTACGTTGTCCGCGAAATTTGAAAAGTCACCTTGCTTTTTGTACACACCTTGTACATATGTGAAGGCCATCTGTTGGTTGGCAAGAGAACTTGAATGTACCATGACTTTTTTTCCGGTATGGCCGGAAACTTTTCAAATGAATGAAATATGTGTGTATACTCTCTATCGCCTGATGAACAATAATATCTGCAACAGAACATTTATACAACACAATATACAATTAAAACCGCGAGCAGTTTTCATTATCAACATTCCACAGTTTTCAATCACATATACCATCTAAACTCTATTACTTATCCATTTTTATACTAATGATAATTCCATTTTATTAGAAAACTCGACTCTAGAATTTGATGTATTCTGATTCCTATTCTTCTATTCTGCGAAATACTCATTATTGAGTATTTTTTCGTACATCAATTCAAAACAGATTACCATTTCCATTGAATTACATTATCATCAATATCAATTAAATTAGGAACACGCTTAATCTTTGAAAATTGTCCTAATATCTGAGTTTATTTGCAAATGAAAGCAGTTCACAGAACGTGATCTGGTAGAGCTCATAGCTTTAATCTCATTCAAAGAAAATTTCATCAATTTCATCCGTAAAAGTAACTTAACAGGAATTTCGCATTAATCATTCAGCATTTCTAATGAATTGTATTCAATTTTCCAGATGATCATAGTCGAGTCCATTTACATCCTACACCTGGACAAAAGAAGGGACTAGACTACATCAATGCAAATTTCATTGACGGCTATCAAAAGGCACGTGCTTTCATCGGAACCCAAGGACCACTTCCAGATACATTTGATTGTTTCTGGCGAATGATATGGGAGCAACGTGTAACAATCATCGTTATGATCACAAACTTAGTGGAACGTGGTCGACGGAAATGTGATATGTATTGGCCAAAAGATGGTACAGAAACATATGGAGTGGTTCAAGTGAAACTGCTCGATGAAGAAGTCCTGGCCACCTATACTGTGAGAAAATTCCAAATTAAACATCTTAAGGTACGTGGCGAACGTGACAACAACTGATTTCGAGATAACAAAAATGTGTTTATTTTCAGCTTAAGAAAAAGAAACAAATCAATTCAGAGAAAATCGTTTATCAGTATCACTACACAAATTGGCCGGATCATGGTACACCGGATCACCCACTGCCAGTATTAAATTTCGTTAAGAAATCCTCCGTGGCAAATCCACCAGATTCTGGACCAATTGTTGTGCATTGCAGGTAATTCAATAGAAATAGATGATTAGATTATTCCTACCCTATAAGTAGAATAAAGAATTTTTGGTTTCAATCGATACTCTGATTGTGAAGGAGTTTTCAATTTGTTTGGCGTTGAGAATGTATCTTATACTCCCACGTTTTCTTACAGTGCTGGTGTTGGACGAACAGGCACGTACATTGTGTTAGATGCAATGCTCAAGCAAATTGACCACAAGGGCGTAGTCAATGTGTTCGGATTTCTACGGCACATTCGTGCTCAACGCAATTTCCTAGTCCAAACCGAAGAACAATATATATTCATTCACGATGCGCTCGTAGAAGCAATTGCGAGCGGCGAAACAAACATTCGTGCTGATCAAATTGAAGAGTTGAAAAACGATATTCCATATTTGGAAATGCAATATAAGAATATTATCCAATTTCAAACGAAGGACATTCACATCGCTTCGGCCATGAAGCAAGTTAATTCCGTGAAAAATCGTGGTGCTATATTTCCAATCGAGGGCAGCAGAGTGCACTTGACACCAAAACCAGGCGAGGATGGCAGCGATTATATAAATGCATCGTGGCTTCATGGCTTCCGACGGCTAAGGGACTTCATTGTCACGCAGCATCCAATGCAAAATACGGTGAAGGACTTCTGGCAAATGGTTTGGGATCACAACGCTCAAACAATTGTTCTATTGTCATCACTGGATGAAATCGTACGTGCTTTGCAAACAACTGTATGCTGCACTTATACACCCAGAAATTGTATTTATCTATGGTTTTTATTCCGAGCAAAATTCAAAACATTTTCTTTTGATTAAACTGGGATTTCACGCCCTCCTAGTGATTTTTCACAGAAGCACTATACGCTTCGGTAGTCTGTAAAAGGAAGAAATAACGTCATAAAACTCTGTAGGTGTAATGTAAGACACAGTTAAGTGATTTTTTAAATCTCGTATGAGCTGATTTAGTGTAAATTTGCAGCCAAGCGTAAATTGTTTGGTATATTTATATTTGAATGGTATGATATATGTATATATGTATATATATATATATATATATATATATATATATATATATATATATATATATATATATATATATATATATATATATATATATACATATATATATATATATATATATATATATATATATATATATATATATATATATATATATATATATATATATATATATATGTCATTCAGTTATATAAAGCTCGATATTAACTCTGGGTGTATAAGTTGATTTATATTGATTAATATACTTTTTATATGGTAAAATTTTCAAGGTTCAAATCATTTATAAACTTTTCTCAACATTTTCCAGACATTTGCACAATTTTGGCCAGATGAATCGGAACCAATTGAAACACATTATTATCGTGTAAAATTTGTAAACAAAACCAACAAGAGTGATTATGTTGGTCGTGATTTTGTCATACAATCTGTTCAGGATGACTATGAGTTAAATGTTAGGATGTTACATTGTCCCAGTTGGCCAGAAATGTCCAATCCAAATAGTATTTATGATTTTATTGTCGATGTTCATGACCGAACAAGTGATTATCGTAATGGACCAGTGATTGTTGTTGATCGGTAAGTACCGAAAACCTCAAATTATTTAAACATAAAAAAATCTCATTGCAACCAAATAGTTTGTTTTAATTTTTTGTTCAATATTTGTTTCATCTACTTTTTGTCGTGTGTAGTACTACACTGAACCTATTATCGACTTGCTGACTTGCTATGCTGAAAGAAAATTTAGGCTTATAGAACGTTTATAAATTCGGCATAAAGAATCCATAATCTCTGTGATTGACTCATTTTTGAGTCACCCGTTGCGGACCATTCATTTTGGTTTTCATGTTAAATGTTGCATGTATTTTTTGGTTACTACCAAAATCTGTTTATTTTCAAACGATCTTTCTTAAGAAGCTGAAATGCCTCTCACCAAACCTGAGATATTTTTAGCAAAAAATTGTGTTATCTTCCCCACATTTTACTGTTCAATCGAATCACATGGCTTCGGATATTTTCATTCATTTACTAAACTTGATTAGTTTTCTTTAAAAAAATTGTTTGTGTGGGATTACCTCAGCATATAATCAATCCGCGTAATCTCAGGTATCTCCAGGCCTCCGGGCCAGTTGTTAATTTGTTTGAACCTATCGCAATTTACTCGTGGTTAAAAAGAAGCGCGCACACTGCAACTTTGCAACAATTCTTGCCAGGTCGGTTGTCGTAGGAATTTTCGATTTTTCCTAAAACTAGTTTACTAGGTATGACAGTTTTCGGGTATGAAGTTTTTGTGATACTCGCACGGACGCAAATTATTTGGACATTTGATGCTGATGCGAATGGAAGTTTCCTGCATAGCGCACAAATGGGTCAGAAGGCTTGACCTAAATTCAAATGATTGCCGCTTGTTTGTCTGTCCGTGTGTCAATAATTTTTGACAGATTTTTTGCATTTCTTCAATCTAATCATTGAAGAGACAATAAAATGACAGTTGCATTAAACGAAATATGAGCTAATTATATAAAGATAATGCTTAAAGAAAGGATTTTGTAAATAGGAAAAAGTTTCAGGAAATTTCAGACTACGATGCTATTTAATTTGTATTATCTTTTATGTCCACGTGGTGTAGTGGCTAGAGCACTCATCCCCTAAGCCGAAGGTCCCTGATTCGACTCTTTTTGGCAGTAACGAGATTTAGTTCGAGTGATTCTTCGGACGCACTATAAGCCCCTTCAGTAATGATACGTGCTGGTTTAAAATCAGAACGTATCGCAGCTGGGTGGACGGACACATGGCCTAAGTGTGATACTGACCATATCACCTTGTGGAGTGCCGACACATTTGATCATGATAATGAGATACTCTATTTCGTTGAAGCTGATAGAATTGAGACGGCGCAATCTAGGTATTGGTGGCTGAATGACAATGTCTAAATTATTCGTGTTTATTTCCAGTTTTTGTGTTTTTCGTTATTTAGTTTTTAGAGTTTCAGCTCATTATTGCTACATTTAGTATTGTTGTTTATTTGTGTTAAAAATTAGGTATAGGCTAGGTATATGTTATGTTTATTATATTAGGTTAGAGATAAGGTTAAACGCTTAGGTTAGGAACATTGTTATAGAATTTTTTAGTATAAGATAAAGTTTTTGATCTCATTTATTAGAATTAAGTTAAAACATATTAGGTGTAGGATCAAATTTCACTGTTGTGTTAAGATTATAAATAATGTTAGGATAGTGTTGGTTGTTTTTTTTCTCCCTCTAAGCGAAGGTATGGAAGGGGCTGTAGTTCTACAACAACAACAACATCTTTGGTGTCTTTGCTACCAATTTTAATATTTTTAATTATTTTAATTCTCGTTTTTGTGCGCTTGTCAGTATTAATTTTTTTCCTGCAACGTACAAGGCGCCCTTTGCCTTAGGAATAATAATGCCGCCGATATTCATCTAAATTCATACTGATTATCTTAAACAAAACGGAGCGCATGTATTCCTGGCGAAGATAAACTTTCAAATGAACATATCAGTTCTGCGCGTGTCTGCAGTTTCTTTGCAAATCTATTCACAGTGTGTTCAAATTTGCGTCTAAAAATTGCTCAATACGACAATCGTATCGCAACGTGGCCGAACCCTCACTAGCTAAAATCTCCTTATTTTCGTTTATTTCCTTAAAATTATTGTTTAGCAGTCGCCGTTGATGGAGTGCGAGCGAATCTAGTTTATTCGGTGTTCGTTCTTTGACTTTGTTCGTTTAGAAAAATTTGTGAAAACTGTCGCAATAGATGTTTGCATTTGCAAACTTCTCTGAAATGTTATTAGCTAGTGCAAAGACGGGGTAAGAATATGATAAGTTAGACGAAGCGCGATTTTGATAGCGTTCAATCCAGATCCGCGTAAGGAATCGTACTTTTTCTGCCGTTCGCTATTCTCCACATACCGGGTAAATCGAGTTTTGGCGTTTGTCATGACTCTTGCCAGTAATTTCTTCCTGGTCTTCAAGTCTTGTAGGATCCTTAGACAGTTCACATAAACACACGATCTCGAGGGATGTGTTTGTTTACGGATCCAAGCAAATGAAAATGGTCTTGATCACTAAGAAAACAATAGTGTCCTCAGGAACGACTTCGAGAAGAACCTCACACGCGTTCCTCCGAGAATCGCGTTCACTCGAAAAGGAGGCCTCAACGGAAAGCACGCTCCTCAGTGTTCCAACGCATGATGGCGACTGAGCTATAGTCCCGCCTCTTGAACGAGACTACTTGCGCTCCGGTACTTTTTTTATTTTCCCTCCAATCAATGAGTTAATATACGACATGCCAAATGTCATCGCCGCCACCGCTCTTAAATCAGTTGGTGTTCGACGCACAACAGGCACGATCAATTTTGGGCAGCTTGAATGTCATACAAACCAAATCGTTTGAATCCATATAACCCATTGCGAGCAAATCACCAAATTTGTCGACAACCTTACATCCATTGTCCGTGAAATGCGTATCGTAGCCTTTCTTCCATAGTTGGTTGATGGAAAATAAATTGACTTTGGCTTTTAGAACAAATCGAACAACTTCCAAAATTCGTGTTTCCCATTCTCCATTAGCCCACGTTTGAATTTCGATGGTTCCACTACCTTTGACATCCTGAAATTCGTCGTTCGCAATCTTTACATCTTTCCGTGCAATTGCGCAAGAAAAAGTTTTGGAACAATCTTGTCGGAAAATAGTATGGCGTGTTGCTCCAGAGTCGTCCACCCAAATATCTTTGTACTCAGCTTATAAAATATCGTACGCAGAAAAGACTACGTATTTCTTCGAATTATCATTTTTGTTTCCGCCGCGATTTTTCTTTTTGTTCATGTGATTTCTGCAAACACTGTCGGTCCTCCAATGACCCACCTCATGAAACGAATGACATTTCGATTTTGTCTTTCGGGCTTTCAACGGAATCTTCCGATTATTACCAGTTTTATGTTGTGTGCTAAAAGCCGCTCCACCAGCAACATGATGCTCTAAGTCACGACTCGCTTTACTCAGCTGATCTTCCTCTAACTGTAGTTTTGCTAACAGTGTATCCATAGTACGGCACTCTTTAATGTTATACCAGAGCGTTCGAAAATTCTGGAATTTTGGTGTCAAGTTGCTCACAATTCGGCATATTCCATGATGTCTTTTGCTGACTTGCAGTCCAAAACATGTAGACTTCGCTCGGAATTGATCGACGCAAACAAAATTACCATTTCCTTGCCATATTCTTGCCATCACGCTATGTGTAACGTTTGAATTTCTCGACATCACTTGTAGCAGATTTTGCATCCGTACCGTCCACCAAATCAATCCAATGTATACATGGCCATATATTTTCCATTTAAGTGAAAAACTCATACAAACATAATTTGCATGAATTTTTCCCTTAAATGAAAAATATGAACGTGGCAAATTTATGTGATAGTATTACGTATGTAGTAGAATCACATAACACTATTCCATAAATAGGCACGCAAACGGAAGACCACTCTACCCTGCGAGAGCACCTGTAAACATACTAAGAAGGGGTGAGCTCACCCTATGGCTAACTCATTATAGTTTAGGGGCCAGCCAACGTGGCGGGTCCCATACCCGGTCAGGTCCAAATGAAAAGGAAAGACCGAAGGTACAGTTAATAATTCATCTGTTCATTCTGTTGTTCTTATTGTTATACATATAAAATATCAGAAACCATGAAAGTTACATGTAGCGATGTGCAAAAACGAGGGGAACCAAAGTAGTACTGAATGATGTGCAAAAGAAAAGAACTAAAATTATACGTAATGATATGTAAGCAAAGAACAAAATTTCTAATTAATGATGTGCAAAAGAAAATTAAATTATAATTTATGATATGCAAAAATAAAAGAAATCAATAGAGCACTCACCACCATCTTCGACTTGCGCCCGTAGATGATGTGGGTGATGCCTGAAACTTTATGGGTGTGTGTTATAATTTTACTTAACATTCTAATTCGTTACACTAGATTTTTACTTTGATTCGTTAATTTTACTTTCTTTAACTTTGTTGATATTAGTTGTAGCGGATGATGACGATAAGGATTCAGCTTCGATTAACTTGCTCCAGTTCAATTTGAATTCTGAGGACATCTAAACATGGGGTGAAAATGATGTTTAATGGAGGCTACTTATCTCCCCCAACGATTGAGTTACAATTTCAACTTTTCAAAGGCAATTAATTTATTATCTTCATTAAATTTAAATACCATGGCGATCCAAAACCGTTCTTTTATAAGCTGAATTATCCAGGCAAAAGGAAATTAAAATTTCAAAACATGTACAAATAAAATCATAACGTGTACATATTAAATTGTCTTAATTCTTTACGAACGCGACGGATACAAAATGTTGTACAAATACTTCGAACTCTGTTGCTTTTGTCGAAAAGAACTTTCAAGTAATCAAAGACTGGATCTGTTTGCAACGAGTCCAATATCATTTTCCATTGCTACGTCGGTCACTCTGTTGTTTTCGGATTTCATGTTCTTCTGCTCAAACTTTTTCGCTTGTCCTAACATTTTCTGATGAATCTCCTTTGCATTCCGTTGCTGTGACGACACACAGATTTACAAGCATTGACATTTCCCAGCTGCCGAGCCAAATCGAATTTTACATTTTGTTGTCAATTTTACGAGCGGCGTGAATTCACCGATACTTGAATAATATTTGAATGTACGCAAAGGCATATTTGCCTGCTCCACAATTCCACAACAAAATTCTCTTCACGCACAACTGTTTAAAATCCAGCGACAAACAAATGCTCCTCCAATATCTACCCGTTGCCGGCGCGGTTCTCGTGGTGTGTGCTCTGTGTGGCGATCCATCTCAGACTTCCCCTCTTTCTTCAACGTGCGATCTTTTTGATTTGAAAAGAGAAATCAAAATCAGCGACACATTTGGGCAAACAAAAGCCAGATCAAGTTTATATTCATACACACAGGTTTTGGGACGGACAAGGATTGAAAGAGTCTCGAATTATCTGCCGTTTGTTTTCAGAATAATCAAATATTAACGCAGTCGTTCATGGTAACAGATTAAAAGAGAAAGATATCAAACTTCGTTGAATTATGAAATTGGTTTGGGTGAACTTTGGTATACGGATGATGATCTCGAACATCAAAGCCGTGTTCTGTACGACTTTCTTCAAACTTTGTAGCACGAAAATTCAAGGAAAACTATTTATACGATGATCCGGCAACGCACAGACGATGTAGAAATACTGCAACTGTGTTTAGTCTAAGTAATTTATCCTAAATACTATCGTAAACAGCACTTTTTCTTTTCTTTTAAACTCCGCTTGCCGGTACGGTTCTCTCAACGTGCGCAATACGTGGCAATCAGAAGCAGATTCCTCGTTTTGTTGCCAATCGTCAACTTACGGCATCTGTCGCACCGGTAGTTCACGAGCACAGTTCATCCGTCTATATAAATTGCCTTCGGCAATGCAATTCGTGGATAAGCTGCGTGAAAAGGTGCTGCCGTGTCCGAATAATTAAATTTTTCAAATCTGCAATTAAAATTTGGATCAGTATTATGGCGGTTTTCGAGCAGTTTGTTTAGGCGTTGTTGTTTACTACAAATTGGCTCCTCGGTATGTACCGACGTCAAGCATGCTCGAAGCTCATCTTTGTAGGATCAGAACATGGTCGATCTGGTTTTGTATATTGCCATTCGATAATACCCAGCTCATTTTATGTATGCATCGATGCGGGAAGCAAGTTGAGCGTATGACTAGATTTCTGCTACATGCAAAGTCAATCAGGCGCTGCCCGCTGTCATCATGGAGGCTATATTCTCCAGTCATTCCCCGATGAGATAGCTCATTACCAACCTTAGCGTTGAAATCATCTAGAATTATTTTTGCATCGTTTGTAGGAAATGAGTTGACTAGTCTTTCCATGTGATTATAGAACGTTTTATTCGTTCTTTTCTTCTGTCGGGGCGTGTACGTATATCAGCCAAACTTGAAGAATTTCGCTTTTATATGGATCGCACACAATCGTCCACTGACTACCTTAAAATCAACCATGTGCGATTTGAAATCGGTATTCCATTAAAAATAATTAAGGCTAAAATTTGAAGGATTATATTGTAAAATAAACAGCTTTTTGGAAATAATGCAAGCACGTTCGAATTAGTGTTTACTATCGTTTATTTCCTTAAATTATATAAAAGTAGCGTTGCGTTTTTATCGTATTCGTTGGAGGTCTAATGATCGACTGACTGGTTTCTCTTAGCAACTCGCCTTCCACATAAAGTTTCCGTGTGTGTGTGCTGTGTCGCATTGTACATTGACGGTCTGGCTGCCAAACAATGTGCTCCGATGTGTGTGGTTGGCGTCGTTCTCCCAGCAACGCCTAAAACGTTCGTCGTCACACTAGTCCCTCCCGAGTGACATTGGTGAGGGAGTAAAATATCATGATCTGTATGGTGCCTCGAACATATATGCTTTTTGCTTGCTGGGTACGTTATTGTTCCTGCGAGCGGCGTATTGATTGGTGTTGGGTGATGCTTTACATACACACGAGACGATCGCTGCGAGGTCGTTTGCAAGTATTTATGAGCAGAAATAACCTGTTTGGTTGTCGCCTGGCTTCAGGCTGGCTGCGTAGCTACTGACGTATAGGGTGTCGAATTTACGCTTATCGGCTCCGATGTATGATCGCGAGGATATTCGTCTGCTGAAGCTTCAATGGACGCGGGTTTGAGGCGCTCCGTCGACACGTTGACTGTAAGATGTGGTCCTGTATACGGTAGCGAAAGTGGCTTGCGAACGGCATCGACGCGCATAAGAAAATGTGTGCATGTACTCAGCTTTTTGTTGATGAAAACTGGTCTGTCGCCATGACGATGTGTGCACGGGCCTGATTGATGACATAACATCTCGAAGGTGAAAAATAAAATCAAGCTGGCTGACGGAGGGACTGCTAGGGCTGGCGAGTTCTCCCGGAATGGACAGTGTAGTACCGTATCGCAACTCTGCGCACGAGGCCTGTAATTCTTCCTTAAAGCTGGTGCGCAATCCCAGTAAAACGGTGGGAAGTATATCGGGCCAGGTAGAATTGTTAAAGTGACACATAATCACAGCTTTCAATGTCCAATGCCAGTGCTCGACTAATCCATTAGACGTCGGGTGATATGGTGATGTCCTGTTTTTCGTACTTCCAATAAACGCAGCCAGGGCTTTAAACAGTGCCGATTCAAACAGAGTACCTTGATCGGTGGTGATTGTTTGAGGCGTGCGAAAATGCGCAACCCAATTGTTAAACAATGTTTTTGCGACGGTAGCTGCGGTTTGGTCCGCAATGGGGAATGCCTCTGGCCACCTAGGGAATCGGTCGATGACTGTCAAGCAATATTTACAACACTACGACGGAACCAGTGGCCCCACGATATCGATGTGGATATGTTGAAAGCGAGCATCGGGTATTGGAAAAGGCAGTGCTGGGTTCTTTTGATGACGTGCAATTTTGGAGCGCTGGCATGGAACGCATGAACGAGCCCAAACATTGACGTCCTTCTTCATGTTTGTCCAAACGTATTTCTGAGCTATAGCCTTGCCTGGGACACGAGCACTGGGATGCGCTAGCTGATGAAACATGTCAAATACTTTCCTTCGTAACGTCAGCAGAACGAAGGGGCTTAATCGTTGCAGTGACTTGTCGTACACTATTCCATCACTTGAGCCTGTAGGCTTGCGGACAAGTTTTAGGGATGTAGTGTTGAACCAAGTAGTCCTTGCAGTTCGACATCTCATTCTTGCTCTTTCATCAGTTCGGATTCGTCGATTACTGTGGACATCGTAATATCTTCCAGTCGCGAGAGCGCATCGGCGACATCATTAGTTGCGCCCGCGATAAAGCGGATATCTGTTAAAAACTGTGAAATATAATCGAGGTGTCTGATTTGGCGCGGCGACGCTTTGCTTGAAGATTGAGCGAATGCATACGTTAGCGGTTTGTGATCTGTGAGGATGTAGAAACTATTGCCTTCTAAAAAGTGCTGAAAATGTCTGATGCTGGAATATATAGCTAGAAATTCGCGATCGTATACACTATATTTACTTTCGGGAGCGGAAACTTCTTCTGGAAAAATGTCTGAGAGGTTCATTGGCTCGAAAGTGAACTAATAGAACAGCATTAGCGAGACTGTTTTTACAGTTTATGAATGCATTGCTAGTTTCTGGGGTCCATTCGATGACGGTTTTGTATTTTTTTTTAACATCCAGCACACAGTCGTTGAGTGAAGCCTGTAGTTCCGCAGCATTGCGAACAACCCGCCTGTAGAAATTTATTTGTCCTAAAAACCGTCGAAGCTCCTTAACCATAGTTGGTTGTTTAAAGTTTCGAATGGCGTACACACGTGACTTTGGGAGAATTATACCTTTGTTGTCGATAGCGTGCCCCAAATACTCTAACCGGCTGACTCCCAGTTCGCATTTGGCTAAATTGACGTTTGGAAGGTCGACAAAATCCATTGTCAAGCAGGAATTGAAATTCTTGCCGTGCCACTTGTAGCTTTTCCTGATTTACTCGCCGAGGCCGGTCTGCCACTGGGGGGCCTGTCGTTGTAATATAATGCTTCGTGCCATGAGTCGGAGCATGTGCAGCTATTGCAGGGTTAGTGAGTCCTGGAAACTCTCTGAGGAGTGAGGCATACGTTAAAGTTGCATTCATGGTAGAAATCTCTTTTTGGTTGTACTCCTTGACTTTTCCTTTAGCAGATGCGTTCTTACTGGGATCTGATAATTTGCCATTTTTGAGATCTACCACCAGCCCGAAATGCCGAATAAAGTCTGCGCCTAGAATAGGTCGTGATACTTTGGCCACGGTGAATCGCCACTGGAAAATTTGCGGTAGACCCAAAGAGAGGGTTAGAGCTCGGTCATTGTATGTGTCGATAGTAGTTCCGTTCGCTGCCAATAATTTGAAGGCTGACGATGAATGAGTGGGGTGCTTCCGAGA
This sequence comes from Odontomyia ornata, assembly GCA_963969285.1. Classification (NCBI taxonomy): domain Eukaryota; kingdom Metazoa; phylum Arthropoda; class Insecta; order Diptera; family Stratiomyidae; genus Odontomyia; species Odontomyia ornata. Next base: position 332,142,344 of record OZ017739.1, read on the forward strand.
TACTGGAACGACAGATATGTCTGCTCCCGTATCGATGAGGAATCTCAGTTTTGTTTTATTGTCAAAAATTTCGAGGCGACTTTTGGATGTGCTATCGCCTGTTAGGCTTGTCCAAACAATCAACTTTCGTCATCAAATATTGTTCCTTACATTAAAATCATTCCGATGATAATCAATTCCTATGTCTGGAATTGTTCCTGCACGCGCAATCGTAAATTCATCTTGAACCACTGGTCCCACAAGAAGCAAATTGTTAAGGGATACATTGCTTGACGTTTTACACGAGCCTCGAAAACGACACGTAACTTTGTCGTTGTGCTAGTAGGTTTCAGCACACAATGGTGGGGCAGAAAGTAATGTACCTTTGGAATCCTGGCTGGATCAATTTGTTCCATGTGCTTTAGTGCAATCAACTCGTCCATGACGTCTTCATATTGACGCTTAAGCTCGGGATGACGTTCCAAACGGCGCTCTTGGCTTAATAATCGTCTTATTGCGACTTGTTTCGATTCCCCAAGAGAATCAGGTGAGTCAGAAAATGGAAGTTTGACTTCAAATTTTCCCTCTGAGCCTTTTCGAATTGTCTTCAGAAAGTGCTCTTCACATTTCCTCTCTGCGTCTGACATGGCCGACGTTTTGGTTTCGACTTCTTCCAACTCCCAAAAGCGTTTCAATTGTTCTTCAATGGAGCTGGAGGCAATATTGCAAACAGTTGAGAGTGGGAGCTGTGTTGTTTTCAATTTTCCTAAAACGATCCAACCGAGAACGGAATTCTGTAGCGTAGGGAGATCAGCGGAAAGTTTTATCTTCTCTGAAGACATCAAGTCGGCGTTAATCTCGGCACCTATTAAAATTTCAATCCTTTTGGAAGTATTAAAGTCGGGATCGGCTAGATGTATGTTTGCTGGTATGGGCCATGAATTCGTACTGCAAATCTGGTCCGGTTGGTATGAAGTTATTTCTGGCAATATTACAAATTCAAGTGCAGCAGAGAAGTTGCTGACTTGGGATTGGATAGTAAGACTCATTCTCCCTTTACTGTGCAGTTTTGAACTTCCTATTCCACAGATATCAATATGTTTATCAACTCGTCGAAATCCAAGTTGTTTAAAAAGTCGCTCAGAGATAAAAATTCAGCTGCGATCCTGAGTCTAGAATTGCTCTGCAAATAACGAATTGCCCGTACTTGTCCTTAATTTTAATGGATGCAGTGCCAAGGAATACATAGTGTTGCACTTTTTGTTGGCTTGAGGCTGAATGACTCATGCTGATTTCGTTTGCTATGGTAGGTGTCACTGGCTCAGTTTCAAAGTGAATCAATGTATGATGTCGCTTGTTACATTTCATGCATGATCCAGAGCTGCAATCCTTACGTGTATGACCTTTCTGAAGACAGTTGATGCAACACTGTAGTCTTTTGACCGTGCTGAACCTGTCTTTCATGGTCATTTGCAAAAATTTCTGGCATTGCCGTAGATTCTTGTATTCCTTTTTGCAGAGTTGGCACAGTTGTTTCTCCTTTGCGGTTAAAAGAGCGGCGGGCCTTTTGTCACCTTTAGGTTTCATCGCAGAATCCCCTAGACCCTCCAACATCTGGAATCTTGCTTCGATGAAAGCCAGTAACGTAGAAAGTGGTTGAACTTTCCGAGGATCGGGAAGTGACTGCTCGAATAGCCGATGGGTTTCTTTGTCCACCTTCTGAAGACACATGTGGACAATTAATGGATCCCAACTGCTTGTATCAATTCCAAGATTCCTGATACCCAGCAGTGTCTCATTCACTGTGTCATGAAGTCGTTTGAGAGAGGCACCAGAGTCTCGAGCAGCCACAGGAACATTTAACATGCTGTTGAGAAACGCAGCTACTATCATCCGTTGATTGTCATAACGTGTCCTAAGAATTTGCCATGCTGTGGCATAATTTTGCTCGGAAGGCTGAAGATGTTGGATCAATCTACCAGCTTCGCCAGCAAGGTTGTCCTTCAAATAGAACATTTTCTGCACACTTGGAAGATTCTGACTGTCTACTAGTTGTGTGAAGAGCTCTGCAAACGAAGGCCACTTGATATAATCGCCATCGAAAGTTGGTATAACAACCTTATTGCTGCTGACCCTTGCCTTGCCTCCGTACCTGATGGCTGTATGTTCTGCATGTCCAACTCCATAAGCTTAACAACCGTTGCATTGTAGTTGTCTTCCAGCATGCTGAATCGCGAGGCGTCATAGGGTGTGTTTTCAGCAACCAATGTGTGATGATTGCATGCTATTTATGTCCAATAACCACGCATACTCGAGAGATGCTGTTGGTAGAATTCGTGAGAGCGGGCAGAAAGATTCTCCAAATCCTTTGAGACAGTAGCCATCACCCTTTCCAGTGATGATATTAAAGACTCCTGAATGACGAGCCTTTTACGGACCTATTGTGCATCTCCTCCGGGGGGCGAAGATGTGGTTGAATCAAGGCCAACAGCGGAACTGTTGACTACCTTTGCTTCCTCAAGACCATCCTCCAGCTCACCTTTGAGCTCCTCATACACGTCTCGGACTTGGCCAAAGAAATCTTCCTCAAAATATTGATGATCTGCTTGCCTTGAACGAAAACTTTGCAATTCTGCATCTCGCTTGACGAATTTCTCCCACTGCGTGTTTAATTTGTTGATTCGATTCTCGAAGTATCGCACAGTCTTCCTTGATTTCGAATCCTTGTAGAAATTCACCAACATCCGTTCAAAAATTTTTCCCGCAGATGATTGGTCCAACAGCAGCTTCTCCATATCTAAATGATCAAAAGTTTAGTCTGGGGTCACCAAAAAATGTTACCTTTCTAATAAGAACAACTGCTTCTTCTGATAACAACTTTAATAATAATAAAATGACAATTTTCATGATTTTTAAGTACAATATTTTTGCTTTACAAAGCAAATTATTTATCATATATTTCTTATGAACTTTTACTGCACGCGCTTTATGGTCAGCAAAAATGATCCGCAAATTTCGGTAAGTGATTCGCGCGTGTAAAGAAAATATGCAAAAACAGGAAATCAATGTTCCAATTACATTTAGAGTTATTCTATGAGATAGGTAAAAAATGAATTTACGATTGCGCGTGCAGGAACAATTGCAGACATAGGAATTGAATATCATCGGAATGATTTTAATGTAAAGAACAATATTTGATGAAGAAAGTTGATTGTTTGGACAGGGCTAGTGGCTCGATTCGTTTCCCGCCTGCCGCTTGAAGAATACACATGGCGGTCTGTAACGCTTTGCTTTGGCGCCGAATCGCTGGTGGTAGAAGCAAATTTGACTTACCTGGGACGGAGTAGCCGATTGGTATGATGAGTGGCACGAACTACACGTGGAAGCGACGCTTTGTCTTGAAAGCGCTAGAATTCGGCTAAGCTCTGCTCTCATCTCCGCAATACTTTTCGCTAATTGCTCATTGAGTGTGAGGTTGCACTATTTTAAATGCATGCTACGTCTGAGGCGGCGACACTAGTTACTCGATCCGCAGCTGCTGCCAGTACTTCTAAATGATCGCTATCATTAGCCGCCAGAATGGCTCGCACATTGAGTGGCAGTCGCTGTAGCCAGTGTTTTTAAGAATTGGTCTGAAATAGACTTGCCTGCCACGCACTATAATCGGCGCAAGAACTGGGAGGGTCGGAGGTCTTCCATCTCCATGTCAAACAACAACTGGCGCGTTCTCTTCTCGTCCGAAACTCCGAACGTAGCCAAAAGCCTTTTTTTTAACGCGTCATACTTGGCGGATTCAGGCGGCGATTCAATAATATCGGCGACATGCAGTAATGTCTGCATTTCCAATTCCGCAATACCCTGTCGAAACGGGCCGCGTCAGTATTCACTTTGTGTAGGCGAAATAGGGCTTCGATGCGCGCGAACCAAAGGTCTGGTTTGCTATACCAAAAGGGTGGCAACTTGAACGTAACAGCACTAACTTGCGCGTCATTTTCCACTGTCATGGACGTGCTGGGGGTTTGCACTTCACATCGTCGGGTCACCAATTTAGGAAATAATGCAAGCACGGTCGGATTATAGTTTACTATCGTTTATTTCCTAAATTATATAAAAGTAACAAAAGATTCGCGTCGCGTTTTTATCGTATTCATTGGAAGTCTAATGATCGACTGACTGGTTTCTCTTAGCAACTCGACTTCCACATAAAGTTTCCGCGTGTGTGTGCTGCGTCGCATTGTACATTGACGGCCTGGCTGCCACATAATGTGCTTCGATGTCTGTGGTTGGCGTTGTTCTCCCAACAACGCTGAAACTTTCATTGCCACAAGCTCATAAAACAAAAAATAGAATGCTTAAAAGTAGTTACAGTAGAATATTTAAAGTAGATTTTATTATATACTTATAATAATATAAATTATTGTTGAGTAATGAAAGTCATAAATTGTGGGAAATTCTTTTATTAAAAAGCATTGGTAATAGATTGCATTAACAATTAACGTTTAGCAAAAAAAAAATGAAACTCAATTCTACAAAAAAACCCGAGATTTAAATCGTGAATATATGTACTTATTGCCATTGAAAACAAACGCCTTATTCAATCCCATATGCGAGCGCAAATAGAGGGTAATTTCGCTTAAATAATTTTTTATTCTGAGTCGCATATTGGCTGTTAATTGCCAATAACAAAGAAAAGAATACCCAAAACTACAGGAAATAATTTTCAGATTTATTCATGTTTGAACAACAAAAAAAGCAATGCCGATTCGACTTTTGCATGTTTAACCTTCGAAATCACCTCTCATTAATTGAAAATTATTGTTTACTTCGTTGCCAAAAGCATTCAAACATTTACATGCAAAAAGTCAATAAAAGTCCCCTTATGGGATATAATAACAATATTAATTAAACTACATACCACTCTTTTGTTTCAAACGTATTTCGTGCTTGTTTTCATTGTTCATACTCGTATAATCGAAAATACAAAGATTAAATGGAAATTTTTTCAATTTTCAGATATGGTGGTGCTCAGGCTTGCACGTTTTGTGCAATTACATCGCTCAGCATGGAAATGGAGTACGATGGTACAGCCAATATCTACACGTATGCCAAACTATACCATAACAAGCGACCAGGTGTGTGGACATCAAGCGAGGATATTCGTCAAATTTACAACATCCTGTCCTATATGCCAACCAACCTTCAACTTCTGAAACGCACGGCTCTTCGCACGGAATTCGAAGACATAACGACGGCAACTCCCGATCTCTATAGTAAAATTTGTAGTAATGGTAATATAAGTAGTACATTAAATTCGAATACAATACATAATACTAATCTTACTGCTGCTACAACTCCCAATTCGAACGGTGATACAGTTGGCATTCAAATAACGAGCGATGATAACGATGAGCTTTCGGTTGTAGTCGGTAGTGGTAATGAGGGCGTGAAGGATGCTCAGAAGCTCGACATTGTCGGTTAAACCATGATCCATTCTACGATCACGTTTTGTATATAGCTTTATTGCATGTAAAATGAAAAGGAACTATATTTAATAGAACATTAAATGTAATTACTGATAGTTAATTTTGTGCAAACACATTCAAAACGACAAACTTCAAGTCACACACAAACACAAATGATATTCAATATGGAGATATAGTTTATAAAATCAATATTTCTTTCGGAAATGTAACTAACTACGAATGTAATATTACGCATAAATAGAAATTTATTGTGAACTTTAATTTAGGCAAAGTATTGGAGAGACAAAGCAAAAACCTAAATGAAAATGTAATGAAAAAAAAGAAAAAACAAAACATAAAAATGAAAAGTGAGAAAATACAGAATTTTGCTTGCCGTGGTGTCTGTTTTTGCGTATCTATTTTTTGTATAAATGAAATTGTGTGCATGAGTTTGTATGTTTGAGTGCTTTTTTGTGATTTCTACTATTATTCTATAATATGTAATTATACGATTAAGATTAAAGAGTAAATAATAAAGTTAGTAGAAAATGCAAAGTAAAATAGAGTAATGAGCCGGGTTCTGCTGGAATTCGAGTTGCAGAGTCGAGAGTTATGGCAAATTTAAAAAGTAAATTGATCAAGATGTTGATAAAAATACTCTATATTTGAAGACTGGTTTTGTACACACTTTTTACAAACACAATTATATTATGAAGTACTATACTCGATATATTTTAATCTAACTTCAATAATCTTCCTTTTTATTATTGTTGTTATAACTATTATTATTAAACATTTCTATTCGTATTCTATTCAAAATATATATAATTGTATTGCAGTGCGTTTTTGATGATAGTTATACAGACCACGAAATAATTGCGATTGACTTCATAGTTACAATCAGTATCAATCGAGTATGTTTAAGGTTCTCTACCCTATGTTGCATTCCTTTTCACACTCAATGCACGACATTGACCACTTCTAATTCTTATACAATTTTGTATTTTCTAAAACTTCTCACAAAAATTTTAATGAAAAATACAAATAAATGTGGCTTTAAGGTTGTGAAGTCAAATTATCACTTAAAATTTATAACTAATGCTAATAATTAATGCTTTTTGACACTTTAAACCAGTTTCAACTTTCCTACCTTTGTTATATAACAACAACTTGTAACATCACACTCCATTAAATTTGTTACCTAACCACACAATAACTCGTTCAAATATGTCGTGCATTCACTTCACTACAATAAGATATCAAGTACAATATTTGTTAGCCATATTAGATTTAAAAATAATTCCTTAAAGTACTAAATCACTCAAACCATTCCCTTCACTCAAATGAACTCTATGAAGCCAATCACAATTTCCTTTACCGTTCAAAACTTTTCTCCATTGAAACTTGAAATTAATTTAAAATTTTTACTTGGATTATAACGCGATTAGTGAAATGTGATTAAAGTCAAAGAAAATATAAGAGGCGCCTAATAAAAAAAAAGTAGCTAAAGAAAAATAAACAGTTGTAAATTACACATTAATAAAACTCGTTTCAAAATTTTTAGCCGTCTTATGCTTTGTATAGAAAGTTTCTTACATCCGGTTAATTGACGTTAATTTCATTAAAGTATTAAAATATTTAAAGTTGTGCTTTCCAACATAGATTATCAGTTAATATGCTTCCAATATGCTGAATGTATTTCAAACTGAAGCTATTTGTTTTCTATGATTTTGAATTTTAATGTTAAAATCCCTTGAACACTCATTAAAATAGAAAAATATAAATAAACACCGGAACAAGTAGGTTACAATAAAAGTAAAATCAATGCAGATAAGGAAAAACAAAAGTATTAGTATTTTCTAACCATTCTATAGGTACATGCGTATTTATAAAACAAACGTAAACAATAGAATTTCGCAACAGGAAACGATCAATATATACAATTTGCATAATTTTACCAATATCCGATCATAAAAATAATTAACTAACGGGCATAATCTAATACACGAAAGAAAACGAAAATAAAAATAGAAGATTGTAAATCATTCGATTGGAAAAAAAGAATACAAAATAAAATCGACGAATGACTATCATTCGACGTGTACTTGAAAAATAATAGCAAGATATAAAATAAATTCTATATGTATACAAGATGCAATGAATGCGAATGAAGAAACAAAAAAGAACAGAAATTTATATATGTTGAAATTTAATTATAGATATATATAATTAAATAAATTAAACAACAACAGCCACAACAAATAAATTGGGTCAAGTATTTTAGACGATATTAGAAATACAGATACGTTCGTATAGGGATTGATTTCGATTGAAATTTTCTTTATGCAAAAGTAGACAGTCGGATATGTGTACACAAAAACAAAACAAATTTTAAGTCAAATAGAAGTTAATCGGATATGTATGTAATTAAGCGACAAAAATTATTATATATATATAAAAATAAAAAACCAGATGATATACAATTGTGAGATACTGTTTTATTTTGATCAAGTTTTCAAAGTATTTCCTGCAAGTCACTCGCGATAGGCTTCAGTTAAAGAAGATATGTATTGTATACAGGTGGTTTGAACAAAATCGCAAAGAGAGTCAGTATTAACATATTATCACAGTGTACAAAGCAAAGAATGAATGGTAAGTATCAGTAACTTTCTTTAAAATGGAGATCACCGTAAGAACTATTGAAAACCTCCTAGATACCTCTTTTGCATAAAACATTGTTTAATTTGCCCTTTCAACTTGATTATGCAGTTGTAATGGAGTCATTTGAATATAATTAATTCACCTTTAACTGTATTAATGGTTACTCTTCATTTAGCATCATTTTATGGTCAGAAATCTCTAATAACTATTGAGTTCTGGCAAAACGCATATTATCCTCAAAAGATCACACCAATAAGTTATCAGTGCAGAGGTTCGGTTCGGACCATAAAGTTGTTGGTAGAATAAAGTTAATGTTTTTGTAATGTTTGTGCTATATATTTTCCCTTATCAGGGCTCGTTACATATTCAATTGTTTACGTAATAACACAGCACACTAAATTTATTCTATTCTATTCTTCAAACATCATTGAGTGATTTATTCATATCACCAATTGTTCTCTAATCAATGCGTCTCATTAACGCATACTGGATGTCCAATAGTTGCTAGCATTGCGGTCTCGTGGGGCGGGTTCTTTTCCCTAGCTTGGTACAAAAGAAATTTCACATCCACAAATTTCAAGGTAATTGAAATCGGCCGAAGTCAAGCCTAAGGTAACCTACTAAGGGTTAAAAATTGCTAACTCAGATGACATACCGGGCCTGGAGAAACAGACAGACTTAAGAGGACTTTGTCATTAGCGACGATACTTAGGGCCTACAAATAAGAGTGGGGCATCCAGGTGGAAGCGGCGCCGCCCCCCCTGCTAGATCAAGATCCAATGTAAGCATGACCATATATTTTCCACTTAAGTGAAAACCTCATACAAACATAATTTGCATGCATTTTTCCCTTAAACGAAAAACATAAACGTGGCAAATTTATGTTATAGTATTATGTGAGGGAATCACATAACCCTATACGATAAATAGGCACGCGAGCGGAAGGCCACCTTACCCTGCAAGAGCATCTGTAAACGCATTGAAAGGGGTGAGCTCACCCGATGGCTAGCTCATTATAGTGGAGGAACGAGCCAACGTGGCGAGTCCCATACCCGGTCCGATTCAAAAAAAACCAAACGGAAAGACCAAGTTTATAATTGATTTATTTGTGCATTTTATTTCTTTCCTTTATAAACCAGACAAACTATTCCAAATTTTAATATTTATGTACTTTCAACTTAATGGACAGGAAACTATTTATTAATAATGTTCCCGAAACGAAATCAGAAATTTATTATTTTTCATTCTTCTGGACTAATGTACGTCCATTAACACACAAATATTACCAAAAAAGTTTAATTAATTTTCAAAAAAATATTGCTTTTAATAAAAAATTTAACTATTATATCAAAATTCAACTCATAATTCACAATAATTCAGTATTACCGAAAAATATTTTGCCAATTACCGAAAAATTCAACTACTATCACAAAAATTTTAGCTTTTAATAATACTTACCCATCATCCGCCACGAGCGCTCGTTGATGGTGTGGGCTAATTACAATAATGCTATGTTTTTAATTTTTAATTGACAAAATAGACACATTTATACTTGTTAATTTTTTTTTTAAATAAAGAACTATGCACAGTTACACATTAATTTTTGTTTCCTTTTTGTTTAAATTGAAAAATTTTACACATTTATTTGTTATGGTTGTTGCTAGACGATTTTGCTGGATATGTACGTTCGTTCGTTTACTGACAATAAATTCGCCCAAAATCGCTCGTAAAACCTCGGATCAAAATGTATGCACCATTTTATCACGGTTACGGAGATCCACAAAATATATTCATAGCATTTAACAATGCAGGCGCTCTGTGTGGTATTTCTGCAACGCGACCGTCATTGGCTGCTACAATCAGGCATACTCGCGGCTATGACGTAAAGCGGGCCGAGCTTTGCGATTGTATGTCAACATACGAAAACTAGATTAACTCCGTTTGATAATTCATGAGAACACTGTTTTACGTCTCGTTGAAGTAAAGTTATTTAGTAGATATCGTTAACAAATTTCTGAGGAAAAAATCACGGCCCGAATGATGGCGGCATCTCAAATAAAGCACACATCGTCAATATGCAAATGAGCCGATCAGAAGCAGGCTATTAAAATGTTCGCAGTATCTTTCCCTCATCTAAACACGGCCTCAAGACAATTTCTTTCGCGGACTACTACGGGTTCAAACAATTTTCTTTACAAAGGAACTGCTCCTGGCAATAAATGGCTTTTAGGGGCCAGAATCTGCACTCTTTTTGGTCTATCCCAAATCAACTTATTTCGAATCGCGCCGCACGTCACTTGACAAAACACCAACTTCGGACTTGATATTGTGCCTGTACGAGGCAAAAGTGAATTCACTTACGTATTGTTTTAAAGCGGCCTTCCGGCAATATTTTATTAACGCTTTACAATTTTAAGCACAGCAGGAAATAAGTAATTTTTCGCTTGCCGGTGCGGTTCTCGCGGCGTGCGCTCTGTCTCGCGATCGAAAGTAGACCCTCCAGATCCACCGAAACAGATCTGCTTCTTTGGTTGTCCGTCGTCCACCGTACTGTAACACCGCAATGGTGGTTGGTGACGAGCCTCTTGCTCATCCACTCTAGATTGCATTGGGCAATGCAATTCGTGGATGAGTTGCATTATATGTCCGAATTTTAAACTGCAGATTTGAATTATTAAATTATTAGATTATAATGTAGAAAAGTTTAAATAATAATAAAAAAAAATATCATATAGAATATAAATGTAAGAAAATTTTAAATTTAATATATAAAAAAAAATAATATAAAATTTATATTTATAATAAAAATAGTTTTTTTTTATAAATGTTATAATTTATAGAACTACTCGTATAATTTTGAATAATTAAATTTTCAAATCTGCAATCAAAATTTAGATCAGTGTTATCCCGGTTTTCGAGCAGTTTGCTTAGGCGACTGCTCGATTACTACATCCATATATATCAAACTGCCTCCTCTTTATATCTGTTCGTCCCAAACAGAAACTGCTACATTCCGCCGACCATATGTAATGTCGTTCATCAGGGGCTCCAGGGGGAAATCCAATCCAACTTCTCATCGATTTAAGACGTGAAGTCTTGAGGCGCATCAACGAACTGTCCCTCTTAAGGGCTACAGTCTCTAATCCGAATTGACTGCTTGATAGCCAACTAATTCGAATAGGAATTTCAATCTTAGGTCATAACGCGAGTAGACTACGCTCGAATACCATTTTCCAGCCACAGATTCGAATTGCCCGTTTCAAAACGCCTTCAATAACTTTTCGATACTTCTAATCTACTATACCGATTCCCTTTCAAGTCTCTCAACAAATCACCAAGAACAACAAGGACTGACGCGCGCGTTCGCGATCTGCATCCCGACGCGGTGCCAGACATAAGCCACTCTAATTCTAACCAAAATATTCTACGCTAAGTAAAAGCGTCAAACTACAAATTAAGTTACAGAATATCTGATGCGGCTTCTGAGGGATCGAAGGCTATTTTGTGGCACAAAACAGGGCCAACGAAGGATGAGAGTTATAACGGGTGTTATGCAGGGATCAATCCTTGGTCCAGGCCTGTGGAACGTGCCTTATGACGGGCTACTGAGACTGGAGATACCAGATGAAACGCGCTTGATTGGCTATGCGAATGTTGTTGTGGCTCTAGTCGCTGAACGCACCGTTGAACAAGCGCTACGTATGCTAATGCGCCAAGTGAGAGACTGGATGACTACTTGTAGGTTGAGTCTAGCACTTGAGAAAACCAAAGTGGTCATCTTGACAAAGAAGAGAATCCCTAGAGTAAGGATGATTAGTATTGGAGACGCACTAAACGTACCGAAGGCAGCGGTAAAGTACCTGGGGCTACTGATCGATTCGAAGATGAGTTTCTTTGAGCAAATCAGGGCGACGCCCAAGAAGGCTGCTTCGGGCGTATCGGACCTGAGTCAACTAATGGCCAACGTAGTGGGACCGGAGTCATCAGGAAGACACCGCTTGATGAGTGCTGTAGGGTCAGTGGTACGATCCGGAGTAGAAATATGTATGGGTAAGGATGTGTACCAAAAACACTTAGCACAGGTATAGAGAAGAGGAGTACTAAGGATTGCATCATCATATCCGACAGTCTCTGACTCGACGATGAGAGTTATTCCAGGCGTGATACCTATCGCCCACCTGGCTAGGGAGCTAGTCGACTACACGGCTCATCCCAGATCTGAGACCATGGCTAAATATTTAGAAGATATTGTGAGACAGACTTTTATCCGACCCAGCTTTTTAGCGAGCATGGTCGTTTTCAGTCATTCCCGTACAAAATTGGTAAGTCACGGTCTCCCGACTGTAAGCAAAGCCTGCTACGCAATTTTTTTTCTATGCGAAAAATGAAACAGCCTGTGACGTGACCTTTATAGGGAAACGGGAGAGCTAACCCGGGATAGTATAACGGCGGTGATGCTTGGATCCGTTGACAAATGGAACCGTGTGGGACATTATGTTCAGGCTGTCCTAAATGATAAAAAGGACTCAGAGCAGCCGGTGACGTCCAGGCTGGGGATCACTTGTCTGGCAATTCCTTTTCCAGGAGGAGGGATCCCCCACCTCGAAGGTACCTCATGAGGTAGTGAAACGAGATCTGGCTCGAAGTAATGTGTCAAACGGTTTCAGGCTAGGTACACAAATTGACAGGGGAAGTATTTAGTGGGTAGTCCAACCGCTCGCGAGTATGGGAACCCCACACTCAGTGTGTAAATGGCATTCACATCCCAACTGCAAAAAACAGTACAAATTACGTCATCGTGTGACCGAATCAAAAGCTATTACCTCCTACACGGGCAAGAAAGTTCAGGTTGGGGTCTACGGACCCTGGAAAGCTCGTCCGGAGACGGGCGCAGTCACCACTTGCTTTGCTTACAGGCCCCGATCGACATCGACAACTGGCGAATGAAAATCAATGCGCAGAAGTGCAAAATAATTTTGTTTCGGACAACGTTAAAGGGGGTCAGTCAAGACCTGAAACGTAATTGGATGGATTTCTACATCATGGCTGGCGAGTGTAGTTCAGAACGCGTTCCACATAAATCATATGTTCGACATCTCGGTGTTCATCGCGATCAGTATCTGTATTATACTGAACATGTCAAAATCATGCTCAGTAAGGCACTTAAAGTAGTCATGGCCCTTCGAAAGCTCTTTCATTCCAGATACATTGATCAGAAGGTCAGAATTATCTGTTAGAAGATCCTGGTTAGACCAGTTTTGACATATGGATATCAGATCTGGTACAACGAGAGTGCTAGTACAATGGAAAAATTAAGAGTTTTCGAAAGGAAATGTCTTCGTGCATGTACTGGTTTGTACAGAAATCCTGAGACGGATTGGAAGCATTATATATCGAATAGAAGAATTTATCGAACTTCTAAAGTGACAATAGTCGATAAATTCATATTGAAACTTATTCGGAATCATATCGCAAGATCTGTAACTGTGAGTGAAAATCCTTGGATTTCATAGCCATTCCACCCTACAGACGGGTATATTGCGACTTGCCCCGCTACTGGCTTCGTTTTGTCAGAAGCATTCGTGTATTTGGATTTTGATTCTGACGGCGTCCCAATCATACTATATATCACACATATAGACGGGCCACCGATAAGAAGATAAAATATCCTCCGAATGTGTGTTAACGAGATCAACAATTCCAATGGAGATACTCATTTGCTAGATGCGTTGAAACTGGTCGAGCTGAGACGGAGCAATCTAGATATTGGTGGCTAAATGACAATGTCTAAATTATTAGTGTTTCTTTCCAGTTTTTGTGTCTTTCGTTACCCAGTTTTTGAGTTTCAGCCAAAACTGACGTTAGATAGGAAGCCATATGGCAACAGCGCTTACTACCACACACATGACCATTAGAAGGCCAATTTTACTGGCTAACTTACATGGCCTTATATGAAGAATTGTGGAGGTGCCAACGAAAATTCGAGGTTTTGTACGGTTTAGAGACGGATTTCTACAGTGAAATCCAGATGGTCCTCGGAGAACACAATAGTGCTTCTAGTGAAGTGAAAATTATTTCAGTTCTTATACCCGTTTAGTTTTTATCGCCTTCCAAAGTGAATTTATAGGAGTTTGTTTACATCTCAACGCTGAGCTATCAGTCGAAGGTGCAAAACGTGTGCTTCATTTGCTCGTCTTGAAAAGTTTAGGAGTACAATAGGCTATACAAGGTGAATTTATAGCATGCACGGAATGCGTTCCGCACGTTTCTTATTCGGAAAATAGTACATATTACGAAATATAAGCATTTGCTAATGCCGTAGTTGCGTGACAGCTCCCGGAAGCTTGTCCATAGTAGGCCGACTAAAACATATGCAAATTGCTACCATATGGCTTCCTATCTAACGTCAGTTTTGGTTTCAGCTCATTATTGCTACATCTAGTATTGTTGTTTATTTGTGTTAAAAATTAGGAATAGGTTAGGTATATGGTATATGGTATGTTTAACGCTTGGGTTAGGAATATTGTGATAGTTTTTTAGTATAAGATAAAAATTTTTGATTGAATTTCATTAGAATTAGGTTATGACATATTAGGTGTAGGATTAAAGTTCACTGTTTTGTTAAAATTATAAATAATTTTGGAATAGATTTGGTTGATTTTTCCTGCTTTTTCCAATTGAATCATAAAACATATATTATAATAATTTTAATTAATTTGAATTTGCTATGGTTTCTTTTTTGATCAAATGTGCTTAACTGATAACGTATAAATTTAGAGAGCTATTTGGGCCATTAAGTTTTCGTATTATTATTGTTTGGAATTTGCTTTATATTCTTTTAAAATTTATAAGGATTAGTATTGAATAAAGCGCTTTTGACGAAGAAATCAAAAAGGGATTATTTCCGTTTTATGAACCAAGATTCATAATTATCCTGCTGAGGTAACGCGAACACTTTTCAATAATTCTCAAAAACTAAACATAAGTTTGTTATTCATTTCACTTTTCTTTGGCAAAATCTCATCTCAAATCAATACAAATTCACAATATCAAATAAACTAAAACCTACTTACAGATTTCCAACGTTTCGAAGAAAGGAGGCCCCCGATACGTTGACGGTTCGTGATATTTACCACTCCTCATACCTCAACTCTTCCTCCAAAGTCTTATTACGATCCGCCGGTTAGAAATTACGCAAAAAAAACTCCTTGAACCTCCCTTGCTAAACTCCACTTGTTGAGTGCCATGAAAACTCCTTGAATTTCATTTGCTAGACTCCACTTGTCGAGCTCCACACCTCGTTCAGCTCTACTCTCGATAAAGACCCCGTAACCACCACCTCGAAGTCCCGTTACATCTGACATTCACCGGGAATTCTTTAACGGCCGTCCCCGGGGAACTAAACTTTGCGTTGCTTCGTATATTGCGCGTGTAACCTTCAGTGGTTATTTAAATGTATGTAATATTTTTTTTTCTTGAAAAGCCGTCGGGCCTTACTTTGTTGTGTTCAATATCTAGAGGATATGTGGAAGCAAGTCACTCTATATAGGTCTAAGATGAGTTAGCAGGTAGGTAGTAAATCAGGCCAGGCAGAGGGATAATGGTTTTTTTGTTTTTTGGGCTGTTGGATGTCCGTTTTTTCTGGTTCGCCTCGCTTCCGTTTTCGTCGGAGAGTGTGGTCTAGTACTGAGAAAATTGAGCCGGAGTTTGTAATAAGTTGCTCTTTGATAATGTTAACTTCTGTCTACGGTATCAGTACTATGTCAACGATTTATTTTAAATATGAGGCGTCGGAGACGTTAGCGCGCAAATATACGTGTTTCGTTCTCGTTTGTATCTTTTCGGCTAAATTTTATCTAAGAAATGTCATACTTGCCAATCTCAAAAGCCTACTTTGGGCCTACTGAGATGCTGCTTTCAAGTTTTCTGGACAGCTGTTTGTGGAAATTTAGGGCTGCTGAGCTGCTGTTTCCGGTACGGGAAGTGATGTCAGGTACGTTAATTAATTTCCTTATGGGTCTGAGTAAGAAGGCAACGGTACGCGGTTTAGTTTGATTTTCCTTCAAGCTCGTATTGTTCGGCCTTACTTCTAAACTCCATGCATTTGGTCATATACGTGACGCCGGCGGCTGTGCCTTTTTATTTGAGTTGCTTAGTTGGACGTGGTTTTATCTGCGATTTAGGAGTAATAGGGAGTGCGCTATGGAGGCAAATGAATTTGAAACGCCACTCGAGTGTCGCGACAACAGTGATTTTATATGGAAAGTGACCGTGCTAGCTGGAAACTAATGAAATTTCCAATACTAAATGGCCCCAAAAATGTTGAATGTGTTGGATTATTGTCGGCAATAAAATATGCATCTTTAGTTTTCCAATACCAAAGCTCGGTATAATTCGATTGTTGACGCTTTCATTTAATGTAGGCAATTGTGTCGGGTTCACGTGAATGTAGCGTGATAAAAACATTGATTCGTTCTCCCCAGCCAAACCAAACAAATCTCATTTTCATTGCTACCCACCCACAGCATTAGCGCCCCTTCAGTGTTTTGTTATCTGCATGGAAAAGCTACTTTCTCTTAGAGATATGGACATTTGATAGGGTGGCTAATGTCAGTTAGTTGCATATTCGTGATTTGTACCATTGCAAAATAAAATTCATTTCTAGCACTTGAAATCTTCTTCAACACTTTGGCATTGTATTGAATAGAAAATTTCTAGACGCACGACACACTCAGGGAGTTGGTATTCAAATTCTGGTGTAATCTTATTGCACTTTGTAGCGCAACTGCATGTCGAGAAACAGAACTTTGGATCACCGAACTGTTTGTAAGGGGAATATGAGATGAGTCGAAGGTTATGTTACACAGAGTGAAAATAAGGCAAAACGCATTGAAATTCACGCCAGGCGGTTCTCACAGACATGATATGCAAATTCAAATAGATTTTAAAAAGGCTCGATACACTAATTCAAATAGATTTTAAAATTATCCAAAGTGGCATGAATAATTTATTTTTTTTGCGTGTAGCAACATCTTAGCATAAGCCGGTGTAATATTTAAAATAGTAATATATAAAGTAAGAAACTCGTAGTCAAAATATTCCAGATCAATTTTTTTTTCGGGTCGATTTGATCCATGTCACAACCATCACCAGTATTATAATAAACAATAACAATGCATTTTAACACTTGATTGTCCGCACTTTCCTAACCTCGAGGATAACTTGAACTCTTTGAAACGATTATTTCGACTTTGTGCAGGCGTTTTCACATACTCGGGACAAAATTTATGGTTAAAGATTAGGAAATTTTGTTTAAAGTTTATCACATTGCTCCACGTACGGCCTACGAACACCACGACGTCGACAATTCTTTTCAGCTGATCCACCCGCTTTGCTTATCTCGACGAGACTGCTGCATACCGGTGGTTTCTTACCGACGAGATGAGACTGCAATTCATTTTCTAAATTGCGTTGCAAACGGGTTGCCGTTATCGAATCTTTAAATTTAATTTTTTTATTTAATTTATTTTTTATATTATAGATATATGAAAATTCAGAGTGAAATTTTGTAGTGAAATTGTGGTATACTTGGATGTAAATTCCGTGAAGGGCTGCAGCGATGGTCTGCTGCCTCGGTGAAATAGGATGGTAAAATCCACCGAGATTGGCCTTGCCTGGGGACGTGTGCATGCGCTGGCAGACTAGCGTTGCGGTGTCGTGGGGCCGGTTCTTTCCCCCTAGCACAAGGACCCACTACAAAAGAAATCTCGCATTCACGAATTAAACATGGAAAAATGCCGATCGACTGGTGTTGAGGCCGAGGTAACCTACTAAGGGTTGCAATGTTTGTTCGAAGAACGAATTAGGCCGGGCAAAAACGGATGGACTTAAAAGGACTTCGTCGTTACCGGCGATACTTATGGCCCACAAATAAGAGTGGGGCATCCGGATGGTAGCGGTGCCCCCCGCACCCCCCAACGGAATCAAGATCCAAATGTAAGCGTGGCCATATTTTTCATTTAAGTGAAAAACGCATACAAACATATTTTGAATGAATTTTCCTTTAAATGAAAAGTATAAACGTGGAAAATTTATGCCATAGTATTATGTGAACGAATCACATAGCACTATGCCCTAAATAAGCATGCGAGCCCTGTTAAGCAAGAGAAAGAAAGAGCATGTCCGATGGTTAGCCCGTATTAGAGGAGGAGCCTGCCATCGATGCGGGTCCTATACCCGGTCAGGTTACGTGAAATGGAAAGACCGAGTTTTAAATTTTAACAATTCATTTATTTTAAATATACCGACGTTAAATAATAACACATACTTGCGTGTTTGAAAACAAAGGTTAATAGGAAAGTTCTCGTAAAAGCTTTCTTTTCGACGAATTGCAATTGGTCTTCAAAAAAAAGCAAAATTTGTTTGTATGTGTAAAACTTGAAAAAAAAAACTAGCAATTACGTTTTCGACATTTGAAATGACATCAAAATTAAAACGAAAAAAAAATTATGGTAATGTAAATTGATTTCTATATAATTGAGCATTTAACTCCTTCGATCCTCTCATGCCGTGGTAGACAAACAGAAAACACAATTTGAATGTATAGTTAGTGATTAACTGCCTGAGAGTTAACTTTTACGAATTTGAAATATAAATGTTCGCAATCCGTGTTCTTAACGCCACTAAGTTTCATTTCAAAACCAATCTATTCGGGTACCATCACATATACGCAAATACACGCTTCCGATATCTGACGACTGAGCAACCACACATTACCGAAATCACAATGGGTTCTGTAATTAAAATTGAAGGCTAGTTATAGTTATGAACTCCCGCAAATACTTCGCTCTAATACATATACTTGGTAAGGTCATACAAGTATGGTTCGCTACTCCCTTCTCACTAATTGTGTTGCTGTGCCATGCTTGATTTTGAGAAGACCCTACCCTCAGCCAAAACTACAATACGAACCATTCATCGCAATGCAAGAAGTTGAAGCGAGTTTGGGCTACACGATACGGACGTGAAAAATCCACGAGACGTTGATATTGATTTATTTCCTTAGTCAAGCGCGCCAACCCAATCACGTTGATATTAATAAAATTCAGTTCGGCTTCCGAATTGACGATTTCAAATAGGAACGTTTTCGGCCAAATCGGTAAAATCGAATTAAAAGCGATCACTCACCACTTCTCGTTGATTTGGAACAAATACTTTGATTTCAAGCTGTTCTCGCCGGGACAAAACTTCAAATCTTTGAAAATTTAAAATTAAACAAGCGCTGCCATGTCACAGCTCTTTAGGTGTTATTGCAATTTCGAGTTGCTTAATATTGTCAATTTAAAAAAAATATAGCCAATTCACTCAGAGTGTATGTACTTGTATTTATTGCATTTTAAATACTTCTTCAATCTCACTGTTTAATTTTCTTGTGTCTCTGTCAATTTGATATCGGTTACATGTCACATTTGCGGCGTAAATTTTACGAGTGTGGTGACATAAAGAATCTTATCTTTAAAGTCAATCAACATATAAATAAAGTATTTTTACACGACACCTAAATCAATACGCATACGCATATACTACCAACGCATGCTCTACAAGACGACCCGAATCGATGCTAAACTTTGGCATTTTTTTAAATCGCTGTCTATCTTTAGATAAATTCTCAAGTACTTCGTTCATTAAATTGAAAAGGTAACACTGTTATACGCTTCTACACGAAAAGTGACACATGCACTAATACTCAAATAAGTTCCATTCTTCGGAAAGGATATAATTTGCAATGTTTACCGTTCTTGAAATGCTAACCGTATTTCAATGTCCTCTTCGTACTTTAAATTTGACTTTTGCTTGTATGCGGCTTGCACTAGTTGTTAATTTAAAATTCTCAGCGAATTGGTTCAAATTGAGATAAATTATTTACATTCATATCAACTTAGTGCTCCGCACTCTAGGGTAAAACGAATAGGAATGTATATTTAAGCTGTTTGTGTACATACTTTTTTACTTTGGCACCGATAAGAACGCGCTGGCACGCTTTTCGTTGACTCAGCAAGTTAAGTCCGTGTTTTCCCTTTCTCCTCAATGACGCATGCATTAACGTTCACAGAATGCCCCCTCAACTTGTCACGATTTCGTAACTCATTCTCAAACACGAAAACCCGGGCAATATTTTTGACCTACACTGTACTCCCTATAACGCACTTGCGCATACATTCCATGTTGACCAATTTGCGGATTAGATCACTTTACTTGGTCGATAGAGAACTTCTCGGAATGAATAATCAAGACACTAAACGCGTCATCAATAACTGCTTTATCGCTTTACACTCCAGTCACTGACTAATCGTACTGAACGTAAATGACTTACACCAATTTGTCAACCAAGTACCGAACCATTCAAACACCAGGTTTTTCTCTTTAGCTTGAATTACGTGCTTGGCCGCGTTGTTTCTCAACAATCTTTTTCCCGCTTAATCCGTTATGCTAAGAATTCTTCGATTTGTTTTGTTAATTCACTCCCCGGGTTCACCGAATAATTCAACAATCCCAATAAATACTGACGGCACGACTGTCAAAATTTCCACACACTCGTATAGAAGGCGGTAGAGAAACGTTTTTTTTGGTTGTGTCCCGAAACCGTATAATTCACTGCACTGTAGTTGCCCTTATGGAACCTCAACTTTTAAATAATTCGTAAAACTTCCCAACAAGTATTAACCAAGACACGATGTTAATAACTTCGCACGGCACCGAACCAAATGGCGACAAAACTTATCGAATTACAAAAGCGTCCCACCGAACAAAAATTCACTAATTCATCCGTGGTTCTTCACGATCTCCCGTCGACTTCAAAACTCGCGTTGAGCATCCGATATTCCACAATTTTTCTTCACAAATCCTTATTTATTTCGCCCCGTGGTAGAACACGATTTGCTTCAAAAGTTTAATTGCTGCTGCAAATTTGTTGACTGCACAAATTCGAACCGCGACAAGCGGAATTTTTCAATGTCTTCGCGATCAAGCGCGAGCACTCTTAAGCGGACTTCTCGATCCGTCCAGATCTCTTCTTTTCCTTTTCTCGTCTTTTTTCTTTTTCCGTGTCGCTACCGGTAAATCCAATCAGCTGCTCGCTCAGCCGAGTTCGATTGCATTCGGGAATGCAATACCCCGTTGGAATGCACTAAATCAGTGTTCCCATGTCCGAAATTTTAATATGCAGATTTAAAAATTTTTCAAAAATTTACAGAAGTAAAGAAATATTAATAAAAGTTAAATATCATGAAGAATATAATTAAAGGGAAACGTTTAAATTTAATACAAAGACAAATGATATAAAATTACATTTAAGTATAATAAGAAAGAAAACAAAATATTTTATAAATTACAACTATGGGCAATGAAGTCTTTTTTTCTAAATCCGCAATTAAAATTTCGGATAGGGTTAGGAAGATTTTCGAGCAGTTTGCTTGTGTGACTGCTCGATTACTACAGATTAAATTTAATAAATTATTATTTAGAATTTTTTTTCTTTTTAAATTTATTATTAAAACTTTTTTGTATTAAATTTTTTATTTTTAAATTACAAATAAAAATGAAATGATATTTAAGGATTTTTGAGTAGGAAAAAAATGGTGTTTTCGCCCGGGAAAATTTTTCGAGAAGTTTGCCTAGGCGACTGCTCGATTACTATGTACAAAGCAAGCAAATGTTGCACTCTCAGTTGCAAAGACAGGATGTTTAGCCTTTACCATCGACCAGTAGAATTCCCTTCAACATTTGCAACGCACTTTTGCTTATATTCTTCGGTTCGTGTACAATACTTTAAGCAGTGTAGAGTCCAAACGCTCATCATACCTGACTGTTAATCAAGTTAAAGCGGTCACGACACTACCGGTATTATGAGGAAAGGAAAAGTTCTTAGTTTTCGAGATAATGAGCCTTAAAACTTAGAATTTTGCTCATACTAATAGACATTTGATTTGTAGTTCTCTGAACCACCACCAGATGTATGAATTATGCAGGAGCCAATTTATATGGACATTTTACACCAAGCTCGATTGAATGGTGAAAAGTATCTAAAGATCATCCACACCAGATGAAGTTTAGACGTTAGCTAAAGACTTAATTGTTGTAAAGTCTTTAGCCCTTTTAGGAATGGGATAAGGAGTGGAATACAAACACTCTTGTGGTTCTTGTTGAACTGGGTACTTTTTATTCTTCCTATGGGTTTTTATAATTAACAAAATATGCTTACATCTGAAATACATTTCATTTATTGATTGCTAGCATTTTACATATCGCTTAATGCTGCACGTGAATTATTGAATATAGGCTATTGCCATTAAGCGTCATGTGAAATTGCTTATGCGTAATCAAAACAATATGCAAGGTGAACATTGAGTACAAGTAATGTCAATAATCTCTAAAGTTGAATGATCGATGAATAAGTAAGCGAATAATTATAAGCTAAGATTGCATGATTGGTAAATGTCAATAATCTCTAAAGTTGAATGATCGATGAATAGGTAAGCGAATAATTAAAGGCTAAGATTGAATGATTGGTAAATAATTGATGAAATAGGTGAGTTAATAATTTGATGTTAAAGAATTTAACAAATGGCATGAATATTTTGTGAAACCAGGGAAATAAAATGTGTGCCTCTTTCAAAATTCGCGATACAGTTTCAAAGAGCATTAGATTTAACGAAGCGAACTCGTAATAGAAAATTGGATTGTGAAATCGGATCGGGTACTCGTTCCAACAGGAGCTGTTAAAAAGTTACTTGCATTAGAAGACGCCGGTCAATAGAATCCAAACTTTTTGAAGGACGTAAAACATCCAATCGCTCACACAAGATAGTCTAAAAAGTATTGTGTCTTAAGTTTGAAAGATGACATACTAGTCTACAATTTTCATATGGACAGTTTTGTATTTCGTCATTCGTGTCAAAAGTTGTATTCTTTACAAAATGAGTGACACTTCTGAAAAAAATCGTTATATTTTACAATATCACTACGTTCAAGGTGAGAATACATCGTAGTGTCTACGGTCAAGATACTTTATCAAAAGCCACAGCCAAGAGATGGTTCGCTAGCTTTCGTCTGGAAATTTTGATGTCAAAGATGCACCTCGCTCAGGCCGACCAATCACTGAAAAAGTTGATGAAATCTTACAAAAAATTGAAGAAGACCAACACATAAGCAGCCATGACATTGTTAGGGAACTGAATAACCATCACCAAATAGTTTTGAACCATTTGCGTAAAGCTGGATACACAAAGAAGCTCGACGTTTGGGTGCCGCATGAATTAACACAAAAAAATTTTATCGACCGAATTTCCATTTGCGAAATGTTAATAAAACGCAACGAAACCGAGCCATTTTTGAGGCAAATCATTAGGGGCGATGAAAAATGGGTAAGATACGAGAATGCCGTTCGAAAAAGATCATGGTCAAAAAAAGGTGAATCATCACAAACGACTTCAAAGCCAGGATTGACACCAAATAAGGTTATGCTGTGTGTATGGTGGGATTGGAAGGGAATTGTTTATTATAAGGTGCTAGAATCTGGTCAAACACTCAATTCGGCTCTGGACCGTCAGCAATTAACCAGATTGCAACAAGCAATTCAAAAAAACGGCTAGAATTGATCCATCGTGACAATGCCAGACCACCCGGCAAAATTTCACAGAGCTTGGCTGGGAAGTTTTGATGCATCCACCATATAGTCCAGACCTTGCACCATCAGACTACCATTTGTTTCGGTCTCTACAAAACTTCCTTAATGAAAAGAAATTCACTTCAAAAAGGGACTGTGAAAATCACTTGGCCAAGTTTTCCGCCGATAAACCACAGAAGTTCTACTAAGATGGAATAGTGGCTCTACCCAAAAAAAAAATGGCAAAAGGCCATAGATAATAATGGACAATATGTACTTAAATATAATTCATTTTAAATAAAAGAAGTATTCAATCGAAAAATGACAAGAAAGGCTCAATACTTTTTAGACTTGCCAATATTTTTCAGTGACGACGATCTTCACTTGCTTATTTGCTACAAAGTGCCAAACATTTGAAATCCGTTCATATTTTTCTTTTTTCTATAATTAAATAAAAAATATTTTCATTTAATTAATTTTTAACAATTTATTTCTTAGTATTATGTATAACAGTATAGACAATATCAGCTCATCGATGAATGACGTTCAATAACTTTATTATTTTTCTTAAACCCTAATGTAAATTGTATGCGCATAACTCCAAAATTGCTCTTTGGGAAAACATTTGGAATCCATTCAATAGCAAGTCCTGCAGCTGACAACTTGGTCTGAAAATTTAGATAACACTTCATTTATGGTTTTTTTTGTATTTTCTTTGAAAATAATGCATTCGGTTGAAAATATGTAAACTGTATACTTTTGTTAAACTAGAATGCCACTAGGCTAATTTACCTTATTTCCAAATTGTATAAATGCTTTGAACATAGAAGGCAATATTCGCTTAAATTTCTTATTTTGTGGGCTTGAATCATCACTTTTTAAATTTAATGTGTCATATGGAATAAAATACCCTGGAGTCTTTTCCATATAAATATGTTCCAAATCGATGCTTGTCTAAAAGATAATTTCTTTTTAGTTATGAAAAAATAGCCTTCTATTTATTACGTCTTTTGAAGTAAAGATTCGCTTCACTGTTGAAGCGTTTGTGAATATCCATGTTGATTTTATTAGACCTTTATATTTCCCTTTTTTAATAAGCGAGGTGTTGTTCGGAATACGGCGTTTATCACCCACTGAAAACTTACAACTAAGTTGTGTGAAAAAATCCTGAAAAAATTAAGTTTATTGAAACATTGTTCAAATCCCCTTTACGTTAAAAAAAAATTTACCTGTCTTACATCATAATTCTGCATTATAATAGCTGTTTCGCTATTGAAATCGATTGCCGAATTGATTCGCTCAATAACAAAATTTAACCAAGAATTAAATTCTAAACTCGGAGCTATACACAAAAGATTTGGTTTCACTTTTTCATTCGGCCGCTTCTCTTTCCCAACAATAGAATTAATAATTATATCATTGCTGCCATTTTGCAAAGATTTCGAGAAAATATCATAGGAATCACCAAATGCTTGTTGACTATTGGTATCCTGAGACATCCCATCAATATTTGAAACAATATGATTTTCCGCAAATAAATCGGCTTCACATAATTGAATATCGTCGTTGCATAAATCGATTTGATTTGTTAGTTTGAATTGATCCATCAATTCTATTTGGCATTCAGCTAACTCCATATTGGTTGTTTCAAACTCTGTATTCATTTCCTCAACAGATGTTGGAATATTAATTAGTTGAATTTCTTCATCCTCCATCACATTCTCAGCGCTTGTATGCATTGTTGGATCAGAATCAAATATCCTTTCATTAGACTGTGTCTCGGTGGAAGTTAATTCGATGCAAGAATTTAATATGTGTTCAGAAAAACTGATGAAATCCTGCAAGGAGAAGAAGTGACTTTAAATTGATATTAAGTTTAAGAGTATTACATTGGAAAAAGACAAGACTGATATCATTCGATGAGGGTGCCGTAGTCATGGGATGTGTACACTTTTCTCTAACCAAGCATGAGTACATAAAAATGCACCTCGCATGTAATAAACGCCAGACACAAGTGAAATATGTTATATATACAATATATATATATATATATATATATATATATATATATATATATATATATATATATATATATATATATATATATATATATATATATATACTCGTATACATTGGATGTTCTAAAAAGTATTGAGCATTTTTTGTCACTAGATGGTGTTCGTTGTCATATATCGGGCAATACTAATCAAATGGAGTCAAACTGACATGCGTTTGAAAGGTGACGTTCCAGTCTACAATTTTCATATGGGCAGTTTTGTATTTCGTCATTCGTGTCAAAAGTTGTATTCATTTAAAGATGAGTGAAATTTCTGAGAAAAATCGTTATATTTTACAATATCACTACGATCAAGGTGAGAATGCATGGCTCGTGAAAAAATTTGTGGTGTCTACAGTGGTGTCTACAGTCAAGATACTTTATCAAAAGCCACAGCCAAGATATGGTTCGCTCGCTTTCGTTCTGGAAATTTTGATGTCAAAGATGCACCTCGCTCAGGTCAACCAATCACTGAAAAAGTCGATGAAATCTTACAAAAATTAAAGAAGACCAACACATAAGCAGCCATGACATTGCTAAGGAACTGAATATCCATTACCAAACAGTTTTGAAACCATTTGCGTAAAGCTGGATACACAAAAAAGCTCGACGTTTGGGTGCCGCATGAATTAACACAAAAAATTTGATCGACCGAATTTCCATTTGCGAAATGCTAATAAAGCGGAACGAAATCGAGCCATTTTTGCAGCAAATCATTACGGGCGATGAAAAATGGGTAAGATACGAGAATGTCGTTCGAAAAAGGTCATGGTCAAAACAAGGTGAACCATCACAAACGACTTCAAAGCCAGGATTGACACCAAATAAGGTTATGCTGTGTGTATGGTGGGGTTGAAAGGGAATTATTTATCCTGAGGTGCTAGCTTTGTACTGTCAGAAATTAACCAGATTGCAACAACAATTCAAAAAAACCGGCCAGTATTGATAAATAGAAAAGGCGTTGTCTTCCATCATGACAATGCCAGACCACCAGACCACACACATCTTTGATGACTCGGCAAAAATTGACAGAGCTTGCCTGGGAAGTTTTGATGCATCCACCGTATAGTCCAGACCTTGCACCATCATACATACTACCATTTGTTTCGGTCTCTGCAAAACTTTCTTATTGAAAAGAAATTCACTTCAAAAAGGGACTGTGAAAATCATTTGGCCAAGTTTTTCGCCGATAAACCACAGAAGTTCTACACAGATGGAATAATGGCTCTACTTAATCAAACAGATTTGAATTAGATTCCAATGAACAAATCTTTCCGGTTATCATAGAATGGTGAATTGTCATAAACATATGTTGCCATTCCAGGCAGTTTCACCTGCAGGTATGGTGTAATTCGAGATATCGAAGTAGACTTTGACCTGAAGGAGCTAGTTGAAATTGCTAGGCCCTGTAACAAGATGGGATTACTACTGAAGAACATTAAGTTAATCAACGCCACAAGACTTAACAGCAGAGATCCTGAAAAGGCTGACGACTTTATTCCGACAAAATCAGTCAAGATAACGGTCTCGGGCAATACCCTCCCTGACTTTTTAAAAATTGCATACTTTAATGCTAAAGTCGAATATTTAAAATTTCGACCCAGACAGTGTAGAAACTGCGACAGGCTAGGACATTCCACTACTATCTGTAAAGACAAGACTCCGAAATGCCGGAAATGCAGCTCAGCCGAAATGCAATTGCACTTGCAACGGCAGAAAATGTCTGCTATGCAAACGCAAAGAACATGTAGCTACGGACCAATCATGCCCCAAATGGGTTAAATATAAGCATGGAAACAAAAGTCAGCTTCAAATAAAATGTATCCAACAGAGAAGCACGTTCGATTACAAATAAAAACGATACGAAGAGCTTGACCATGAAGATATAGCTTAAATGGATTTTCCTAATTGAAGAAGGACCACATCACGAATAAAAGAAATATGGTAGATGTCAGTTTCAATGAAATACTCATATTTGTAGTAATCGAGCAATCACACATGCAAACTGCTCGAAAACCTTCCTATCTCCTATTCAAAATTATATGGCAGATTAAGAAAATAATTTAATTATTTACATTCATAATCGTCATTTGTAAAATAGTTTTCTTTCTTATTATCATTTTTAAATGTAATTTTATATCAATTTTCCTTTATATTAAATTTAAATGTTTCCCTTTAATTATATTCATCATGAGATTTAACTTTTATTGCTATTTCAAATCCTCTTCATTTTTCTTTACTGCGGTTAAATTAAGTTTTTAAAAAAATTCAAATCTGCCATATAAAATTTAGAGTATGGGAAAGCTGATCTAGTACACCCCAACAGTGTATTAGATTGGCGAAGGTAATCGAATTCAGCTGATACGATTTACCGTGTACATGGTAATGAAAAAGAGAGACAGATTTTGGCTCGGGAGCACGTCGAGGAGATCGAACGGAACGTTTTCGCGGTTTCCTCGCTTACACATTGATTGTTATGGAAAATTCTCGAGAATTGAGTTTCCGTTTGGGATGAATTTCCACGAAAGGTTCGGACAGTTTATCGTGCAGCGTTTCATAAATTGGAAAATGCAGGGGGGAAATCGTTTGTGTTCATATCGTGAATTTATCGGGTAGTGCGTGCAAATTGTTCCCGCCAAAATCGATCTGTTGAAAATTTTGGGAAAAATTATAAAATAGCATTCACATCGGAAATATAGTCCAGGGCGTAATAATGTCTAAAGAAAGTGATTGTTACTTCTCGATTCGCTGTGAAATAAAAAATAGTTTTTGCGGTGTACATATATATTTGAGAAAATAATTGGAAATTTCTCAATTACCAAAATATAGTGGTGCAGCCAATGAAGCACAAGGAAATTCGTTTGCACGCGATATTGCCATCGTTGAACTCCTCCGTGGCTTAGTGCTCGCCACCTCGATTAGAGTCTTGGGATTTATCTGCGTTCTTGCCTTTTACAACTTTCAAGCACTGTAAAGGGATCAGAGCGAAAGGGGAATAAAAGATTCGAAAAAAGTTTTCCCGATCTTCCAGGCCGGGATTTGAAAAATGTCGTGTGCGTTTTCGCGACGAAGGAAAAACTACCGTTAGCGCATTACGATATTCTGGATTCTAGAGGCATTTCAAATAGGCTCTCAAAATGATCGGCTGTCTCTCTATTTCCCAATCGTTTTTTCAACATCAGATCCAATGCTGTGAATCGTTTATCGTTGTCGTCATTGTCGAAATCAAATGAATTGGAGCATTTCCTTAGACGAGAAGCGCTCTTGATTTCACGCACAGCGGGGATGTGCATCGTGAGTTTAATCGAAAGAATATCCAGGAATTGTCTTGAAGTCGAAAGTTAAAACTTTTAAATGTATCACCGAATATTCGGGTTGCTAATGGAACGCGTATAAAGTGCAGTGTTTGGAGAATAATGAGAGAATTGTGCTTTGTGATCGATTCCTAGACGGAACTTTAGATGGGAGGCAAAACAAAAGGCGTGATTCGGTGTGATATTGATTGAGATAAGAGGAAAACATGATGAATCTCGATGAAAACGGGGAAGAAAATTGTTCGCGGGTATCAAGTGAAGAACGTTCTGCTGCATTCCGGATAAAACGAATAAAAATTGTGGAAAATACGTATTTACTTTGGTTGATGAGTAATAGCTGTACCTGTTGAGCAATCAATGAAAAGTGAAAAGGAATAAGATATAAGCCTACGGGAATACAAGTGATACTCATTTGAAATTAAGAAAGAAAAATTTCCTCGTGTGGTGGTGACGGGGACGACGACATCCACGACTAATTGTATTGAGAATGTCGGTAATAATTCGAAGAAAGAGCGAATACATTCGATGGAGCTGTATTTCGCAACGGCGTAATAAACTAATCGCGAAAAGAAAACTCAAAATTATACAGTGGATTATGCACGGCAGGTTGTTATGGACAACAAATTAACCTATGCGATAACAGTTATCAAAGGAAAACTCGAGGACGTGGAAATGCCAGATGGAGATAAAGTTGGGGATTTAGATGAAAAACAATTTCTAAATGTTATCGTTTAACTTAAAACTAAGTGAATTATTTTCCTTTGGATTGTCTAATTTCGGAGCTGGAAGATATTTCCATTTCATAAACCAATGTACCCATTACACCTATGACTACTACTTGTTATGTCTGGAGCCATTTGCGGCGTGTAAGATTTAATATAACATTCGATGTCCTGTCAGTCACTTTTTCACTTTCGTCAGTTCGGAATATCACAGTTTTTTCAATTCATTCCATAAGGCTACACTTTATACAATATTTTACTACCCGAAAGTTGGATTTCCGGAGAATTTTTGTAATAGATCACTTACAGCACCACCACATCGTCAGCGGGCGTTCCTCGAGGATGCCGGTGAGTACACCTTTTGTCTTTTCCTTTTTTTATATTTTTTTGTAAATATTTATATATATGTATACAAATTTAAAAGTACACCAGTTACAATAATAACTAAAATGGAATTAACATTTATATAAATATTAACGCTAATTAAATTCTATTTAAGGTGGTTATGTAAAAGAAAATCTTATTCAGCTTGCAAAAATAGATAGCAAATGATACATTAATGCTCGGGACGCGACACAGTAGTCTGTGTGTTTCTCAACAACAAATTGTGAATGTTTTCATTCGGAACGTCCCTTCCTTGTTTGTCGAAAAACCAGTTGTAAGGAATTAATTAACCAATATTCCTTTTAAGATATCGAAAGGGAATTAAAACAATAGGAAATTATTCGCGATAAGTTATCTACCTTTGAGAAGTGCCTGATATCGAAATTAAAGTTGGTGTCTCTTAATATTTCTAATTCTCACTGCTATTTCTATTTGATGTAATTATTGTATTAAGGATTTGATTTGGAATTGTGTCGAAAATTACGATATCAACGAATAACGCAAAATAAATAATACCATGAATTGTTAACAATTAAAACTAGGTCTTTTCATTTCATTCAACCTGACCGGGTTTAGGACCCGCATCGGTGGCAGGCTCCTCCACTAACATGGGCTAGCCATCGAGCGCGCTCCTCCGTTTTTTTGTTGTTTAACAGGGGCTCTTGCCGGGTAGAGTGGCCTTCCGCACGCGTGCCCTTTTATGGGCTAGAGTTATGTGATTCGATCACATAATTCTATAACATAGATTGGTTACGTCTATATTTCTCACTTGATGGGAAAGTTCATGCAAATTATGTTTGTATGAGTTTTCTACTCAAATGGGAAATATATGACCACGTCTACGTTTGGATCTTGATCCAGTTGGGAGGGTGAGAGGGGGCACCACCTCCATCTAGATGCCGCACTCTTATTTGTGGGCCATAAGGATCGTCGGTAACGACGAAGTCTAAGTAAGTCCATCCGTTTTTGCTCGGCCCAATTTGTTCTTCGAACAAACATTTCAACCCTTAGTAGGTTACCTCGGCCTCAACACCAGTCGATCGGCATTCGACGCTTTTTAATTCGTGAATGCGAAATATTTTTGCAGTGGGTCCTTGTGCTAGAAGGAAAGAACCCGCCCCACAACACTGCAACGCTAGCCTGCCAGCGCATTCACGCGTCGCCAGACAAGACCAATCTCAGCGGATCCCAACATCCTCTTCCGTTGAGGCAGCAGACCATCGCTGCAGTCCTGAACGGACATCTCTATTTACCTACTTTCACTACATATGCTCAAGTGGTGCAACCAATCGAAACAAAATGTATTCTTAACTGTGGAAAACTGCGAACTCCCCATCAAATATATAACCAACAATCCCCTTAAAACATCAGAGATTGAAAAAAATAGTCCATGAAAATAAGGAAACCTCTCGTCATTAGCCAGGCAGGACTTTCAAGAAATTGATATGAATTTATCAACAAACTTTTCCAAATATCTTATTTAGCCTAAAATCCAAGGATAAGAAAAGGCTGCTATAGAACCACAGCCCAGCACTGCTAGCGCATCGATAAATTAACTTTCAAGTGTTTCGTTTCACCATATAATAACTCCATAATATCCGAAATTACACCTTTCACAAATGTAAAGAGGATACTCTTATATGACATACGATTTAGTTCCGAATTTTAATCATTTTTAAATTAAATGTTACACTATTTATTTCTAAATCTTACTCATGTTTAAATTAAATATTATCAAAACTTAAGACATACTAAGATGGTCGGTAGATTAAAAATTTAAGCTACAAAAAACTGAAAATACTTAAAGAGGGTCATGTGCTCTCCCTATCAATTATCTTCAAAGTAATATACTAACATTTCCCCACCTAATTAATTCAACTAACCACCCCTTGAGGGACAGTAGTAACTAACATATCAGTCTTGAGCCACTGAAACTACTCGGCACCACTGGTCATGATCGCTAAACGCTGGTCTAAGTGCCGACAGGACACACCAATCAAATTTCCACAGTACTCATCTGTGGATTCCTGTTTTTGTTAAACAGAGGATAAGGAAAAAAGGCATATTTTTGAAACGTCAATTCAGTACAATTTTACCCATGAATCGCTTCACACCAAAACAACACGCCGAAATAGTGACGATGTACATTGAAAACAGTCGTTCAGTTGTGTGTTTTCAACGTGCATCTTCTTCTTCTTAGCACTACAGCCCCTTTCGGGCCTTCGCTTCCTGCAACAAGCGGCTCCAACTGTTTCGGTCCGTTAACCGCATCTTCCAATTCCGAAATCCGAGCAGCGATGAACTGTCTTCGTCGACCGAGTCAGACCAGCGTTTCCTCGGTTTTCCCACTGGCCGCCGGCCTTCAGTTCTCCCAACGAATACCTTCTTGGGTATCCGTTGCTCGTCCATACGATTCATGTGACCAGCCCATGGCAGCTTCCGCAGTCTAACAATCATTGAGACTTCCGGTTCGTCAAAAATTTCATACAGCTCATGGTCGTATCGAATTCGCCATTGGTCCCCGTCTAGCATCGCTCCGATTATTCGCCTCAGGACCCGTCGCTTAAAGGCGTTCAATATATTTGCGGATGCTTGGGTTAGGGTCCATGCTTCACACCCATAGTATAACACAGGTCTTATCATAGATTTGTATACTTGGAGCTTTGTTTTCCTGTGTATGTAGCTGTTCTTCAAGATCGTCAATACTGAATGGAATATTTTATTTGAGAGCGGTACTCTTCAGCGTATTTCGTCTCTTTCATTGCCCGTCTTCGTTATTTTGGCACCTAACTACACAAATTCGCTAACATTTTCGATACTGTATTCGCCAAGTGTGATATTTTGTATATTTGAGGTATTTTTCCTCGACTGCGTCATGAACTTTGTTTTATTTTCGTTGATTTGTAGCCCTACTAGTTTTGCTTCGCTGTCGAGTTTCAGGAAGAGTTCTTTGTCAGTTGTTAATGACCGTGACAGAATGTAGATGTCGTCCGCATAGGCCACTACTTGGCTCGACTTGTTTAATAATGTACCTCGTGTATCGACAGGTAGCTTCCCTATGACGTACTCCATAGCCAAATTGAATAGCAATGGGGCCAGCCCATCTCCCTGCTTTAGTCCGATATTTGTGTCAAAGGCATCGGTGAGTTGGTTATTGATGCGGACTTGGGCGGTTGTCGACGTCATTGTCCTTTTGGTAAGTCGGACTAATTTGGCTGGGATGCCAAAACCAAGCATAATTTGGTACAGTACGTTACGATCAATACTTTCGTATGCTTGCTTGAAGTCAACGAAAATTTGGTGTACGTCTATGTTGAACTCCCAGCACTTTTCAAGTACCTGCTTGACTGTGAACAATTGGTCTGTTGTTTATCTACCTGCCCTAAAACCACCTTGATACTCCCCAATAATACTGTTGGTGTATGATCCGATTTTATTTTCTAAGATTTTATAAAATATTTTGTACGCCGTACAAAGTAGTGATATGCCTCTTTAAATTTCGCACTGTAGCACTGTTTCAACGTGCATATCATAGAAAATATAGTGGCTAACAGGAACCGTCCACTCCGTCGTAGACGGTCCCAAGCCCGGCTGAGAAAGGAGGAGGGATCTCCTTGTTTTACCCACCCCCAGCATCCATGATTCCTCGTCCTAAATCCCACGACCATACGGTAGTAAACGATCTCCGGGTCGCACATTGGGTTCACTGGTTCTTCAATGATGGGACACTCAATGCCGAGAAATGCCAATAACTGCAAATACACCTGCAGCTCTGCTACTAAATCCTACTTACACGAGCTTTGTGGTGACATAAGAGGGCGAAGGCGAGTCTGCCACGCCTGATAACGGAATTGAAAGTGATAACTATGCCGCCGGAATGGAGGTTGGGTGATTGGCTAGCTCCCCGTCCCAGGAAAACCCTACACTGTTTCGAAACCTGCAACAAAATCTCGGAATGGATTGAAAAAAATGGGAAAAAGGACTATGGCATTGAATCCTGGAATGTCGGATCGCTCAACTACCATGGCGTTAAAGATCCCGGTCGCGGTCGTTAACAACTGCCAAAGTACTCTTCCTGAAACTCGGCAAAACTTGTAGCGCTACAAATCAATGAGAACAAAACAAAACTGCTGACGCAGTCGAGGAAAAATATCTCAAATGGCCAAAATATCATACTTGCCGAATACAATATCGAAAATGTGGGTGACTTTGTATAATTAGGCGCCAAAGTAACGAGACCAGTGGTGAAAGGGACGAAATACGCTGAAGAATACAGCTCGCAAATAAAATATTTTATTCAGTCTTTGCTAAACTTTCAAATTGGTCATTCGACCCTTTTTACATCAATTTAATGTAAATCTATACAATAATTTTTGCTCCACAGTGAGCTTTATTGCTTCGTTCGGGTATCGATCGCGTTTTTTGGATAGCTCCGACAGCTTGAAATTACTTGTGAAAATTGTTTGTGTGTAGCTACATAGAGTTGCATTAATAATTCTTCCGAAAAATTATTAGAGAAGAAAAATGGTAGAAGAACGGGGTTTCGACGTGTGTATTAATTCTCCTCAGGCCATCACTCTTATTAGATATACAGCGGTGATGGCGACCACCATGCTGAAGAGGTGAGAGAATTATTTTTAATTTTCCTACTTATGCGAGCTCAATATGTTTTTGTAACTATGAATTATGTTCAGGTTAATTTTCTCCTGTAAGTACTTGTCTTTGCTAACTTTTTAAATTGACCATTCAACCCTTTTTACATCAATTTAATGTAAATCTATACAATAATATTTGCTCTACAGTGAGCTTTATTGCTACGTTCGCGTATCGATCTGGTTTTTCGGATAGCTACACACAAACAATTTTCATAAGTAATTTCAAGCAATCGGAGCTATCTGAGAAAACAAGATCGATACCCGAACGAAGCAATAAAACTTACAGAAGAAAGTTAACCTGAACAGAACTCGTATTTACAAAACAATTCAGTTCGCATAGATAGGACAATTAAAAATAATTATCTCACCTCTAAGCATCGTGGTCGCCATCACCAGCGTGTAAAAAGAGTGATGGTCTGAGGAGAATGAGTACACACGTCGAAACCACCTTCTTCTAACATTTATCTTCTCTAATAATTTTTCAGAAAAATTATTTTTATTTTCATAAGTAATTTTATTCAGCTTTGACGATCTTGAAGACCAGCTGCATACACAGGAAAAGAAAGCTCTAAGTGTACACATATGTGATAAGACCTGTACTATGCTAAGGATGCGAAACATGGACCCTAACCCAAGCATATGCAAACATATTGAGCGCCTTGGAGAGATGGGTGCTGAGGCGAATAATTAGAGCGAAGCTAGATGGAGATTAAACGCGAATTCGATACAAACATGAGCTGTATGAAGTATTGGACGTGCCGGAGGTTGTTAATGCCCGTCCACACGATCAGTGGCGTTAGACTTAAGTGAAAATTTTATTTTACAAATCGTATTTGCAAAGATGGATAATTAATTTCGTCACCTTATGTGACTAATATTGTTTGACTTAGTTGCTAAAATCATAGATGCATGCATGTCTCATGTGGCCACATTTTGCATCGCCACAGACGCGGGTGTCAGCAGTTTCGCGTGATGTTCGGATCATTTTGTGGACTTATACGCGTCAGCGAAACGATCGAAAGACACAAACACCACATTTGCATGCATGATGTGGCCGCATGAACGCATTGCAATGCGAAACCAAAGTTCCTTTCCCGTACCAGACGTCAGCGTTTTCCGGGCATGGAATGCTTGTGGACGCTCAAGCGTCAGCATTTTCGTGCGTGGGAACTGCTGGCGCCTTTTGCTCGGTGTGGGAAGGGAATCATCAGTCATCATCAGATCGTCGCGATACACAGGTCGCTACTTGGAAGTCTTAAAAACGTACTCGTATAATTAATTATATCAATATTGTTTTTAAAATCACGCTCTTGTAGTCGAACAGAAATTCATACTACGAAATAAAAGAGTTTTGAATTTGTGCGTGAAGTTATAAATGCACTGTATCTAGAGGAAAGAGGCCAGGACAAAAGAGTCCTGGAGCAAAACATTTGGAGGCCCCGGTGGGATTAACACTCGCAATCTCGTCTGAATTTGGATTACCAGTGTCAAGTGGTGGTGGTGTTGTGCCGGTAAACGTGCCTGTCGTGCGTGCGTAAAATAAAATGGTTGATACAGAGGTCGTGTTCCGAGAGCTGAAGGTATTGGCCAGAGCTGTAGAAGCCGTAATCTCCAACTATAAGAAGGATTCGGCCAGCCGCAAACTAGATGTCGGCTACTATGAAGAGCGGCTTCGGCGTTTAGAAACTGCCTGGGAGGAATTCGAACGCAAGGACACCGAAGTTCGATCCTTACCCGAAATCACACCGGAACACGACTACTTCAAGGGCGAAACGTATGAAACGACCAAGATAAATTACGACACTTTTCAGAAGCACTTCCTCGAAAGGATCAACGCTCTAAAGGGCACGGCACTGCCAATGTCGCAGCCACCCTCATCAGCACACGATAGCAATGACAAGCCTTCAGCCGCACCGAAGAAAAACAGTTTTCACATGCAAGTTGCGACGGTATCGGGCCTCGGCAGATTGACTGAGAAGGACGATGGCTCGCCCAGAACCGCCAGAAAACACGAAGACTTGGTGTAAGGCTAGAGCGGAGGCGGTGCAGCGAGGCTGGCAACAATTGGATGAGCTTCATCAGCAAGTCTATGAATCCTGTGAGGATCCTGAAGCGCAGGGCTTTAATTTGGAAGAGCATATCCGGTTGGAGGAGGACGTGCAGGACTGCATTGTTCGCTTGCAAGTAAAGGTCAACGCCACCACCGAAATGCCGCCCTCGTCTGTTACGCCTGCTGCGACTCCAGGCTTGGTGCTCCCAAAAATTGCTTTGCCCACCTTCAACGGAGATTACCTCCACTGGCGACATTTCCGGGATTTGTTTATGCAAATGGTGCATAACCAGCCGATGTCCGCGTGCCAGAAGCTGTGGTATCTGAAGGTTAACCTTACAGGAGAGGCTGGATCCTTGATCAGAAACTTTGCGTTGTCAGACGAAAATTATCAAACTGCCTGGAAGACACTTAATGAGAGATTTGACAATCGACGACTCTTGGTGTCGGCCCTCATCGACAAATTAATGGGGCAGCCATCGCAGGCCAGTGAAAAACCGTCAGCGGTAGCCATAAAGCCGCTGCATGACACCACACAAGAGTGTCTCAGAGGCCTGGAAAACCTGCAAATATCCACAAGGGATTGGGATCCATTGCTACTGCACATTTTGCTGCGAAAATTGGATTCGACAACGCATGCCCTTTATCAGCAATCTTTAGCTAACCCGCGCGAGCTGCCACCTTTGAAGGGTTTACTGGATTTCCTACAAGTGGGATTCCAGGCACTCGAAGCGCTTGGTAGTACGCCTAAGGACCCAGACCGCAATCACAGGAAGGTTACCAAGGCTACCGTGGCCGCCGTGGCTGCATTGCGATGCCCAAGGTGCTCGCAGGATCACCCGCTATACTATTGCCCTGAGTTTCTCCAAGACAACGCTGTGAAAAGGCTAAACCTTGTACGTTTAAAGAAGCTATGTGTAAATTGCTTGCGAGAAGGTCACCAGTCTTCCGGCTACGCGGCAAGAAGCTGCAAGGAGTGCGCCGGAAAACACAATACCTTGTTACATATGACGGGAAGCAAATTCTCCAAGCAGACCAAGATGACAACGCCTGGCTCCACAGTCAAGAAGCCAGACATTCAGCCGCCACCTGTGCCGCCCGCCCTCACGTTGACGGCTCTCATGCAACCTGGAGCGAGGAAAAATGTTCTGTTGAGCACAGCCGTTGTGAAGGTGGTTGCCAGCAATGGAAGAGTGACCGACTGCCGAGCAGTATTGGACCCTGGCTCGCAAATCAACCTAGTAACCGAGCGCATTATCAAGAAACTAGGACTAGCGGCTTCGCCGCAATTTGCACTGATTGAGGGAGTGGGTGGAAACATCGAGAAGGCGCATCGTAAGGTGGAGCTTGGCCTAAAATCCAGAGTGTCTGGATATGCCGCGCAGTTGGAGGCCTACTTCCTCGATCAAATCATATCTCCTCAACCTTCTCAGAGTCTGGACACATCGGAATGGCAGATTCCTGGGAATATCAAGCTGGCGGATCCTGAATTCCATCGAACGGGGCGAATCGACATGCTGCTGAGTGAAGAGCATTTCTACGAAGTTCTTGCCATCGGGCAAATCAAGTTGGGCCCTGAACTCCCTGTGCTCCAGAACACGCTCCTCGGTTGGATTGTTGCCGGAAAGGTAGTAACACCTCAAGGGCTACCAGTAACGTGTGGAGTCCTCACGGAAGAGACTCAGCTGACTCAAGCTATCAAGCGATTCTGGGAGGTTGAGGAGGTATCGGATCCACAACACAATCTCACAGCGACTGAAAGAGCGTGCGAAGTACATTTCGCCCAGACGACTCAACGTGAATCCGATGGCCGGTTCTTGGTACGGCTCCCCTTCAAGGAAGATCCCAAAGGGCTGGGTGACTCGCAGGACGTTGCCATACGCAGATTCATGGCGATAGAGCGCAGACTGGAGAAGAACCCCGACCTAAGACGGCAGTATTGCGAATTCATGGACGAATACGAACGACTGGGACATATGGAGCAAATCACATGGTCAGCGAATAAGAAAGCACATTATTTTTTGCCGCACCATTGCGTCCTGAAACCAGGTAGTAGTACCACTAAATTGAGGGTGGTTTTCGACGCGTCCAGCAGAACATCAACGAACGTTTCTCTGAACAATATCCTACATACAGGACCCACGATTCAGGATGATCTATTTGCGATTTTGATCCGTTTCCGTTTGCCACGCTTTGTTTTCACTGCCGACATTGTCAAAATGTATCGGCAAATAAGGCTTCAGCATGACGATTGCAATTTTCAATTGGTGATTTGGAGAACAAGTCCAACCCAGCCTTTGCGATATTATCGACTCAAGACCATTACGTACGGCACAACGTGTGCCCCGTACTTGGCAACTAAATGCCGAACAAAATCGAGCACCCCTAGGCAGCAGCGCCTTGCAGCATGATTGTTACATAGACGACGTCATGACAGGGGCAGACAGCTTGACGGAGGCAATCCGAACACAGGAGGAATTGCGTCAGATTCTTACCAGTGCAGGGATGCATTTGCACAAATGGTGTGCCAATCATCCGCATCTTCTACAGCAAATCAGTGTCGAGGATCAGGAGGTCCAGCTGGATTTTGGTAGCTTGTCGGAAGACTACATCAAAACCTTGGGGGTAATTTGGCTCCCAAAAACGGACGATTTCCAAATCGGCATTAACTTGGACCTCGCTGAGGTCAAGTTCACAAAACGGACGATCGCTTCAGACATCGCCCGAATGTTCGACCCATTGGGTATCCTAGCGCCGGTTATCGTAACCGCAAAATTGTTCCTGCAGGCGCTATGGCGGTTGG
The DNA here is from genome assembly GCA_963969285.1 of Odontomyia ornata. NCBI lineage: Eukaryota > Metazoa > Arthropoda > Insecta > Diptera > Stratiomyidae > Odontomyia > Odontomyia ornata. Next base: position 332,182,094 of record OZ017739.1, read on the forward strand.
AATTAGACTGGGACGCAGCTTTGCCACTCGAAATACATACACAGTGGGCCAAGTTCCGCAGTGAGCTACCATCATTGCAAAGGGTTCGCTTTCCCCGACACGTTATCGCCTGCGAGAAACCAATTCAGCTGCAGCTACACACTTTCTGCGATGCCTCGGAGGGGGCGTATGGCGCTGTGATCTATGTTCGCTCAACTTCCCCGAGCGGTCAAGTCAACGTTCGACTGATCTGTTCCAAATCCAGGGTAGCCCCCATCAAGGTGTTGACAGTACCGCGTTTGGAGTTGTGTGCCGCCAAGCTTGGAGCGGAATGGACGAGTCGAGTCAAGAGAGCGCTCAGTCTGCCGGATGTTTTTCACGTTCTCTGGTCCGATTCAGAGGTCGCATTGGCGTGGATTAACTCAACCGCTTCATCCTACAGCACTTTCGTTGCCAATCGTGTTTCGACCATCCAAACATTGTCACGACCAACTCAGTGGCGACATGGGGCGTCCCACGACAATTCTGCGGACATCCTATCCCGTGACCTGGCGCCAGCTGCGCTAAGGGACTGCAAGCTCTGGTTACAGGGGCCCTCCTTCTTGACAGGACCTGAGGCGGACTGGCCGCCTCCATACAAGGGCACTGAGGCCTGCGAAGTCGAGCGAAAACAAATCAGGATTGCAATGACAACAACAGCTAGTGCAAGCAACCATTTTGTTTACGAAATTCAACACGGCAACTCATTTGAAAGGCTCCCAGTCTTCTCAGGCGCGCAGCCGCGCAGTAACAACTCACGAACTCTCCACAGCAACCGGAGTGATCGTAAAATGTATTCAGCAACACGATTTTCGTGAGGATCGGCGAGACATCCAACTACACGGGCAGGTCAGCAAAAACAGCCCCCTATCGAGTCTGACTCCCTTCCTGGATTCGGACGGAATCCTGCGCGTTGGCGGGAGGCTAGAAGCGTCACAACTCGCTTTCGAGGCCAAGCATCCTATGTTGCTGCCGTTCGCGAATCCACTTACTAGACTGCTGATGACGGATATTCACCGCAATAATTGCCACCTCGGAGATCAGGCACTGCTAGCTACCACGAGACAACGCTTTTGGCCCATCAGGGGGAAGCAGCTGGCCCGGGCGGTTGTTCAAAAATGCGTGCGATGTGTTAAGGCAAGGCCACAACTGTTCAATCAAGTTATGGGAAATCTACCAGGTGCTCGCGTGCAAGCGGCTCGCCCTTTCATCCGTTCGGGCGTCGACTTTTGCGGGCCAATGCTGATACACTACTGCGGCCTCAGAAGGGATACATCGCTATATTCTGCTGCTTCGCTACCAAGGCCGTCCATCTGGAGTTGGTGAGCGATCTCAGCACAGAAGCCTTCATCGGTGCTCTGAAGCGTTTCATCGGGAGACGAGGTCTCTGCAAGGACATCTATTGCGACAATGCGACCAATTTTGTAGGTGCGCAACGTCAACTACGCGAGCTGTCTTCATCACGTCATTCAGCCGAGGGTCAACACAAGGTGACCGACTCTTGCAGCACACGGGGAATACAATTTCACTTCATCCCCCCTCGCACCCCCACTTCGGTGGATTGTGGGAGGCGGCCGTCAAATCAGCCAAGAACCTGCTTCGCCGGGGCGCTTCATCAGCCACACTCACGTACGAGGAACTGCATACCCTAGTGGTCCAGGTGGAGGCCATCCTCAACTCCAGACCTTTAACTGCCATGTCCGACGATCCCAATGACCTGGTGGCGTTGACTCCGGGCCATTTTCTTATCGGTGAGCCCCTCACGGCCATGGTGGATGCTCGGGCAGAGCCGGTCGCAGGCGAACTTCATACCCGATGGAAGCGGATAAATCATTTGAAGAACGAGTTTTGGCGCCGATGGTCCCGCGAATATTTGAACCAACTGCAACTTCGCGTTAAGTGGCAACAAGGTCAACCAAATGCTACCCGGGGAACCATCGTCATCATCAAGGACGACAACCTACCAACTATGAAATGGCCTCTGGGACGAATCATTGACACGCATCAAGGGGCTGATGGCTTTGTCAGAGTTGCAGACGTAAAAACAGCCACTGGAATAGTAAGAAGGCCCATTCATCTTCTAGCGCCACTACCAGTGACGGAGAACACTATACCTGAAGCAGCTGGGCCTGAAGCGAATACTCAAAACCAACCTGAGGCACCGCATCAAGCAGACACACCCGATACTTATCACACCGGGCTCCGATCCGGGAGCAGAAGGACGCCTCTTCTATCGCTCCTGCTGGTCTGCCTACTGAGCCCTCTAACAGTAACCAACCCCATCAAGGTGTCATCAACTGGACCACATCCAGGACTGCATTTTCAATCATTGGGAAATGCCTTCCTGTCGACAAGCGAGTGGAAACTCTTGGTCTACTATGACCTAGAAGCCTACTGGACGGTGCGGGCCACGCTGCAGAACGGCACGATTTGGCTGCAACAACTATGTGATCGTGATTCTCGACAAACCGACTGCTCGCATCTGCATGAGCAGTTCCGACACTTGACCGATCAGTTTTCTAGCGCAAACCAGATGCTGAGGATCAGGTCAAGGCGAGGCGCAATAAACGTAGTGGGTGGACTGGCCAGATCGTCGTTCGGAGTTCTGGACGAAGAGTACGCTAATCAAATGGCTCAAACAATTAAGACGATGCAGGGAGATCAGACCAAGCTGCACTCCTTACTCAAAAACCAAACGTCAATCATCGACTCGACATTGAATCTCCTCGGTCAAACGGAACAGATGGCTCAAAAACGTTTTGCCTCCATAGAGCACGAACTGACAAAACTCTCCAACGAGGTCAAGGGTCCGCAACTCGAAGGCACCGCAGCCCGAGTACCAGATTTAATCTCAATTCTATCTTTCCAGATGACCCTGGCAACACTCAATTTGCAGCGCATCCAATCCAGCCTCTTGGACGTAATCACAGACACACAGCATGGGAACTTTAATCCTCTGCTGTTGTCTCAACAGCAACTTAATGCGGCAATGACCGACATCAGGAATCACCTGCCGGAAAATCAGCGTCTCCCTGTTGGCCGAGAAGACTTTCTGAAATTATTTGGGCTAACATCTATCAAGGCCAAGGCAAATGCGAACTTCATTCTTTTCGAGCTCAAGATGCCACTCATCGATGTATCAACGTTTGAGCTCTATCGAATCCTACCAATTTCAACGGCAAAACGCAACCATCTCGTTGCTATACAGCCAACCGCTCCTTATCTGAACATCAGCCCACATCGCGACGTCTACTATCCGCTCAACGAGATGGATTATGCTGCCTGTAACTGGATGGAGCCAAACACCCACTTGTGCCGACAGTCCCATCTGTTGTATCACAAGGACGCCAATATGAGCACTTGCGAAGTGACGCTGCTAAGGGGAATGCCGACGATGACCAACTGTCACCTAGTTGAGCTGCTTACATCCTTCTCGTGGACGAATATCCCACAGTCCAATGAGTGGATCTATGCCTTCACCACACCGGTGGTGGCCCAGCTTGTGTGCAGTGGCAACACATCCATCCTGACACTGCAGGACTCCGGAATTCTGCAGCTGACTCCCGACTGCACGCTCAAATCCGATGCAGTAACTATCAAGGGTCACCGCATATATGAATCCTCAATCAAAACGACTCAGCCGAAGACCTATTATTACACTGATCACGACAACCTGGGACATGTACAACAGCACCTTGAGCCCACACCTTTCCGGACGCACACTTCGGAGATCAACGATCTGCGACATCAACTCAAGGAGCAGGATCTATCCTGGAGGGACCAGCTGGATGTGCATGATGTTCACCAGTATGCACTAGGATATCTGAGCTTCGTCGCAGTTCTCGCTATTGTCGCCTTCCTATGGTGCAAGGCCAAAAATGTAAGCTGCCAACCACGATCGCAACGACCGAGACCAGTGCCACTGCCTAGACGTCACAGCTTGCCCCACACACTGGAAGAGGTTGAACAGACCGTTCAACGGGGGGGTGGATGTTAATGCCCGTCCACACGATCAGTGGCGTTAGACTTAAGTGAAAATTTTATTTTACAAATCGTATTTGCAAAGGTGGATAATTAATTTCGTCACCTTATGTGACTAATATTGTTTGACTTAGTTGCTAAAATCATAGATGCATGCATGTCTCATGTGGCCACATTTTGCATCGCCACAGACGCGGGTGTCAGCAGTTTCGCGTGATGTTCGGATCATTTTGTGGACTTATACGCGTCAGCGAAACGATCGAAAGACACAAACACCACATTTGCATGCATGATGTGGCCGCATGAACGCATTGCAATGCGAAACCAAAGTTCCTTTCCCGTACCAGACGTCAGCGTTTTCCGGGCATGGAATGCTTGTGGACGCTCAAGCGTCAGCATTTTCGTGCGTGGGAACTGCTGGCGCCTTTTGCTCGGTGTGGGAAGGGAATCATCAGTCATCATCAGATCGTCGCGATACACAGGTCGCTACTTGGAAGTCTTAAAAACGTACTCGTATAATTAATTATATCAATATTGTTTAAAATCACGCTCTTGTAGTCGAACAGAAATTCATACTACGAAATAAAAGAATTTTGAATTTGTGCGTGAAGTTATAAATGCACTGTATCTAGAGGAAAGAGACCAGGACAAAAGAGTCCTGGAGCAAAACAGAGGTTTTAACGATTGTAAGACTGCGGAAGCTGTAATGGACTGGCCACGTGAATTGTATGGAAGAACAACAGATACCCAAAAAGGTATTCGTTGGGAGAACTGAAGGGCGGAGACCAGTGGGGAAATCGAGGAAACGCTGGTCTGAATCAGTCGACGAAGACAGTTTATCGCTGCTCGGATTTCGAAATTGGGAGGACGCGGTCAATGGACCGAGATAGTTGTAGGCGCTTATTGCTGGAAGCGAAGGCCCGAGAGGCGCTGCAGTGCTACGAAAAGTCTCTTTCTTTGGTTAAGGGCGTGTTTCTGTGCGGAGAGGACGGATAGGAATTACCAGAAAAGAGAATCGTTTATTCTTTACGCCATTAGGCATTAGGTTCCATTTGTCAGCAGATCTAAGCATCGTTGGGCTTGAACTATTTATAGAGTGGTTTTCTATCTCCTTTAAGTCATTGCATTGCCTGTCTCATCGCTTGCACATAAAGACATATGTGGCAGGCATATCTTGATTGAAAAAAATGTAGCACATAATCTTCCTTATTGGGCCAAAAATTTTGTTAGCTATAAAGATTTTTTCCTGCACAGGCGAAGCAGTATGGACAGGTTTTCATCAATACCTCTTAAAATATATTTTAAAACTACTAATAAATGGCTTGGCTTAGCTGGTGTTTAGGAATAAAACTCAAACTTTCATGCTGCATTAAAAGACAATAATTCTACTTACCTCAGTTTGTAACAAGCTACTGCTTACATTGAAGTTTTCTGCTGTCCACAGATTTCCTAACGCATTTAAAAATTTCTGGTAATCTTTTTGTAAGTAGTTTGAGCTTAAGAGACCCGCTAAGATAAGCAACAAATGGTCACATGTAGCATTCTCTAATACAACGGAGTTGTTTGGCGACAAAGCTATTCTCAACTTCTTACATCCGCAGGAATAGTTGAATTCATTATCGTCATCAGCCGAAACTGTAGCGTGAAGTCTTCCTGCAGCTTGGGCTGCATTCGCTTTACATTTAACAACAAATGTAGATTTATTTACCCGTTGAACCGCAGGAATCGTCTGTTCCTGTTCATAATATTGCGACCATAATGACTCCTTTTGCTCGTTACTAATGTTCATCGAGTACAAGACATCCTTTACTACTTTGACTTCCAGTGCCTGCTTAGCGCACTCTGAAGCACTTTTTACATGTTTGCAACTAATGTTTAAATCGGTCGAATCATATTTGCAAGTGTCCACAAAACAAATAGCATTGCGGCTTACGATACTTCCATCTTGGTCTGCAGTGAGAGTGATGTCTATGATTTGAACGAAATTTCGATTGGCAGGATCACGATCTTTAACCCGAACACTGAAAAGTTTTGTGTCATTATAGGAAATAAGTTGAACAGCATCAATTAGAGGCTTTCTGCGATCTGAACTTTTCTTCAAGTAATGCAAGGAACACTTTTCATTAGCACAGCCTTTTGCACGATTCCCATTGTAGTGACCGCAGCTGGGACATTTGCGAAGACCTCGCATTGTACTTCGATATATATGAACATTTTTATTCATCTATTGCAACGTTAAAATAAGTGAAAGAACAATTTGTAAAACAGCCCAGAATTTACATGGACGCCCAATACAAGAACAGCTGATTGAATTTGACACTTGATACAACAGTCAGAGAATGTGCTTTTAACAGCCAGATAACATTTGAAACTAACTTATGATAACAGAAACTTAACAGTAATACATTTGCTTTTAGAGCGTCAACGCCACATGCAGTGAATTAAAGAACTATTGGAGCTGTCAAAAGTCTGTTTACATTTTGCATGCACTTATGTTGATTTTCTGAGTCGCAGATAATGTTTCTTTTAGTTTTAATAACAGTGTTGTGCAGCATTGTTGCCTTCTCAAGTATAATAGCAAAACCAGTAAGTTCAAGCTACCTGTCTTTTAAGTCAGTATTCTGTTACTTTAGATACAAAAAAACGTACATTAACCCAAATCTACCGAGAATTTTATAGTCTCTCCAATTATATAAAACATTATAAAGGATACACTATCATATATTCCAGATTCAATTTTTCTTGAAGAGGCCGAGCGCTGAAGAAGTACGAATCCAGAGAGAGATCGAAACCATCAGAAAGCAACTTGCAACAATCTCAGTTCGTGATCAATATACTGAATACGTTAAAACTGAAAGGAAAATTGTTGCCTTAGAGAAGACGATTTCATCGATTCGCAGCAAGAAGTTCGCCAACAATTTGCTTGTCGACTATGGTGTGAAGTATGGTATTAAAGGACTCATCTCATTTGTTCTGCTAGTCATTTCTATAGTCTGTCGGTCGGAACCAGTGATAGTTTTCGAAGAAAAGTTTAACTTTGCACCATTTGGATGTATTATGAACTTCCCAACTGGAATCGATGGAGCGGTATCTGTACCTTTTTGGATATTTGTAAGCAGTTTTACCTTGCGATCGATTACTGATTATTTAAGAATTTAATAAAATTAGATCCAATTTACATCGAATTTTATTTAGTTAGATTGCGGTTACATTATATAAATCATCCAACCTCTACTAATGTGACATACTGAAGATAATGACTGACTAAACGAATATTATTTTAATGTATTTTCATTCAATCGTAGTTTTGAGACTAGAACTAGATAAACAAAAAATCTCATACACTATTAGACTAGGTATTGATTTTATCATTTTACCCAGTTAGTCTCCTCTTCGAAATACAGGTATATGGAAGCTGCGATCGTTTCGAAAGCTTGTGATAATTTGAAGCATATTATTGCTTTCAATAATATAGGACCACCCTATTCTAGTGAATATGGGTGGATACATGTCCAAAAGGACTGCAGCGATGGTCTGCTGCTTCGGCGAAAGAGTATAGTAGGATCCACCGAGATTGGCCTTGTCTGGGGACGCGTGAATGCGCTAGCAGGCGAGCGTTGCGGTGTCGTAGGGCGGATTCTTTCCCCCAGCACAAGGACCTACTATAAAAAATATTTTTCGCATCCACGAAGGGTTCAATAATTATCGACCGGAGTCGAGAAAGGAGGTAACCTACCAAGGGCTATTAAATTGGTGATTCAGAGGGCAAATCGGGCCTGGCGAAACGGACAGACTCAAAGGGACTTCGTCGTCACCGACGATACTTATGGTCCACAAATAAGAGTGCGGCATCCAGGTGGAAGCAGTGCCTCCTCGCACCCTCCCAACCGGATCAAGATCCAAATGTAGACGTAGCCATATATTTCCCATTTATGTGAAAAACTCATACAAACATAATTTGAATGAATTTTTCCATCAAATGAAAAATATAAACGTGACCAATTTATGTTATAGTATTATGTGATGGAATCACATAACACTATACCATAAAAGGACACGCCAGCGGAAGACCTCTCTGCTCTGGCAAGAGCACTTGAAACGCATCACAAGGGGAGAGCTCGCCCGATGGCTAGCTCATTATAGTGGAGGGGCCGGCCATCGTTGCGGGTCCCATACCCGATCAGGTATTACGAAAACCAAATGGAACGACCGAATTTTCAATTTTTAGTTATAAAACATTATTTTATTTCATATGTTTAAATTTATTTCTCATTTGAGTGGCACTAAACACTTATCTATACAACAACAAATAAAAGTGATCCCAAATATTCTCTAATTGGAAATCAGATTGACATGTAAAAGCCTTACAAAATTCGATTGAAAAACATTCGCAGTGGACTATTTTCTAACTAAACTTTAGAGAACTTTACGTTAAGCATGTCTATATCAAAAGTGGGTTAAATTTAATTCCATATTTCTGTAGAATTTAAGTAGCAAGTTTGTGCATTAAACACCCAATATTGATTTAAAAAAATATCATATATACTATATTATAAGGAATCAATAAATACAAAAAAATGATGTACAAAAATAAAAGGAACCAAGAGGGTTCTTACCCAACATTCTCGCCGGGTGCCCGCCGATGATGTGAGTGAATTCCAATGTTGCCTAAAACAAATTTTGTTCTTAAGTACGTTACGAGTGCTGCACAAATTTATTACACTGTATTGACATAGGGGGGTAGAAAAATTCCAAATACTCTTTTGTACTGAATACGATTCAATTTCTTTGATAATATAAGGTGTCGGGACAAGCTGCTTTGGGTCGATTACGTTAACACGTGGTTCAGTTATAGCTATTTTTCAAATTCCATCCATATCAAAACACAAAGAACATCGCTCCACAAATTAACTTTTCTCCTCCTTATCCCGACGATCTTCAATTGCAGTTATGAACAAAGTTTCACGATCTAGAAACATCATCTCGTTTCCCTTCAGTCATTTATCTCTTGCGAACCCAACGTACCCAATATCGATTCATAAAATAAACAGTATCCTATTCATTCAAATGGTTTATCAACTTCTCAATCCCATCCATCCGATTGTTTCTCGGGCGCCAAATTGATTCCAGTTACCCGTACACAACCTTCCACGGGCACTAGCGCTGGCGACAGTGTTGCGAGTGAACACATAAACATGCTCGGGTATATTCCCGCTTTAAACTGCAATAGTAGCGAGCAAACAACACCTGTCGGATTTTCCCTGTACTCCACTGAGCCACTCGGCTGTACACTTACGATCGGCGACATACCGGAAATCTTTTCACACCTTTCCACCAATTTCGTACAATTTCCACTTCTTCCTACATTTCCGCGCACACACTTGATCAGCAACGCACCACCAAGTTGTTCGTAATCGCCAACTCTTCGCAGAAACAGCACTACGAACGCGCAAAGAGAACTCTGAATTTTCACAGCAAAATCATCAATTTCGGATTTTTCTTTTTCACTTACAACTCGGACTACTACTGGAAAACTCTTCCTTTCGGCTCTATTCAGGAATTTATGGTTGTTTCGAACGTTTCACTCGTATCTTGTACCGCATGCGCTTTCGACGCCGTCTCTTTCTCTATCACGACCGAAACTGAATTGGGTCGCCCCGCCGCTTTTGCAAAGCAACTCTTCCCTTTTCTTTCATATATTTTTATATGACCATTTTTTCATTAATGTAGTCGGTTTATAATTGTTCTCTATGCTTAAATTTTTCGTCGTTTCTTGCTCAGATTATTTCATTTTCTCGCAATAATCAGTTAAGATCTCACGGAATCTTGTCCAGCACTTTTCCGGCACGGTTATTGCTGTACGGAAATTACTTTTCACCTCACTCATTCGCATGTAAATGCCTCTTTAAATCCGCTGTCACTTTTTCCGATTTTTTTTAGAAAGTTCTCCCAGCCCAGAACGAGTAATTTCACGGAAAATTTAGGTAGGAAAAAGATGTTCGCGGGAACTTGATTTTTCTTCAAATCAAATTGGTTTTTATTTTCTCTCCAACAATATTTCACACAGAAAATCCTTTTGGGTTCACGGTGCGGTGACAATCTAACTGGGATTGTATTAACTTGATTGTATTGATTGGCAGCAATTTGTTAAGGATTACAATATTTGGGACTATTGTCGCGCATATTTGCTGCGGATTATGGTTATCATCAATTGAAACACCAAGAAATTTTAGTTTTTCACAAAATTCATGCGAATCTTTCCGTTTTGATTACCGACCACGGCATGTAATCGCACACAACAGATAGAGGGAGAAGCACAGCCAGAATCAATTTCATTCATACGATTTCGGTCGCGATTCGTCGATATGCTTGGGCTAGGGCGAATTACAATGCACTTTTTGCCCGCGTGACCACACGGGATCAGCAACTTTTTTCCTCGCGTTTACAGTAGGTACATATGTATCACTTTTCCGTGTGCAAATCAAATGTAATGTCGGCACAGACAATTCACGACGTACGAAACGTCTGGCGATAACACAAAGACTGCCCTGTTATTCGTCGTCACCTTGCAGGACTCTTCACAACGGCAGTTGACGAGCCTTCCATTCACTTTCAATTGCATAGCGTAAGTGCAATTCGTGGATAAGATCCGCTGTAAAGGGGGTTGCCGTGTCCAGATTTCAATTGCAAATTTAAACGAACATTATTTTTTTAAATTTACAATTGAAATCTGGATCAGCATTATGGTGGTTTTAGATCAGTTTGCTTAGGCGACTGTTCGATTACTACACAATGAAGAATCAAAGCAGTTGCTGTATTTTTTCTTTGGTTTTCTTTCAATATGTTTTAATACAGGCCATTTTACGTTATGGTATATATTTTGTACAAAAAGTATAAAACAACAAAAAAAAAAGAAAAATAAAGGTTTCATGGCTGGAAAAACAGTTTATACTATTGAAATATGAAATACTTCTTACAATTCTAGTATTTGATGAGTTCCACTGGAATCTCATCGATGCCCGGCGATTTATTATTCTTTTGGGCTTTGATGATGGAACAAACTTCATCCAGAGTTGGTGTGGGGCCAATAGAAGCTCTCCGCCGACATCTATCCGATGTTGTGGAGCTGTGCGGAGGATTAAGGAGGTTTTGCAATATGATGCCCATCTTTCCTTACGCTTGGCTTCAGTAACGATGATATTGCCGATGTCATCGCGACACAACGTGGTTTTGCGCTGATAACCACGTTTCAGGCTTTTCATTACTTTGTATGCTTGTCTTGTGTTGTTGCTCGCTATACTTATATCTATACTACTCAATTGGTCATCATAGTATTTTCTTTTCTTAATTCTAATTATCTTATTGGCGCCTCTTCTGAGATTTCCATAGTGTTCTCTCTTCGTCCTGGTTTTCCTACCTACGTATTCTTTGTACGCCTTATTCTTTTTGTCTAACGCATTCTGGCACTCATCATCGAACCATTCATTTCTCTTGCGCCGGGCTTGATGTCCGATCCTGTGTTCCGCCACGGTCTTAATAGCCGATTTCACTTCCATCTAGAGCTCGTTGCTTGTCTTTAACGATGCGTCTGATAAGACGGGAGCCAGCTGGTTGTCGAGGGTTTCCGTGAAATTTTTGGCCACAGACGCCATTTGGAGCCTTTCGATGTCAAATTTTTGTACCGGGCTGGTCTTCGCTGAATATGTTTTGCCATACGACATCGATAGGTTAGTTTGATCAAATAATGATCCGAGTTACAATTGGCTCCTCGGTATGTACGGACGTCAAGTATGCTCGGGGCCCAACGTTGTTGAATCGGAACATGGTCGATCTGGCTTTGTGTGTTGCCATCCGGTGATACCCAGGTCATTTTATAAACGCGTCGATGTGGGAAGCAAGTCGAACCGATGACTAGATTTCTGCTACATGCAAAGTCAATCAGGCGCTGGCCGTTGTCATTTGTTTCATGGTGGAGGCTATATCCTCGAGTCGTTTCGCGATGAGATAGCTCATTGCCAACCTTAGCGTTGAAATCACCCAGAATTATTTTTGTGTCGTTTGTAGGCAATGAGTCGACTAGTCTTTCCAAGTGATTATAGAACGTTTCCTTCTTTTTTTCGTCCTTTTCCTCGGTTGGGGTGTGAACATTTATCAGCCAGATTTTGAAGAATTTCGCTTTTATACGGATCGCACACAATCGTTCAACCAATATTTCTATTCAATAAAATCAACACTAATGGAAACAATATGTATGCACCTACAGTTCAAACCTTGCTTCAAACAACTTGGAAAAATTCAGTAGTTATTCCATTCTGCATTCTGGTAGAGCACCTCATCTTCCTACTAGTTGTAGACCACTATGGCTGTGGTATGTTAGAGAGCCTTATTTAATGACCTAGTGGTAATCTCGAAGGAGCCAAGGAAGTACTGCAGAAGATGTGAGAAATCTATTTTAGAAAAGCATGTGAGCTACACGGAAATCGAGACTCGAACGCCGCTGCCAACGACGAATCGACATATTACTTGTCATATGCGAGATTTCCTGAGTGTCTTATCATGGCTGTCAACGACGACGCATCGTTTGTAAGCTGAATATTCGATAAAGTAGTCTTAGTGAAGGTGTTCGATTTTTATTTCTTGGTTCCCACTCTCCACAGTCTTGACACACAGAAAAAAAATATACATGTAATATGTATAAATAGAACCTATAATGAAATAGACAAAATACGCCGAAGAGTACTGCTCGAAAATAAAATATTTTATCCAGTTTCAACAGCTGCATACACATGAAAACAAAGCTCCAAGTATACAAATCTGTGATAAGATCTGTGCTATGCTATGAATGTGAAACATGGACCCTAACCCAAGCATCCACAAAGTATTGAAATTAAGATTAAAAAGAAAAACAAGAATGATATATATATAAAAAACTCTCACAATAATTACAAATATTTATTTGCTAATAACATAACAACTAAGTTTTTATTAATGCTACGATTTGAACGTCACGTTTTTTGTAAAATACTCGTTATACCAAGTTCTATCATTCTCAAAACTGATTCAGGTGGTTCAACTTCATTGAAATTCACTCGCGCTTCGATCCATTTTCCCACACGCATTAAAAGGTTTTCACTTAATCGATCACCAATCAGTTGCAAACTCAACGGCAAATTTTGTGATGAAAGTCGAATAGGAATCGATACAGCTGGTAATCCTGCTAAATTAGCTGGACTTGTGAAAACATCATTGATTGCGCATTCATTCCGAATTGAGTTCTTTGCAAATTCAGAATAGATTGGAGCTTCTGTAGGTGTCGTTGGAGTTAAAAGTAAATCGACTTTTTCATTTTGAAAAACATTTGCGAAGTCGCATGCAATCATTCGTCTTGCTTTCATCGTATGTATATAGTATCGATCATAGTTTCGTTTTAGTAGGAAAAAGTTTCCTGCTAATATTCGACTCTTGACAACACTGTTGAAACCTTCCGTACGCGTCTTCATGTAAAGTTCTTCAGTACTAGTCATTTCTTCCGCACGATGTCCAAACTCAACGCCATCATAGCGTGCCATGTTGCTAGCGACTTCACACTGATTTAGTACCGAATAAACATAAGCAGCATTCAGAAAATTTGGAATTGAGATTTGCTTAACGCTGGCTCCTTCGTCTTCCAACATATCCGCAATTTTTCTCCATGTTTCCACAATTTCCGGCGTTAATCCAGTACAATGGCATTCTTTCGGTATTCCTATTGTTACATTTTTGACATTTAATTCATCCATAAATGGTAATTGCACTTTAGGAATAATTTCCTTAATTGTTGTTGAATCACAGTTATCGGGGCCTGGAAGAAAGATTACATCGTTTACGAGTATTATTTTTGACTCTGATGTAAGGAATAAAATCTTACCAGAAACCGCATTGAGAAGGGTAACACAGTCATCCATACTATGACCAAATATTCCTACAGTATCCATAGAATTATCAAGAGGTATAAGCCCATAACGTGAAATTAACCCATATGTAGGCTTCAATCCAATAACACCACAATAAGATGCAGGAATCCTGACTGAACCACCAGTGTCCGAGCCTATTGCGCTAAAATAACGAAAATAGAGAAGAGCTGAAGTTATTTGTATGTCTGTAATTTGAAACTTGTCCTATTCTATTTAGGGTATTTTGACCAACCGGTTCTTAAGTTATTTAATTATTAAAATTGCTAGTCTAACAATTCAATTTTTATAGGTTTTTTATGTCCTTACTAGGATATGTCACCTTCTCTATACTTTAAATCCCTGCGCTGAAGTACGATCAAAGCATCCTGTCGCTCTCAATTTCAACTAGTTTTTTTGTACTCACGAATTATACACATTCCCACACCGCAAAAATATCTTCCCGTTATTTCTTTGGCTCGGTACACAATATATGTAATTAGTCTACAACAGGGGAAAAACGGATGACCAAGAAATGAAATTCCATGCATATTCCTAATTCCCAAGCTTTTTCCGATTCCTAATTCCCAAGCTTTTTTCCGACTGCCAGAGTGCATTCGAAATCTACTCACGCCAACAAAAACTAAGCGATATTTCGCTGGTTCGGCATACAGTGTATAGGATTTGTGTACAAGCGAAAAACTGATCACCAAAAAAAAATCGACGCAATCATCATCTATGGCATGGTTCGAAGTCGGGCTTTTTGCCTTCAGTGGTTGTCGCCTCAAATCTTCGCGGGTCTGCAGATCCCAAGTAGAGGTCTACTATCAGCATCTATTGAATCTTCCTATCGTTTCCGCGGCTTCCCAATTATACGTTTCTCGTGTGCCCTACCCTTCAAAGTTCTTCTCGAGAGCCTGTGCTCCTCTGTTCTTTTGAGATGTCCTGTCGTTGTAACGAAGTCTGCCGTCAGCTTGTAGCTTTGCTGAACCATTGCGTCGAATACGTCTAGGATCTGTACTAACCTCCGATCTCGCGGAGCGATACGCGACAGATATTCATCATCCCTGAACAATTGTGATCAGCTGACAAGTTTTAGATGACAGACCTCAACCACTGAACCGCCACTTGACGTCGGCCGTGCGTTGAATTGATATATTTCGAGTGACGGTTCAGACTAGCGGTTCGTGTACTGCTAAACGAAATGTCAGTATCCGTTGATTGCAGTTTTGCGTGCAATTCTTCAAGAAATTACACATAATCCACGCATTTATATGTCCTTGTCGTCGATCGTGTTGATCAACCTGCAGTTTTGGTTAGAGTACATTTGATCTTTTGCGGTGAACCGGAATCGTGTGAAAGTTCCGTGTTTCCCGCAAAAAAAAAAATACACGTGAAGTAATCCCTATACGGTTGCGTGCATCAAAATAGGGATACGATAATCGGACTACCACCTTTCGAGAATGATCGACGAAAAAAGCGTTACACAAGCAGTTCGCCATTCCTCCTCCTCCTTGAACACATGATTCACCTGATTAAGTGAAGGACTTTTACAAACACTATTGCTGAAATAGTGGGAGCCTGGATATGTAATAGAATCGTTACTATAATACTAATTTCTACAAAGAATTTGTTTAGAAAATCGAAACAGAAACCTTATCCGACCATCAGGAGTGCCAGGCGGTTATCCAGACAGATCAATTTGTAAATCTCTGTGGAATCTTTTCAGAATTAATATTTAACAGCAGGTCGGCCTAGACGCAAACAGAGGTAATTAGCTGTCTCTTCTGTATTCATTCTATGTTATGAATGCCTGCTTTCGGATGCAGCTGACGGGCTTGCTATCGTTGTAACATCTAACAATACCATAGTGGAAACGTTTCAAGCATACGAGCATTTGCAGCTGACTAATTGCACATATTCTTGCGATCATTGTTGCGCTCATTTGGCGAGTCATGAGGAACTGATATCAAAGTCGTTTAAAGGTAGCAAAGAAGAGCATATCTTTTAATTCACTCGTAAACCCTGTATGCGGACATACTGAACAGCCTAAACTCATCTAAATTCGCCTTGAAGTAGAGTAAAACTAGTTTAGGCAGCAAAGCTGAATAAGGGAAAATATAAAATGACAAGACTGAAATGAAATAATTGTCGAGTAATGAAAATAGTTTAATGTTAGTATAGATGAAGCAAAATAACCGTTAAAACATGATAAGACGGATGCAACTAGAACTCTATGTTGAATAAAGCAAAAATAATTTTTTTTTTTATTTGGTGCTAGAAAAATTTGAGAATGTTGAATAAGAGTATGACACATATAATTATTTTAGTAGGTATGGTCAATTATTTCTTTTTTTTAATTGATCGGAGAAATATTGTAGCAAATCCACATGAGTCGGAAAAGCTAGTTAAATGCAAAATAAAAACAAATTAGGTGGTAATTCCAAGGCCTCTCAGAAAAGTGTGAATATAATATAAAAAGAATATATTGTAAAGTCGTACGACAGAAGCGATAGACAAAATGCCCAAAATGAAAAGTCGATGTTAAATGTATGACGTCATAAGTTCCTTTAAAACACTTGCAATATATTTAAAAACCAATATTACATCCAATGGCCGCCACGATAATAGCTAAACATTCATAAAACGCATAATACGTAGAAAAGAATTTGGACGAAAATTGAATCTGTACTTTATGGAAAATGTGAAATGGAGTGGATAAAATGTCCGTAAAGGACTGCGGCGATGGTCTGCTGCCTCGGCGAGAGGATGGTGGGTTTCGCCAAGATTGGCCTTGCCTGAGGATGCGTGAATGTGTTGGCAGGCTAGCATTGCGGTGTCGTGGGGCGGGTTCTTTTCTCCAGCACAAGACCCACTACAAAAAGATTTCGCATCCACGAATTGCAAACATATAATGCGGATCGACTGGTGTGGAGGCCGAGGTAACCTACCAAGAGTAGAAATTGCTTAAAGCCAGTAACAAGCTGGGCCTGGAGAAAACAGACGGACTTGAGTGGACTTCGTCTTTACTGACGATACTTATGGCCCCTAAATAAGAGTGGGGCATCCAGGTGGAAGCGGTGCCACCTCGCACCCTCCCAACCGTATCAAGATCCAATGTAAGCATGGCCCTATATTTTCCATTTAAGTAAAAACTCATAAAAACATAATTTGCACCAATTTAAATGAAAAATATAAACGTGGCAAATTTATGTCATAGTATTATGTGAGGGAATCACATAACCATATGCCATAAATAGGCACACGAGTGGAAGGCTACCTTACCCTGCGAGAGCACCTTTAAACACATAAAAATGGGTGAGCTCATCCGATGGCTAGCTCATTATAGTGGAGAGGGCAGCCAACGAGGCGGGTCCCATACCCGGTCAGGTTTATAAAGCCGAATGGAAAGACCGACGGTAATTATCTATTCACAGATTTTCTTTATTATCCTTAATTAATTTCTGTACATGCAGGCTGACATCTTTGTAGTAAATGCATTGAGGAGGTATTTTCAACTTTTCAATAGCCTGATTTCATTTCAATTTAGTTACAGAATTCATCAAAGCTATTGCAAAAAATATTTGGAACAAGTAAACAAATACAAACAACCGTTCCAAGTCCTAAATAAATCATAATTATATTCAATCATGTATATTCACGGCAATTCATCAAACCACTACCTTCTCGCAAAATTTTCATTTTTTTAACATCACTATCATCATCATCACTATTATAGTGTGGAATAAAAATTACTTCTCATTGTATTCAATGATTCATGCAATTTAATAAATAACGAACAAAATTTTTAATAAACAAATTTAAAAAAACAGGTGTACTCACAAACATCCTCGCCGGGCGTTCGCTGATGGTGTGGATGATGTCTGAAAAATTTTTCCACCAAAAAAGAGGCAATCGATTCAATTGTTTTAGAATCGTCTTTCACTGGGGACAATGATTGAGATGCGAATGTAATCCAGTAAATATTAGCAAGATTTTACAGATAAAAAATGTTTTATTTAGTTTGGTGTACAAGCTCAGCTCCTGATGCAAACGTTCAATGTTTCCTCGACATAAATTTGTCGACAATGTGAAAAAGGATGTTGTAGCGATGACGCGTGCAAATCAAGAACATTTATTAATCGATGCTCGGTGAGGTCTCCTTGAATGTGATCCAATAAATTGTTTGACTACTTCTCGAACAGATAATCCAAAACTTGTTCGATTTCGATTCGGACTTGGTCGACGTTTGAGAATTGGCTCAACTGGCAAGGACAATGTAAAACCAAACGACATGGGCACATTTTTCACTAATTTTGTACATTCATTCTTCGCTAATGCGACACTGTTCATTATTTAAACGTTGGATTACGAATATTTTTTTTATTTTTAAATATTTAAAGGATCACTTTACCGTCCAATATTTTCTAGTTTTGACCACATAGGCTTATAATTCTTCCACCCATATCGTCACTTTCCGGATGAACCCAGGCACAAATTTTGCGGTTTTCTGCATACATTTAGATTAACTTAGGTTTTATATTTTGTTCACTTTAAACACTCAACATAATCGAGGGCACTTTTGAAGTTTAAAAGCTCATCGCGTAATCGCATATCTTGTATGGCTGAACGATGTTTTTTACTTTTGCTGCAACGATAATGTGCACCACTGATCATTTTATCGATGGTAAAATGAAGCCATAAAATGCTTGTGTATGGTTCAAATGCTGTCCATTGATTTTTTTAAATGTTGTTTCATAAAACGATAGATTTCAAATTGATAGTCTCCTCCACAGTGTAGATCGCGATGTTCAAATTGACATTTAATTATAAATATTTGTTCAACAACAGGCAATGTCAGTGCAGTCGGTGCAAATGCTGAATATGATTGTAGGGCGTTCTGAAATGTAAAGGCTTCCAAAACTTGCCCACCGTTTGCTAGTTCTAGCAAGATTTAGATTTGATCTTCAGGGAATGTTTCAAGATGATCGTTCTCGCAATAATCGCAATTATCACAATATAACTCCCACAATTCGATCAATTGGTCGGGGTAACGTCCTTGTACGCAACACACCACTAGTCATACATTGCTAATTATCGCGTAATCGACTCAATTCCATAGCAATAATAATCTCCGATAAAATTTGTTCAAATGTTTTTTGTGGGTCGCCTTCGATTGAACCTTCGATCGGGATTATTTTCAACCCGACCACCTCACCGCGAACAGTTTTATTTATGAAAACCTCACTATAGACACCTTCACCAATTTTACGACAATGTTGCAAAACATTCTCCGAATAGACAATGGAAAAATCTAACGGTTCAAATTGATTGCATCGACGTAAGACACGATGTCGTGGACTTAATGATGTTGATAGGATTCCGCGTTCATATGGAATGTCTATAATCGGTGTAGTGAAGATTGTCGTGACTGTTTCAATGTAATTGTCAATAATAACACTATCTCTCGTTGATTTTCTTGCGTCGAAAACGGCAACATCTCCTTCTCCTCGTTCTAACTATTGACATGCATCTTCTTATGCTTTCACTGCACATCTATTTCGTATAGCCATTGCCTCTTCATTATTTGGCCTGAATAATTCATGACTTTTAGATGCAGTTGTTGCCTGCTAACGATATTCTCCCAAATAAAAACTCTTGCATTGATACCAATCCAGTTCAGATAACGCGACAGTTTTTTGGATATATAAGTTTTCTCTGAAGCGGGCAGTCCCAACCATCACGACGACATGTGGTGCCGTAACTTCATTTATCGTTCGCTCACCTTATCGGAGAGTTTGATTTATTATTATTTCCCGCAAAATTCAACAAATTTGCTTGATCCTCCCAAGAGCACGACACATAACATTTAATTATAAGCTATTAGCACTATTCTGACAAAATTTCACCTTACACGAGAATAACTTCATACGAGTTAATAAAACTAATGTCTTCATTTCTTAATTTTCCTCAAAAATCTCGTACACAGCCACTCGACATGTCCTCGTGTGCACAACTAGAAATCATTCCCGCTGACACCTTGACGATTTCGAATTCCATCTTCGCATTTCGTCACTTTTCTTTATAAATTTATTTTCTTAACAAAAGAACAAGTGGATCTTAATTTGGATTTGCACGGTAGCCTTAGATCATTCGCGACGTCCGCCCCGTTTCACGATCACAATCAGACTCCCCGATCCGCCCAAGCAGATCTGCCTCCTTATTCCAAATGCCAGCGTAATCTCAACGCCGCAACGGTGGTTGATGACGAGCTTCTTGCTCATCCACTGTAGATTGTATTCGGCAATGCAATCCGTGGATGAGCTGCATTAATAGGGGTACCGGTTAGTTTTCTAACAGATGGCGTAACTTGATTTTTATTCACCTTTCCAAATATGTGTTGGAAAGCTACTGTTATATAGTTTCAGAATCAGTATGTGTCATTTAGCTGAAGCGTAAACAACAATCCTTTTTTTTACTCTGAAAATGTCGAATTTTGTGCCGAATAAAGTGTTTTTGCGGGGAGTACTTCTTCATTGAAGAAAAAGGCTGCCGAAAGTCATCGTACATTGGTGGAAGTGTATGGTGTGCATGGGCCAAAAAAGTTTGAAGATCACGAATTGGAGACATTGCTTGACCAAGATCCATCCCAAACTTGCAAAATCACCCTATTATATCGGTGTTGTCATGTCCGAATTTTAATTGCAAGTTTGAATTATTATAATATAAGATAATAATATATAGAAAAATTTTAATCATAATATAAATATAAATATCATAAAGAATATAAATGTAAAGAAAAATTTAACTTTGATATATGAAAACAAAACAAAATAAAATTGATATTTGTAATAAAAAAAAATTTTTTTACAAATTTTATAATTTATAAAACTATAAAATTGAACAATTAAATTTTCCAAATATGCAATTAAAATTTGGATCCGTGCTAGGCCGGTTTTCGAGCAGTTTGCTTAGGTGACTGGTTTTTCCTCAGACCAGGTTTTGGCGGAGTGTCATGCCTTTCCTTGTTTATATATGCGTTTTTCTACTTTCATTGACTGAGACAGTTTTTTTCGCTTCTGGATTCAGTCGTATGAACACTTCCTTCACATCTGACATAATGTTAACGGCGTCGGCGTACGCTACTAGTTGTGTGGACTTCAAGACTAGCGTGCTCGTGGTATCTTCTGGCGTTTTTCTGACTACATGTTCCAGATCAATTTTGAACAACCGGGGCAAATCCATCTCTTTGTTTTAGGCCGGAATCAGTGTTGAACCTTTCAGCTAAATCTCCATTAACTTTGAACTGAGACTCGGTGTTTAGCATTGTAACCTTGATCATTTGGACGAGTTTAGGTGGGACGCCAAAGTCATACATTATTTTTTACTGGATATTCTTGTTGACAATATCGCATGCTTGTAGTTTACGTAGAGTTGATGGTGTATCATATCCTCAGCAAATTTCGAGCATCAGCGTCACTGAGAATCTCTGGTCAATCGTACAGTCCGCTTCGGAAACCAGCTTGGTATTCTCCGACATTTTCATAGCAGAGCTTCAGTTTTTGCTCAATGGCTTTGGATCAGAGTTTGAAGGATGTGCACAACAGAGCTATCCGTAATTTTTCACAGCGTCACCTGTCGCTCTTTTTAAATATGGAGGATATTTTTAATTTACTTATTTATTCAAGATATAATGCATTAAAATTGATCTTTAAAGTATACTTTTATTTGAAAATTCGTTAAAAGCAGAACTTGAGAAAAAAGCTTGGTTTGCTTAGGTTTTTTATATAGTATTTATTATAAAATTCTAAATTGTCACTGATAGCAATACTAATATTAGATACTTAAACTAATCATTATTAACTAATAAAATATACTTAGGAGCCAATTCTTTATATAGATTTTAAATATTTTGGGTAAATTAGCACATCTAATGAAATCTGGTTGCAGTGAATCGAAGTGTTTTAAGTACATACAGGACTTAGGTGCCGATGGTCTGGCGCAGGGGTCAGTGTGCTAGAAAGAAGACTGAGCTCAGCTGACTAGCTTCGCTTTACGATCGCGTACACGTGCTTATCGGCTAGCTATTTGCGGGATCATATGGAACGGGTTCTTGTCATGCCACGAAGCTACA
The DNA here is from genome assembly GCA_963969285.1 of Odontomyia ornata. NCBI lineage: Eukaryota > Metazoa > Arthropoda > Insecta > Diptera > Stratiomyidae > Odontomyia > Odontomyia ornata. The sequence goes on from OZ017739.1 coordinate 332,204,156, forward strand.
CTACAAAACTTTTATCCCGCGTATTCTACGTTATGGACATCCCGAGCAATTTTTATCAATTTTAAAATTTTTTTAGACTGACTATCGATCAAGCTACCCTACAAATATGTAAAATTTTCGTCCCATCAAAGTCAGCGGACAAGAAGCTGTAGTAATCTAAGAACTATGGCTCTAAAAGCAGCGCTGACACAGGCACACAGCACGAACGCAATTTAATAAGGATTCAGTCGATTCAGTCACCTTCCCCATCGCAACACTCGTTTTTTTTTTCGCAGGAATAATAAGTGGAAAAATTTCCTTTGTACTTAACACCCGGGAAACAAAATTCTAAAAATGTTTAAAAATTTCTAATGTGTAGTATCTTATTACAATATCTTTTGAAGATAATTTAACGAATTGCGGTGTAACGCGGTATGCAAATGCTTAGAACGAAACGGTTAACCCCTTTTAATTATGAATGCTAAAATCATTGTATCATTTAACCTGTTAATTATATGAACGCTAAAATCATTGTATCATTTAAACCCCTTAAAATTTGTCTAATTCTTCCGATTTTTCCCACCTAATTACGCCTAATTATCATAAACGACAAATTGCCTTCAATTGATAACTTAATTGAACCTACAAAAGACAGTGAAAAGGGAAATTGCAAATACCGCCGTCATAAACTACAAATGATAAGGAAAAAGTACATTTGATAGCAACAAAAACCTTCAATTGTGTGATTTCCCCCTTTCTGAATGGGTTCGTATTGTTCTACTTGCCCATAAAGTGTCGTAGTTGCTTGAGTGTGGAGAATATTAAATTGTGCTTGCGAAATTTGCATGCTATTGCGTCGTAAATCGTGAAAATGGGTGATAACTACATAACAACATTGGAAATTGGAATTATCGGGGAGAGTGGCGCCGGCAAGTCGAGTCTGATGCTTCGTCTGACAAACGAGGAATGGGATGGAGATCATGAGTCTGCTCGAAACCGCCAGACAGCGCGGACGCCGCGGAAAGAAGAAGCGAGTTGGGAGTGAGAGGAGATTGCGGGCTGATCAGAATATCGCCGAGACACGTGGAAAAGTTTCTCGCGTAAAAGACAGTGAAATATTGTAAAAAAAATAGACGATAAAGTTATCGTGCAAATTGTGAACACCTTGTTAGTCGTGTGGGTTGGCGAAAAGTGGAATAAAACTCGTGTTCCGTCAAAATCTAGTGGAAGTGTTTTCGCTTGGGTGTCCAAAGGTTTCTCCCTCCCTTAAATCATTTGTCGAAAAGTTATTCTTTAGTTCCCAGAAATAATCAGGTCCCCAAAGGAGATATGAAACGAAGAAACAATTTGAAAATGTGGAAAAAGGCGTCATTGATTTGCCCCCGAATTTAGTAACAATTAGTTACTCAATGCACTTAGCATGTAACGGATTTGTAATTAACCGTTAGCTCTTTTGTCGGAAATTTTTCGAAATGCTGTGATGCAACTTCGCTTCATCGATTAAGGAAGTCGGTTCGCGTGGAATCGTTGTTGTTAATGTACTGTACATGTTCCAATACAAATTCGGAAACTCCTCCACAATACTTGTTAGAAGAAGCGTGCACACAGAGATGAATCGTGAGAATACAAACAAACTGGAACGTTTCACAGAAGTACACAGAACACTTTCATGGAATAATTTCTGTGTTTGAATGGTGCATGCTTGGGGTGAAATGAACTAGTGAAGGATCAGAGAGCAAGTCTTCGAAGAAAAACCGGCAACCCGAACAAAATAAATACGCGTTTGATCGACAAATATCTCTTCGAATCTTCTCACGTTTCCCTATGTGGCAACGAAAAAGGAAAGTACGGTAGTTCGCAAATGTAGATTTAATTAGACACAAGAGAAAAAACTAGTAAATACACGGTGGATATTTGCGTGGAAAAAATAAAAGTGCGTGTGTGGTCGGAGTAAATTGATCGCGATAGAAATGCACAAAGTAATGCTTGCGAAGATTCTGTAGCAAGAAGTGAAGTGAAGGCCCAAATTTAAAGCACGTCGGCCAGTTGCACTAAACAACAAAGTGATAATAACGGTCCAGACATTGCCACACAGCACGCTCACCGTGGAAATTGATCCTAGCAAAACGATCAAAGAGCTGAAGCAGGAAATCGAGGCTGTCCATGCTTTTCGGGAATTGCAAGGAAAGGTTGCAGAATTGTCGGGAGAAGAGGAGGCTTTCACATTATTCGGCGCAGACATAACTTGAGTAGTTCACATTATTTCAAGTAATAGAAAATTCATATTAGCTTTTGCATGCATGTTCATTTTCGCGTCTTATTGGAATCCCGTATGAAGTTCAAGTCACAAAACCTTAGAATTAAAAGCGTCGATTGAAAGTGTAGTTGTAAGAAAAGCTTATCAGTCGTGTTCAGATACAAGACGACCTGAGCATTAAGAAACATAATCTTGAAGAGATAATTTTCTCTATAGAATGTTATGTGGCATTCAATGAATTTTGTCGAAATATTTTTGGATAAAGTTCGCATGAAAATTATAGCACCATGATGTAATCAATTGCATATAGAACTTTGCTATCACACGATTAATTTGAATGAATCTGTCTGAGTTCAGAGCGATTAATTTGCATGTATCCATTTTTATACTGATTACGTTGTGCATCCAGAGATTACGCCTGGTTTTAGTAATTCTTGTTCGTGAACTTCAATGTATTTCTTGCTATAGATTTTTTTTGGCACTCTCAAATATCTGCACTTTACTAGTTTTCGATACCGGATATGTAAATGAGCATACTTATTGGTCTAATTTTGAAGGCTTAATTTTATATTCATACATATTTTAATCAGTTCTTGAAAGTGAACATTTTTTTCAATTTCATGAAAAATTTTGGATTTTTAATATAATAAAGAGTATGTTCAGTTTACGCTTTGTCGATGTACTTGAACATCAAAGGCATTATATCATTTGCATTTAGTGATACTCCGTTAAAAGTTCCCGAAATTTGAATAAAAAAATAAGATAACATTACCTTATTATTTAATAATAATAATTATAAAATAATACTGATTCATTTATTTAAATAAACAAATTTACCTAATTATTTACCCTATAAATCTTTCTACTACCCATTTATATGACAGCACTGATTCAAATTCTTAGTAAAATTAAACCATAAGATAAAATATCACACCTAAAATAATAGCCTAAACCCATTCAATAAAAAGAATAACAATTTGAAATGATAAAAATCAAAGACAATATAAACAATAAATTTTGCACCATTCAAAAATATAAAAAGGTATTATAAATGACAGATAAAAAATTTAGATTAAATTCGAAGCTTTTGTGTTTAACGAGAGTTAATAATGATGTAATTTCTCAACTGGGATTTTAGAATGACAGTTCAGGTAAAATACAAGTATAAACGAGTATTTGTTGCAACAAAAAGAGATAATTATGGGACATGCAAAATAATCACTTGCAACATCGTTGTTCTGGCATTTTCCGCAGAAGTCTGTAATGTAACAGTATCTGAACATTATTCTTATAATTAAAAGTCAAAAATTTAATAAAGGGCGATAATTTTAGTCTATTAAATCGCTCTCTAAGAGCTTGGAATTAATTCTCAACCAGAGATTGCAATTTTGAAAACCCTGTTAACATCGCTCGTCAGAAAGGTAGATTGGAATTGAAACATTTCCTGTGTTGAAGATTATCTTTCTCAAATTGATTCATTACTAAAATTCTGCCTTTTATTTAAGTATTATTTATCACCATACAAAATGTACATAAGTGTAACATAAATAGTTCATTTATATTCAAATTCCAAATAAGATTTTGTGGTCAGCTATAGAGTATCAGAAAATGTGTAATACCGGAATTTAACCTGTTAGAAACCAATAAGTTAGATTAGGTATAGATGATCTAATGAATTGATTGAAAATTGAAAGAAAAAAAAATAAAAATGAATTAAAAACGTACCCGAGGGTCTTTCCTTTCCTCCATTTCTAACCGGGTATAGGACCCGGTACGGTGGCAGGCTTCCCCCTCAAAATATGAGCCAGTCACCGGGTACAATTTAATCCTTTTTATTTCAGGTGACTTAATGGGTTGAGTGGCCCAAGCCAAGTGCCTTTTTATGGCATAAAGTTATGCAATTCCATTGTATAATTCTATGACATAAATTGGTCACCGGGGTACTCCCCTTCTGATGGGAAAGCTCATATAATTCAAGTTGTATGAGTTTTCCACTCAGAAGAGGAATACCTGGCCACCTCAACGATTTAACATTGGATTTATTCCGGTTGGGTGGGCATGAAGGGGCTCCACCACCACCCGGTTGCCCCTCTTTCATTTGTGGGCCCTGAATGTATTTGGGTAAAGACGAGGTCAACCCCAAATTAGTCTTTCTTGTCAGGTTGCACTTGTTCTCGCAACAAGTCGTAATTCCATCGTGGAGGTTACCTACTGATTTGCGACTTCGGTCGTCCTCTCGAACTCTGCAAGCAATTCGTGAATGCGAAATGTTTTGTAGTGAGTCCTCGTGCCGGGGAAACGAACCCGCCCCACGACACCGCAATGCTAGCCTGCCAGCGCATTCACGCGTCTCCGGACGAGGGCATTCTCGGCAGGAATCAACACCTTCCTCTGCCGAGGCAGCAGAACATCGCTGCGGTCCTTCACGGACATATTGAACACAATTATTCACTACAAATGGCGCCCAACGTGGGGCCCGAAAAGCCCGGCTGTATCATCAGTCGTGAGCACGAGACAGTCCATCGTCTCTAGGTGTCCCCACAAGGTGTTAGAAATTTTGGCGGGTAGATAACTCCCGAGGGTTTTTGCACTAATCGTGCCCCAGCAGCCGAGTAACTTCCGAACGTGTGTTGTCTTCGGACATCAATATCGTTTGGTCCTTCTTTTGATTTATACCTTGGTGGTTTACCACCATTGTATAACTAGTAAGGCCAAATTATATTAGAGTCCCTTTTTGTGTTCGGAGGTTATTATCCCAACATCTATTTTGCGGAGGATTCTGATCCGCTCCCCAAACCAGCGGTGCCTAAGTGTCTTAAATTACATGGATTTTGATTTCATGTGATTGGCTGATTAGCTAATCCATGACTATCCATGACAAGACACGCGCTGCTTGTGGATTAGAATCCCACCCTGGGCTGACAAGCTGTAACTTGAGAAGTTTGCTAATGAGGGATCACTTCGGAACCCTGATTTTCATGGTGCCACAAGAGAGTGTCCCTGAAACGTTTTAGAAGGATTGTGCCATGGTGTCCATACTTGGGAGGAAGGACGGAAAGGAAAGACCGATTATTTTTTTTGATAACTTAAAACTTTTTTGAAACTTTATCATACATTTTTTTTTTTTGTGAGGTTCGACTATAGTTCGCCACTGACGGCCACTTACAAATCATAAATTTTGCATCATTTTTTTCACATTTTCATTATTTATATATATATATTTATTTAGGTTTTTAGTTAGCAATTTAAATTTCTTTTAGCATGCCCACCAAAAGAACTCCCGAAAGGAGAAAGTTGCGGTCGGATGCCGGACCAGCTCTATTGTGTTCCATCTGTCACGAGGACATGGACGAAACTACAAGCCAGAGGTTGCAGTGCGGACACAGGCTACATCAGCTGTGTTTGGCACAACTGCGGCAAACTTCATCCACGTGCCCGCTCTGTCGACAGCCTTTGGAAATCGCACAGCCAGCAACAGAACGACCTCAGTCCTCCAGTACAAGTGGAGCTGTCCCCAAAAGCGGACCCCTTCCATCCACTACAAGGAGTGCACGAGACGATGACTACAGGGCTGAAGCAGTTCCGCCTGCAGAAGAAGCGAGTCCACCGGTGGCTGTGGAAGCCACAGTTCTACGAGATCTAATGGCGCTCGTACAGGACATGTCCACCCGGCTCGCCTCTCTAGAGAGCCAGAGAGAGAACCCCGCACCATCCCGGCCAAGAACTCCTCCTATGTGGGATTCGGACCCAAATCCGTGGGACTTCCCAGTAGACTCGCGGCGTGATCCCGAACGGATCCGGCCAGGTACAGCCATGAATCCGTTGGCTCCAGTTTACCGGCCCCGATTGAGCCAAGCACCACCACCAAATCAGGCTCCCGTGATTCCGCCGGACCAACGCTTCCATCCACACGACATGTATCGGCTGAAGCCGACACAGATCCCCAGCATCATCCAGGGATGGAATCTACATTTCAGTGGGGAACCCAATACGATAACGGTGGAGGTTTTCATAAGTCGGGTGGAGTCACTGATTGAGCAGATGCTAGCAGGAGACCGCACAGCGCTCGCAGGATACCTGCCAATGCTGCTTAGGGGAGCAGCCCTGGAGACATATTGGAGGATACATTCAGCTCCACCATCCATACGCTGGTCACGGCTGAAGGAGGTACTCCGCATGGAATACCCTACGGTCGACATGGACGAATTAGTCCTGGATAAGATGAATGCTAGATGGCAGCGTCCGGACGAGTCCTTCCATAAATATCGAGCCGATATCCTTCGGTTGAATGACCAGCTGTCAGAGCCATTGTCTTCTACCCAAATTCTTCGCCTGCTAAAGCGCAATCTAAGACCGGAGATTCGTCGGCATATCGTGAACTCCGATCCACAGAGTATGGAGGCCCTGCTGAGAAATGTGCGTCGTATAGAAGGGTTTGAGGAAGACCTACGGGACCGGCCATACTTACTAACCAGGACGGGTCCTCGACGAGGAATCGCGGAATTGGCCCCAGATTATACCACCCTAGATCTGGAGGATGATTTGGACCCAGACCAGCTTGCTGTAGCGGCAGTGGGAAGTCTTACGACCTGCTGGAATTGTCACCAAACCGGACACCGGTTCATTTCATGCCGCGCAGAACGTAAGGTTTTCTGCTACGGTTGCGGCAAGCCGGACACTTACTTCCCGGACTGTTCTGAATGTGCCGCACGAAAAAACGGCCAAAAGAGTACCCGACCACCTCAGCGGTACTCGAAACCCCAGCAGTAGCTCCTCAGTCAGCGGCTCACCCCAACCAACCTGACGTTAACCCACCAGCCATAACCATTACGACTGCGGATGTTCACTCTCTTCCGGAGACCTCACCAACGACAATATTAAAACGACCATCGCAGTCACTGCCAGAAGAACCGCGGCAGCCTCAAGTACGCACTCTAAAACCTTATCATGTTAGACTGCAGGAATATCGGGTGGCTCGAGAGCGAATATTTGCTTCCGAAGTTGTCACTTCCCGTCCGTGCACGACAAAATGGTCAACCCGTCGTTGGCGGAATTTCCGCAAGAGAGTGCGCACCTGCCGTCAAACCGTAAACTCTTGTAACATCTCGGAGGTTGCTGAGAATGAGATCAGACCTTATCATCCAATTAAAGTGTTGGGCGAGACCGTGTTTGCATTGATCGACACGGGTGCCAGTATCAGTTGTCTTGCCTCGAGCTTTGGCTCGAAAGTGCTCCAAGAATACCCGAACTTGATTAAATCCTGGCGCACTGAAATCAGTACAGCTGATGGCACCAAACACCCTATACGAGGTAAACTAACAACACCCGTGACGTTCAGGGGTCAGACGAAGGATATTACCTTCTACATTATCCCGTCTTTGACTCAGAACGTATACCTTGGTGTCGATTTCGTCCTTCGCTTTGGACTGGCCTCCGATTTATTCACCGATTTGTCTTTAAAAACCAGAAATGTCAACGAAATCACTTCTACTCCCGATAGGCATGACCTGACGTCTAACCAACGGCAACGCCTGGAAGCATCCATTGCTGCTTTCCCATCTTACGCTACCCAAGGCCTTGGCCGCACCACCCTAGTCTCACACGCCATTGACGTTGGCGATAGTAAACCGATTAAACAGAGACACTACGCCATCTCGCCAGCCATGGAGAAATTGGTGTATGCGGAATTAGATAGGATGCTCGAGTTGGGGGTCATAGAAGAGTCCCAAAGTGCCTGGTCCTCACCGGTAACCTTGGTTGTAAAGCCAGGTAAAGTCCGCCTCTGTCTTGATGCCCGTAAGGTAAACGCGGTTACCATCAAGGACGCGTACCCTCTTCCACTCATCGATGGAATACTAGGGAGACTGCCGAAAGCCAATTATATCACCAGTCTCGACCTAAAAGACGCCTTCTGGCAAATTCCACTCGATGAGGGCTCGAGGGACAAGACCGCCTTCACAGTGCCTGGACGACCATTATATCAGTTCGTCACAATGCCCTTTGGCCTGTGTAATGCGCCGCAAACGATGACCCGGTTGATGGACAAGGTCATCCCACCTCACCTGAAACACCAAGTGTTCGTGTACCTCGATGATCTTTTACTCATCACGGAAACGTTCGATCAACACCTCCTACTTCTACAAGAAGTAGCCCTGCACATCAGTAAGGCGGGACTCACCATCAACGTACAGAAAAGTAAGTTTGTCATGAAAGAAGTCCGATACTTAGGCCATGTCATAGGACATGGCACTATCAAAACGGATCCAGACAAAACGCGTGCGATTGATGAGTTCCCCTTACCAAAAACTGTGAAGCAGCTACGACGTTTCCTTGGTGTGTGCGGTTGGTACCGAAGGTTTGTTCGGAATTATGCAACAGTTTCAGCGCCCCTGTCAGACATGTTGCGGAAAGGGAAGTTCGTTTGGACCGAACTCAGCCGAAAGGCATTTGAAGAGCTTAAACAAGCCCTCACATCAGCTCCTGTCTTGCACAGCCCCGACTTCACGAAGCCCTTCTCCATTCATTGTGACGCAAGTCAACATGGAGTAGGAGCCGTGCTGGTGCAATTGACCGACGAAGGGGAGGAAGCTCCCATCGCCTTCATGTCCAATAAGCTGAATTCGGCCCAAAGGAACTATACTGTTTCCGAGCAAGAATGTTTGGCAGCGGTAATGGCTGTGAAGAAATTCCGAGCTTATATCGAGGGCCACCAATTCGAGATCATCACGGACCACGCGTCACTACAATGGTTGATGAACCAGGCAGATTTAAGTGGACGCCTAGCCAGATGGGCTCTTAAACTGCAAGGGTTCAAGTTCTCCATCAAACGTCGGAAAGGAACCCAGAACATCGTACCCGACACTCTCTCACGGATGTTTTCCCCAGAGGGAGCCGAAATAACAATAAATGACGAGGACCCCATCGAAATAGATTTGGACAGCCCACATTTCGAATCAGATAGCTACAAAGAGTTGAGGCAAACCATAGCGACCCAACAGACACAGCTGCCTGACTTGAAGGTAATAGACGGCTATGTGTATAGACGAAACGAATACGCCACTGGTGATCCCTGGCAGGAAGAAGAGTCTTGGAAACTCTGGGTACCGGAGGAAATGACACAACAGCTGATCCTCCGCGCACATGATCATCCGTTAAGTGCCCACGGAGGTTACGGTCGAACACTACGGCGACTAAAAAAATACTTCTTTTGGCCTAAAATGGCATCCCAGGTCAAAGACTACGTGAGCGCCTGTGATACCTGTAAAGGCACCAAAGCGCCCAACCAGCCTCTTCGACCTCCTATGGGTCAACTCAACGTCCCAGAACGCGTGTTCCAGCGTCTATACATCGATCTACTCGGTCCATATCCTCGGTCTTCCATGGGACACATCGGAGCTATAGTCGTTCTAGATCAGCTCTCAAAATTCCCAATGGTGGAACCTATCCGTAAATTCACAACTCCATCGATCGTGAAATTCTTAGAGAACCGGGTATTCCATGTGTTCGGAGTTCCAGAGAGTGTGTACTCAGATAATGGAGTACAGTTTCGGTCTCGGCAGTTTAAGAGCCTACTTGAGCAGTATGGCATTGAACACCAACTGACGCCCATATACTCTCCTCAGTCCAACGCGTCAGAACGGTTGAACCGCACCCTATTGGCCGCGATCCGTTCCTACGTCCACCCATCTCAAAAGGATTGGGATCGGCGATTGTCTGCCATCACATGCGCCCTGCGATCCTCGTATCATTCCGTCACCGGTGTCGCCCCTTACTTTGCCGCCTTTGGACAGCACATGATTTGCCACGGTAAATCATACCGACTGTTACGGCAATTAAAGTGTTTGGGAGACCCGGTCGTTGCGCTGGAGCCCCACGAACGTTTAGGAGACCTCCGCCAACAGATCGGACGGAAGATTAAGGCCGCAGGTAGTGCAAATGAAGCGCAGTACAATCTCCGGTCACGATCTGCTAATTTCAAAGAAGGAGATGAAGTTTTCCGGCGAAATTTCCGCCAAAGTGACGCCGCGGGGCATTACAACGCCAAGCTGGATAGGCGATTCCTGAAAAGCCGCATAAAGAAGTTAATGGGACCTAACCGTTACTTGATAACGGATCCATCGGGAAAAGAAGTGGGGATATACCACGCGAAAGACCTGCGCCGATAGATAATTGGGCACGTCTGTTTGTCCGTCCGCATATATTTTCAAAAACGCGCAAAGATTGTATACTTCCAGGCAAACATAGACATAAGTCAGTCCGTCCGTCTGTTAATTGTGTTCTTTTATTGTTCGTCATCTCTAGTCCCGACGCCGAAGGCAACCCGTGAGACACAGAAAGATCCTTCAGCTCCTTTTTCGTAATCCGCATTGCCTTGGGATCACGAGAAAATTAGCTGCCCTGTAGTAATCTAAGAACTATGGCTCTAAAAGCAGCGCTGACACAGGCACACAGCACGAACGCAATTTAATAAGGATTCAGTCGATTCAGTCACCTTCCCCATCGCAACACTCGTTTTTTTTTTCGCAGGAATAATAAGTGGAAAAATTTCCTTTGTACTTAACACCCGGGAAACAAAATTCTAAAAATGTTTAAAAATTTCTAATGTGTAGTATCTTATTACAATATCTTTTGAAGATAATTTAACGAATTGCGGTGTAACGCGGTATGCAAATGCTTAGAACGAAACGGTTAACCCCTTTTAATTATGAATGCTAAAATCATTGTATCATTTAACCTGTTAATTATATGAACGCTAAAATCATTGTATCATTTAAACCCCTTAAAATTTGTCTAATTCTTCCGATTTTTCCCACCTAATTACGCCTAATTATCATAAACGACAAATTGCCTTCAATTGATAACTTAATTGAACCTACAAAAGACAGTGAAAAGGGAAATTGCAAATACCGCCGTCATAAACTACAAATGATAAGGAAAAAGTACATTTGATAGCAACAAAAACCTTCAATTGTGTGATTTCCCCCTTTCTGAATGGGTTCGTATTGTTCTACTTGCCCATAAAGTGTCGTAGTTGCTTGAGTGTGGAGAATATTAAATTGTGCTTGCGAAATTTGCATGCTATTGCGTCGTAAATCGTGAAAATGGGTGATAACTACATAACAACATTGGAAATTGGAATTATCGGGGAGAGTGGCGCCGGCAAGTCGAGTCTGATGCTTCGTCTGACAAACGAGGAATGGGATGGAGATCATGAGTCTGCTCGAAACCGCCAGACAGCGCGGACGCCGCGGAAAGAAGAAGCGAGTTGGGAGTGAGAGGAGATTGCGGGCTGATCAGAATATCGCCGAGACACGTGGAAAAGTTTCTCGCGTAAAAGACAGTGAAATATTGTAAAAAAAATAGACGATAAAGTTATCGTGCAAATTGTGAACACCTTGTTAGTCGTGTGGGTTGGCGAAAAGTGGAATAAAACTCGTGTTCCGTCAAAATCTAGTGGAAGTGTTTTCGCTTGGGTGTCCAAAGGTTTCTCCCTCCCTTAAATCATTTGTCGAAAAGTTATTCTTTAGTTCCCAGAAATAATCAGGTCCCCAAAGGAGATATGAAACGAAGAAACAATTTGAAAATGTGGAAAAAGGCGTCATTGATTTGCCCCCGAATTTAGTAACAATTAGTTACTCAATGCACTTAGCATGTAACGGATTTGTAATTAACCGTTAGCTCTTTTGTCGGAAATTTTTCGAAATGCTGTGATGCAACTTCGCTTCATCGATTAAGGAAGTCGGTTCGCGTGGAATCGTTGTTGTTAATGTACTGTACATGTTCCAATACAAATTCGGAAACTCCTCCACAATACTTGTTAGAAGAAGCGTGCACACAGAGATGAATCGTGAGAATACAAACAAACTGGAACGTTTCACAGAAGTACACAGAACACTTTCATGGAATAATTTCTGTGTTTGAATGGTGCATGCTTGGGGTGAAATGAACTAGTGAAGGATCAGAGAGCAAGTCTTCGAAGAAAAACCGGCAACCCGAACAAAATAAATACGCGTTTGATCGACAAATATCTCTTCGAATCTTCTCACGTTTCCCTATGTGGCAACGAAAAAGGAAAGTACGGTAGTTCGCAAATGTAGATTTAATTAGACACAAGAGAAAAAACTAGTAAATACACGGTGGATATTTGCGTGGAAAAAATAAAAGTGCGTGTGTGGTCGGAGTAAATTGATCGCGATAGAAATGCACAAAGTAATGCTTGCGAAGATTCTGTAGCAAGAAGTGAAGTGAAGGCCCAAATTTAAAGCACGTCGGCCAGTTGCACTAAACAACAAAGTGATAATAACGGTCCAGACATTGCCACACAGCACGCTCACCGTGGAAATTGATCCTAGCAAAACGATCAAAGAGCTGAAGCAGGAAATCGAGGCTGTCCATGCTTTTCGGGAATTGCAAGGAAAGGTTGCAGAATTGTCGGGAGAAGAGGAGGCTTTCACATTATTCGGCGCAGACATAACTTGAGTAGTTCACATTATTTCAAGTAATAGAAAATTCATATTAGCTTTTGCATGCATGTTCATTTTCGCGTCTTATTGGAATCCCGTATGAAGTTCAAGTCACAAAACCTTAGAATTAAAAGCGTCGATTGAAAGTGTAGTTGTAAGAAAAGCTTATCAGTCGTGTTCAGATACAAGACGACCTGAGCATTAAGAAACATAATCTTGAAGAGATAATTTTCTCTATAGAATGTTATGTGGCATTCAATGAATTTTGTCGAAATATTTTTGGATAAAGTTCGCATGAAAATTATAGCACCATGATGTAATCAATTGCATATAGAACTTTGCTATCACACGATTAATTTGAATGAATCTGTCTGAGTTCAGAGCGATTAATTTGCATGTATCCATTTTTATACTGATTACGTTGTGCATCCAGAGATTACGCCTGGTTTTAGTAATTCTTGTTCGTGAACTTCAATGTATTTCTTGCTATAGATTTTTTTTGGCACTCTCAAATATCTGCACTTTACTAGTTTTCGATACCGGATATGTAAATGAGCATACTTATTGGTCTAATTTTGAAGGCTTAATTTTATATTCATACATATTTTAATCAGTTCTTGAAAGTGAACATTTTTTTCAATTTCATGAAAAATTTTGGATTTTTAATATAATAAAGAGTATGTTCAGTTTACGCTTTGTCGATGTACTTGAACATCAAAGGCATTATATCATTTGCATTTAGTGATACTCCGTTAAAAGTTCCCGAAATTTGAATAAAAAAATAAGATAACATTACCTTATTATTTAATAATAATAATTATAAAATAATACTGATTCATTTATTTAAATAAACAAATTTACCTAATTATTTACCCTATAAATCTTTCTACTACCCATTTATATGACAGCACTGATTCAAATTCTTAGTAAAATTAAACCATAAGATAAAATATCACACCTAAAATAATAGCCTAAACCCATTCAATAAAAAGAATAACAATTTGAAATGATAAAAATCAAAGACAATATAAACAATAAATTTTGCACCATTCAAAAATATAAAAAGGTATTATAAATGACAGATAAAAAATTTAGATTAAATTCGAAGCTTTTGTGTTTAACGAGAGTTAATAATGATGTAATTTCTCAACTGGGATTTTAGAATGACAGTTCAGGTAAAATACAAGTATAAACGAGTATTTGTTGCAACAAAAAGAGATAATTATGGGACATGCAAAATAATCACTTGCAACATCGTTGTTCTGGCATTTTCCGCAGAAGTCTGTAATGTAACAGTATCTGAACATTATTCTTATAATTAAAAGTCAAAAATTTAATAAAGGGCGATAATTTTAGTCTATTAAATCGCTCTCTAAGAGCTTGGAATTAATTCTCAACCAGAGATTGCAATTTTGAAAACCCTGTTAACATCGCTCGTCAGAAAGGTAGATTGGAATTGAAACATTTCCTGTGTTGAAGATTATCTTTCTCAAATTGATTCATTACTAAAATTCTGCCTTTTATTTAAGTATTATTTATCACCATACAAAATGTACATAAGTGTAACATAAATAGTTCATTTATATTCAAATTCCAAATAAGATTTTGTGGTCAGCTATAGAGTATCAGAAAATGTGTAATACCGGAATTTAACCTGTTAGAAACCAATAAGTTAGATTAGGTATAGATGATCTAATGAATTGATTGAAAATTGAAAGAAAAAAAAATAAAAATGAATTAAAAACGTACCCGAGGGTCTTTCCTTTCCTCCATTTCTAACCGGGTATAGGACCCGGTACGGTGGCAGGCTTCCCCCTCAAAATATGAGCCAGTCACCGGGTACAATTTAATCCTTTTTATTTCAGGTGACTTAATGGGTTGAGTGGCCCAAGCCAAGTGCCTTTTTATGGCATAAAGTTATGCAATTCCATTGTATAATTCTATGACATAAATTGGTCACCGGGGTACTCCCCTTCTGATGGGAAAGCTCATATAATTCAAGTTGTATGAGTTTTCCACTCAGAAGAGGAATACCTGGCCACCTCAACGATTTAACATTGGATTTATTCCGGTTGGGTGGGCATGAAGGGGCTCCACCACCACCCGGTTGCCCCTCTTTCATTTGTGGGCCCTGAATGTATTTGGGTAAAGACGAGGTCAACCCCAAATTAGTCTTTCTTGTCAGGTTGCACTTGTTCTCGCAACAAGTCGTAATTCCATCGTGGAGGTTACCTACTGATTTGCGACTTCGGTCGTCCTCTCGAACTCTGCAAGCAATTCGTGAATGCGAAATGTTTTGTAGTGAGTCCTCGTGCCGGGGAAACGAACCCGCCCCACGACACCGCAATGCTAGCCTGCCAGCGCATTCACGCGTCTCCGGACGAGGGCATTCTCGGCAGGAATCAACACCTTCCTCTGCCGAGGCAGCAGAACATCGCTGCGGTCCTTCACGGACATATTGAACACAATTATTCACTACAAAGCTTGAGACGAATGTAAATATCAAACAAAAGAAAAAAAACTCCGTTCCTTCTCCGAAGAAGGTCATTGCATTACAAGGGGAAAGAAAAGAGCTCACATGGTGTCAAACATAAGGATGTTAAAAGTGGCTAAAGGGAACCACTCATCTCTACCTAAATTACGGAAAACTTGACGTGTTTTTCCTGAAAGAAAGCAGTTTCTCCCTCATCAGAACCTGCCACTGCCAATCACTTCGGAGCAGCTTAACTGCTACTTTTTTAAAGTTTACCTCTGTTTACTTTCTTTCTTTTCGTCCGTGCGTTTTTCTGCCCATTCGTCCGTTTATTCGTGCATCTGGAGGCTCATAACATGGCAGTAAGTTGAGGTTTTAGGGCCAACATATAGAACGCTTCTTTGAGTTTGGTTTCTGTTATAATTATTCTATTAGAATTGTATCTAGTGATAATTATTGTTTAGAGCTTGAATATTTTGTGCTTTCAGTGTATAGTTTGCTGCTGATATTAAATATAGTTTTTTAATAACAAGTACACCGGCTAAATCTGAGGGTGGGTAATTTAAATATTGTCTTAAGTATAGCCTTTTAGGTTATCCTCAAATTTTCTATATGTGTAGTGAATGTTCCTCCTCAAACTGCTATACAGTATTGGATAATGGACTGGAACAATGCAAACTACAATAAATAATCTTCATTTGGGGTATTGTCAAAAGCTCTTGTAATGAGTTGAAGAGGAAAGTATATCTCCTTAGTTTTACATGAATGTGTTGAGAATGTTAGCTCCATTTCAGTTTCCTGTCAATTATTACTCCTAGGAATCTTACTTTCTCAGCGGTATCTAAATCTTGACAGCTGCAAGTAGCATTTACGAAGACTATGCAATGGCAATTAGATGTAGTTTAATGGATTTTTACAGCGGCTGTCCCACAGATGTGATGGTCATGACTTGCGTTTCCCTGGTGTTAAGACGGAGTTTATGTATGTGCAACCATTTATGAACTTGAATGATTGCCTTCTCAGCTTTTTAAGTTTCACCTCAATTTATATGTTACAATATAAAATAAAGAGCGGTATCATCAGCAAAGGCCACTACTTTAAATTTTTTAGCTAAATTTATATTGCAAAGATTATGTACATTAATTTTATAGAGGATTGGTGACAATATAGTGTCTTTTGTAATCCATTCACTTACATAATCTTTTACCCTAATTCGTTACTGTGCCAGGTATAAGTATGACTGAAACAACTTCAATGATTTTTCGTTTATGCCAATTTTTATTAATTTTTGGATTAGGATCTCATGTGGTACCGTATCGAAAACCTTCGAAATGATTTATTGCTGACGTCAACTTCTGAGTAGTTTGTGGCTGATAAGACAGTATTTTATTTACTTAAGTCCTCTCGGAATCCGTATTGTTGCGGGGAAATAATAATGTTTTCACATATTACTTTGTTAGTCTACTTTTTATGCAACGCTCGAAGATTTTTGCTACTGTTGGCAATAAAACCGATTTTTTGGTTCGAATACCGGATTATTCAGAAGTTTTTCCTCCCGGTTTAAACTGGTTTTTTCTTTCGAATTCAAGAATCTGATACAGAGGAATAGAAAAACATCGAAGAGAAAATACCGGAAAACAGTTATTTCGCCATCCCTACCCAGGCAGCATTAATGACCACAGTCACCAGAGCAAAGTAAATTTCTATGTTTGATTGGTTTATGGTATTAGCTGTTTATATTTTGTTTTTATGTAGAGGACCCTACGTAGGGTGCGAAGTGATGCTAGCACACGATACACAATAAATGCAAAATGCTTGCGGACTGAACTGAATGTTCTTTCATCCTTATACTGTAAATTAATGATTTAGCTTAACAGTAAGCTATCGGCTTGGATTTCAATACGTTAGTCTCTCATTTTTAACACAAAGGTGAGATATTCTTCAGTTCATTTTGATTCATATAATTTAGTGATTAAAAATCGAAAAATCATTTACACCTAAAGTTAATCAATGGTTATAAACTTATACATTTAATTTTGACTCGAGTTTTTTTATTTAAAAAATTTGCTAAAATAAAAACGGAAAACCCGGTTTTTTGGCTGTAAAAAACCGCCCGGTTTAACCCAAGACGACAAAAACGGGAAAACCGAAGAATCGGGTTTTTACCAAAAACCACCATCCCTTATGAACGAGTATACTTGCTCCTTATATTGTAGACGTCGTTCGTGGAACCTAATTTTTATGCTTTTCTGTGTTGGCATATTCGGCGATGGATTTTGTTGCCGCTATTGTTGTTGCTATCCTCCGGGCAAAATACAATTATCAAATTGAACTGTTGTCGGTATGGGGTCATAAATCTTTACATTGTGAGTAAAAGCAACCGGTTGGCGACTAGGCAATATAATGCGCTGAAGCAGTAGCATGCAAGGGAGGAGGGGCAAAATTGTTAGAAAATTGCAACAGTGTATTGATATGCGGGGCTGACGACGATGGAACAATTTGTACAGTAACAGGAATTATTCAAAAATTATCGCATCTTTCACACTTATTTAATAGGGTATAGTTTTGGAATGTACATATGCTGCAAGTTCATGGTGGTCCATTCTCCTCCACGTAATTGGCGTTTGTGTCATCGGCCTGTTCGAAGCCGCTATTGTTTGGAATCGCACCTATCTTAACTGACCGTTGATATGGAATTTGATTTAAATTGAACGCATGCGATGGTGTTGGAACTCTGGGTACTGGTTGTTACCCTTCCCTCGAGGGCGCTCCGGTTAAGGGTTCTACCGGCCTCGGTTTCGCTCGCCAGAGACGGACGTGGGCACCACTCGCTTAAACCCTAAATCCTCACTTCAACCTGTAATGATTTTACGTCTACGTGCGAACGCGGAACCGACCTCTCAACGGTTCTAGACGTTAAGTCTGAGTAGTGCCAACGGATGGTACCAACCGGTCAACCAATCCGTGCACCGTAACCCATTAACGCGGTGGCTGCTTGTCGGCCAGCTAGATCGGAGAGGATTTCGGTCGCGGGTCTCCGAATGGGTTACGCTCATTTACAATATTCAGCCACCAATACATGCCCGTTTTCAAACGCGTCACAAAACAAAACCATACGGAGAGGAAACCTACTTTACGTTACTCCGTATTTCTTCATTTACTCTGTCAAGGACAAAAATCTAATTTTTACTTCGCGTTCCCGAATTTCCGACGCGGTACCGAAAAATAGGCTACGCTAACTCAACCCGACGAACGCTACGCTAATAAAACGGCAAAACAACAAAGGTACCGCGTACCGCGCGCGACGCGAAACCGACGTCAGCGGATTTTCTCAAACCCTACCCTTGCGACGGCATGCCTACCCTGCACCTTATTTCCCGCTGAAAAGAAGACCCCTGGAAAGGAAAGTCGTTGTTAAGGTTTAACAATCCATATTATTTCAATAAACTCGACTATCAATTCT
Organism: Odontomyia ornata; assembly: GCA_963969285.1. Taxonomy (NCBI): domain Eukaryota; kingdom Metazoa; phylum Arthropoda; class Insecta; order Diptera; family Stratiomyidae; genus Odontomyia; species Odontomyia ornata. The sequence goes on from OZ017739.1 coordinate 332,222,791, forward strand.
AAACTAGAAAAACAATTAAATAATATTTAGAAAATATTAATAGTAAAATACAAAGTAGAATTATGTATTATGGGAAACTACTAGCCAAGGATTGTGAAAATTCTGTTTGACAATCTGAATTTCCTGGTCGAAAACGGAAGTAATTGTGTCATGCAGTCATAATTAGGAAACGCGATCTATTTTTCAAGAAAAATACAAGTCTCACATTTTCACTTGTAAATTCAATTTAGCGAACGTTAATACTCCACTAAGGCCACGACTAATATCGGTAATTGATTGTTTAAATATTAGTTACAAAAGGAAAAATTAGTTCAAAAGGCTCTAAATGAAAAATTGAATAGAAAACATTACACGACGCATTGCGACATAGTCACACTTCTACTATCATTTATATAAATTACGTTATTTTTATCCTCTAAAGTTCTTTTTTTTGTTTATTTTAATTCGCACTCGAGTCTATACATATATATTCGTAATTATAACTGCATTTCGATTCGATTGTTTTGAGTAATGTATTTACTTTTTTTATCATAATTTATTTCTTGTTGTATGTTCATGGTTCAAAGATCGAAAAGAAATCGTCGAATCAGATTTTCTTCATTTAGTTGCTTATTGCAATTATTTTTGCTTTTACATTTTATTATTTACGATTATATTTTGCCTAGTAAATAATAGCTATTCTTTACTTCGTTCTTGTAAACACAATGCTCAAGCAGGTGGTATCTGTAAGTTTTCCATCTGAGTATTATGTTTACAGTTTTCTCACGTTATAATTACTTTTACGAAACCGAAAATGAAAAGAACATTAAAACCTTCCATTTAGAATTTTTTTCCCGCTTGTTTTATAGTCATATTTAATTAATAAAGCAGAAGTAAAAACGTAGAGTCCTTTTTAGACTATAATTTTATTTCCTTTTTAATATATACGTATTTCGACCGTTACATACGGTCTTCTTCAGTATATTAATATACTGAAGAAGACCGTATGTAACGGTCGAAATACGTATATATTAAAAAGGAAATAAAATTATAGTCTAAAAAGGAAACTACGTTTTTACTTCTGCTTTATTAATTAAAACCATATTTAAAACGCACACAGGTTCATCATATACTCAAAAAAAAATCGTGTTTCATAGTTCAGTGTTGTTCCTCCTTGTTATTTTGTGTTGTAACTTATTTAAATATTATATTATCATTACAATTACTTTAATTTATCTACAAAAACTAGTTTATAGTTAATAGGTTTCTGTTTTTTGTTTTGCTTTCACCTTTTTGTTGTTTCCTTCAAACTAATTTTTTTATTTTTACTTTATACATGTACGAACAATAGGGTTACAAGTCTTCACCGTTATATTTTCTCTTAATTTGCGATTTATACTTATTTTCTCAATTTTTTACTCATTTTTTTTCGAATTGGTCTTTTCTCCGGTGATAATTTTCATAATTACTTTTCCTCTCTTTACTGTACCCAATGGAAGTGGAAAAATTGTTAATGGTGTATTTGAAAACTAAAAAATGAGGAAAAACAACATATAACTGCAATCAATGCTTTCTGTCTGTTTCGTAAATAAGTTTAATTTACTTAAGATGAATTGGAACTTTGTTGCCTTTGCTTTCTCTTTATAAATCCCGTGTTTTCTTGCTTTTTCAAGATTTCCCCAATATCGTTTATATTGAGGTTATGAATATTTTTGTTTATTTTGTTTGTTATTTTTGTTTTATTCATAGAAGTACCTTCAGATTGGATCGGATTTAACTTAATGCAACATACTCACTGCAATATGGCCTTGTAGATACGGGATTTACAAGCAAGCACAATGTTTCCAGCTCTTTGAGGTGCGTGAGTGGTTCCAAATCGCTCAACTCCTGAATATTGCTCCCAGCAAGAACTACTGACTCCAAATTGGGGATACATTCATGCAAGCAATCGCCCATTCGTATTATCCGGTTGTTGTTTAATGCAGGCACTTTAATCTAGGCAAATACGGACATCCATCACGTTTGCGTAGATCATAATCAGAGAAGTCTATTGTATCGAATTGGTCCAGTGTAGCTCCCAAATTTTCTATTGGCGGTGTTTTGTATCCTCGTAGATCTGGTTCCGTTCTCTGCATGGATTGATTGATGATATCCGCGGTTAGTCAATTCCAATTTCTGATACATTTACTACTTTTGAATAGTCGATGGATATCTGTGATGACCAATTTGTGGGAAAGTTCTTCTTCCTGTTAATTTTAAGCCTTTTTGCTGCTTGTTGGCACCCTCCGGGACTTCTTCCTAAGTGACGGCCACTACTTCCACACTTTCCTCCCATCTGGCTATCAAATCTTCTTGACATCCCACGACAAAATTGACGTGGGATGTGCGCTCGTCGCAACCAACTTGAAATGACAAGCCACCTGGCAGCAAAGTGTGTTAGTAGTGGTCACCAGCGGCGGCGCATGATTCATTACAAACCGCCAAGCGAGCGGACGGTTTCCCGGAGTAAATCCGCTGCCACACTTAAATTGGGACACCAAAAGAATCTTAAACACAACCTGCTACCACACGTGAAACGGAAATCCAAAAGAATTCCACAAGTCTTACATCTTTATATTTTCTCTTAATTTGCCTTCATCGTTATATTTTCTCTTAATTTGCGATTTATACTTATTTTCTCAATTTTTTACTCATTTTTTTTCGAATTGGTCTTTTCTCCGGTGATAATTTTCATAATTACTTTTCCTCTCTTTACTGTACCCAATGGAAGTGGAAAAATTGTTAATGGTGTATTTGAAAACTAAAAAATGAGGAAAAACAACATATAACTGCAATCAATGCTTTCTGTCTGTTTCGTAAATAAGTTTAATTTACTTAAGATGAATTGGAACTTTGTTGCCTTTGCTTTCTCTTTATAAATCCCGTGTTTTCTTGCTTTTTCAAGATTTCCCCAATATCGTTTATATTGAGGTTATGAATATTTTTGTTTATTTTGTTTGTTATTTTTGTTTTATTCATAGAAGTACCTTCAGATTGGATCGGATTTAACTTAATGCAACATACTCACTGCAATATGGCCTTGTAGATACGGGATTTACAAGCAAGCACAATGTTTCCAGCTCTTTGAGGTGCGTGAGTGGTTCCAAATCGCTCAACTCCTGAATATTGCTCCCAGCAAGAACTACTGACTCCAAATTGGGGATACATTCATGCAAGCAATCGCCCATTCGTATTATCCGGTTGTTGTTTAATGCAGGCACTTTAATCTAGGCAAATACGGACATCCATCACGTTTGCGTAGATCATAATCAGAGAAGTCTATTGTATCGAATTGGTCCAGTGTAGCTCCCAAATTTTCTATAGGCGGTGTTTTGTATCCTCGTAGATCTGGTTCCGTTCTCTGCATGGATTGATTGATGATATCCGCGGTTAGTCAATTCCAATTTCTGATACATTTACTACTTTTGAATAGTCGATGGATATCTGTGATGACCAATTTGTGGGAAATTTCTTCTTCCTGTTAATTTTAAGCCTTTTTGCTGCTTGTTGGCACCCTCCGGGACTTCTTCCTAAGTGACGGCCACTACTTCCACACTTTCCTCCCATCTGGCTATCAAATCTTCTTGACATCCCACGACAAAATTGACGTGGGATGTGCGCTCGTCGCAACCAACTTGAAATGACAAGCCACCTGGCAGCAAAGTGTGTTAGTAGTGGTCACCAGCGGCGGCGCATGATTCATTACAAACCGCCAAGCGAGCGGACGGTTTCCCGGAGTAAATCCGCTGCCACACTTAAATTGGGACACCAAAAGAATCTTAAACACAACCTGCTACCACACGTGAAACGGAAATCCAAAAGAATTCCACCGATACAACCTGTCCACGGAACTAAAAGCAAATCCCACTCTGTAAACTGGGAGGCAGGAAATATCACGCGATGGTATCACGAAATGATACAGGAAACCACCTGGAACTTTCAACGGCTTACTGATAGAAGCTCAATATTGCTAAATTTCTTGTATTACCCGCGAGCCAAGTTCACAACGGCAAAAATCTAAAAACGTTCCCGCAATTCACAAATCTAAAGGTTCAAATTGATATATGTATATTTATTTTCAATTTGGTTCAACAATAATTTAGATTATGTAATGCACTTACTAATTAGGTACTCGTACGTAAGTAGGGGGGCCCCCGATAATTCCGCCGCCGATCCAAAATAACTGCTGGCTGCCACCAACTCAATACTTTCGCCGATGATTTCGCCATAAATTCAAGATACTTGCTGGCCGTCGCCAACTCAAGACTTTCTCCGATGATTTCGTTATAAATTCCAAGATACTGGCTTGCCGCCGCCAACTCAAAATATTCCGCTATCGTCGATCGGAAAAAATAAGCAATCAGTCTCTTCTGTGTTTCCTATCGTTTTACTTCCGTCGCCGCCAATGGTCGACCTGCTGAAGAGACAAATTGCTTTGTTCCCGCGCTCCTCGTCAACTCGTTTCAAACGGGGATCCTTTAAATTTTTTTCGGGGGAAATGAACTTTCTTCTGGCCGTGCGCGATCCACCAACGGCACACAAACTGTTGTCATATCGGGTAATTGTCAGTGTTGGGTTGTACATTTGTAAACGTTTATTTATTTATTTATCGAAAATTTATTTAAAAAAAAACGAAAAGCTGGTGGCACGTTCCACCATACGCGGTTATATTCGTAAATTTGTCATGCGTGAACAGGATATTTTCGATTGATTTGAAGTGTTAAATGAGTACATTATTACTATATTTTTTCTACACTTCAAAAAAGCGAATTCTTCTAGTTTATCATTGTAATAGAGTTAATTCAAATATTTAGCGTAGTAACTATTTAGCCAACCGAGTCGAACGATGACTTGAATTTAAGCTTTTCCGGCCTTCGTCTTGTAGCTGCTCCTCCGTCCATGCCTTACATTACGGATGAATGTAGATGTGGTCCCCCGGCTTGGAGCAGCTCTGTTGGTATTCTGTCAATTAAAGGAGTTTTGTTCTTTTTGTGATCGCGAATGGTGGTCTGTTCCTTGTCCGCTGTTGTTTTATGACAGTTTTGATGGTTGTTTATGGTACTATGAGAATATTTTTTTTTGGAAATTTTGCCATTTTTATTTTTAATATCAATAGGGCTGCATAATATTGCACATTTATGCGTGTTATGGATCCCATTCGAATCTTTTTGATTGAGGTATATGCTCATCTGGCTTCATTTAATATCATATGTTCATTAATTTACTCTGTTTCGGTTAATGACCCGTGGCGGAGACTGGTATATTGCTCCTTTTTCGACCGAGTTAGTCTTTAGATATACCGGTTTCTTTTGTCGACTGCACTTTAACACTCTTCGTCCGACCAGCCAATTGGCTCCATTTTTGTTCGGAATCCCAAGACCTTTTTTGCTTTTAATTGCATCTTCGACCCCTTTCTACACTGTTTGGTTATCGTCGCCATTTTCTCCTGCATGCGGGCCGATTTCAGTGTGTTTTCTAGCGGAGACATTTATGTGAACTTAGTTGGCATTTAGTTTAGGTAGATCGTAGCTTGGACGCAGTGGCTTTGATTGTTTTTGATACTTGGAGAATGCAACCTTGGATAAGTAACTGCCTTATCTTCAGTGCCCGCCACGGAATGAGCATGTGTCGGCATTTTGTTTTTTTGAATGATTATCAAATGCAATATTGTTTTAATTTTGAGTGCATAGTGAACCAATTAAGTTTTTTTTTAAATATTTTAATGTTTTGAAACCCACTTTGTTTTATTGAAAAAATGTAGGCTGATTAATGAAATAAAGCGCATTTCAATTTGATTTTGAGCGTGTGTATGAATGCTGGTTGCAGCTCGTTTTTCTATTAGAATACGCTGGATTTGTACATGCGTACAACCATCGAAAAATGTTCACGTTCTTTTCTGAATGTCATAGCACGGGAAAAAGGTGGAGCTTATGACGAGGTTTCTGCCTGAGACGAATTGTTAAGTGCTGTCCATTCGGAGTTGTCTGTGCTTGTAGACTGTAAGCTCCGGTTACTCCTCTGTGCGCTAGCTCTCGACCGGTTTGGGCATTAAAATCTCCTAGAGGGCAGTCCTCCATGATACAAACTTCATGCTTGGCCACTTCTTAATTTTTTTTCAGTTGGTTAATCAGACGCTGAAGGCGCTCGTTTTGATGCGCATCGCACACTCAGTTATCGATTGTCTGCCCACTTGCTACTTGGGAAGATCGTATGTGTTTGCATGTCATTGATATCTTCATCAAGCAAATTAGTTTCCCACACTACATGTTTAATGACCTTATCGTACGTTCCATGTTCCAAACGAGTAGTCCGTTTTTCAATGTACCGTTGGCGTTTATCGACCCAAATTCGAGGGAAATTTACAGGTTTTATGATGAGTAGTGAGTAGTGAGTGAGCGTTTTCAGCGCCTCGACTACGACGGATAGGTCTCGTCTATTGGGAGAACGCAACACCCGCTCGCTATTTCTAACAGCATTGCAAATAACGCATCATTAACGTAACTGATTCAACTTCGAGAATGGCTTTATAACCAATCTATTATGAACTTACCGAATTGCGATTTGAGTATTTCGGCAAAAAGTTAATTTTTTTGTTCGTAATGTTTTCATGAACAAAAAAAGCTGCCTATAACTTTTTTGCGCTATTCAGTTTTGACGAACTTGAAACAAACTTGAAGACCAGCTGCATACACAGGAAAACAAAGCTTCAAGTATACAAATCTGTGATAAGACCCGTGTTATGTTATGGGTGTGAAACATGGACACTAACCTAAGCATCCGCAAACATATTGAACGCCTTTGAGCGACGGTTCCTGAGGCGAATAATCGAAGCGAAGTTAGACAGGTCAGACTCGGTCGACGAAGAAAGTTGGAGGCATTATTTGCAGGAAGCGAAGGCCCGAGAGGGGCTGCAGTGCTACGAAGAAGAATGTTTTGATGCCACACTATGGGGGTTAGTGTTTAAAAATTTACTTATTCTGGACGTTTGTGCGAAGAGTTCATAGTTTCCAAGATAGTGAAGGATAAAAATCAGTATTTTGTCGTTAAAACGGACATTAAATCTGTAATAACCTACATTTTTTGTTGTTGTAGCGCTACAGCCCCTTTCGGGCCTTCGCTTAGAGATAGAGTATCTCATCATGATCGAATGTGTAGGCACTCCACAAGGTGATATGGTCGGTATCACGCTTTGGCCGTGCGTCCGTCCACCAAGCTGCGATTCGTTCTGATTTTTAAACCAGCAAGTATCATAACTGAACGGGCTTATATTCCGTCTGAACAATCACTCTCGTTCGCTCCAAGAAGATGTTGAACCAGGGACCTTCGGCTCACGGGATGAGTGCTCTAACCACTACACCACGCGGACTACTAATTGTGTAAATTACAGAAGCTAATTTTCCACCTGCAAACGCTTATTTTTTAACTTCATTATCTCGAGTATAAAAACTTTTCGTATAAATACCTAGAGAAGAATTGTTTATAGTCAGCACGATCAAAGCTCACCAAAATCTTGTGAAACCAGAGGTTGTTAAGGCTTCTTTCTGAACAGTAAGTTTAGTACTTTTCCCTAAGTGATAAATGGGTGCAACATTATAACGCACATTCAATGCAGCAACAAAATTCAACTTTAGATATAAGTTCTGCAGATAGAGAAATACATTTTGGGTGGGTGGGTGTAGGTTTCACAGTCAATATCCATTTTTTAACTTAATGCAATAACAACGGTAAATTAAACTCTGCAACGTCTAAAGATAAAAATTTCTTACGCAAAGCATATCCCAGCAGCAACAGCAGCCGCAGATCCTCCAGAACTACCACCAGCTACTCGCCAATCATCACCATCAAAATTTTTACTCCATACATTCTTTACTGGACCAAAATGTGAGTGCACCGATCCTGAACCCATTGCGAACTCATCCATATTCGTCTTGCCGAGTAGGATTGCACCACTGTCGTATAGTCGCTGAACAACAGTCGCATTGTATGTGGGTACAAAATTTTCTAACATTCTGTAGAAAATATGTAATTATTCATGACATTAACGTATGAAATTACAAACAGACTTGGAAGAACATGTTGTTGTGATGTCTTTTGTGCAGAAATTGTCTTTTATCGCTATTGGAATCCCATCCAAAACACTCTTTTGCTTTTGTTCTAAATATCGAAAAGATGATTCGTTCGCTGCAGAAAGAGCTACTTCTGGTGTCAGTCGGACAAAGGCATTTAAATGCTTTGCTATTTGCGATGCACGCAGTGCATATTCTGTAATTAGATTTGGATTCGTATTGCCGCTAATATACTGTGTAGCCAACTAAAAATGAAAAAGCATTATCAATGTTAGAATATTTTCTGACCAATAGCTTTATACTTGCTTGATTCCACCTGCAAATGTGCGATTCATTTTGTTTGTTTAATGACCAGTCTCACCAATTTTTTCATTATATTGTAATAAAGTTATTCCAAGAAGCCAAAACCGGGCAGAAAATTTTAAAGGTTAAATTTATCAGTGATACACAACTACTGCACACGGTACACTTCTGCTTGCTTGTCAATTCCAGCTGTTGTGTCGCAACAACAGAGTTACAGAGTATTCTTCAGAGAACAACTTATCCAATACACAAACCACTCCAAACATTAATTTTCAGTAAAGTTCTCTGAGAGATTTTGAGACGGTTTGTTAGTGTTGGTGCGTTCGGTGCACGCTGGCGGTGCCGAAGTACTGTGAGAGAGCCAGCAATATTGGTGAAAATAGTTTTGTTTATCGTACAATTTTCGGGAAAATTAATTAAAGCAAGTAGTTTCAACCGATATTTAACTCTCTTTTGATAAGTTTTTGCTATACAAACAATGGAGGAATCGATTGTGCGAAATATAATTGAAGTTTTGAAATCGTCAAATGACAAGAATGTAATTTACAAAGCACTCGTCAAACTTCGGACAGATCTCGTAAAAGATCGTGACGGGAGTGTGGCGTTTCGACGATGTGGTGGAATTCCACCAGTGGTTCGATTACTGAATCGACCGTACGAAAAAATATTAGAAGTGGCGTTAAGCATACTTGGGAATTGTTGCACTGTCGACGAATGCTGCCAAGAGGTATTTTTATATAAAAATTAATTTTTTAAATATTTAGCGAGTAAGATATTGAATCTTAATTTATTTAACGCACTAAATTTAGAAATGGTATTCCTACAGTATACAAGCATTTAAAATGGTTTTGAGCGAGAGGAAGTCTTGAAATAACGAATGAATTCAATTTAGTAGTTTTTTTTTGTTTTTTGAAAAACCATTTTTCTATCAATGTTTGTTTTAGCACTGGTGTAAATTATAAGATAAAGCTCATTTAAAATATTTCCCCTTGTGCTTCTCAGGTAATACTAAAGCATAGGTGTACCGTAGATCTTTAATTCAGACCTCTGCAGGCAATATTCGTTAATTATAACAAGAAAATTTCCAAGCACACAACTATTTTACTATAGTGACATTATTTTACTACGAGGTGTGACCGCGCTTGTGATAAACCTGCGACCTTGAAATTCCCTTCCCCGACATCCTTCCCCTCTCCATTGATATATTTACCATCGCTCTAGCTTGTTTAGTTCGCCTGCTGTGTCGTGTTGGGTAGATGTGTGTTGGTAGTGCTCGTCACAAAAATGGAGAAACGAAATCAAGGGCAACGCGTCGCGATAAAATTTTTCGCCAGATTGGGCGAAACAGCTTCGGGAACGTACGCTAAAATTGTTGGTTTTTCCAATACGACCCGGAAACCAAATGCTAAAGCTTGCAATGGAGAATAAAAATAAACGCGCAGAAGTGCGCAACAATTTTGTTTCGGACAGTCAAGACCTGAAACGTAATTGGAAGGATTTCCACATTATGGCTGGTGAGGGTAGTTCAGAGCGGGTTCCATATAAATCCTGTGTTCGATACCTCGGTGTTCATCTCGATCAGCATCTGTACCATATTGAACATGAAAATCATGCACAAAAAGTAGTCATGGCCCTACGAAGACTCTTTTATTCCAAATACATTGATCAAAAGGTCAAAATTATCTGTTACAAGACCCTGGTTAGACCAGTTTTGACATATGGATATCAGATATGGTACAATCAGAGTGCTAGTACTATGGAAAAATTAAGAGTTTTCGAAAAGAAATGTCTTCGTGCATGTACTGGTTTGTACAGAAAGCCTGAGACGGATTGGAAGCATTATGTATCGATTAGAAGAATTTATCAAACTGCTCAAGTGACAAGAGTCGATATCTTCATATTGAAACTTCTTCGGAATCATATCGCAAGTTCTGTAACTGTGAGTGAAAACCCTTGAGTTTCACAGCTGTTCCACCTTACAGATGAGTATATTGCGACTTGCCTCGCTACTGGCTTCGTTCCTCCAGAAGCATTCGCGTATTTGGACATGAATCGATATGTTTTTGATTCTGACGGCGTGCCAGTCATACATCACATATATAGACAGGCCACCGATAAGAAGATAAAATATCCTCCGAATTTGAGTTCACGAGACCAACAATTCCAATGGAGATACTCATTTGCTAGATTCGTTGAGGCTGATCGAGTTGAGACGGGGCAATCTAGGTATTGGTGGCTGAATGACAATGTCTAAATTATTCGTGTTTATTTTCAGTTTTTGTGTTTTTCATTAAGTAGTTTTTGAGTTTCAGCTCATTATTGCTACATTTAGTGTTGTTGTTTATTTGTGTTAAAAATTAGGGATATGTTATGTTTATTTTATTAGTTTAGAGATAATATTGAGATAGAATTTTTTTGCATAAGATAAAGTTTTTGATTGAATTCTGTTATAATTAGGTTATAACATATTAGGTGTATGATCAAAGTTCACTGTTGTGTTAAAATTATAAATAATTTTAGGGTAGTGTAGGTTGGTTTTTTTTCCTTTTTCCAATTTTTTTATGAAATGTGTTTCACTGATAACGTATAAATTTAGAGAGCCATTTGGGCAATTAAGTTTTTGTATTGTTATTGTTTGGAATTTGCTTTATATTCTTTTAAAATTTATAACGATTAGCATTGAATAAAGCGCTTTTGACTTTGACTTAGGGTTTTTTTTTCAATTTTGAATTTCTTTAAGGTTTCCTTTTTATAATCACATTTTTTCTTACATTTAGTTTATAACAATTGTCTCTGGTTATTCTCTTTTTTGTTTATGTATTTTCTCTCAGTTACATTTTAGTTTATGATTAATCTGCAACGCATTTTTTTTCTTACTATTCTGTTTCATTTATAAAGATTGTTCCGTTTTAATAAAAAAATAGTACAAACGATATCTAAGGTTCACCGCTACCTTTCGCGTTTTCATTCCACTGCAACGCATGTCTGTTATATTCAATGCTTGTTTTGCTGCGTCCTTCTTAATGTTTGCTAATATTTAGTAATAAATAGTAGTTTATTATTGTAAAAGAGTTGAAAACGTGCGATAAAGGAATTGTTTTTCTTCCTCTTCAAATATTCCGATATCGAGGATTTTTCAAAATTTGTCCTCCAATATGCTCTCATTCGCCATGTAATTTTTGCATAAAATACGCTTCTTGAACATAAACTCGCCGATGATTTTTGATCACCTCTGCCAGAAGCGGTGCTCATTACAATCGGTGGAGCGATACAGCCACTGTTCCACTACGAAGCTCTTGTAAACAACCAGAGCCGTGGTTCGATGCTGGAGCACACTTCGTTAAGAGGAATCCCACTCTGAAGTCCTTTTCAACTTCTGCAGTCTTGCGATCGATAATTAGGCCTCGAATTATAGCGCTACGTAAGTTGTGTTGATCACCGCTTTCCTAGCCGAGGACAGACTTCCCATGATGCCCAGCCTTTGCCACCTTTAATTAGCTTACTTCAGGGCACAAATTCGCACTAACCCGATCAGCTTAGAGAAGTGGCTAAGTTGTATATTTTAGAAGTAAGGGATATGAGAATAAACTGCACTGTGGATTATATTTGCTAGCAATACAAAAACGTACGGGCAAAGGGGAACATAAATTCTTTGCATCCGGGGATTGACAGATATTGCAAAGAACCGCAATCAGTGTACTACGGAAAATTTTCTATTTTACTCGGATAATTGCTGGAATCATAACGATATGAATAGAACTTACGAACAGCAATAGGAGCCTTTCACCAACCTTTGCACAACATGGAATTTACACTTCAGTGCAAATTGGACTTCTTAAGATTTCGAAGCAACTCGCACCGGAACGCCTTTTCTATCGACCATCGTTATCCATACCTCGGCGACGTCAAGTCCCGGTTCAGTCGCAAAGATCTGTTATCCAACCTTATCAGCTGGTTGGGAAATTTTTATAGGGGGTGACAGATCTCTGCGGAATATTGATCCGCGGGATCGGCGGTTATCACAGTTGTGAAACAGTCCGAAATTCTGTGAACTGACATATATAGCTTAAAAAGTAAAGGACTTCATGCCCTTGGGATAAGCCATTGTTAAGCGTTATGCTGTCCTTTCCGAGACATAGTTTCCTGTTTGAAATAAAATTGTTTATCCAGTCTTAGAATAATGGTTAAAATTTAGGCTCTTAAGGGTTCTTAAAAGTGTAAGGACATCTTTTCTCTCATAGGCATTTGTTAATGTTTAGACTTTTTAATTAGACTAAGGACAGTATTGATGCACGTGTTAGCTGATTTACCACGCCTGTAAGAATAGCAATAAAAGTTGATCAGATTGTTTTGTTCACATAAATCTGATATTCTGTTTTTGATAAGCTTGTTAATTATCTTTATGAAGGTATTAATGAGGGACATAGGCCTGTAATTTTCGTAGCTGTGTAGGGGTTTGTCTTTTTGGTAATTGGAATGATACGTACGCTTTTAACATTTCGAAAATGTGATTGTTTCTGAAACTGCGATTGAGAGACTTTAGAAGTAAGATTTTATTGTTGTAGTTAAGAGAGTTAATCATGGTGTAGTCTATAATGGTTCAGGTGATAGTCTTTTTCTACTGTTGTTCGACTTCTAAAAACTCACTAATAAGGAAGGGGTCCACTGTCCTACGTATGATAGGTTGTGTACTATTCCATTGATTTGTGAGAGCTTGATGTTTATCGGTAATCATTTTTAAAAACATTTTATTTAGTGGATCCCATTGGGATTTGTTTACACCATAATTATTTTTGTTGATAGATTCGATTAAATTCCATAAAACCATTATTAATTGAGTCTATTTTTTCGTTCCATATTTTGTTTTTATTTTTATGGACTTCTTCTCTCCATGTATCCTGAAATTCCCTAAAAATTTTCTCATATTTCGAACTCCTTAGTTTTTTATTTAAGAAGCTTTAGTCCTGAGATCAGGTGGTAAGTAACAGGAACATATAGTGAAGTTAGGATTTAAATTTGTGGTGATTAATGCAATAACTTCCATGTCATTTTGAATAGGAGTTACTTTGTATTTAATGCTTTTATGTATGACTATGCTACGCCACCACTTTCTTTGTGTGTTCTAATTTTATTTAAAAGGTTAAAATTTTGTTGAGGAGGGTTTCTCGAAGCAGAGCTACTTTGAAAATGATTGTCTGACTAAATTCTTCTTTTGTACATCATGCTCTGTTGTAGGGAGTATATTGGACTTTTCTTTGCTGGAACATGTTGTGGTACATAGCATAATTTGTTTTCTATGCTTCTAAAGTGACATTTTTTGTGCATCTCGTACGATAGAATTCAGTGGTTAAACATAGAAGGCTCAGCCAATATCCTCCATAACCTTATCATGGAATCAGCTTTTTTACAATTAAAATTAATATCCACCATTTCTTCTCTTGCTTACGATGAAGGCGACCATACTTGACTTCAATGTAAATTCAAATATTCTATTTTTGGTAGCAGTTATGCCCTAAAATTAGTTATGTGTATTGGTCACATCACATCATATTAAAAAAGGCAGATTCTTCCTCACAGTGCCTCAACAGGCGGAGGAATTTGACCTATCTCTCCAGTATGCCGCATACAATAAATGTGTGCCGGATGTTGCATGCTATAGAAATAGGGGTTCTTATGGGAACTAAATTTCACGTCATAAATTCTGAAAGACACATGTAGTTTGTGTTTTTAAACCAAATAATTCCCACCCCAGGTAGATCCTACCTCATGCTTGTAATCAATGTGGAGTGCCGAGTGGCTTCCCTAATTCAACATTCTTATAGCAGTAATAGCCCTTTTTGTTCTTTTGTGAATATTCTAGCCAGCACCGGGGAAGCAGCTCAGTCATTGTGAAATTTATTACTTATTGCAGGAGATACAACCGCTTGATTTGCAGTTACGGTACTTCTCTCGGCACTTCATTAAAGGTACTGTCCTCCTCATTTTCGAAGCTCCGCTACAGAAAGATCTAGCTTCCCCTCTCCAGATCCAGCTCTTCAGAGAGTGGGACCAATTTTGCCTTCTCCAGGTTCAGCTCCTTAGAAGGGAAGGTTGGTACGGGTATTTACCTTTTCCAGTTCTATCTTCTAAGGCAAGGTAGCCTGATTTGCTCCACCTGAATTGGCTCCTCAGGTAGTATGCCCAGACTTTTCTTCTATTTCCTTGATCTTAGCTATTCCATGAGGCTCTCTTTGGATAGGTCCTGGAGTTCCTGCGGTGTTATTAGAAATACCAACAGTTTCTCCACTTTTTCCAGTCCTCTCACACTTTTCCGAACCGATATCACAGCCACACGATGAAGTCTACGATTCATAAAGGTTTTCGCACAGGATTTGGCTTCAGCTTAGTAAGTTCATCATTTTGTGCATATACTTTGTTTGTGACTGCCAGCATATTAATTAAAATACATAGCCTCGATTCCTCAGTTTGTGGAAGGTACATAATTATATTCTGTGGTTCAGAGATGTCGTTTACTTTTTTAACAAACAAACTTTCGCTTATTTGCTCAAGCCAGTTTAGCAAGCTGTTATCGCCATCTTGAACGAGGGATTGAATCGTATGCCTTCGAGTTTGAGGTTATGTAGTAATAGAGCAGTTTTTTTTAATTTATTATTTTTATATTTAAATTATTTAATAATTTTATATAAAATTTAAATTTTATTTTTATGTCAAATTTATATATTTAATATTTTATATATTCAATATAAATAAAAATGCTCGATTCGAATTCGACGCAGGCAAAGGGTTAAAGAAAATTCATGCATGATATAGACCATTTCCATCTAGAAAATCCTATTATGACTTCATCGTAATCCTAGACATACAAAATATACATTTACATTCAGGCGCGTCGCACAAATCATTTAAGCTCAACAACCTGCCTCTATACATTTGCGTGCAGTTTGTATCGATCACATAATGAAAATGTTCGATCCAATTCAACATCAACAACAGCTACAACAACATCAACAGCATCCAAACCTACAGAGTCATGGTATGCTATTGCATCCTACACAGCAATGATGCTCGTCGGCATCGTCGTCGTCAGCTCAACAACCTGCCTCTTTACATGTGGGTGAGTTTGGATCGAGCAGAAAATGAAAATGTTCGATCGAAGAGAAGGGGAGTCAAGTTGGGATCGCCAGCCAGCACGGACGCCGCGGAAAAAAGAGGAGAAGTTCGTCATTTATTGTCAGATTTTTGTGATCTTTTCGGGAAATAGTTGGAAAATCCCGTGAAAGAGATCGAAAAAGGAGTGTAGAAAGTGGTCTGTAACGTTTCTCCCTTGAGTATGTGTCTCTGGCGTGCATGCGGCAACGTGAAATTGGTTGGAAAAATGGAGACGGGCGAGTGTCGCGCCGGACCTTTGAGGAACAAGATAAAACCGGAGTGGACATCCATATGTACACGTTGTCGCAACTACCCCTTCGACCGCCTACCTAACTACGTGTCTTTTTGCGCCTACCCCCTGCGACCGTGATTCTAAAGCTAGTTAAGGGGAACCCAATGCGTTGTCACAAGAAAGTAAACAAACGCTTATGCACTCGTAAATATGATTTTATTGCAAATAACACTTCACAGAACAAAAAAATAGCATTGAATACAAATAAAGCATTATGGCTACTTGGGATAGAAAACACTTTCGAATCGATAACCCATCGTTTTCTAGCAATAACGCACATTACACTTTTAATTGAGTTCCTCGCTCCGATTTACAATGTCACTCCTTAAAATGTTGTTATCCCCAAACCATATGTAATATTACTTTCACTACAGTCAATATGTACCTCCGGACACGTTCTCGAACCGAAAAAATGACTAAATTCCGAATCGTATCTCACGCGCCAGGTAAATTTCGCGTCCATGTTTAGTCGTCAAATTGACAATCGGGCTCTCGAGAGGAGAAATTGTGGAAATTATTGGAAATGAAATGACAATCATGCTCAGAAGGTGGTCGTATCATTTTCTATGGAGCTTATATGAGCATAGCCTCTCCATTTGTTCCGTTCCTCAAAGCGCCGGACAGTGATGGTGAAGTTCTCATGTTGAAGTTTATTTCCAATGAGGGAAGAAAAATAAAATTTGTTGGCAAAGTTGCGCGAAAAAGTGCCGTGAATACGAACAACGTGGGATGCAATTTAACGGCAATTTATACGGCGGTAAAGAGAATACAGAAATGTGCTTCGAAAATTTGATGTGAAAAAGAAAGAAAAATAGCAAAAACAAAACTGTTATGTAATATGATTGGAACATTTCCGTTGATTGTTGGTGTGCATAGACACTACAATCTAGATGCTGTTTTGGTGCTTGTGTGAATGTCTAAAGACGAGTGTTTAGAAGCTATATATATTGTCTTACTCATCCTTTCTGTGGAAAATCGAAGTGCGAACTAAACAATAATCTCATATGAAATATTTTTCAAGTATCGAAACGTTCATGATTTATCCCGATCCTCTTTTAATTCATGCAATGTCGCGAAACGAAAACAATGCTCATTTTACCTTGCTTTAATTTGTTGTGGGGTTTTATTTATCTAAAACTTATTATTATATCGACAAAATCAAGACAACAATCACCGAGCTTCGGGGAAAATTTTGAAAATGCCCTGAATGGTGACATGCGACCATATTTTGTACAATTATTTACGGAGCGAAGTTGATATAATATCGGAATTAATTGCATACTGTTTATTTTTCAATCAAAGTTGGATACGGTGTTGTTTGCAAGAGATCAGTGGCAAAAAGGAAATTGGGAGTGTAAGTGTTCATAGGCTTACATTATATATATATAACAGTTTTAGAAATCGTCTTCATATATGGCGCGGCAGCCCAAGCCGGGCCTTGGCCTTCATGATTAATCTCTTCTAATCATCACGGTTCTGTGAGCTCATCTGCCAGTTGATCACTCCCATCAAGTATCTGGTTTTAGCTTCTATCGTGTCTTCCCACCGAGTCCCCGGTCTTCTCGCTGGACGTCTACCTTTTGCTCTACCCTTTTATGTTCTTTTGTGTAGGCGGTGTAATGCAAAGATTCTGAAAACCAAGATGGTAAAATACGCTGATAAAGATTTTGTCATTACATATAACGTTAAGTCGCGATGCTGAGTCTTGCCCTTGCTTGTATATCGTTTTTCAAGAAAGTCGTCAGAAAAGAGCAGATTGCTATTCAAATAAATACGCCCAAAATATTATACTACAAATCCGTGAACTTCGAAAATTAGTCAATATTTTAAAAATGGTATTTTCTAAGGAACGAAACGAACTTCATTGATTGAAAATTGAGCAAAATAAAATGTTCATCAAAATAGCCAAGTAGGAATCGAATTACAGCCCCAGTCATCAATTGCTCAGAAATTCACAAATCAAGAAGATGAAAACAAAAACTGGTTTACATTATGTGCAGCAGTTGGTGTATTTTTATAAAGAACTCTTGGAAATCCAACTCCAGAAAACGTTATACAATTGAAAAATGCAAATAATATATCGTTAGACTTATCAACTTCAGTATTGTTTACAATAAAGGTAAAAATATATTCTGGAATCGGCAGATCTAACTAAGGAGTGATAGTGTACACTATACTTCTACCAACAAAATATACCAACACCATAATTGTTACAGGCATGAACGTATAAGCCGAAGGTCCCAGGTTTAAATCTCGTTGTGAGCAACATGATTTAGTTCAGGGGATTTTTCGGACAGACTATGAGTGTTCACTCAGTTGTGATATGTAGTGATTTAATCAGATCATATCATAGCTGAGCAGGCACACGGGAGCATGGTACTGACCAACCCAACTTCCATAACTATCTCTAAGCGAAGGCCCGAGAGGGGCTGTAGTGCTACAAAGAAGAAGAAGATAATTGTTACAGGATCCTACTCAGTTGAAAAAGTGCATAATTCAAGTAATAGTTCTGCTACAAGAAAGCTTGTCCAAAATCCTGAATTATATCGCTCTTTAAAACACATGAACCAGCATTTAATTATCTAAGAAAGTATACGAATAAGCTCTTAAGTTAAACAAATCCCAACGAAAAAGAAGTCGTCGATGTGAAGAACAATTTGATAATGTAAATCAGTATTTAATTCAATGTATAAGTGAAATTTTGCTGTTAGACCTGTTTGGGTATAGTTTTTACCAATAGTTTTTAGTCATGAGTGGGTTTTATAATACCGGTACAGGTTTTTTAAATCATAAGCCGGTTTTCGGTACCGAGTTTCAAAGGATCCAGTATTGATACTGATTTTAGAAACAGGTCTGCGATCAACTTACTTATATCGTAACCGAAGGTAAGTTAAACAACAGTGTGACCGCTCTAAGTCCTTACTTCAGTTCAGTTGACCTCAAACTTTGTATTGTGATCGTATTTATATATGAATTATTACCATTAATTTTATCACTAATTTGGCTGGATACTGAATTCAGTATCCTAGCCAAATTCAGAATTATTTGGTCATAAAATGAGGTCAATACTTTATTATGCTTGTTTAAAGTATACAAAAATTTTGTTAACGTCGCAGTTGAATTGCCAGCATTTCACAAGTACTTAAGCCATCTGACCCTTCCTTACGAGTATAATATCGTACATAATAATTACAACGAATTGGCTTCTCTCACGCGAAGTATTCTCTTGAATCTTGATGTGCTATATTAGCTCGCGGACACCCTTTAAATGGCATTTCAACGTTATTAGGTGATGTGTATTGGAATCTTATAATCCCTTACTATGTTATTCTTTTGATTTCTGTTGAAAAAAAAGCTCTGTGGAGTCAAATATCGACTCGTTACCCCAATATTCAAAAGCGAGCGAAAGATTAAGGAGTCGTTCCTTGAAGTATGATTTGAATTCTGCCTTCGCTAGCAAATTTGTTTCTGATTTCATCTCGACATAATGTGACTTGGACGGAGAACTGCTAATGTCTTCACTACTGCTGCATATGCTAAGCTTTCGTCTGGCTAAGGTGGATAGATCGATTATTAAATGTATAAGGTCGAGTAAGGTTTACCCAAATGATGCAGCTATAGTTATCGCTAAAGCAGTTTTTTGCGCACCGCAGACAATTAACCCGTTGACAATAGAAAAAATGGCAGAGTGTCCTTACTCCCCGGGTAGCATTCTGAGTTGGCTATGCTCTGTCTGTGCGGGTTCTTTGGGGAGGATACTACTGATCGTGCTTGGTCACCTTACATATGTACACACACATTATGGGTAAGAAATAGGATAAATGAACACCATATTCCAGTAGTTATCGTTTTTAGGGTATTGTATAATCATTTTACAATACCCTACTAAAATCGCGTCCTGTCTGTCCGTCTGTCCGTCCGTCCGTATGTCACACCACTTTTTCTCGCAAACTACATAAGCTAGAAACACAAGATTTTGTAAGTAGGTGTAAAGTGATGCCTTCTTCAAAGTTTTATCACAAAAAAAATTTATAAGGTCTTTAAGGGGGGTCTCCCCATATAGGGGAGTGGCCCCCGAAAAAAAGTTTCATCGCATGTAGGCAATATGGGTATCAAATGAAAGATCTTGATAAGAACTTTTCAAAACAGGTCTTAAAATGAAAAATTTTGCTTTAGAGGGTGCAGGGGAAAAATTTTGTGTTCACCCCCCCTCGCGATTGAACACCTTTCACCAGAAAAATCTGAAAAAATCATAGAGGTGAGACTTTAAGAGCACAAGGGCAACAAATACATTAGAAGTCGAAATTCGATCAACTTTGTTAATAATAGTACATTTTATAAATTTTACATTTTTGCCTATAAAATCAAAATGGGACCCTTAAATTTCCCAAAAACTAAAATTTAAGTTTTTTGAAAGCAATTGTATGGGTTCTGAAAGTTTCACAATAATCGAACAATAAACAGCCAAGTTATAGCCGATTGAATATTTAACAATTACAACAACATTAACACGTAATATTAGAGAGATACACGTTTGCAACGGACCTAGACATTATAAATATTTCTAATATTGAAAGTGCTGCTCTGAGGATACCGGTTGGACCACAACAAGATGATTTAAAATAATACGAGTGAGCCATTTCGAAAGTGCAAGTAGGTATGGTAAATGTCCGTAAAGGACTGCAGCGATGGTCTGCAGCCTCGGCGAAAGAGGATGGTAAGATCCGCCGAGATTGGCCTTGTCTGGCGACGCGTGGATGCACTGGCAGGCTAGTGTTGCGGTGCAGGTCCTTTTCTCTAGTACAAGGTCCCACTACAAAAAGAATTTCGCATCTACGATTTTCTGGGGTCAAATAAATGTCGACCGAAGTCGAAAAGGATGTAATCAACTAAGGGTCGGAAATTGCTGACGCAAAGGACAAACTGGACCTGGGGAAGACAGACGGACTTAGGAGGAATTCGTCGTTACGGACGATTCTTATGGCCTACAAATAAGAGTGGGGCATCCAGATGAAGGTGGTGTCCCCTCGCACCCTCCCAACCGGATCAAGATCCAAACGTAGTCGTCGCCATATATTTCTCATTTGAGTGGAAAACTCATACAAACATAATTTGCAAGAATTGTCCCATCAAATGAGAAATATAGACGTGGCTAATTTATGTTATAGAATTATGTGATGGAATCACATAACTCTATACCATAAAAGGGCACGCGAGCGGAAGGCCACTCTACGCGGCAAGAGCTCCTGTTAAGCAGCAAAAAACGGAGGAGCGCGTCCGATGGCTAGCCCATGTTATAGGAGGAGCCTGCCATCGTTGCGGGTCCTATACCCGGTCAGGTCGAGAGAAATGGAATTTTGCACTTGCAATTCGGTTGCTCTTTGGCCACTCCACTTTCTTTTTCATCACCGCTTGCCGGCCGCTCTCCGCATGTTTCCCGTCTCGCGGTCGTAAGTCAACTCCTCGATTTCCACATATGCATTCGAATTTGCAATCCTGAACGCGTATTTGATCGACTTCGATATCAAAACCGATGGGGTTGTAGAATGGGGTAGTGAAATAGCAAAATAAACTCGTACAAAATCGAAGATTAAACAATGAAAAATTTATATTCAAGTTGAACACCCTCCGACATGATCTTCCGTAGACTCCAAAACTCGCGTTGAGAATTCGATATGTCACAATTTTTCTACATGATTCCTTCTTGATTTCCCCCCGTGGCAGAACACGATTTTCTTCAAAAAGTTCAATTAATGCTGCCGATTTGTTGACTACCCAAATTCGAACCGTGACAAGCGGAGTTTTTCAATGTCTCCGCGATCCGTCCATATGCTTGGGGAAAATTTGTGGTCAAGGGTGAAACTTCACACTACCCGAGGATCGAGAAACCATCCCTAGCCTTTCTAACAGCATCACCAGTTGAGCGCGCAATTATTTTTATACGAACTGACGTATGACCACGAGGCACCAAAAATCAACGGTTGTGCAAATACACTTCCGAACGAACTACAGGGAAATTCCGAAATTATGAACATGTATAACAACGACGTTTTTTCGTTATCGTTTACTTTAGGGATATTTCATGCGGATATATAATAAAAATGTGCCTTCTCACGATCCACCGACACTTTCCTCCCAAACGTATTTTGCACCGCGGCCGTGTGCCCAACCCATCTTTCTCGATCAGCGGCTGCACGTCGACTCACGATCCGTCCCAGAAATGGGAAATCGCCTCAGCTGAATTCGATTGCCTTCCGTAAGGTAATAAACCGTTGTGGTGCACTAAATCAGCGTTCCCATACTCGAAATTTTATTTGGCAGATTTAAAATTTTAAAAACAAAAATTAACTGAAGTAAAGAAAAATGAAGACGATTTTAAATAGTAATAAAAGTTAAATCTCATGACGAATATAATTAAAGGGAAATATTTAAATTTTATATAAAGGAAAATTGATATAAAATTACATTTAATAATCAACACGGTCATGAAAATGAGATACTCTAACTATCTCTAAGCGAAGGCCCGAGAGGGGCTGTAGTGCTAAAAAGAAGATGAGAAGAAGAAAGGAAACTATTTTAAAAATAGCAGTTATGAATGGAAGTAATTAAATATTTTGTTCGCCATTAAAATTTTGAATAAGAGATAGGAAGGTTTTCGAGCAGTTTGCTTATGTGACTGCTCGATTACTACAAAATCTGAGTTCCAGGACCGTTTTAGGGCGTGAAACTACCAACAGAAGTGTGTTGTTCAATTAAATTGGGGCTACTTTGAAGAATGTTGCGAGCCGGATGACGGAAAATTACACAAGCCTGCAGACATGAATGCAGGTCGGATACTTTTTGCACAGACCTCAAAAATGAACTTTAAAGTGCAGTTTAGGATTATCATTATTTTTCTTTGTTAATCTTGGAAAAGAGCACAAATAAATTAATTAATGTCGTAATGAAAAATTGATTCTATTAAAATTTTAATTAATCCAAACATATTCTTTTCGCACCAAATACGAATGTCAATTCAATCTACTAATATATTAGATTTTGTTATTTTAGTTAATTTAGATGGTCTAGATTATTAAACCAATCATGGTCTTCATTACAGGCTTTGAAATGTAAAATCACTCCTCCGCTTATTACAATATTGAAAAGTATACCTAATCCAATTGTACAATGTCGAGCTTGTCGCCTTCTAGGAAATTTAGCAAAAGATCATGGAAAAGAAATGATAGCAGCTCATAGCGCAGCAATGAGTCAATCAATTTGTCTGATTCTAGAAGAAAACCAAGAGATTCCAACTACAATGATGGCTGCAAGGGCCGTAAGGTTTCTCTTAATCGATGGCGGCTTCCTAAAAGACTTTATTAATAGTCAAGGATTTAATTTACTTGTGAACACGTTGCTAAAATATATGAAAACAACTCCAGCCGAAGCAGATGAATCAGCTCAAAAAGAGCTAGAGGTACAGAAAAAAATTGAAATTGTTGGTCGAAAAAATCATCAACCTCGAGAAGAGTACTTTAAAGAAGTTGCAAGACATCTTGAAGGAGTCCGAAGTGATATATTTGACCGGGAGATGCTCAAAGATGAAAAGAAGAAAAATACTGACTTTAAAATGCCATCTGACAAACCGGTGCTAGATTTAATCAGTGAAGTTCTTAAATGTATTCAGATCGCATCTGATATGTCCCGTTATGTACCAATAATGGGTGTAAGTATCTTATTTATACGATCTCTGCATTTTGTGTCATACATGATTTTTTTTTCTTCTAAAACAGCCTTATTTGGATCGGCATGTCTTTCCGTGCTTGGTGTATTGCACCGAAGAAAATAGCATGTTTCGTACGCTGGCTTTAAGAAGTCTTTCAAATTTTGCAAGAAATCCTTCTTCAGCATATCTGTTAAATGGTGCAGATGCTGTCACATCAGTTTGTTATTTAGTCACAGCGAAGAACTTAGGTGAGGACAGTTTCAGATTATAATTTTATTAATTGCAATGTTTTAATTATTTTGCAGAGAAACCACTTACGGACTCCGAGTTACAATACAGCTTGAGTATAATTTGCCTACTTTCCGGAGATGCCTGTAATCGAGCGAAAATTCGCCGAAGTGGAGCCTTGATACATATATTAGAAAGAGCTAAAAGTTACTCCAATATAAAAGAAATTTCTATGGTAGTGATTGACAACAAAATAATTAAAAACTCAAAAGAATTCATTTTGTATATATTCCAGATTTTGTATGCACTCAATAACTTTCAATACGATCATATGAGCATGGATTTACTGCTTCGGGGAGGTCTGGTTGGAATTTTAATCAAGGAATTAGAGGCATTTCTAAATAGCAACGATTCACCACGGAAGGATAGTCGCGAAGAAAAGAAAGAAAGTACCAGAAAGAGAAAGAATCATTATAGTGATCCTATCCAGAGTGCAAAGGTATGACTACTTATGTACTTCTTAGGCTTGACATAGCCATCTGTATTCTAGAACTCAAAAGTACAAGTTGAAATTGTTGGAATGGATAGCCCAACTTCGCCATACCCCAATAACTTTTCACCATCGAGTCCATGTAGCTCGCGTAGTCTCTCTCCGTTAAGCTTTACTACATCACGAAACTTTTATGGTAAGTCCCAATCGAAAAAATTGTAAATTCAATGGTTTTCCTTCGATACGATTTTTATCGTAATTTTAGATCACGAAGAAGATGATGATGATTACTCACCGGTTTGCAGTGATATAGGAGAAAGTGATGATGAGGCCGAAAAGGAAGTAGATGAAAACAGTGATATCATGAAAATGTTAGTACTATCAAGCAAAGTTGAAACAAAAATGGAAGAACATAATCCATCAGACGAAGAAGATGATACAGGTTAAAATTACTTTAATTATCATTAATGTGAATAAACCTAACATGGTTACACCGTAGAATCAGCCAAAACTTCAGCAACTGAATGCGTCACCTCCAACACAATTGATTTAATAGATAACTTATTACTCCGGATTTCACTACAAATAAAAAATACGTCTGAATTAAGTAAGCCGGAAACAATCAAGACAATAATTAAAGCCATATATGTCTTTGGAGCAACAAACAATAATTTTTCAACGACCTTAGGAAATATTATAACGTGAGCCAGAAATTTTATAATTTCGAATACCTTAGTTTAATGTTCTGAATTGCAGAGAGAGCTCCTTTTTCAATACTATTGTCAAGCAAGATACAATTCATTCTATTTATCAAATGTCTAGAAATGTTGATCTGAAATCTTGCGGGGAAAATTTGCTTGATAGTTTAACTAGTGTTGCTGAAACTGGTTATGGTCAGGGTGAACTTGCCAAATTATTAACGAAAGGAGATTTATTCACTCAAAAGCGAGCGTCGACAGCAGTATCGTTTGTTGTTAAGTGAGTATTAAAATTTTAGTAACATTATCACAACATTGTCATAATCCTGTCGGAGTTTCTTCCTAAATTTGAAAAAAGCAATCTGAATTGAAAAGCTATTTTAGACATTCGTCTGTTAGCTAGAATATGATGAACATTCATTATCTAAAGAACTTCAACAAAATTCATATTCTTGATCCGCCAAGCTCTGCTTGATTACATGAATGAGTCTCAAATGAAATGAAAAGTTGTTGTTTTCAGTTTTTTGTGACGAGATCTTTCTTCCTATTGCGCGCGTGTTGGAGGGAACAGTAGGTGAATTCCGGCGCTATCTATCCGTTTGGATCTTAAAAGCATTCAACACGTAGGCGTAAAAAATGTTTGTTTGGTCCTCGCCTCACGACACCACAGAAGCTAGCGCTACGTGTCGCCAGGCAAGACCGATCCAGCTGAGTTCGGTTATCTTATAACTCACTGAGGCAGTAGACTTTCGCTGCCTGTTCTTTACGGACAATAAAAAAACAAGACACCACAAGACATTCTAAGGCATCGGATCCAAAAATCAAAACAGTCGCGACTCATCTCCAAAGCATATCATGGACAACGATCGATCGAATAGCTTCGTCGATGCTCAGATGGTTATCCTTCTTCACTGCAATCACAACCAGGGCTCCAATCAATTCACAAATTTCATCTTTGCTCCTGTCGCGGAATGTCGCAGTTGTCATAAACTCCCGTCGCTTCAAGCGCATTTCAGTGATCGTCCTTCTTACAAAACTCATCGATTTTTTCCTTAAAAAAATATTGAATCACGAAAAAGTGTCGTATTAATTTCGGTACATGTGTTTCGGACCCCTTTGAGCTCTAACATTATTCAATGTAGAACCCGGCCACGTCTCGCAGGCTTCAAAGTTGAACAAAAAATGTCTATTTTCGCCTCTAATCCTTCTTTGCGCCAAAAATAGAATTTCCTGATTATTCGATGATGACCCCGGCTTTTCACTTTTATCACTTAAGAACTCACTTTCAAGAAGCACTGATTCTTCACTTCTTTCCTCATATACAAAAGTATTTCTATCTCACTTTCTAGGTTGTATACACTTGTATGGCTTTCTAGCTCACAATCAGTGTCACCACTCTAGCTTTGACCATCCCTTTCTAAAAGATCGGCCAGGATTTGTTGATCACACAAACCTCGACTAGCCATAATAATTTTAGGGTGTCATTGTCTGAAAAATATCACGGCAAGAAATCAAAATTACAGGTAGTTTGCAACCGCACAAATATTCGGTTGAACATATATCTTGAAAGTCATTTTAAAGATAATTATGCGTAAATTTTACGTATACAACCGCTATATCTCGGAATTACCGACACGTTCCTCAGCTACGAGAATATTCCACAGAAGGAACAAGTGACAACTTAGATGTCTTAAAAGGACAACAATGGTGGTTATTAAGAGCGTTAGCGTGATATGTCGGTAATGTATGCATACATTTTAGACAAATTATCCTTTCCGGGTTAAAGCAAGTACGCGTTTGATGTACATCGGTTAAAGTTTTTCTCTTGTTTATTCATTATTGGTGTCTCTATATCGTACGTTACGTACAAAACTCTTCTGACATGAACGTAGTTCTTTCTACCAAATTTATTTGCTTTCTTAATTTTCTATAGGCAATTATTTCTACATAACTACCAAGTTGAAGTTGCCATATTTTTAGAGGAAACGTTCTGTGACACATAGATCAACGGACGGACACACAGCGTGCATTTTCAATATAGTAGTTAGTTTGAAACCATAAAAATTTAATAGTAGGAGGAAAGAATGAATAACTTTGTGAAAAACAATTTCTTTGGCTTCAATTTTAGAAATATTAAATACAGAAATTATTTACACCCGTAGTGTATGGCTCCCATTAGATCCTATAGGATGGACTACCCACAAAACATATCCCCGTCAAGAGATCTTGCGCTCGTCAAGAGGTCTTAGGCCTCATTTACCAGCACCTTAAAGGCGCCTTTAGGTTAGATGTCACAGAATGGAAACAGGAAGAACCACTAAAAGCCCCGCCCCCGCCATCTGATCAACTCGATCCAGATTGCCTTTCCTCGCTTGAAGGACCTACCATATGCCATATCATTCTATTTTTCAGATTATTGAAGTATTTCTTCGTCTAGATTTTCTAGAGCGAGCTGAGCCATAAGCCGAAATAAGTCGTGGCACCTTCTACACAAAGAGGAGATGTGGTGGATATCATCTGTTATCACTGTGCAGAAAATGCAGTCTGGGGACCGTATCTTTTCAATCTTTTGCAGGCTAGATTAAAAGCACACGTGACCATTAACAGCTGAGTGAATTAACCAGTGCACTCGTTTGAACCACGGCCTAAAATGAGACGAGCAGTCGATATTCCTCCTATATTTTGTTTCACTTTCCTATTGTTGCGGCTACTAGCCAAGTCTTTGCCGTCTCCCTTCGCGAGTAACTGCGTTACTGCTGCCCTCACGTCTGCGAAGGTAAATATTTCTTCACTCCCCAGCGAGGGATTTCTCTCCGAGATCACTAAAATCACTGCTTCAGGAACCATGAGAGATGATAATCCAACGCGAAAAGCACATAATCTTTGCACCCGCACGAGTTACTTGGAGTAAGTCTATATCTCGTGGTCGTACAACAACGCAAACGAAATTGCACTCATGAGAAGATGTCTTTTCGTGGATAGAGCCCCCTCCAAACTAGTCATAAGCCGCCCCACCGCGGCTTTCCTGCTGTTGTCCTCGTTTGCTCAGAAAAGTTAATCTTCGAGTCAATCAGCAAGCCAAGATACCAGGTTGGTATTAACCAGCGCTATACTAAACCCACGGGACGTGATCGACTTAGTCACTCGGCGCATGAGCATTACTAGCCTGTGTTCTGCGTAACTAATGAATTACTGAAAGCGCTAAACACGGGAGAATACACGCAGTATGCGTCCAATATGTTTGCGGATGCTTGAGGGGGGTCCCGTAGTATAGCACAGGCCTTAACAAAGATTTGTATACTTGGAGATTTGTTTTCCTGTCATCAGAACTGAATAAAATTTTTTAATTGCGGGCTGCATTCTTCAGCGTATTCCGTCTCCTTCATTATCGTTCTAGCCTGTGTTCTGCGTGTTCGACTGTACGTCGGGCAATCAAATCCGCCATGCTTTATGCATAGCAGACCAAATGGTTCCCGAAGCGCATTTTAGGTGCCATACGAGGAAGGCATCAATGGCGAAACCGATACGACCACAAGTTGTATGAATTGTTCGACGGTGATAAAATTACCAACTGGTCATCTGCAACAAATGGACGAAGAGCCAGTTCGTAAGAAAATATTCGACTGCAAAACTGTGGGACAAAGACCAGTTGGAAAACTCAGAAAGCGCTGGTCCGACTCTGTATGCAACGATATCACAGCGCTGCCCGGATTTTAAGGGCATGCACATTGAATACTTGATTAAGAAGAAAAATTCAAATTTTTATTCAAGAAGTCAAATATAAGTACATTATATTTGATTGGGGAAAACGTAAGATTTATAATTTCTACTATTATCTACAAAATGGGAAATTTGAACTTCTAACGGATTCGTTGTCGCCTCGGGAAGGAGAGGGTGAAACAATTTTTTAAAAATTTTCCCTCCCACGTCTCTAAACGCTGATAAAACAATTGTAAGACATATTTTGAAATGAAGACTTTCGATTTGATAATCACATGACTACCATAAGTAAAAAAATATCAGTGTCTCTCCCTCTATAGTGAGACCATCCTTATGAACTTTTCTTTACACTATAGCCCCTTTCGGGCCTTCGCTTAGAGGTAGTTAGACTATCTTATTTTCTTGGTCAAATGTATCGGCACTCGAGAAACTGGTATGGTCAGTGCCACGCTTTGGCCGTGTGTCCGCCGTCCCAGCTGTGATGCGTTCTGATTTTAAACTAGTACGTATCGTAACTGAACGGGCTTATAGTCCATCCGAAGAACCATTCGAAACATATCTGGTTGTCACCAACAGAGTTCGAAGCAGAGACCTTCGGATTGCGCAGTGAGTCAGGAAAAAAGGATACTTGATTGTTTAATTAACTAGGTTAAAATGTTCAGAGTTCAAAACTAATTTATTCTTCCTCGTGGTACTACAGCCCCTCGCAAGCCTTCACTTACTGCAAATAGCGCTTCCCAACTGTATCGGTCCTGTAGTGAAACGTATAAGTAAATGTCCGTTCAAGACTGCAGCGGTGGTCTGCTGCCTCGGCGGAAGAGTATGGTAATATCCGCCGAGATTGGCCTTGTCTGGGGACGCGTGAATGCGCTGGTAGGCTAGCGTTGCGGTGTCGTGGGCCGGGTTCTTTCCCCCAGCACAAGGACCCAATACAAAAGAATTTCGCATTCACGAATTCCTGGGTCAAATAAGGGTCGACTGAAGTCGAAAAACCGAGATAACCAGCTAAGGGTTGGAAATGGCAGACAAAAAAAAAGGACAAACTGGACCTGGGGAAGACGGGCGGACTTAAAGGGATTTCGTCGTTACCCGACGATTCTTATGGCCCACAAATAATAGTGGGGCTTCCAGATGAAGGTAGTACCCCCTCGCACCCTCCAAATCGGATTAAGATCCAAACGTATACGTGGCCATGTGTTTCCCATTTGAGAGAAAAACTCATACAAAAGCACTTTGTATGACTCTTTCTCTCAAATGAGAAGCACAAACGCAACCAATTTATGCTATAGAGTTATGCAATGTAATCACATAACCCTACATCATAAAAGGGCACGCGAGCGGAAGGCAACTCTACCGGGCAAGAGCCCCTGGTAAGCGACAAAACGGTGGAGCGCGCCCGATGGCTAGCCTATAAAGAATAATATTAACTAATAATGATGAGGAGCAAAATAGTTTTTGCGTTATGTATAATAAGAATTCATTGACCTTATCACGAAATACACAAGATGACATAAAAATTAAGCCCTTACATCGACGATTCTATTCTTCTTTGCATTCCTAAAATTGTTGAGACATTATTTCAATAGATGTATATAATTTAAGAGATTAGTATAGTAGTTATATATTAAAATTATTTTCAAAAAATATTCTAGAATATTTTCATTTCTTTTGTTTAATATTATTTTCTATCCAACAACACTAGATCCGCATATAAATTATAGGATAATAAATCATTTAAGCATCCATCAAATCCTTAACTCCCTCTTTTTCTGTCTACCAAAATTTTAATTATTGCAATATTCCATTTCTTAAGTTATATCATTTTTGTTTGCAGTTTGTAAGTTTAAATTCTGAAAAAAAAAATATCAAGAGGGTACTTACCCATATCCTCAGACGAGCGCTCGTTTTTGGGGTGGGTAAGGCGAAATGGAACTTAAACCGATCGTTTTTTCTTTCTGATTAATGTTTGTTGCTGATATAAATAAATTTACTTTGAAAAATATGAAAAAAAACGACATTAATCATCGAACAACCCAACAATTTGCTTTTGTTTTTGGTTTTGCTTTAACACACCACAAGAAAAAGATAATAATTTGGAAGTAAGATGGATGCCGTGTATTATTCTAATGGCTTTATACATACTCATAATAAATTTTCAAAAATCTTCACAGAAATTTCACTTTCAGATTTTTTATGTGTATCCTACAAAAAGAATCTCATTTATTCATCAGAATCCTGCAGCGTTGAAGATTAATCAAACACGTTCATCGCCCGATCACGATGATAGGATTGCGTCCTTTAGAATTATTTGCACTAATACTGCTACCGCTCAGACTGAAACTTGTTGTAGTGGCAGTGGTTGTCGCTCCACTTCTATAGTACATTAAAAATAGGTCTATTTATCGTCGTCGTCGCTGTTGCTTAATAGTATTTGAAAATTAGCAACAAATGCTAAGAAATTCACGAAATATTGGCAACCCCCGAACGCATGTTATAACAGTAATGCCGTCAAAAAACATGTCTATATGAAAAGGTTTTAATCATAGATGGATACAGCATATTCACTCGCCAGTGGCGACTATCCATCAAAGTTTTCCCTTCATGCGACAAGCAAATTAAAAATTCTGCAGACGCCGATGAAACAAAACTTCGTCTGCTAAATGAATCACCGCTAAACTTTGCTTTCAGTCCATTCAGCCGATTGATAGCCCAAGCATTAAAAGAGTTACAAAAATTCGTTTAAGCTGCCGTAGCGCATGAGCTAACTCTACAATCTGCGACCGATAACGGAAAGGCAAATTGGTGCAGAAGCGCAAATCCCGGCAACTTTAATATTTGGAACTACACCAGTAAAATGGAACTTTTCCTTTTCTTCCTTCTTCCCCTTCTTCTTTTTTTTAACTAGCACAAAATTCCTCATTCCCTACTATCATCAATCACGAATTTAAAAATCCGTACAGAAGACTCAAACACGTGTGGAAGGAATCACTCAGATCAGGAAATTTTCCGACTCAAATGTAACTTTGTTCAGCCTGAAAGGATCTATCGCGACCAAGATCTTTACAATTAGGTTCATTAGACTATCATGTTCACGTGATCTAAATGCCTTCGACAGTTAACGATAAATACACGCACTCAGTCAGAAAAAAAAACAAAATCGAACCGAAAACCGGCACCAGACAAGAGCTCGACCGTGTTCACAACGTGGCCAACCAAACCGGACTCCCCACTCCGTCCAAAACTTCTCTTTCTTTTCCGTGTAGCCAACGGTAAAATCCCCTCGGCTGATTTCGATCAGCATCGTTAGCTTCCTTTGGTAATGTAATACACCGTTGGGGTGCACTAAATCCATACTTGAAATTTTATTATCTACAATTTATGATTACGAATAAAATTAATTAGGTATTTATATCAAAGGAAGGAAGGAAGTATATACGTATATAGTCAGTTTTTTTCTAATGTTATCAAAATTATAATAAAACTAATTTTTCATTATACATTAGATCTTTTATTTATTTTGTATAACAGCTGTTTTCGACTACTATTTGCAGTCTTCTTCAGTACAATGAAGAAGACTGCAAATAGTAGTCGAAAACAGCTGTTATACAAAATAAATAAAAGATCTAATGTATAATGAAAAATTAGTTTTATTATAA
Organism: Odontomyia ornata; assembly: GCA_963969285.1. NCBI lineage: Eukaryota > Metazoa > Arthropoda > Insecta > Diptera > Stratiomyidae > Odontomyia > Odontomyia ornata. The sequence goes on from OZ017739.1 coordinate 332,255,116, forward strand.
TAATAAGGAAGGAAGGTTTTCCAGCAGTTTGCTTGGATGACTGCTCGATTAATACAGTCCATCGATCGTGTCTGCCAATTTCGAAATCCAAAGAGCGATGAACATTCTTCGTCAACCAGCGTTTCCTCGATTTACCGCTCTTCAGTTCTCCCAACGAATGCCATTTTGGGTAACTGTTCTTCGTACATACGATTCACGTTGCTAACCCATTACAGCTTCGGCAGTCCAACAACAGTTGAGACCCCCCGGTTCGTCAACAATTTCAAAGAGCTCATGGTTGTATCGGATTCGTCATTGATTCCCTTCCATCTACGCTCCAATTATTCACCATTGGACCCGTCTCTTGAAGACGTTGAATATTTCATGATTTATTTTAATTTAATTGACCCTGAAGAAAGCAACAATTTCCACCTGAAATATTTTTTGTTGAAAACAACATTTATATTGTATTAGACTATAAGCCCGTTCAGTTACGATACGTACTGGTTTCAAATCAGAACGAATCGTAGCTGATTGAACGGACACACGGCCAAAGCGTGATACTGACCATATACCTTCTCGAGTTCCGCTGCATTCGATCAAGATAATAAAGGGGCTGTAGTGCTAGCAAATCAAACCAGAGTAGTGATATGCCTCTACAGTTTTCGCACTATAGCACTATAATTAATTGTCTCCACTACTCGGCACTTGTTCTTGTTCCCATATGTGCTTGATGACTTTGGGCAGTGCTTTTTGAACGCTACTGCCACCATATTTGATGAGCACCGCTAGAATCTCATATAATCCCGGCGGATTACAATTCTTTTTGGCTTTGATGGTGGAACAAACTTCATCCAGAGTCGATGGAAGCTCTCCGAAATATCTACAGGCTGTTCGGGAGCTGAACGAAAGATTAATGAGGTTCTTGAAATATGATGCTCATATTTCCTTAACTCTGTTTTCATCAGCGATAAGATTTTCGATGTCATCGAAGCAGAAGGCTGATATCCTCGTTTCACTACTGAGTATGCGTGTCTTGTGTTGTTGCTTGTTAGACTTACATCGATGCTTCTCAAATGGCCGTCAAATTATCTTATTCGCTACCCTTTAGAGATTTTCATAGTGTTCTCTTGTTTTTCTACTTAAATATTGTTTGTAAACATGATTCTGTTTTTGCCACGCATCCTGGTATTCATCATCTAATCAATCATGCCGTTTGCGCCGGGCTTGATATACAGTCGTCTATTCTGCCTTAATTGTAGCCTTGGCTTCCACCCACAGCTCGTTACAGGTTTTCAGCTATGGTCTGTTATGATGAAAGCCAGCTGGTTCTTGAATATCTCCGTGAAGGTTTTTGCCAAAGACGCCGTTTGGAGTCTGTCGATGTTGAATTTGTGTAGAAGACTGGTCTTCGCAGAATACGACTTTGACATTCAACATCGGTAGTTTGATTTTATTAAGCAATGTTCCAAGTTACAATTGGCTCGTTGGTATGTACGGAAGTCAAATATGCTCGAGGCCCATCCTTGTTGGATCAGTACATGATCCATCTGGTTATGGGTGTTGCGATCCGGTGATACTCAGGTAATTTTATGAATGCGTCGATGTTGGAAGTAAATCAAACGTATAACTAGATTTCTGTTACATGCGAAATCAATCAGGTACTAGCCGTTACTTATTATTCTTTTATTATTAAATAGTTTAATGATTGGTTGATCACCATATAGACATTTCCTAAATCAGTAACTTTGATGGGTTCCTTATGTACTTTACTTAGAATAGAGCTCAAAAATCACATTTATTCATAATTTCATTGTTTTTATTTTCAGAACACCAAAAATGCTCTATTACCATCTCACCGAAAACGGTGCTATATACACCCTAATGAATAGCATTTTAAACAAAAATGATGAGGTTCGACTTGAAGCCGTAGATGGAATTACTGCTCTGGCAAACAATCTACGAATCACCATACCAAAATATGATTTAAGTAAATTCAATTGTGACAAAGAGTTTGAAGAAGATATGGACATTCCATCATGCGAAGATGATGACGATGATCTAATGAAATTCGTTTTGCATCGCGGGTGTTCTCAAATTCCTATAAAATTCGACAAGAAACTATTAACAGAAAACAGTGACGTCTTCAACTCAATGCTCAACAGCGATTTTATGGAAAGTAAAAATAAAGAGATTCATCTTAAAGACTATAGTGTGCACGGTATAAAATATTTTCTTAACTTGATGAAATTGGAATCTGAGAACAAATTGACAAACATTCCGCCTGTTTATCATTTTGAATCTATTTTAGAAGCATATGAGTTATCTCGAATGTATATATTAGAAAGTTTAGAAAAGAAGCTTTTTCAAATGATTGTACATCGTTTGAGTCAAAAGTCGATATTAAAAGTGTTTGAGTGGTCATTGAAAAATTATAATCCGGAACTTTCAGAGATTGCTATTAATTTTTATTTAAGTTGCTCAGATATAACTAGTTTTGAAAAAGCTGAATTGTATAGAGAAGCAGATTTATCAACATACTCTAAAGAGTGGAATCAAATGATCATTGATGCGATATTACTTCGGTGTCAAAACGGACAAAACGTCGGTACTGATATTATAATGTTTGGATGATGTTTTAATGGTTTGAAATGAAATTAGCTTATATAATACGGTCTTAGCCTCCTTTTTTAGTTGTAAGTGCTTCTAATAGCAAAAATCTTGTAAAATACATGAAACTTCGCTTGATGATAATCATTTTTTTGTATTTATTGAAAGATATTAATCAATCAGGATAAAATTACTTTCAATAAAATTAAATATATAGTGTAATGTTCATCATTGCAATATCTCCAAACGAAAACTAGTAAATTTCCCCCATGGGTTTTATATTATTTATTTTCGTTGCTCTCAGTACAAACGTATGCCACAATATTATTGTAAATTGACATCACTTTAATCTAATTCATAAAGCTTAGTTCAAATTATTTCCATGGTATTTCAAGTTTGTAAGAATAATGCAATAAAATAATATTCCTATCACTTGGTGTTAAAATCAATTATTTGATAAGCTTAGTAAATTCTTTTTAATTCATTTAAACTCTAAATTGCTTATAAATTCTAAATTAATTCATATTACTGACTATTAAAATAACTATTGACATATTGAACTACAATAAATGCGTTTTATTTTCATGTAGTAAGCAATGTATATAAAATTTTCGATAGGGCCCTTGACTATACTTATATTTCCTATTTTTCATCTACATCCTTTTGAAGGAAGTTACTTCTTGTTTGGATCTCGTCTACGCCACAGCTGTGTCGGATGCTTTTATTCATATTGCCTTTAAGATTCTGGAAGTACGTAAGTCCTATCGTATATAGATTCAGTCGACTTTAAAGAAAAATCTAGATGAAGAAACAAGAGTCGTAATTACGGATGAGGATGTCCTCTTCACTGCCGGTAGAAGTGATTAGGACTGCTGGCGAGAGTAATGCCTTTAGTCTTCATTGATTGCAAAACGGCAACTGGGTTAATGTCTGCTACATGCCACGCGAGGGGAGATAATCTGTCAGCATAAACACCAAGCTGATATGAAATATAGCATTCTCACAATGTAGCCACACAACCCAGATCTCCGGACAGAACGGATGATAATGAGGGTTCGACCACTAGGCATCCTACTTCAAGCGAAAATCGAAGAGCAATGTTGTGTACAGAGAAAACCACATTGTTATTATAATCAGAGATAATTTAAATTGCAATAAAGTCCGTAAATATTGTTTGAATTTAAAGGTATTTGAACGATTTTATAGTGGAAAATGTGAATTTTACGAATATTATTTTTAACAAAGCTGATTGAATTTTAATATGAGGCATTTGTTGAAAAACTACCACAATATTTTCAGATTTTTCGGATCATCAATATCTAGTCGCAAAGGGGAATATTACATCCTCATACATTTACCCCTTTCTTGCACCGCTGGATGCAAATATCGTGGTTTTATTAGGGAGGTATTTCATGATTTCTTTTATAAAAAAAACTTCCTATATGCGGAAAACCCCTTAAGAAGCTTTGAATATATATTTGATACCCAATCTTTCAAGAGGCAATTAGTTTTGATATGCCTAACAAGTTTGGTGTTTGTATCTGCAATGCAAAGGACCACGAACCATTAAAAGTTACAAAACGCTTCAAGCAGAAGTAAGTAAGTTGATATATAGAAAAGCCATACAACGCTTTAAAAGGGTGCCAAAACATTCTTAGCAAAACAGTCTGAAGAACTTATGAAGCAAAATTGAAAAAACATTAAAAGCACCTAAACTTTGGAAAATAGTTATGAAAAATCAACCACCACCGAGCTAATAGAAGAACTTGATGGCGGTACGGAACAAAATAAAACGAGATATCTCTCGAAGCATTGTGTGGTACCTTTTTCCCTGCGACTGATGAATTTCTATCAAATATCGTCGTTGATTATGTAAAAGGTCGTATGTAACGCTGCTTCAGTTAATCCTATGCAAAACTTACGACAGATACAAGCCATATGGTAGCAATTTGCATATGTATTAGTCGGCCTACTATGGACAAGCTTCCGGTAGCTGTCATCCAACTGCGGAATTAGCAAATGCTTATATTTCGTCATATATACTATTTCCCGAATAAAAAACGTCCCGAACGCATTCCGTGCATGCTATAAATTCACCTTGTATAGCCCATTGTGCTCCTAAACTTTCCAAGACGAGCAAATGAAGCACACGTTTTGCACCTTCGACTGATAGCTCAGCGTTGAGATGTAAACAAACTCCTATAAATTCACTTTGGAAGGCGATAAAAACTAAACGGGTATAAGAACTGAAATAATTTTCACTTCACTAGGAGCGCTATTGTGTTCTCCGCGGATCATCTGGATTTCACTGTAGAAATCCGTCTCTAAACCGTACAAAACCTCGAATTTTTGTTGGCACCTCCACAATTCTTCATATAACGCCATGTAAGTTAGCCAGCAAAGTCGGCCTACTAATGGTCATGTGTGTGGTAGTAAGCGCTGCTGCTATATGGCTTGTATCTGTCGTAAGTTTTGATCCTATGTCATGATTGAGTCAGCTGTTCTTATAGTAACCGCATGTGTAAGATTTCAAGTATTGTGTGTGCTGCGAGTTTTTGCCTCATTACCAAGTAAGAATACATTATTTTTTCAACAAAAGCATTGCATTTATCTATGCTAACATTTTTCTTATCTAATGTTTTTTTCAGAAAAATTATTAATGCAACTCAATTAAGTAGCTATATACAAACAATTTTTATAAGTAATTACATTTATATTATTGTATGTTGTTTAGAGTCATGAGATTGCCTTTTTGCTAATGGCAGCATTGTTTAGCCTCTTTATTATCCCTTCGACAAATTTGTTAACGTTTGTAAGTATCATTTTTGCCTTAAGATTTCTGTCTACCTTGTCTTAGAATTTTATTTATTTTTTGCTATTGATTTACAGTAAACGTTTGAAATAAACCAGCACGCAACGGTACTTGCTTGCAGCGTTTTGTTTCCTTTAAATTATAAAGTCATAAAATAGATCTTCATAAAAAAGCATGGAGGTATGATTTTAGGTAAAAATGGAATATAATACTACTCAGATTTTTCGAAGAAATAATTAGGAGGCTGGACAATATTGGATTAAGTGAAAGATCGCCAAAAAAGAACAAAAAGCATCTGATGAGCAAAGCTGGTTTTTTTTCGAAGTTTACATCAACCTCTATCCTTCTGAAACTCCAAAAAATTGTTCATCTCTGTTATAGATGATGGTTCATTCTAATCGAGGATCTAGAGCCAGTCGAATGCTGCCACTTGCCTTCGAGAAATCGTTTATAATTTCCTCAGAGACAATAGTGCAGTGTACCTGTAGACTGCACTTTATTAGAAATGAATGAAAGTCACATTGAAAACTACGCTCCATTTTTTTTGAGCAAAGAGACAGGTGAAGACGATCATTCAGTTATTACAATCGTGACTCAAACATCCTGAAGAAAATTATATTATTTCATCTATGATAAATGACAACACTTCACTTGTTAATTTCATGTTTGTAAACCCAAATGAAATTCCATCTGTTATTAATTATCCACCAGATAGTACTTCCGAGGAGATGCTTAAAAGCTCTGCTTTGGAATACATTTCATCACGAACTGAAGACAGCTCTGAAGAAAATGACGCTGAATACGAAGGGAGACTCAATAAGGATAGTTTTTCTGAGGAACGAATTGAGCAACGTATCGACGGCAGGGAAAGTAACGGAAAAGCAAAGGGCAAGATGACCCCTGCGAATGTAAAAGAGCAAAGAATACAAACTTGAGACTACTGCGAGAATACTGTCTTGGATTGAAGAAGAACTCATTTTGAATCTTGGAAAATTTAAAGCTAGATACACTGGTCATCCTAGATCTGCTAAGGGAGTTCCAAAGCAAAGTTATGAGTGTGCTGAAATCTTCTTCTTCTTGGTAGCACTAGTGCCCCTCTCGGGCCTGCGCTTCCTGCAAATAGCGCTTCCAACTGTCTACGTCTATTGACCACGTCCTCCAATTTTGAAATCTGAGCAGCGGTGAACTGTCTTCGTCGACCGAGTCAGACCAGCATTTCCTCGGTTTGCCCACTGGTTTCCGTCCTCCAGTTCTCCCAACGAATACCTTTTTGGGTATCAGTTGTTCGTCCATACGATTCATGTGGCCAGCCCGTTGCAGCTTCCGCAGTCTTACAATCGTTGAGACCTCCGGTTTGTCGAAAACTTCATACGGCTCATGGTTGTATCGAATTCACCATTGGTCACCATTGGCACCCGTCGCTCAAAGGCGTTCAATATATTTGCGGATGCTCCGGTTAGGGTCCATGTTTCACCCCATCGCATAACACAGGTCTCATCACAGATTTGTATACTTGGAGCTTTGTTTTCCTGTGTATGCAGCGGGTCTTCAAGATTGTCAAAACTGAAAAAAATATTTTATTTGCGAGCTGTATTCTTCGGCGTATTTCGTCGCGTTCATTACCGGTTCTCGTTATTTTGGCACCTAAATACACGTATTCACCAAAAATTTTCGATACTATATTCGCCAAGTGTGACATTTTGTTTGTTTGAAGTATTTTTCCTCGACTGCGTCATGAGCTTTGTTTTATTTCCATTGATTTGTAGCCCTACTAGTTTTGCTTCGCTGTCGAGTTTCAGGAAGAGTTCTTTGGCAGTTGTTAACGACCGTGACAAACAATTAATGTCGTCCACATAGGGTACGACTTGCCTCGACTTGTATAGTAATGTTCCTCGTGTATCGACAGGTAGCTCTCTTATGACGTATTCCAGAGCCAAATTGAATAGCAATAAGGCCAACCCATTTCCCTGCTTTAGTCCGATATTTGTGTTAAAGGTATCGGTGAGTTGATTATTGATGCGGACTTGGGAGGTCGTCGACGACTTTGTTATTTTGGTAAGACGAACTAAGTTGGCTGGGATGCCAAAGCAAAGCATTATTTGGTACAGTACGTTACGATCAATACTCTCGTATGCTTGCTTGAAGTCAACGAAAATTTGGTGTACGTTTATGTTGAACTCACATTTTTCAAGCACCTGCTTGCCTGTGAACAATTGGTCTATTGTCGATCTACCTGCTCTTAAACCACCTGGATACTCTCCAATAATACTGTTGGCGTATGATCCGATTTTATTTTCTAAGATCTTTCAAATATTTGGTACACCGTACAAAGTAGTGATATGCCTCTACATTTTTCGCACTCTAGCTTGTCATATTTTTGGTGCATATAATTGTTTGGCTCCACTCTTTCGGCATATGATTTTGGTGCCAAATGTGCTGGATGCCTTTGTGAATAGCTTTATGAACACTGCCGCCACCATATTTGATTAGCTCCACTGGAATCTCATCGATGCCCGGCGCGTTATTATTCTTTTCGATCTTGATGGTGGTGCAAATTCCATCCAGAGTTAGTGGGGCCGATGGAAGCTCTCTGCAGGCATCTATAGGCCCCGATGTTCAGGAGGAAGAGTAGCTGCTCTCACTTCCATCCAGAGCTCGTTGCTTATTTTCAACGATGCCTCTGATAAGATGGGAGCCAGCTGTTTATCGAAGGTATCTGTGAAACTTTTTGCTACTGACGCGGTTTGTAGCCTTTTGATGTCAAATTTTTGTAGCGGGTTGGTCTTCGATGAATACGCCTTTGAGACACGACATCAATAGATTAATTAGATCAAGTAATGATCTAACTTACAATTGGCTCCTCGGTATGTGCGGACGTCAAGTATGCTCGAGGCCCAACATTGTTTGATCAGAACATGGTTGATCTGGTTTTGTGTGTTGCCATCCGGTGATGCCCAGGTCATTTTATGAGTCCGTTGATGTGGAAAACAAGTGGAACGTGTGACTAGATTTCTGCTACATGCAAAGTCAATCAGGCACTGGCCGTTGTTATTTGTTTCATCATGGAGACTATATCCTCCAGTCGTTCCCCGATGAGATATCTCATTGCTAACCTTAGCGCTGAAATCACCCAGAACTATTTTTGTGTCGTTTGTAGGCAATGAGTCAACTAGTCTTTCCAGGTCATTGTAGAAAGTTTCCTTCATTTCTTCGTCCTTTTCTTCAGCTGGGGCACTTATCAGTCAGATTTTGAAGAATTTCGCTTTTATACAAATCGCACACAACCGTTCATTGACTGCCTTAAAATCAATAACGTGCGATTTGAATTCCCTATCCGCAATGAAGGCCACTCCAAATTCTCGTTTTCCAGTCAACTTCCCACTTTTGAATATTGTATGCGATCTCATCTCTTGAATATTATTTATACTCCAGTTTGTTTCTGGATCGCCAGTATGCTTAATTTATATTGGCTAGCCTGTTGTAAAATGTCCTTAACAGCACCAGGGTAATTGAGTAATTGATCTAACATTCCAGGACCCAATATCATAGTCCTTTTTCCGTTTGCGAGGCCGTTGCCATGAGTCCCTTCCATTCCAAGGCCCATCTGTAGGTTTCGAAACATTATAGGGTTTTTTAGGGATGGGGAGTTAGCCCGTGGCCCAACCTCCATTCCTTCGCCATGGTTATTACTTCGATACCGTTATCAGGTGCGAAAGACTCGCCTTCACTCTCTTACGTCTCCACAAAGGACGTGTAAGTAGGATTTAGTAGCAGAACTGTAGATGTACTATATTTCCTGTTATTGGCATTTCTCGGCACTTAATGTCCCGTTAACCAGTAACCCCAATGTGCGACCCCGATGAGGAATCATGGAAGCTGTGGGTTGGAGAAATAAGGGGCTCCCACTTCCTTTCTCAAACGGGCTTGGGACCGTCTACGGCGGAGCTGAAATAACCGAAGAAAAAACGGCAAGCCATTTTCATTTCACTCTGGATATTGAACAAATGGGAATCCAAAAAGTTTTCACACTTCCAAATGTGCCGTGTTAGGAGTGGAAGGCGAATCATCCCAGCCGAGATCCCCTGAAACAAAAAAAGAGGGACCTTTGCACGATGGCGAGCTCATTTTTCGGAAGTGCCCGCCAACGTTGCGGGTTCCATACCCGTTAGAGGGAAAAGAACGCCGGGATTTTTCTATCTAGCAATTCATTATTTATTTCAATTGATAAATTGGACAAAGAAATAACTTGGAGTTTAAATTTAATGTTTTTTTAAGCAAATTGCTATAATAAAATATGTATATTAAGACAAACATTAACATAACACCTGATCTATATAATTAATGTGTATTCATTATTCTTGTTGGACTGTAAATACTTTTTCCATGGTTACGAATTTAGTGCCTGTTGCAGTTTAAAAGCGCGTAATGCAAAATTGTACCAATTTTTTAGAATATGAATCAACAAAAACACTATTTGGCATCAATCTTATTCGAGGAAACATTTACTGAGTCCTAAGAATCAAATGCAACCCTGAATCAGTATCATCCATTTTTGAAAGTTGGACAACTTTTAAATTAAATGCAGCTATTTCGGACGGTTTTTGCAATTGACTTCTTTTGACCATTCCTACGTTAACCCAAAAAATCATCAAAAAGAATCTACCCTAATAGTCATTAGGAAATCGAACTTTGGGAAAATTGTTGGTAGGGAATGATATTGGTTTCTCATAAAAAGGATCTCGTATGTGTTCAAGAGTCATCAGTAATATAAGATCAGGTGAGTTCATATACGATTAGTTTTACAAGTCCACTTAATGTTCCCTATTTCAATAGGTATTTCACTTTGAAGATTAAATTGAAATTGTTTTACTAAAATACTCGTATTTTAGAAAAAAAAAAGAGTGAAATCGAAATAATTCTCTTCGCAACAAATACGATTTACTCGAAATTATCTCATAAAAGCAATCTAGATCAGGATCTAGAGTAGGTACAGAGAAATTTTTGAATTTATATGGACGTTAGAGACCAGAAATACATTTCTCGTAGTTCCGAAGGCATGGTCTTGACTTTGTCTTGTTCGCGATATAGTATAGAGTGTAGCGCGTTATTATTATTAGCTGTACTGTAGGCGTCTTCAGCCTCCTCGTTCACGGATATTATGGAAATAGCTTCACGTTGAATACCGAGTAATGACGACAAGAACCATCCACGTCCTATTGCGCTGTTTGCTGTAGACAGTGCTAAACTTCCAGTGAAGTACGGACTAGGCTGGTATTTCCTCATTGATTTAGGTGAGCTCAGAGGAGATGCTGGAAGTGAATTTCTGCTGCGGCATGTAGCAAAGTGACTCCTAGCAAACTGTTGTAACTATGAGTTATCCGGACTTTGTGGGGTTGGAATTGGATTATTGGTTTGCTGCTGTTGATCCTCTTTAGTTTTTATGTGTAGTAGATTGTCGCTTCGAAGTCTAACTGTTCCAAATTGGAAACAGTAAATCCACGAGTGGAAAACGATCGACCGCTAACCGTGAGTTAAGCAACCTTTACGATTGAGCTTTCACATGCAGCACTAGACCCCTTATATCTGTCGTCTGTTAAAATTGGCTTTCGTGATTTTTTCCCGCTGTTTATTGGCGGTGTTATAGTTTCTTTATTTTTGAGGAAAAGTTTGCAGGGTTCTGTGTGTTTTGAATCGTCTACTGAATGTGGTTTTTGTGTTGGTACTGAAGTTGGGACTGGTGCATTACATCCAATTTATATTTATACCTGATTTATTTTCATTTTTATCTGTTTTTGTCGTCGGTTGCATATGATATTGCCCTTATTGCGTCGGCTAATATTTGTCGATCGCTGCTCTGCAGCAAGTGCGCAAATAAAAATCAGGTGTCCAAACAATCATTAGGTAGGAAAACGAGAACGAGGTGAAAACATAAAGAAAATCTTTTAAGAGTAGCGAATAAGATCGTTAAAATTATGAAAAGAAAATACTATGACCACCAAATTAGAAGCATCGATGTAAGTCCAGCGAGCAACAACACAAGACAAGCTTACAAAGTAGTGAAAAGCCTGAAACGAGGTTATCAGCCCAAGACCACACTCTGCCGTAAAGACATTGGCAACATCATCGCTGATAAAAACAGGATTAAGGAAAGATGGGCATCATGTTTCAAGGACCTCCTCCGCACAGCTCCAGAATATCGTAGCCTATAGATATTTCCGGTGAACTTCCATTGGCTCCACCTACTCTGAATGAAGTCATCAAATATGGTGGCAGTTATGTTCAGAAAACCATCCATAAATTATCCAGCACAATTGGCAATAAGAACACATGCCGAAAGAGTGCAGCCAATCAATTATATTCCCTATCCACAAAAAAGGTAACAAGCTACAATACGAAAACTATAGGGGCATATCACTACTTTGGTAGTCCGTGTGGTGTAGTGGTTAGGGCACTCACCGCTTGCGCAGCAGTTGCCAACGTCAAAGTTTGTTGGTGGAACGAGTTTTTGCACGTGGTATTTCTGTCAGACTATCAGCCTAACCAGCTGTGATGGGCACTGATTGAAAAATCAGGTAATATTCACTTGGTTGAGCGTTATTCTGACCATATCACCTCGAATACTGTTTCGGTCATGAAATCAGACTCCCTAACAAATCTCAAAGCCAGGTTCGAATTGGACTAATGCGCGGCGAATATTTATTATAAAGCTGCTTTGTATGGCGTACAAAATACTTTCAAATATCGTAGAAAATCAAATCATACGTCAACAGTATTATTGGAAGCATCAAGGTGGCTTTAGATCAAGTAGATCGACGATAAACCATTTTTACAGTCAAGTAGGTACTTAAGAAATACTGGGAGCTCAACGTAGACATACACCAAATATTCGTTGACTTTAAGCAAGCATACGACAGTATTGATCGTAACGCACTGTACAAAATAATGCTTTGCTTTCGTATCCCAGCCAAATGGGTCCGGCCATGCAAAATGTAAATGACGTCGCAAACTTTCTTAGTTCACATCAATAACCAACGCACCGATACCTTAGCCACAAATATTGAACTAAGGCAGGGAGATGGGCTTGCCCTATTGCTATTCAATTTGGCTCTGGAATACGTCATAAGAAAGCTACCGGTCGAAACAAGAGTTATGTCATTATTCAAGTCGAGCCAAGTGGTAGCCTATGCGGACGACATCAACATTTTATCAAGGTCGTTAACAACCGTTAAAGAGCTTTTCCTGAAACTCGATAGCGAAGCAAAGCTTTTAAGATTACAGTTCAATGAGAATAAAACAAAAATTACATAGTCAAGGAAGAAAACCTCAAATACTCAAAATATCACATTTAGTAAATGTGATATCGAAAATGTGGGCAAATTGTGTATTTAGGCGCCAAAATAACGAATAATAAAAGACCCGAAATGCAGCCAAAGAATAAGAATATTTTATTCAATTTTGACGATCTTGAAGACCAGTTGCATACACAGGAAAACAAATTTTACAGTCTAGTAGTCAACGATTGTGAAACTGTGGAATCTGCAATGAGCTGGCCACGCAAATCGTATGGACGGTCAACGGATACCCAAAAAGGTATTCTTCGGGAGAACTCAAGGCTGGAGACCAGTGGAGAAACCGAGGAAACGCTGGTCTGACTCGGTCGCCAGAGACAAAATTGGAGAACACGGTCAATGGACTTAGACAGTTCGAGCCGCTTGTTGCAGGAAGCGAAGGCCCGAGAAGGGCTATAGTGCCACAAAGAAGAAGCTACTTACATTATTATCTGCTGATTCTCCAGCGGCGAGTGCAAATTATACCCCGAAGTGAACACATTACGGTGTTCGTGTTTTTTTTGTCGTATATTTAATTTTAGCATCCTGGTGCCCGAGAAATCATTGATATTATGCTGGGTGGCTGAATACACTGCACTTAACATTATATAATTTTTCTTTTCGCTCTGTCTTAGCAAATTTGCAGTCACCGGGGGCATGAAATCTTTGCATTTAATGCATCAGTACTGAATGGTGTAGTTAGCAACCGAATGACCTAATCTTTGACACCGAAAGCACTGATTGAATTTTCTTTTCTGGAGACATTCCCACCCCACCACTCTGAAATTAAAGTATCTTATCTGTTGAAGGACACTTAGATTACTTTTGTTTAAAATCTCTGCTAAATGTAAAAATAGACTTTTATTCTCAACCGTTGATCTCACTGTGGCAAAGTTTTTAGTGGAAATAAAATCAACCATTGATGCGGCTTCCTTAGGCATTTGAAGGAGATAGATCGTATTCTCTCCGCAGTCTAGACGCCTCCTTCATTATTGTAATCGTTATCATTTTGTATGTCTTCTTCCATTTGACTATCCTTATTTAGTCCTTCGAACACTGCGCAAAGTAGTTTCTGCCCTCGTTTGCGTTGCTAGCACTTAAAATGTCTTCTGGGGTCGTTTGTTTCTCCTTGTTATTTTTTGCTTCTTCAGTTTTTTCACCTTGGTTTCGTGTTTGTCTTGCCTCAGATGTTAACTCCATCCCTTTCTTTATAAATTCTTCGGAGACTAACACTCACAACTCACGTTCCTCGTTTTCTTTCTTGATTCTTTACAACTCGCCAGTATTTGCCAAAATTTCTTCCGCCATAAGCAGAGTTTTCTTGCTCTAAGTTTCCTTTCAGTATTAAAATCGACGAAGACAGTTCATCACTGCTCGGATTTCATAATTGGAGGACGTGGTCAATGGACCGAGACCTTTGGAGGCGCTATTTGCAGGAAGCGAAGGCCCGAGAGGGGCTGTAGTGCTAAGAAGTTTTCTTTTTAAACAAGCTATTGGATGTACATCTCATTGAAGTTTTTGTTGAGGCCCGAGAGGGGCTGTAAAGCTACGAAGAACAAGGTTAAAATCGACTAGTAATCGTTTCGTTTCTTTAGGTTCCCCTAACGACGGGAAGCTCTTGGGTTCTTCCATGCCACCGGCCTCGAAGTTCTCTTTAGACACTTTAATTTAATTTTTAAACATTACTGACAGGATCGATTAAAAACTTGTCTAAACGCCACGAATGCTAGGCATTAATAATACCTATACTATGGATGTGAGACATTGAATCGAAAGGTGGAATTTAGAAAGAGAATCGGCAACGTATGAGGCGTGAATGAATGAGTGCGGAAGCTATATGATGGATAACGAAGAGATGAACATGAAGTTCCTAACAAAATTGAGAAACGAAAGTGAATGGTAAAATGTAAGAAACAAAGATTAAATTCTGATAGAGAAATGAAATTGAAAAACAAAACCCTATTATTACTACGACCAAAATAACATTGAAGCTTTGTAATTGCGTCGCATTTTCTCGTAACGTTTGTCTTTTGTGTTTTATAATTCGAAGGAGAGTTTCGTTTCGGGAGATTAACTACTTCAACATGAATACTCCAGAAGCCATGTTACTTATAATTCTGCTGCTATAGTTTCAAGTTGAACCATTTTTAAATCAGTATCCAAGCGATCGAACACTGCAGTAGTTGTATAGTGATACATTCTGGCGATGACAATGATAAACAAACGCAGGGAACCTTTTTCATACTTCTCAAAACATTTTCTGCCTTAGTTTGTTCTTATAAGCTGCCTGATTGGCCCTGATGTGAATTATCAGAAGTCATCTTACGAAGTATCTAAAACCGTTTATTTCTAGCTCCATAAAATTGGTCTGCAAACCCCATTCTTAGCATGAAGAAACTGTGAAAGTATTAATTTTCACCAAGACTTTTATTTGATATTTCAATTTATTTCCTTGTATGTTTTATAAAATATATACAGCCGAAAATGTAATGCATATATAAAGAATATCACTATTTATTTTAAAACGTTTGTTAATTCAGAAGGAAAGAAAACTAAATTACAACAACTTTATTAATGCGGACCAAGAAGTTTAGGGATAATTAATATTGATCCTTAATTTTACTTATTCTTAATGTGTTTCGATCTATTTCACCGTAATAATTTCATATGTTACTGTTTTTCAATTTTGCAGTATACTCTAAATGTTATTTTTGTATGTATTCTATTCTAATTCATGGGAATATCTTACTAATTGAACATAGGTTTGACTATATTTCAGATAAAATTGAGTAAAACTGAATACGAAAATAAATATTCTGTATTTCTCGTTACATTTTAATTTTAAATTAGATCAAAGAAGAAACGCTAACGACGGTTAAATATTTTGCATACATTCTATACTGCGTTGCTTGAAGTGTGAATATTTTTCTGATATTGTTTTCTAGAATAAGCATGGTAATGCATTAGCAAATCTTTATTTATCAAAGGCAATCATGAACAATAAAGCCAGACATTAGTGTAAAACCATACACAAGACAGATATATTTTAACTAGAAATTAAACAGATTTTTTTTTGTTTTATGCATCGTGAAATATACTTTAACTTATATTGATCAAACTACTCTTTCGTCTTAATAATCTTTTCTTTCATAGTACGAATAATTATTTTATTTATTTTTTTGTATGTATATTTTAAATTGTTTTATTAGGACTTTATTTATTACATTTCTTTTTTTTAAACTTTACTCGGGTATTTTTTATCTTTTTTAAATATTTTTGCATTTAAATCATTTATTTATTAAATATTGAGTTTATTAGCATTGACAGTTATCGGCACTCCTAGGTCGATTGTTTCTATCGGCATTGAGACGAATCTGATCGGGGAATTCATTGTACAGTTCAACCTTTTAATAAAAAGTAGATTATTTTAAGCAAAATTTTATAAACATTTTTTTATTTATCTTTAAAATAAATTTAATATTTATTACCTCAGCTTCTTGGGCTAGAGCATTCTTGGCGATAGTTTGGAACGCATATTCAACATTGATGCCATCTTTTGCTGATGTTTCAAAGTATGGAATATCATTTTTAAGCTGACACCATTGTTGGGCTCTTTTTTGTGAAACCTATTTAAAATGTATTGTTTATAGAAGTCTTTTTTATTAAAGATAGCTTACCGCTCGGTTTTCCAAATCAACTTTATTGCCAAGAACCACGAATGGGAAATGCTCTGGATCTCTCGGACTGGCTTGTATTAAAAATTCATCACGCCAGGAGTCTAAATTTTTAAATGTATTTGGAGCTGTAATGTCGAAAACTAAAACACAACAATCAGCTCCGCGATAGAATGCTACACCAAGCGATTGGAATCTTTCCTGACCAGCAGTATCCCAAATCTGTTCAAGAGAAGAAATAATTTACAAAATATTTCACACAGGTTTTGATTTGAATAAATTTTAGGAGGATATAGTAACCTTGTTTTAACGTAATTATAAAACAGAATATCTAGATAAACTATACAAATATTGTATCTTTTCGGGCCTAAATAAGACTTTAAAATATGCCAATATATGATCAAGCATCACTGAATTGAAAACCATTCGGGTATTGGGTGTACAACTTAATAACCGGAATTTTTTAAGCGAAATTTGATGCTTTATTGTGGAAAAATCTTACAATATATTTTATTCAAAGTATTGTCCATTGGAAGCTCCATTTCCCCATCTTTCAGGCAATTTATGAATTCCATCCCAAAAAAATTGCGCCGGCTTGGCGGCCAAAAAAGAATCTATCCAATTTCGGATGCCTTGCCTTGCCTTGTTTTGCATCGAGCGTAATAAATGAAAGTTAGACGGAGCAAGGTCCGGACTAGAAGGCGGGTGGGCCAAAACTTCCCATCCACTATTTTCCAAATAGTTTTTCACGGGTCTTGCAACATGCGGCCGAGCGTTGTCATGATGAAAAATTATAGCCTCGTGTCTGGTCGCATATTCCGGGCGTTTTTCGATGACTGCACGCTTCAAACGTATTAATTGTGTTCGGTACAGGTCACCTGTGATTGTCTGGCCCGATTTCAACAACTAATAATATAACGGCTCCATCTGATCCCACAAAATACACTGCATAACCTTGGCGCCCTGGATATTTGGCTTCGCCGTAGATTTGGCTGGTTGGCCGGGCTTCACGTATGACTTTTTTTGCTTGGGGATGTCATAATGGAACCATTTTTCATCCCCAGTCACGATCCGATGCAAAAATGATTTCTTTTTATGGCACTCAAGCAGCATTTCAGACATACAGAAGCGCCGTTCAACGTCTCTCGGCTTCAACTCATAGGGGACCCTATTACCTTGCTTCTGAATGTATCCGGCGGTTTTCAAACGTTTCGAAATGGCTTGCTGAGTCACTCCCAACGATTTGGCAAGTTCGTCTTGCGTTTGACACGAATCCCCATCGAGTAGTGTCTCCAATTCTTCGTCTTCAAACTTTTTTGGCTGTCCTGGGCGTTCTTTGTCTTTGATGTCAAAATCGGCACTTTTGAAGCGTTGAAACCATTCAAAACACTGTTTTTTCGCTAAAGCATCGTCGCCATAAACTTCTACAAGCAAACGATGACTTTCCGCAGCAGTTTTCTTTGCAAAAAAATGACCCAACAAAACCTCCCGCAAATGCTGTCTTTTTCTCCAATTTTCGAAGTTATTCATCGTGAAAAATAATAATGATGCACACAAGATAAAATTGTTTTGTTGACTGATTTTGATAGTTGTCAAATGTACCTTCAAAATGACATATATATAAAGTTCGAGCTTTCACGATATTTGTTAGTACGGACATCTAGCGTCAAATTCCGGTTATTAAGTTGTACACCCAATAAATTTCTTGAGAAATTAATTTTATTCCGGATATAACGAAAATTGTATGTAGTAATCATACAGGCGAGCAGCTCGAATAACTCAAAAAATTGCATTTCAAAGATGAAGGAATGATACGATTGGCAAAAGAAAATAACGAATTCAATTGTCGAATAGAAAATATTCGATGAGCAAATCCATGAATCAAGTCATAGCGAACTTCAAAACGGACCAAAGGCACGCCCAAACTGATCAACATGGAGACAATGACCATCATCATGAACATGACCACAATCACAAGCAGTTGCAGGACTACAACAGCATCTACAGCGGCATTCACAACAGCTGCAAACACCTGCACAACATCCACATCCAATATTTAATGTGTATTATCACCAAACAATAACAAGATTGAGCAAGCTGATATTTGCATATAACACTTGCAATTGATGTGAATAGAAATCAATATTTAATATACGAGTATAATCGTTTTACATCCAAGGGAGGAGACTTGATTTTAATGCACTCAAGTACAATTAGAAGAAGTTGGTCGAAAGAAGTTGATCTTAAATCTCTAATCGTTTTATTTAAGCAATTACTTAAACAAGAAAAGAACTAGAGAAAGGCAAACTTAATGAGAACAAGCCGTAAATATTGAATAGTTATAAAGTTATAATAATTAAAAAAAATTTAATAGAATCTATTCCATATATAAAGCAAAAGAAGAAAAATATCAATTATTTTAGTTTGTTATGTTTTCACTAATTTATTCGAGCGATTGAATTTATTCATCCTCTTTTTTATTTTAATTGCTGTTAATTTTGAACTTTCATATCATCATTTTCATATAAATACACTTATAAATATGTTATAAAAATGTAACTATTGAAAAGAGAATTTAATGAATCATCGAGAGAGAAATCTACGCTCATCCATTCGGATGGGAAATATGTTATTGTTGATTAATTAATTGCGGTAATGGAAAGAAGGAAGGAATAGGCAATCAAGGACGAATTTTACAGCACTCTGGAACGCACTACCGATGAGTTGTCGTCAAATGACATTAAAATTGTTCCGGGTGACTTCAATGCAAAAATCGGCCGAGAACAACGGCTGATAGACTTTGCTATTAGTATAGGCTTCACAGTAAGCTCCACACGCTTTCCACATCTAGACATCCATAAGAAAACGCGGGCATCCCCAGACGGTCACACATTAAACCAGATCGACCATATTCTGACACAAAAACGACACGCGCTCGTTCCGCGGCGCTTTCTGTGATTCGGACTACTACCTTATAAGCTCCAAGTTCCGATGCCGCATCTCCAAGAGCCTGTAAACATGCAGCATTAGTTACGTACCCGAGGAAATTCCCGCAGGGGGAATGCCGCTCGACAAGAGCACTCTTGGAGGTTAGCATTCTTTGGGGAGCGCCGCCCCCACGGACCCGAGGATATGGGGGCGCCGTGAGGTTCCCTCCTGGAATGACAGGTAACAACCATGATTGGATCTGGACTACGCTTTGGACAACGAGCTGGAATTGATGCTTTGGGCTGGCAGATATGATGGTTTGGACCTAGTTGCTTTGCACAGTAGCGTCGAGGTGACACTCATGTGTGAACGGCTCCAATTCACCTATCATACCGTCTCCGTTCTGGTAAAACCTTGGAAGGCCTCGGAGTACGTTCGAAGTTCGCACCATTGGGTTGGTGGTGTAAGTTCGGTTGAGACGGTCTCCCGATTAGCGCTGGTCTGGCTCTGAGCACTTGCCTCATAAGCGCTTGTGCCAACCCTCGCATGACCTCGCTGCTCTGCAAAGATAACCATGGTACAAAAAGGCGTTTACACACATGAACGGAGATAGCGGCTCCGAGGGGGGACCCAATAAATCTGGAGCAACCAAAAACACCTAAAAAAGATAAAAAAAAACCCAAAAAATAATAACAACCACGACGCAACCAACGGTTGCAGCCACTATGTTAACAGTACATCGAGAGCGGTACTAACGATGACAAAAACGACGAATAATACAATGACAGTGAAGACGGACGAAAAGCGGCGATTTGCGGACAGTCTGGTCCAGACTGAGATTCCTGCGGCGTTCGGGCGCAGCAAAAAAAATTATGCGAACGCCAGAGCGTCCTATAAAGAAAAGCGGGAAACTCTGCAGGGCGCTTCAGGTGTTAGAGCGGTGGAAGAAAATATAAAGAACATCGAGAATTCGATGGTCACTGCTGCGATCGTTACTGCAGCGACCGATGCAAGGGTCGTAACTCCCGACAAAACAGAGAACCATCCTGAAGCCAACGAGGAGATTACGGCAGGAAAAGAAACGAGTGACCAGACAAATAAAGCGACGTTGTGTGATTGCATCGCCAACGTCGAAAATGTGGCGGAAGTACTGTATTCGGAAACGGAAAGCGATAACCTCTCCCAAGGATGGTCGCAAAGTACAATTGCCGCCCAGCGACACGAAGAAGAAAGGCTATTCCGAAAAGTGGGAGATGTTCTGAAAAGAATGCAATCTGCATGCGACTCCACAAAAATTACGAGAAATTCGTCTTTCCGGCTGGCAATCTAAATGGTGATTTTTCGATGACTTTCATTTGCACATGTTTATCGATTTGGTATGCACAAACCAGCAGCCTCACAAGAGAAATTATTACTGTTGATTTCCCATGTGATTATTCTAAAAATATTTTGTATCTTTGATTATGGCCTGCCCAGCAAATGTGCTTACACAAAAACGTTATCCCTCAAGCACTTGCTCCTCTTTATTTTCTCCTTAAAAGTGACTGTGCCCAACTCGTTTAGTGGATTATTGAAGCAATTAATCAGTCTGTAAGTTTCTGTTCTATATCAGAGATTAATTAGCGGTTGAATTGTTAAACTTAATTTAACTTTATATTTTAAATGGTTTACATATCATCTTTAGTTGCTGGTGTTGGTCGCAAATCCCTCTGACTTCAAAAACAAAACATATATCAAAGCTTTGTTCAGATAATATATGATTTCCTTTGAAATTTACATTGGTACTCGTATTTTGGATTCTCAAGGCATTAAGATACAAGATAAACTACTACAGCAGCCTAGAACTGCATGTGTCGTTGATGTAAGCCATTCAATAATTTTGTTTTTACAGTTGGTGCTGCTGCAGTAGCAATTGAACTAAGGAGTTGCACTAGATACTGAAGTAAACAATTTTGGGAAAACTACATATCAACAACACTTAGGGTTCAGGACCAATGATAGTTTTTCAATTGTTGATTACACTTAACTTCTGCGTAACTTTCTTCTTGCCCGCAACTTATATATTGAGTTTGGTATCAGATTTTTCAAGTAGTCCATGTGGTGTAGAGGTTAGGGCACTCACCGCTTGTGTACCAGTTCCCAAGTTCAAAGTTTGTTGGTGGCAACGAGTTTGTGCTTGTAGTACTTCTGTCGGACTATCAGTCTACCCAGCTGTGATGGGTACTGATTGAAAAAATCAGGTAATAATCACCTAGTTCAGCGTTATATTGACCATATCACCAAGATACCGCTACGGTCATGAAATGAGAGCCGCCAACAAGTCTCAACGCCAAGGTACGAATTGGACTAGTGCGCGATGAATTATTATTATTATCAGATTCTTCAATCACCTTCGATGTTCGTAGGTTTCTATGTTTTTAATCGCTGCTTTATATCAGACAGGTAAGATACGACAGGCTTTGTGTGAATTGCATATTTGCTGCATGTGTGTAGACCTTTTGTAAGAAAATATCTTGATTTCAAATGGTTAGTGGTTTTTGGTGCAAGGCGTAAGATATTAGATTACTTGCTCGCATATGTTAAGCCCTCCTGTGAACCATACGATTACATTTCGCTGTATAAATTGTAGTTTGTAAAACATCAACAAAGTTAACACCAATTCTTGGTTTATTTTAGTTGCTATGCCCAGCTTATCTTTCATAATAGAAGGTACTAGTAATAATGGAATTTGAATTCTCTCGATAAATAGAGAGTTAAGAGATAGCTTTAATTTAATATAGACGCGTATATACATAGAAAAGTTAATAATTGTGTTTATTTTCGATAAGCAGATACCTAAATGATCGTTTTAATTATATCTATACACAGTAAAACTTGTTTAAGACGGATTTCAAAGGGACCCATCCAAAAACGCGTCTTAGGCGAGATAGCGTATTATGTGGGATAGAGAAAATGAAACCGATTATATACTAATTTCGTGTAGGTATTGAATTATATATTTATAACATCATCATAGTGTATTATTATTTATAATTACATACTTTACTTAATCACTTATTTTGGTTTGCCTATTGATGCATTAGTAATTACAAGATTTTCAACATAATTTGACTTTCTCAATGCGTCTTCGTTTCACCCAAAGACGCTACATACCACCTTAGATCGTTACCTGCTGATAATGCCTGACTCCTTTTCATCTTCATCATCATCACATTTGTAGGGCGCAACATTGTCATAAATAGAAGAATATCTAGGAAAACGCTGCAGTATCACGGTATCTTCTTCCAATACGACGTCAACCTCGTTATTTCTGAAATCTGCTTTCTTGTAACAATGTTGTATGGTTTTCGGCTTAATTGCTTCCCATGCCGCTGCAGTCTTTGGGATACTGTCAGGGGTTGTTTTCTATTAGGGTCTTACATTTCATTAATATAGCAATGTATCAGTAGTGTTCTGTAACCTTGTTTAAGGGATGCATCAGACTACGACTATATAGTCGCACTTCTGCCGCAAGTTACACATGGTTAAATGGAAGCGCGCACACTGCGATTTGCGACAATTTTGGCCAGGTCGGTAGTCGCGGGAATTTGCGATTTTTCCTAAAACCAGTTTAGTAGTAGTAGTTTTTGTGATACTCGCGCAGGCGCACATCATTTGGACATTTAACGCTGACGTGCACGGAAGTTTCTTGCATAGTGCACAAATGAGTTAGCGCATGTGTTCCTGGCAAAGACATACCTTCAAATGAGCATATTAGTTCTCCCATGCCTGAAGTTTCTTTGCAAATATTGTCGCAGTGTGTTCATGGTTGCGTCTAAAAATCGCTCGAACGACAGTAAGCAGGGACTCGAAGTAATGCGAGAAATCGTATGAAGCGGGTTTTACCGTTTATACACTGGTGCTAAGAAAAAGCCGTGCAGGAAGATTTTTGCGTTTTAGTGTTTCTCTGTGGTTTGCTGATAAGAAGAGTTATCTATCAGGACTTCTTGAGTTGGTTTTGTATTTATACACGTCGAAGGACTAAGTTGCAATCGGTTGGATCATTCTTCGCAGATCGTTCGGCGAAGAAAGTGAATGTGATGGTGTTGAAGGTAAAACAGAAAATTGATTTGATTGTTTATAAAAAGCAAAATATGTCAAATCTACTTGTTTCTAAAAAAAATCAAGTGTTACAAGTCATCAGTGAGATTTTGGGATAAATATTTGAGAACAGGAAGATAACTGCGTGTGTTCGGGAACGGGCGTCCAAGGAACACCAGTGAACGTGAAGATCCGATTATCTTTGTGCAATCGTTTTAAAACTGCAACCGAAATTGCTGCAGAGTTAAAGGTAGCTCATAACATTGAGTTAAGCATATCAACAGTAAAGCGACGTCCAATAGGAAACGATTGAATGCCCGACGAAAAAACTGCTTCTGACAGCGAAAATGCATTCTGCCTGGCTAAAATGGTTTAGTTCGGGAAAATTGGTCAGCAAATGATTGGGCTAGTGTTTTTTTTTCTCTCATAAAAACAGAATAAACCTCATCGGTTCAGATCAGAGCGTCAGAGGAGAAACGAAAGATACAGTGATGAATATGGGGTATTGTTAAGCATTGGCAATATGTTATGGTCTGGTTAGCGATAACTAGTCGATGTGTTGGACAAATTATATTGCTGGAAGGCACCGTGAACTCAGCAGCGTATATGGACATAATTGAAAAGGGCGTTTTACCTACGATCGAAGCTTTAATCGAGCACACGGAGAAAGCGGTTTTTCAAGATAATTCTACACCGTGCCATCTATCGCAATCGGTAAGAACAGCGTAGACGTATTCTTAAAAAACCATTTATTACAATTTTTTTCAACAAGTATTTTTCAATTAATGTTTTTCTTTTCCATAGGTTTTTGAGTATAAAAATATTTTGGGGATTGAGTCCCTACCATGGCCGACAACTTCCAAATGAATCATGCCTCAGCTCCATTGAGAGTGCTTGGGCCATTATTAAGGGAAAAATAAGAAGTCACAAACCCAACGATATGCAGAAATTGAGGAAAATGATTGCTTACACTTGGTATGATGAATTATCATCAGAACACCTAATGTATGAGAGCAAGCCTTCTCGAGTGTAGAGTCTTGTAAAGTCACACCGCGTACACACACGACATTAATAAATATTTGTATTTGTAGATAATAAGAACTGTAACATTAATAGTAGAAAGAAATAAATAATTAAAAAAAAAAATTGATGATCGCATATAACTGTTTTTCCCCTACTTTTCAGCAGTAAAGTTTTAGCGTACGAAAAGAAGAAAGAAACGTTCTCTGTTTTTATGAATTTTGGAATCTATAATCCATAAAATTTGAATTTAGAAGTATGTGAATTGGAAATTGATAATTCATTGAATTCACTTAAATATTAAAACCACATAACCTAACTCTTAATAGAATAGCTTACATTAGATCTTATTATGTAAATTATTCAAAGTTGTTTCATATTGATAAACATTTAAATTAAAATATTTACCTGCATTGTTACAACACGATCGTCCACGACAACTTCTTTTGTAAGAAAATCTGCGCCAATTGTCGCCTTATATTGATTTGAAAATCTTTTATTAACGTATTGGTTCATAAGCGAGGTTTTACCCACGCTACTGTCACCCAAAATAATAACTTTAAGAAGTGATTTCTTTCTGCTTGCCATCTTTCCAAATAATTATATTTAGTTTATTGGGTATTTCTGAAATAGAGAAAAAAGAATGTTAGTCGATTTGATTTTTTCCAAGCTACATTTTTGTTTCATCAAATTTGATTTAGTTTTAGAGGCATTGAAAATAATTTGGAAACATCTCATTAAAATATTCACGTCCTCGATAAAAAATTTATGAGTACAATATGTATGGAAGAAGTGTGTACAAGCTTAACCACAATATTTTTCCAACAATGCAGTTTACTTTGATATATGCTATTATTATCTCATGAAAATTCGATTATAATATCGAACAATGAACATATCTAAATCTAATCATATTTCAATTTATTCCATATAAATTTTAAAATATGCTACAAGTGACTAACTGGCCAATTTATAACGATTTACCCTTCTTCTGTTACATAAAACACAAAACAAAATAAACGTAGAGAGAACAAAGTTGTTATTAAATCGTATGCGTTGAAAATTAATTGAACAAATGACCTAGAGTGAATGTTTATCACAAAAATGATTCATTTGTAAGTTGACTCTCGTTCTTTAATCTTTCTTTGCATACAGCACACGAGCGTTCTAATGTAAATTGAGTAGCGTAAATGTGAAGAAAGTGTGTCATAAATTTGATTAGTATCAGTTCGCATGATTGTATAATCCCTATAATTTCTACTCAAATGCAGAGTAGAGCTATTATGAGAGTTAACAGGATGTTGTGAGAATGATTTAAACGTAGTTTTTTGGCAACTTTTACAGCCAAATAAATGGAACTCAATAGATTTTTAAAGTCATTTAAGTTTACGAACTTACGCTCTTTTTTAACATTGAATCGGTATTTATTATATTTTCAAACCAATTTTTAAATGCATAGAGATATCAACTTTAGAGTATAACAATAAGAAGATACATATACAAATGTAACTCATTTTTTATAGTAAGAAGACAGATGATAGCGCTTTTACTAGATTTATGTTGAATATTGAAGGAATGATTCAACTGCTGATATATGTATAATAATTATATGCACAATCAAATTATTTCGAATAATTGTAGTACGTACATATGACTGATACGTACCATCTTCTAAAGAAAAGTTGGTTTAGAAAGTGACGGCAGTAAGAACTCGAAGGCTCTTGTGTTTGGAAGCATTAATCTTGATCAATATATTGAATGAAATCATAGAAATAGATAATCTTATAAAATCTAGATTTATCTTTATTAATGCTACGTACTATCATTACCATGTTGGTTTATTAGAACGTGTAGATGTAGATTAAATGAAGGACTGATACCATTGGATTGAATTGTGAAATTGGATTGCAAGTATGAAGACTCGAGAGACATTTCTCCCGCCCATCTTAATCTGGCATCTTCGCTAAATCATTCGTTTATAAGCAAGAATTGCTGTGATTGATAGCTTTTTCATCGCAACGATGGCAACATTTAATGAATTGGTAATTGTACATCTTCTTTCAAACATTGGAGCTTGATTTAGTTGATAGAAATATTTAAGAATAATTTGGAAGGAATAGCCTGCTCTGTATGGTAAGCACATATGCTATTCATTTAGTGGTACCAGGAACGGTTTCTTTTTGGAAAGCTGTGAACCCTCACGTTAGCTTTAAAAATGAAGAGGAAGAATAAGGTGAAAAGTAAGGGTAATCGATGTTCGAGTCCGTTTTTTGAAGACCCGCACAAGTCTGACTAATTTCGATTGTGTGGTCTTGAAGAGCTCTTTCAACACCCACACAATCCAAATTAGAGAGTGACGAAAGAGGATGATATTGATACAAATATTGACAGTAAAACATTGGCAGATCGGGACATCTCGACTTATGCGTCTTTTGTGAGAGAATATTATATGGCAAAATCTGGTGAGAATAACTTCTGCAATCTCGGAGAAGAAAGGATGTGGCACACTGACTGTTAGCGTCCAGCTGGTAAGTGAGGTGGAATTTTAGATTGAGTATTACCAGAGAGATTTCATGTCAATATGGTAGATGTCACAATGAAATCCCTCGGGTGAAGTTCGCTGCCTTCCACATCAGGTGATGGAAGGGGTCTGCTTTGAAACGTCTTTCGTAGTCTGACTTTTGTTGCGTGTTGTGACCTGTGGTATTGGAATTTCGAGCACTTCATCTTCCTTCTACAAATACAAAAATTGCGTGAACAGTTTCGCGATTCACGACCCTTTTCGACTGGTGAACGATTATTCGGGACGAAATTCCTCAGCTAACATTTTTTCTTTGTGTGAATGTGAACACCGCAATAATCCACCATAATTACTGAAATTTCGCACGGTTTTCCAAAGCAAGCACAATTTCTCACAACACAAGTCGCGCTTCGCCCCCAAATCAAATTCTACCTACATTACTGCTCGATCGGAAAATTAGGAGTGAATTCTTCTGACCAATAAGCAGGGTTGCGAAGTGGCCCCATGCGCATCGTAGTTTTAATAGAAAATAATATCCAGTGGATTTCTTTAAGCCAACAATTAGAATTCTTAAGTGGGCGACGGAATGTTCGGGTTGCTCAATTTTTTGTAGGTGTGTCGAGTATCAGTTATGTGTGCGTCCACAAGTTTTGTTTCGAATATGTATCTGCATATAACTGGGAAAATAACAAGAAGCTCGGATATTTTCGACTGAACTCACGGCAAAAGTTTGAATTTATTGGGCGTCGAAAGTGTGCAGCATGTGAGTTGCCAACATTTTTCGTTTAACTTTCTGTTGAAATAAAATTAATTGATGGAAATAGTAGATCGAAGAAAATCAGTGGTGGAGAAAATTCGCGATTGAAAGTTTTAAGTGCACAAGAAGTCGTCATAAAATTAAAGATGGACGCCAAACGCGAATTCCCTGCTACTAAATTATCTTGAACCTGGCTGACAGCCCAACAATAAAAGCATCTAAAATTATCAATGATAAAATCAGAAGTGTTTCGAGAGTGTAAATTACTCAATGAGTAATGTTCAAACAAGATTACTCTGTATTGGGTGTCAGTGGATGCAGGCCTATTAGCCAGGAAAAAATCAAATGACAGTCTTCATCATCGGTCATAAACTTTTCACCCCGGTACAAATGCACTTTGTTCGGAGGAATAAAAATAAGAACTCATTTAGGACTAAGAAAGCCAACAGCGCTCTTTTCCGCTTATGCTGAGAAGCGATATAAATCGTAATTCAAATTAATGGATAATCCACTTAAGATATTTAAAGTTTGCTTACGGGACATTTTAGACTCGAAGGACACATTAGGAAAATGCTTCTTAAGGAGGTGCTCCACATCCGCAGATGAAAGACCAGAGTATGTTCTGACGTGCTGAGGAGCTTGGCCGGAATCGAGAAGACATTCTGGAAGCGTACTGTTAAATGACGAGGAACTGGAATACCAAGGGCCAGTGAAATTCATTCGCTTTTTACTACAAGTTTGTATATTTGAAAAACCAATATATTCAAAAAGAACATCAAAAGCATAAACCGATTCACCAACATACTAGTCAATCAGTGATGATACAGTAATACCACCGATAGTAGCAGCCTCAACGATACCTGCTGCATAACAACAGCGTTATATTATAGATACACCTGAGGTTTTACAATATCCGCTAATAAGAGGAAGCGCTTGATGCCACCATCCTTAGAAAATTGACGGAAGATTTGAGTGACTATGTTATGTCAAAGCTGTGTCAAATTAACTGAAGACAATCTTCTGGATTGCTTCCATGAAGCTCACTGAACCCGTATAGCTATTGGACATACTCCAAAGTGAGTTCTGGTCAGAAGGACGTCGTTCAGTAAACGTCGCGTCTTCGATAATTTCGATTCAAAATACGGCCGCAAAGTGTAAACGCATACAAAGATATATAGCTTACAGATGAACTTTTACAAAATAAATTTGTTTTCCATAGAGATCACGATCGCGAAGCAACTGGAAAACTTGATGCAGGAAGCTTCTAAGCCGGTGTTCCCAAATCATTCAGTTGTGCGCTGGTTTATCCTTTTCTCCACCTGTGGAATGTTTATGCTTGTTTTCATCTTTCCTACAATTCTTTACTTGTTTACTGTAACAAATCTATTTCAAGCTTTAAATGTTTGTTTTTTATTTTTATTTAAATTAACTTATTACATTAACAACCATCTTCGAATATTTTAGTTGCGTGGATATTTTGATTTATCTATAATTAAGTGAATGAGACATTTGGAACGGTCATCTCCGCTGGCAGATTGTCTAAACTGTCTTTTTATGGTTTCGTAATATTTTCCTTGTGGGTATTCGGTTCCCCATCGGACGCGTCCTGAGGTGATGAAATGATGCTAACAAGCTTTTTATACAAAGACAAACCCAAATTAAGGAAGATACATACCATGAATTTAGATGTAATGCTAATTACCGAAAAGTTCTGCAGACAAAAACCGCTTCAATTGAACAATGACCGAATTTTAAAACTTAATTAGTAATGTACGATCCGCGTTCAGTACAAACACAGGTGACGAACACGATATCAAGAAGATGGGTGCAATATTTTCAACAACTTTTGAATCCTGATACAGGATCACCGCCAACTGATTCGTAACTTGCCATAAAATCGAGACTAAGAAGGCACGCCCATACTATTTCTCGAGAAAGTAAGCTCAACAATCCTCTCTCTGAATCTGAATAAAGTGTCCGGTGTGAGCGAAATTCCGCCGGAGCTACGAGTACTAAAAACAGTCGAAACAACTCTTAGCCTGCACATACATTAACTTTTTCGGAAAATTTGGATGGAAAATGACAGACCCAGAAGACGCCGTCCTCGTGAATTAAGAACACTATTTATTTATTAAAATAAATTTTTTTAACAAAAAGTAGAGTAACCTAATTTAGAAACAATATAATGTATAATCTTAGATGTTGTAGTATTGAATGCATGACGTGAAATTAAATTTTGAAGAAGAGGAGACACCATCACCGAGAGAACAGGATCAGTGTTTGACGATGCAGTAGTAGCCCAGTCATATTAGGTAAAAAAAGGGGTCAACCTCGGAATGAAAGATAATAAGCTGCAAATTGGTATGAACCTTTGTTTTGTCATTCTAAATGTTGTCTCAAAAGTCACAATCGTTATCGTGTTCGCGTCTCAAGATATTCAAGGTCAAAGGTCACAAAAATCGGTTTTTCGCGAATATCTGGCTTCCTATCGGTTAAATGAGATTTGCATTTATTATAAAAGTTGTAGGCTATAAAATTCCCTACAACTTTTGTTTAAACTTTTTTTTCATACGACCAACCGTTTTGAAGGTAGAGCGCGAAGAGTGCACATCGTACAGTCATATACGGCCTAATGCAAGGTCAAGCGTGAGTTATGGTTATCAGTACGTTATAAAGTCAATTATTTACTTGGAAAAGTTGGCAAAGGCAATGTCAAAACACAAATATATTCTACTAAAAGTTTTGACCAATATCCTCGTACTAAAAAGCACATTTTATTTTTACACGCATTCAGTGGCTGTGACACGACTTCTGCGCTATTTAAAAAAGGAAAAAAAACTGTTACTAGAGCATTGGAAAAAATTCCTGATTTAGATAAACTGGTGGAAGTATTTCAACAAGAAAACTGCCCAAAACAAACATTATTAGAAAATGGAGTGCGCATCTTGTTGGCATTATATAATGCTCCAAAATCTGAGGACAACATTGATCATTTCCGCTACACGCAATTCATCAAATTTACAAAACTAAATAAACCTGTACAACTGTCAACACTTCCACCAACAAGTGTAGCAGCTCATCAACACATAAAACGTGTCTACTACCAGATTCAAACGTGGTTAGGGAAGGACTTAGAACCTAAAGAATGGGGCTGGATGCTTGAAAATGAAATCCTGGAGCCCATACGAACGTTATTACCTCCAGCACCAGCCGAACTACTAAACGTAATATTTTGCAATTGCAAAAATGGTTGTGGTTCCCGCTGTGGATGCAGAAAATCAGGGCTACAATGTTCTTTAGCTTGCGGCCAGTGCAACGGACAAGCTTGCCTCAACGCTTCACTGTATCCAAGTAATCCCGATGAAGAAAATACATATGATCCCGATATTCTGGAAGGTTTGGAGATGAACATGACAGATAATGAGGATGATGACAATGAATCGAACATTTTTGAGCGACAAGAAGAAGAAGACGACGAACAAGAAGAAGATAATTAGCTTCCATTTCCAATTTCATTACAATTAAAATCAACAAAGATACTTTTGATATTTGAACTCACATTTTGATAAATGTATATTATGCCGTATTTAATAATAAATAAAAATATGTGTAAAATATATACTCTTACTATCATTTTAACTTAAAATAAAACTAAAATATATAATCCAGAATTAATAATATTTTATACTTAAATAGTTAAATATGAATAATTATATATAAATAATCAAGTTACTTACTTTAATTAAATATAAATAATTAATAGTTAGTACATAAATAATAGGCATTGTTTAATAATTATAATTTCCAAGTAAATAATTGACTTTATAACGTACTGATAACCATAACTCACGCTTGACCTTGCATTAGGCCGTATATGACTGTACGATGTGCACTCTTCGCGCTCTACCTTCAAAACGGTTGGTCGTATGAAAAAAAAGTTTAAACAAAAGTTGTAGGGAATTTTATAGCCTACAACTTTTATAATAAATGCAAATCTCATTTAACCGATAGGAAGCCAGATATTCGCGAAAAACCGATTTTTGTGACCTTTGACCTTGAATATCTTGAGACGCGAACACGATAACGATTGTGACTTTTGAGACAATATTTAGAATGACAAAACAAAGGTTCATACCAATTTGCAGCTTATTATCTTTCATTCCGAGGTGAAAGCCCTAATATGACTGGGCTATAGTTGGATGAGAGTTCACAGCGTCTATAGATGTAAGTTGCGCAGTCTGCAGCGATATGTCTGGTGCCCCATGGTTACACGGATGAGTAAAAGTCCGAAATCTGCTTTCAACCTAATGGAAATGATCGAAGGGAAGATTGATTGAAAGCTGCGGTGTGTGGGGACGTGCAGCTAATAATTTGCTCCGAGTAATAATTTGGCTTCTGGAGTCATTTAAAGAATGCATATTTGGTTGACTCGGCTGGGAAGAGGAATTGGCAGGTCTATTACCTCTGATGTAATAGCTGGGATATGCAGTTGAACTGACGATTGCGAAGAAGAGTATTCACCGTCAAAATGATAGGGTATATGCACTTAGCTCTCAAGAAGCTTCAAAAAATTGCTACGATAGAAAAAGGCTATCACTAGGCGTCGGTAATGGTTTCTGGGGTGTTGTACATGAGGGGGGTCACTACGCGATACAAAAATAGCTAACTACCAGAAGGATATTTTGGAGCCTGTTAAACCATTGCCCCATACATTATTTTCCAACAAGCACTTGATATTTCAACAGGACTCAGATTCCTGTATATAAAGTGCAAACCACGCAACGTTGGTGAAAGGACAATTTACCCAATTTAATTGCCTCGCCAAAACGTTGAAGCGTGATTTAGAGCCAGCACCGGCATTCATACCTCTGAAAACAGTGCGTGCAGCAATAGACGAGAGAACGTATCGATTGAAGAATTGTCAAAGAAAATAGGGAATACTTTACATGGACGGTATTTTTAATGATTAAATAGGCAGTAAATACAAGTATATGCATAACATATATGATGAATTTTCGCACATTTTTTTCTTTCTGAATTTGAAAATACACACCATTTCATGGGGGCCAAAAATGTATGGCTAGACTAGGGACTTCTTGAATTAGAAATCCCCTCAAAATTGTTGACAAGTTAAAATTCAAAAAATAACCGCAGCATTCTCCTTATTGAAAAGGTTAAAACAGGAAGACACTTTGGTACTAAGGTATAATGTGACGAAAAGTTCGTCCCATAGAACGAAACGGCACGTTGGTCGTGAAATCCCTACAGCCCGTGGCATATTCAGACGACTTCGATATAATGAAACGATTTCTTCCCCGCCTGTAAGGGGCAATTCAGCAGGGCATAACCCCATCAGCAAACATTCAACGGTCTGCACAAGAATTGCTGGTGTCGTGCAGGGAATTTGGGATTTGCTGAAAGTGGAAAGCAAACAAAGTATTGGGGGTTAGTTTTCGACAAGAAAGCGTTCATGTTTACCAAATTCAAAGAAAGTGACTGATGTACCATTTGTTTATGACTATTTTTAGGTAGGTTGGCGAAAATACTTGCCTAAAAAATCCCTATACATCCAATCATTACGTATACGGATATGACTTGGGCAAAATTGAATTTATGGAAAGAAAAATATTATAAATTTGCACATGCCTGTACAAAAGAGAGGGTGACACCGAGAAGTTCTACGGGCAAATAGCAATGATACAGATCAAGAAAAAACGCGAGAAACTTAATTGTAACGATACAGGAATCATGAAGCATTCTTCGTGAGATTAGCCACGGATTAACGAGGATTTTTTTCGGCGAACCGATATTTTTTAAGGATACAAATAAGATTTTGCTTTCAACTTTTTAAAAAATTGTTTAGCCAATTATAAGGCTTAGGGATTTAGCACTGAAAGTTGAAACAAATCAAGGAATGCATTACAAAGCCACTAACTTGAGATGCGAGAATCACTTTGATTTATGCGCACAAATTTCATTTCCCTGGTTTCGCACGATATTGATAGCATTCGACCGGGCTAGGTGTAAGAAAACTCGTTTAGGTGTAGTTGCGACATTTCCTTAGATTTCGAAATCATCAAGGATAAAAATCACCACTTTTTTCATGCAAAAACAAGATGTCGCAAGTAAAAAATAATTATTTATTTATTTAAAATAATAAAATTCTATGGGCAAATGCTGAACTTCACCTTCATTATCACAAAAATTAAATCCTTTTCGAACAGACACCCAGAATAAATATTATTTTTTTCTTGAAACCCAATCGAATAACATCAAAAATGTTTTAAAACTAAGCAAATACAGTTTTTGCCCATTTATGTAGTTTTATTACAAAATTACAAAAATTAAAACCTTTTCGAACAGACACCCAGAAAAAATATTTTTTTTTTCATGAAACCCAATCGAATAACATCAAAAATGTTTTAAAACTAAGCGAATACAGTTTTTGCCCATTTATGTAGTTTTATTACTATTATTATTTATGACATCTATATGCAAGGGAGCTCGTGTGTTAATTCAGAAGTCACAGAATTAAAGATTACATAAATAATTACAATAAATTAATGCAACCCTTCCGTCTTATGTTGGTAGATTTAAAATTCATTATACACTGTCACATGATGTGTAGATGGTATTGTTGATAACTTATTTAGGCCCTGAGTGTGAAACTTCCAAGCGTGCAATGCTTCTGGACTACCCGCTAAACACATCCCCTATCAATCTGAGGACCTATTTAGCGATAAGGAAAGAAGCGGAAGGGTTGCTAGAAAAGAGACCCTTTCACTTTTAACGCCTCCCGACGCTATAGTGACTTTTTTAATTGTCAGGACTGCCGAAGCATATTGTACCACGCAGTTCCATTTTTCAACGGATGAAACATCAATAAATAATAAGCAATTTCTATTAATGTTAATGAGGTTTGTTCCGCAATTCATTAATTTAGAACCAGCTTTTTATGCACTCAGCTTTTGCATCTTATTCCTTTTATTGAAAATTATATTGTATTTTTTTAGGATCTCTGGCTAATTTCTGTTCAAAGCCACATAAAAAAACACAGGGTTTTCATATGGTAGCATTCAAGGGATCTTCAACGGCAAACAGCCCATCAAGAAGACGCCTCTTGATGAGTGTTGTAGGGTCAGTCCTACTGTACGGAGCAGAAGTATGGGGCGACGCTCTCAGCAAGGAGGTATACCGAAAACGTTTGGCACAGTTATAGAGAAGAGGAGCACTGAGGATTGCATCTTCGTATCCGACTGTCTCTAATTCGGGGGTGAGAGTTATTGCAGGCGTGATACCTGTCGCCCTTCTTGCTAGAGAGCGCCGCGCTATTTACCTGTGCCGAAACGAGGATGCGAGGGAGACGGTTGTCCGCGAGAGACAGCACTCGCTCAACGATTGACAGCAGTCTTGGGTGAATTGCACCAAGAAAAGGTGGACTGCGCGCCTCATCCCGGATGTAAGACCGTGGCTGAATCAAAGGCATGGTGAGTCTGACTTCTATCTGACCCAGCTTTTGAGCGGGCATGTTTTCAGTTTTACCTGCACAAGATTGGTAAGTCACGGTCCCCCGATTGTCGGTTTTGCCCAGGAGAGGAGGACAATGTCTGCCACACATTTTTTGCGTGCAAAAAATGGGTCGGGCTGCGAAGGGACCTCTACAGGGAGACAGGAGAGTTCACCCCGGATAATATAGTCGCGGTGATGCTCGAGTCGGTTAACAAATGGAACCAGGTGACACCTTAACATTTTGCAAACACAGCATTAAACGAATTTAAACTTTTCAAAAGGTATTCAGCCTCTAGAAATGAGGTGACTTAAATCCAGTTCTTATCTCTTCAAGGGAAGAATAACTCACTGACGCGATTGTGCTGCTGAGGACCTATCTCCTCGCTCGTACGGCTTTACATCAGGACTTTCCAGTGCTTCGGTTGCAGAGGTAGTGCGCGCGTTCCAAAAGGAGAAGCCACACAGTCGTGCCAAGCGACGAGTAGTTCTGTTGGCGAAACTTGATGTTTGGAATGCCTTCAACTCCGCGAGATGAGTGGATGTTCTGGATACGTTGAAAAATCCCTTCCAAGGTCTAGAATATCTTATGCGGCTATTGAGGGATTACCTGAAGAACTGAAGCCTGCCTTTTAAGTACATACATTTTTAACATGGTCAGAACAGCACTATAATCAAACAGCAATTATTACAAAATTCGGTCGTAACCAATTCAATTTGATTGAAAAATTCATAAAAATAGTATTACACCAGTGCTCAATAGCCTATAAATTGAAAAATATACTTAAAAATTATTTGCATAAAATAACAAGAAAGGAATTTACATGAACATGACACTTTGAGCGTACAAAATACGATAAGATATTTAATAATAATTATTAATATAATGACCAAAAATATAAAAAAATTATTATTTCCCTTTTTTATTCGTTGTAACTAAATAATAAATAATAATTTTTTTATATTTTTGGTTAGCTAGTTCGTTGAAGCATCCGACATAATTTAATAGTTTAATATAATGAATTGAGTAAATGAAATCAGAAGAAAGTGTTAACGTATACTATAAAAAGTTTAGGAAATGGTATTTACAGTAAAATAATGTGGAAAGAGGAAGAAATAAATAAAATACAAGAACTAAGTTATTAACCACGATTAAATACGTAATATTCAAAACCCGGTGAGAAAAATAATGGCTTATGTGGATCTAATGAGGAAGGAGAATAAACGAGAAATTATCCACACAAAGTGATTTGATAGGTGAGATATAACGATTAACATTCTTTAAAGATACGTTTCGATTAAATAATTCCCTTACAACTGGGTCAGGATGAGAACCTCATGAGGTTAAGCGCTTCATACTCTGCTCGATCATGACAAATAGAATTGGCCTAATTTTGGTCTCACCGTAAAGTATACTGTTTCTGAAACGTTGTTTGTTTTGCCTTCTGTATTTCGATTAGCATTTTCTAAGTATTTCGCGTTCAAAAATTTTGAATTTCATCAGCAACAGTTGAGGAAACAGAATGCCAAACAGCAAAACAATAGATAATAATTGGACGAATAAGAGTTTTGTATATTAAAATTTTAGTGCTGCAACTTACAGATTTGCTTGAAAGAAGAGGTGACAATGCTACAGATGTACCAATTGCTTTTCCCAGCATTGACCAAATATGATATGTTAATTAAATTTTAGCCTATGATGTAAGTGAATGCTTAAATATTTTGTTGATGTATTGAGAGGAATATTGTGCTCATCAATTGATACGAGTAGTTTATTTTCAGCTGGAGCATTTCTATTACCTGTACCATAAGCAATACGAAAGCAAATTGACTCATATTTTTCAGGGTTAATTTTTAGAGCCCAATCAAACATAAAATTTTTTAGCAGTTGAAGATGAAAATTAATTTTATTTAAAGCTATTAATGTCTGCGTAAAGAAACATTTTGAAATTGCTATTCATATTATTTTGATGACCGTATGGATTGGATTATCAGCTAAATAAAAATTGAACCGAGACGGACCAAGAATAGAACCTCGAGGAACACCAGAACATACACTAATTAAAGAAGAATAGGAATTACCTATTTTAATCGATAAACTACGGTTAGTAATTAAACTTATGAAAATACAAGCTAAAGGAATAGGATAGTTACTACTTACAAGTTAGTACAGGGCTTTCCAATAAGAGGTGTTATTTTGATATTAAAAGAAAAATGCCATTTTTTAATATAAATGATCGGATGTTTATTTCATTATAAAGAGGAAGGTATGCCGTTAATAGTGGAAAATAATATCAGGCAAATGACCACCACGACCACGCTTACAGGACCATATCCTTTTCATGAAATTTTCCATAACCAAATGAGAAAGTGGCTGCTCTATGTCCTCGATAGCCTCACGAATTCCATCTTTGAGGTTTTGAATCAACGGTGGGCTGTTGGCGTAAACTTTCTCTTTCATGTGGCCCCATAGGAAGAAGTCGTAAGGTGTTAAATCACAAGATCTCGGTGGCCAATTGTGATCACCTTTTCAAGAGATAACACGGTCCGGAAACTTTCCCGTAAAAGATCAATGGTTTCGTTGCTTGTGTGGAGCTGAACGAAAACGCTTGGCACAGATACAGAGAAGAGCAGCACTGAGGATTTCATCGTTATTTCCGACAGTTTCTGATTGGGCTCTGATAATCGTCGCAGGCGTGATACCCATCTCCCTCCTTGCTATAGAGCGGGGTATTATCTACCTGCATCGAAACGACGACACGAGGCAGAAAGATTACCGCGAGAACAGACAACGCTCGCTCAATGAATGGCAGGAGTACTGGGTGAACAACAAGAAGGGAAGATGAACTGCACGCCTTATCCCTGATCTGAGACCGTGGCTCACCCGAGGGCACGGTTAGATTGACTTCTACTTGACCCAGCTCCTGAGCGAACATGAGTGTTTTCATGCTTGCTTGCACAAGATTGGTAAGTTGCGGTCCACCGACTGGAGGTTTTACGCAGGAGAGGAAGACGATGCCTGCCACACATTCTTTGCATGTTCCTCTACAAGGAAGAAGGAGAATCCCCCCCGGGTAGTCCAATCGGAGAGATACTTGGATCGGTTGACAAATGGAAGCATGTGGCGCATTACGTTCGGGCAGTTCTAAAAGATAAAAAGCGCTGGATTAAGCAGCCGGGGACGTCGGAGTAGGAGTATCACTTTTCTAGCAATCTCTCTTGCTCCTCTTCCGCCAGAGGATTGATCGCCCAACTTGCAGGCTTAGCGAAACAAGGCTTAGGCCGAAGCAAAGTTTCAAATGGTTGGGTTCTTAGGTTGACAGAGGAGGTGTTTAATGGATAGTCCAAACGTCGTGTGCACCTGATTGCCCCACACACAGGGCGGAAATAGCATTCACTTCCTAACCACAAAAAGAGAGATGTTGAAAATGATACAAAATTTAGACTGGGAGTCATTGCGCTAATATATAATCATTACTTTTGAATTACGCTCGTAAAAGTGAAGCGTTGATGGCAGCGTGATTTAAACTTGTGCATAAGTACGCAATCGCTATAATTACGACATCACTCCCGATACTTTATTCTCAAGCAGTATAACAACCTTTTAAGAAAATCTTGAATCTCGTACTTTGTCTCTTTCTTTGTTTACATTTTCGTCAAAAACGCAAACAAAATTCATTCTAATCATATATAAATATTGATCATATGAATGCTAGCGTTAATTTTCAATTGGCAAAAAATGGTTTACGCTTTCAAATCTTTAGCAGATAACAGTTTTCAAGCATATGTAAATTATCAAATATCTCGATTATAGTAAATAATGCGCTACAGGAAGTACTGGCACATAATCTCGTGCATAATATATTTCAAAGGTCATCAGACAGTTGGACGAGCTCAACGTCCTCTTCTTTATTATTGCCCCAATCTATTGCTTCAAAGTAAAATTTATGACCGATTCCGACCCATAATCGTCGCGGACACACTGAAAATTGAATGCGAGCTCTCAGATTGATTGAACAAAAGTCCGTAACTTGCGTCCAATTTACGATAAGACAAACCGACTGAGTAAATTAGTCACACTGCGAGCGAGCGATTGTCTGCAAGTTATTGGCGTTTGTTCGCAATAACAAAATGTTTGGAACAAACTCAATGTAGAAGCAATTTAGCAGCTCGAGCTGATCAGATGGCTACTGTATACTCGTAATCAAGTACACTCTTTGTGGGTGAAGGCTGTACGAGAGCCGTCTCTAGAAAAAAGAAAATTTGCTCTTTGGCGCGAATACGAACCAGAATGAGGAATATGATAAGCAGTGGGTAGGGAAACAGCTGATTACTAGAAAAGCAAATAATTCGCCATGCTAACGTTTGCCAAAGGGAGTTGATATGAAGAATTGTGATGAATATGCATGTTTTTATGTCAAAGATTATTAAATACAAATACGTTAAATTTCGAGAATAATCTTACAACTATTGTATCGACGATGAGTAAGCACTATTTTTTTTCTCTTATCAATAAAATGTCTAATAGTGCTTCGCCCTGTTCGTTTAATTAAACGAAATACGGGCCACTTTCTTCCGACACAATTGCTCACTGATTTTCTAATGCAGAAAACACGGCCGATTGGAATAAAATGTTCAAATCTATAAACAAGCATTCAGGTCATGAATAGAAATCATACAACGCAATCAGTGGGGCGTAACAATGGTGGCGTTTGTCTGGCTGCGATATGACTCTGTACCAAATTTCCCGAGCAGCTGATTGTCGGGAATCCGCTGACTTTACTGTCTTAATTGACACATAAACGGATTCTTCGTTAATTAGTTTAATCCAAGTAAGAACGTTGACAATTATGCGCATTTTTTATTCATAGAAACTGAGTCCAAATGTCTGTTTACTTACGGCTATTGACAACTTAAAAGCTTAATAATTTGAAAAACAAAGACTTATTTGTCACCAAGCTGGCGTCAAAAACTGGAAACAATGCTGACGTAATTCGGTCAACAGCAATAACACGCAATAATACAATGCCCACCGAATTGTCTATCGATAGAAAATTCTGCGTTTCAGACATTGAAAACGTCACAAGAAACCAAGAAAACTTGCGCGACATCGAACAAAGAATTTGACGTTTCACCTTACGTGCAATCAGATACAGTAGATTGTCTGAAACCTAATTAAGGACTTCAGCACCTTCTATTTAGAAACTACTTTAATTCGATAATTATAAAATGCATACTAACGTTAAATTACACACTCGGCGCTGGTAAACTTCACTCAAGACGGGAAAACATGAACACCTTCCGGATTGCAGAACAGACACTTTTCCACTTTTCACTTCGCTGATTGATTCACTGTTCGTCGTAGTCGTACAAAAAAAGTTATGACACAAGGAATAAGATGGCTGCTCTGCCAGTCAGGCGAGAATACAAAATTTTTGTTCAATG
Organism: Odontomyia ornata; assembly: GCA_963969285.1. Classification (NCBI taxonomy): domain Eukaryota; kingdom Metazoa; phylum Arthropoda; class Insecta; order Diptera; family Stratiomyidae; genus Odontomyia; species Odontomyia ornata. Next base: position 332,295,776 of record OZ017739.1, read on the forward strand.
CATTGATGTACAGTTCTATGCGAAACGCATTCGAGACTCGATTTATGGTGGGTGAATTTGATTTGGTTTTTGGTGGGTTTCTTCGTTTTTTCAGTGAGATTTCATAGATACTAATTTGATTTTATTCAAATAGAAAGATATTTTTTGGTTGGGTAGATATTACTCCTACTATATATCGTTGAGGTGTTTGGAGTAAAAGAGATTTTGTAATTGAATAATTATCAGAATTTTTTGAATTTGATAAAAACGGTGTTGTCTTTTTATTAAAATAAAAGTCTTACTAAAATTTATTATTATTATTCAAAACCATAATGTTTAATTTATGGCAAGTTTTGCTTTAGGCGATATTATTCGAGCCCATCATCTTCTGACGATGAAATATTTACCAGATTTTTAATCGGAATCGAACCTAATTTTTTTTAAATGTTGCCATGTGGTACTGCTTGGCCAGAGAGCTATTTAAACTATAATTATTTTGTTAAATGTTGATGGTGTACACGTGCTGAGTTTATTTTGTTAGATATGTTCAATTTAAAGTTAAGTCTTATTGCAAGCACTGTGCAACGAAGTATTATGATGCTGTCAGAAAAAATTAATGAAGATTTGATTTGAAGAATAAAAAATGGTTGTAGTAATCGAGCAGTCCGTCTAGGCAAAATGCTCGAGGAGCCCCCACGAAAAGAACAATGGGAGATAAATACTATTCGCAATTGTTAAATAGTTTCCTCCACTTCTACACCTCATTTCACCCGACCTGTAATATCGAACGCTACGAGAATCCTGAGGTGTACACCATTCACATAACCGTATGATGACCAACGACAGGAAATGCTGATCCTCACCGTCATCATCTATGTCAATAACATTAGCAACGCCAACAAGCATCACTGCCACAAAATAAAAAAATAAAAATAACAAATGATGTAAGAACATCGACAAATGTTGCAACATCATGAGCAGCGAAAGCAACAAGATCTATTTCACCAGCATGAACAGACAATTTAACGTATAGCAAAAAAGAAAAAGTATGAAACCTCTTGTGATAACCTCCACCGCCGACTAGCCGATCCATATGCCCTACGCCACTGACGTCGACCGTTCGTGAGCGACTTTTAAACCAATCGCTGTCACTGAACCGCGACTGAAGTGTGTCAGAAAACAGATCTCGGTGACTGAGCTGGAACTTGGCGTCGCTGAGGTGTGGATAACGGTCGGCGATAGAAAATTTTTGCGGGTGCAGTTGCTCAGGAATAGTAAGAAGTCTCACGTGCCGCTCTGTTTGACCTCTACAGTTGACTTTTAATATTGGGCTCAGAAACTTCAAGAAACATCTTGGATGGTTACAGTGATTCGTGATAATCGCTTAATTTCATCCGTCGGGTTGAAGAAAAATTTGTTTTGTCCGACGAGAATCATTTGAGCTCATTGCCAAGAGCGTTGGGCATCAGATGTTTTGCATGCCTGCTGAAATCAATACCAATTTCCGAAGTCACAACGAACAGCGTAAGGGTAGCGGAGATGTGGTCAGGCATAAACTTACATATCTTAGGTGCTTGGAAGTTTTGGTTGGTTGAAAGTTATAAAACTGGTGTAGCAGTGGAGGTTTCGTGGAGTTGTGCGTAAGTGCATTTTTTTTCATTGTGCGGATAAAGTAGTTAATTATAGCACTTTTGTTAGTCATTGCAATTGAAGCAGTACGAAACAAGTTTGGAAAAGTTTTTCCGGTCGGGAAGGAGAAAAAGAAGCGTCAGGCTGGTTATGAATTTGCATCGGCCACTGCGGCCAGCACAATAGCTCCCCTGGCGTCACCAAGAGAAGCATCGCCCCATCATCAACGGTAAACATAAGTAACTCGACTTTAGATGTAACTGTTCATCATAGCAACGGTAAACCAACACTTTAGATAAAGACTACATTTTAGATGAGGTTAGGACTACAACATAGCTGCTTGGTAATCGTTTTTTGTGGTTTGTCGAGACTTGCCTCATGATGCCTCGATTGAAGTTGTACGAGTGACGTTGGCTTCAAATGCAGGACTTTGGCGCTCAATTTGAAGGACAAATTCTTTTGACTACAAACTTTAACCCACATTATTTCCATTTGCTAGAAACAGTTGATTATCAAAGAAACAGTTGATTATCAAAGTAAAAAGCATACGATTACTAACAGGAAAAAAAACAAAGGACTTTTAGTCACAACCTTTCGTTTAAATAAAAACCTCTAGTGTTTGTGACCAAAAGAATGTTTAAATAAAAATCTTGTTCCAATTTCTAATAATTTTTTTGTTCAAATGTATAAAAAGAAAGATGAGAATTAATTTGTATTTTGAGTAGATGCAAGTAAGAGTTTGAATGAGGCTAAATAGTACGAAAAGCGGATTTTAATTGTATTCTCCCTGCGAGCAAAACATGAAATTAAAGGAAGTTTAATTAATTTTAGCTTTATCGAAGCTTCAAGAAAGGATTTAATTTGTTCGATGTTGACGTTTTTATCGATTTCATATTTGTTAGTTGCTATATGTGAATTTCAATTATTATCAATAGACAATTCAACTCATTTAAAGAGAGTTCAACTGGAAGGTTTTCGGAGAAGCTTCTTTTATAATTTTTATCATAAATTCGTGAAGACTAATTTGTGATTTGTACTCCATGTTTCAAATTTTCTGTGGAATACATGCTCGCAGACACTGAAGATGCGTCTTTAGACTGTTCTTAGAAGCGAAACACAACAAATACGAAAATAGTTCATGTTTTGCGCGATAGCTAGCTTTGATTATAGGATGAAAATGCCTTAATTATGAGTTTATTACTTTTCGAAATCTTTTTAATAGACTAAAATTATTCGAAATGACATTATTTAATAATGAACCTAATTATAGAAAAATGTTCATAAAACATTATGAATGGGATCGATACGAAAATCGGAAAATATGCAATAGCATTAAATATAAGAATAACACCAACAAACAAAAAACACACAAAAATGCAATAATTGTCTTTTTTAAGAGTAAACTCATTTTTGCTAATGTAATAGATATATGAAAACTGAAATGTGTGATGGTTCTATGTGCCTTTAAAGAGTAAATCTAGATTAAGCTTTTCGTTTAAGTTGAAGTCATTGTTGAAAGGAATTAATTTTTGTACTTTGTACATTTATTTCGTATTAATACGAAATAAATGTACTTTTTACAAAAACAATGAAATAGGAACGCAAACATTTAAAATTTAGCGTTAGAAGTTGAATAAACAAGTAGAATCAGGAGAAGAAAAAATTAATTTAATTTTTTATCAATTTTTTTAATGTATTTATAATTTAAGGAAGCGTTGATTCGCATTTATAAAAATTGTAATCAATCTACTAACTAAATTAATTTACTAAATCGTTTCCCTGAAACCTTTCACTCCTTGTGTTATATTCCAGTCTATCCTTGTGATATCTTTCAGTCTTTCGTAACGTAATCAGTTTGTTAAACTATAAACTAAATCATTCAAATATTTGAATCATAAATACTCATTTGAAATGAATATTTAGACTTTGTTGTAAATTCATAAAATATAATTAAGTAAAGACTTCAAATATTAGTTTCAAGGAATTCTTCCGAAATTGTAATGTTTTTTAAGTCTAATGTCACGAACGAGGAACCGACCTCTCATCGGTTCTAGACGTTAAGTCTGAGTCATGCCAACGAATGGTACCAACCGGTCAACCAATCCATGCACCGTAATCCATTTTCGCGGTGGCTGCTTGTCGGCCAGCTAGATCGGAGAGGATTTCGGTCACGGGTCTCAAAATGGATTACGCTCATTTACAATTTTTCAGCCACCATTAAACGCCCGTTTCGAACACGTCGAAAATACAATCATACGGAGAAGAACCCTATTTTACGTTACTCCGTATTTCTTCATTCATTCAGTCAAAGTACCAAACAAAAATCTAATCTCTATTTCGCGTTCCCGAATTTTACCGACGCGGTACCGAAAAATATACTACGTTAACTTAAACCCGACGAACGCTACGTTAAGGAAAAAGGCAAACCAACAAAGGTACCGCGTACCACGTGCGACGCGAAACCGACCTCAGTGGATTTCTTCAAACTCTACCCTCGCGACGGCATACTTACCATGTGTTCAAGCAAATTTAACATAGTCTAAATAAATCTCTAGTGCCTCAAATAATTTCCAAGTACTTGAATTCCATTTGTTATGTTCTTGTTCTCACGTTGCTGTCTTTATAAATTCTTTTGTAATCGGAATCATAGTCAAAACAAATTCTTTGTCTCAAGCTAAATTCCCATGCAATATGCATTCTTGTCTAGAATGAATCTTGCAAACTCAAAATTTGAAAAATGATATGCATATGCAATTGTTTTGACTATGATGAGGAATAACGTGAGAATCAAACGTTAGAATGAAATGTTTACGATTTTCCCACACTAAAATGTTAGGATAAGCAAAATTTTATGTATTTAAGAAACGGATGATTAAAATATAGATTGAGTTAAGTTCCAACAGTGAAGGTGGGCGTATTACTACTACAAGTATAATCAGTATTGAATATTTTAGGTACAGGACCTTGATTCATTATTGAACATTTTGGTGACCCCAGACATGGATGCTATTCTGAAACAGCAGCTGGAGATAGGACAAGATATAGAGAGAATCCATCGCAACTTCAAAAAGGATCTAGAAGCAAGGAAGACAACGAGCTATTTGGATGCAAGAGAAGAAGAAGTATCAACACTCTTCGAAAAATTTAAAATCAACGATGGAATTCTGGAGAACTTTACCGAAGTTGCTCAGGTAGATTATTCTAAGAATAATTACTTTGAGCAAATCAAATTTTTTGGATGTTTGGAAGGACTAGTAACACGCATAGCAATGCTTGCAGAAGAAATCCTTTCCCTCCTTTGTTATGTAATGTGACGCCTACGCCCAGGAATCGAAGTGATTCCGATCCCGAACCCTTGTAACCTGCCCGATGGATATGTCCTCGAAGTGCCAGCGGACTTCATCGGTTGTGCGGATATCGTTGTGCAGAAAATATTTTTTTTCTGTCCAAATATTTAGATCCGTGGATATAAATATTCGAAATATAGAATTAATCCAACCCCGGCACATTTCGAGACATAGCCATCTGGAAATGCCCCTCCACCGTGGCCATCGAGAAAACTATGCCACTGGCGACATCTGGAGAAGCACATTTCCGCCATATGAAGTGCCATTCCACGCACAGATGTTTTGTCCGATGTGACAACCAGGGATTTGACAGCCACATGGAAGTGATGGCAGTCAGTATACTTTCATTTGGACAGATGTCAGTGAATTTGGCGCCTCTTGTAGGACGTAAAAGCCGAGAAGGTGTATGAAAAGAACGGGTCACGGGAATTGCCGCTGTTGTACGGACATTGATTAATCGTTTGGCTAAGTAACAGCAATAAGAAAGTTAGTGTTGTGTCTAAAAGTAAAGGCCGCTCTTGATTGGGAATAAATAGTTCCTCGCCCCATGAATGGGATGCGCCGAAAAACACCGACTGGCGAAATTCGTTGCGACGAGTGTAACAAGGTATTTACAAAGATTTGCTATTTAACACAACACTATAAAACATTCCATAAGGGCGAGAAACCATTCCGTTGTAATCGATGTGGCAAACGTTTTCCCAACGAAGTCACTTTCGACACGCACTATGCGAAGCACAGTGCAGCACAAAAACCCCATCAATGTCAATTTTGTCCGAAACAATTCCATCATAAAACTGATCTGAGAAGACATATCGATTCGCATGCAGGCAGAAAAGCTTACGTGTGCGAAACCTGTTCAAAAGGCTTCACCAGACGCGATCATTTGCGCAAGCGGGGTGATACGCACAAACCAAAACCTCCAAAACCGTTGAAAATTCGAACGGTCAAAGTGGAGAGCTAGGAATTGTTTATTTAGATTAATTTCAATTGTTGAAAGCTCATACTGAAAAGTAAGACAAGTACCCCATTGCACATACACTTCTTTGCTTTAAGGGGACCGTTCTCGGAAATGAAAGTAAACACTCAGATCTGCAAACACATATTCACAGATGAGAGCAATGAAAGTAAATATTATCTCCTACCCTTGCCAGATAGTTCAGAGTGCAATCGGTTATTGGCAGCTAAGGCAATTAACTTTAGATTACTAATGTTTCTTCTAGCTAAGTAATAAGCTAAGTAGAGAATTAAAAATGAGAATAGTAATTAGATGATCTATAAATATATTTTTAAGGATTTTATTTAAACAAAAGAAGAAAAAGATTGACAAAATTCTATTTACATTTATTATTAGATTTATAAAATTTTAATATATCTGCTAGATATTTGTTTCGTACCATTGGAGGATAATTAATAGCTTGTCAAACTCAAGTTAATGATTTGTTGCAATATCTATGTGATACGTAGATGAACCAAAATAAATATTAATAATAACGATGAGATGTGCTATTGTTCGGAAAAAATTTATTTGATGCAATATCTATTCTCTGGCCCGAAAAAGTTTAAATAATGTTGATGATTACTTTTTACTAAATGATTGACGGCCCTTTTTCGAAAATTAAACTTTCTCGCTGTTTCCTTTCTCATTGAAGCTTCCTTAACATCCTTCAAAATCATCCACGATAAATGCTCCTTCCAAATGTAACTTGAACGATTATTCTAAAAAAATCCTAAATAATTGGTAGTTCCTTCCAAAAACAGTTCCAATAATAATTAATATTGTATTTCTAATACAAGTCCACTAAACCATTCTAAGTTTTACTTAAACCAAGATCAAAATGACTTGTAGATTTTCAAAATAACTAAGGTGCGATACAACAAATATATATCAAACAGATAGAACATCCATGAATCAAGAAATAATTATAAATAAATGAGTATTGTTAAGCTACAAAGCTAAATATCTACTAAATAGTATTTTAAATTAAGCGTAAAAAAAAAAAAAGAACAAGAAATGAAACAATACAAATATTATGTTTTGTTCAAAATTTTTACATTATTAAAAATGAATTGCTAAGTAACGAACGACTTTCCTTTTCAGTGACTCGTCCTTTTTTTTCAGTGGGAACAGAGAGTGTAGGGTAAGTATGCCGTCGCGAGGGTAGGGTTTCGACAAATCCGCTGAAGTCGGTTTCGCGTCGCGCGTGGTACGCGGTACCTTTGCTTGTTTCGCCATTTCTTTAGAGTAGTTTTCTTCGGTGTAAGTTCGAGTAGTATATTTTTCGGTACCGCGTCGGTGAATCGGTAACGCGCCTATGAGATTTTGTAGCGTTTTTGATTGGAGATCTGTGGATAGATCCCATCCAGAACTAACGTAATGTAGGTTTCTCGTTCTGGATGAGTAAATGTTGACGCGTTTAGAAAACGGGCAATTTCAGGTGACTGAAATATTGTAATTGAGCGTAATCCATTCGGAGACCCGCGACCGAAATCCTCTCCGAACTAGCTGGCCGACAAGCAGTCACCACGTGAATGGATTACGGTGCACGGATTGGTTGACCTGTTGGTACCATCCGTTGGCACTACTCAGACTTAACGTCTAGAACTGATGAGAGGTCGGTTCCGCGTTCGAATTTAAAGGTAGAAAAATCATTACAAATGGCGCCCAACGTGGGGCCAAAAACATCCTAAGGGGGAAAGAACTTCGCGTCTTCTGACGAGTTGGTCCTTTACGGAGGATGTAAGGTACTTTGGTACTCGAGTCCCACTATCAGGAGCAGTGGAATTGTGTGATACACATTAGAGGTCGCTTCACGTGAGTTGTAGCTTCCGCTCTCCTTTGTTTGATTTTGCTTTCGCGACAGAATCCTTCCGATGTGTTGTCCCAGGTTAACCCCTGTAAGGACCTTCTATTTTCTTGATGGAACTGCCAGTCTGATGGGTTTACCTATCAGCATGGACTCTCAAGAAAATAGAAGGCTACCTTGCCTTTATGTCGCGGAAGGATTCTAACTATTTCGTATGCGTGTTAGACGAGTGGTATCGGTTCAACGTTCGATGGCGTATGCTGGAGTTGCGAAGCCCGGAATGCTTCCACGCGTCGGGAATTTTGACCGCGTACAAAGTCGTTACGGTAGCTCTACCACTTGTCTCGTCGAGTCATTTAACGTAGATTAGAAACGGTTTGTAATGTATGTGGGTTATGGGGTAATTTTCGTAAATCGACCGAAGCACCCTTTCTTCGGCAGATTACCACGCACTCTCATTTCCCGCTGAGGAGTTCGACCACTGAAAAGGAAAGTGTGTATCATATAATTTTTTTTTTCTCTCTCTCTTTTTCTATACATAGCTCGCCACTAACGGCCACTAATTTAGTGATAAGTTATTAGTAGAAATAAGTATATTCTATATATTTTTTTATTTTATTTTAGCACCACAATTAACCCACACAAAATGGCAACGAAGCGGACCCCAGACAAGCGTTGGACCAGATCCAAAACGGTCCAACCAGCTAACTGCGGGATCTGCTTCGAAGACGTAGTGGAGGGCGTACACAGCGTGCGATTTGATTGTGGACATTTATTCCATCGTGCCTGTGTACAACAGCTCCTCCTCACGTCAGAACTGTGTCCCTTATGCCGGCGACCCATAGATCGGTCTGCCCTAGACGTCCCCCTCGGAACGCCCCTACCAACGCGTGGAGCAGTGGCGAAAGGAGTTCCAGAGGCTGAACAGTCACAACCACTCTTAGACCTGCAAGGAGCAGTAGGCGGTGAAGTTCCGGCTGCAAGTGTCGTGTCCGAGGTGACAACCATGCCTTCCGCCCACTCCATTGACACCCTCGTGGCGTTGATGAGGGATATGTCGGAGAGGATTGGCAACCTGGAGGGAAAGCTCCAGAATCTCCCGTTGAGCCAACCACCCAGCCGCGTGAGAACTCCGCTTGGCTGGGAGCCAAATCCCAGTGTGGCGATGCCCCACTCCCGACAATCCGAGCAATGGGTCCCACCTCCAAGGAACTCGGGAATGGATCCCAGAGCTCCCGAATACAGACCGCGACACAGTACCGGACCTCCGTTGGTACCTCCAGCCCCCGAGGCAGTTCAGTACAACAGGTCAATCGAGGATGTGATTCCCCCCGGGAACGCATTGGCACCTTTTCGAGACCCGACACCTCGTATCATGGAGAGTTGGCGCCTGAACTTTACAGGGTTCAACGATATGATATCGGCGGACCGGTTCCTTTTCCGGATTCAGGCGTTGGTATCCAGCACCCTGGGAGGTGATTCCTCGGCCTTCCTCCGGCATGCCCATCTTTTGTTCAGCGGCGACGCTGCCGACTGGTACTGGAGCTTTAAAGAGTCAACGCCACGTCCCACTTGGCACTCTTTCAGTGCAGCCTTCCGCAATCGATTTGAGGATGGCTTCACTGAGAGAGAGCTAAGAGAGCAAATAAAGAAACGGAAACAAGGCGCTCACGAACCGTTCGACCAGTACTACACCAGTATAGTGAGATTGAGCACGCGCCTGCGAAATACCATGCCCGAGGACGAATTGGTAGAAATTATCAGAGAGAACATGCGCTGGGATCTCCAGAACAGCCTGCTACATTTTCCCATCAACACCATACAGGGATTGCGCCTCCATGCGCGTAGACAAGAACACTTGGATGAGCGACGAGGTACCTTCCGTCCACAACCTCGCATAACGGGACCAAATCCCCGAAATCATCACACCGCGGAGTTGATGGCAGCGGACCACCTGCTTGCTGATCCAGTACCAGTACCGAGGAGCGGAGCACCACCGGAGCTTGAGGACCCAGCATTGATTAATCGACCCTCCCTTGAAGCAATTACTAGCCCGACGGTCTGTTGGAACTGTCGACAACCGGGACATCGGTTCTATGCATGTCCAGCGGAGCCAACGCTTTTCTGCTACCGATGCGGGAAGGCCGACACATACGCACCTGACTGTGCAAATTGCAAAGGGCGAAAAAACTTGCCACCGAGTGCCGCGACCACCCGTCGGCACTCCTAGACCCCGGACGAACCAATCCAGACCCCATCACCAGCTATGACCCAGCTCCCGACATGACTCCAACTCTGCTGACTCGCACCGCTAACCACAGTTCTCCCGAAGTTCCACAACCGACGCCGTCCTTCGCCGAGGCCAACGCGCAGGGAAATGATAGCGAGGCGAAAGTTCCTTGGCATGTAAAACCTTTTCATGTCAGGTTGCGGAATTATTTGGCTACTCGACAGCGCATCTTCCATGAGGAATTGGCCACAACTGTCCCACCGCGAAGCAAGCGAGCCACGCGTCGGATGCGGAGCTTCTGGAGAAAAGTCAGGCAGTCGAGAAAAGTGTTGAAGGACATATACTTAGACGAATTATTGAGGGAGGATGTCCGGCCATATGCGTCAGTACACCTCCTGCAAAAACGAGTATCAGGCTTAGTCGATACGGGAGCCAGTGTGAATTGCATCTCTGCCGAGTTTGCAGGGGAGGTACTGGCAAAGCACGCGGACCAAATCCGTCATTTCACCTCCTGGTTAAGCACGGCGGACGGAACTCGTCACTCTGTAGTGGGAAAAATTATGACGGATGTCACCTTTAAAGGGGTAACTAAACCTATGGAATTTTTCATCATACCTCAGTTAACCCAGAATCTTTATTTAGGAGTGGATTTCGTTCGAAAATTTAACTTGGCCCCGGCACTATTTTCCGGTTCGACCCTGGAGTCCGTCACCACCGTTCCTGACCAATCTCAACCCACTAACTTATTACGGCATACACTGGATGTAACTCAGCAACTGCGTCTTGACTCGGCTATATCGGCTTTTCCATCGCACGAGAAAGAAGGTCTCGGGCGGACTGCCCTGGTGTTCCACACTATAGATGTGGGAGACGCTAAACCCATAAAACAGAGACATTTCGCCATATCTCCGGCGAAGGAAAAATCGTTATATGCCGAAGTGGATCGAATGCTATCATTAGGCGTAATCGAAGAATCACAGAGCGCGTGGGCTTCCCCAGTCACCTTAGTTGTCAAGCCGAACAAGGTCCGGTTATGCTTAGATGCCAGACGCTTGAACGCCGTCACAGTCAAGGACGCATATCCTCTACCGTTGATCGAAGGCATTTTGAGTCGATTGCCTAAAGCCCATTTCATCACGAGCTTAGACCTCAAGGACGCCTTCTGGCAAATTCCTTTAGACCCCGGTTCAAAGGAGAAAACAGCCTTCACAGTCCCAGGTCGGCCCCTATATCAATTCGTGACCATGCCATTCGGATTGTGTAATGCCCCCCAAACGATGACGCGCCTTATGGATAAGGTGATACCACCTCATTTGCGGCACCAAGTTTTCGTTTACTTGGACGATTTGTTGCTTATAACCGAGACCTTCGATGAACACATCGACCTGCTTCAGGAGGTGGCTCAACACATCCGGAGGGCAAGATTAACCATCAACATAAGGAAGAGCCAGTTCGTGATGACGGAGGTGAAATATTTAGGTCACATCATTGGGCATGGGCATATCAAGACCGATCCGGAAAAGACTCAAGCGATTGACGTTTTTCCATTACCCAAGACCACCAAACAGTTACGCCGATTCTTAGGCTTATGCGGATGGTACCAGCGTTTTGTACGTGACTATGCCACCATTACCACTCCTTTGACCGACATGCTGCGTAAGGGACGTAAATTCGTCTGGGAAGAGCCCAGCTTGCGAGCCTTTGAAGAGCTAAAGAAGAGTCTGACTACAGCCCCCGTACTGCACAGCCCGGACTTTGACAAACCGTTCTCAATCCATTGTGACGCGAGTCAACATGGGGTGGGAGCAGTCTTAGTCCAGGTTGCACAAGACGGCGAGGAGAGACCTATAGCCTTCATGTCTCACAAGCTGAACCCAGCCCAGCGAAATTACACGGTCTCCGAGCAGGAATGTCTAGCTGCGGTGTTGGCAGTGAAACGCTTCCGAGCCTATGTGGAGGGACACACCTTTGAAATCGTTACGGATCACGCTTCTCTGAAATGGCTAATGAGCCAGACTGATCTCAACGGCAGATTGGCCAGGTGGGCACTGAAACTACAGGCATTTGACTTCACAATTCGCCACCGAAAAGGAAGCCAGCATGTAGTCCCCGACACCCTATCCAGAATGTTCGCCCCTGAAGGAGCCGAGTTGGTCCAAGAGGACGACAGCCCCCAATTGATCGATCTGGACCATCCTGCCTTCAAGTCAGCAACCTACACACAACTGATTCATACTATCCAGAATCAACAGCCCCAGCTGCCTGAACTGCGGTTGACGGATGGATTTATTTATAAGCGGATGGGACACGCATCCGGAGACCCCATACAAGAAGAAGAACAGTGGAAGTTGTGGGTGCCCGAAGAATTAACCACTGATCTTATCAGGCGGGCTCATGACCACCCATCAAGTGCGCACGGCGGATACGGTCGTACACTTAGGCGGTTGAAAACCAGTTTCTTTTGGCCTAAGATGGCACAACAGATAAAAGCGTACGTAGCCTCTTGTGAGCTATGCAAGTGCACTAAAGCGCCCAACACCATTCTTCGGCCACCCATGGGTAAGGTTGAGGTCCCCGAACGTGTGTTCCAGCGCTTGTACATTGATCTTATCGGTCCTTACCCTCGATCTGCTTCTGGTCACACGGGAGCTGTCGTGGTCCTGGACCAGCTCTCCAAATTCCCTATCATAGAACCACTACGTAACATGCACACTGGACCAATAATCAGCTTTTTGGAGAACCGAGTCTTTCACATGTTTGGAGTTCCGGAGAAACTTGTCTCCGACAATGGGGTCCAGTTCACCTCCAGCAAGTTCCGAGACCTAATGTCCAAATACGGCATCATCCACCAACGAACTGCCGTCTATTCACCACAAGCCAACGCATCCGAACGACTGAATCGTACGCTCATAGCGGCCATTCGCGCCTATGTCCACCCGAATCAGAGGGACTGGGATCGCAAATTGTCCGCCATCACTAGTGCGCTGCGCTCGTCGTACCACGCCACGACCGGCATTTCGCCGTATTTTGCAGTGTTCGGCCAGTACATGATCGGTCATGGGAGCGCTTACCGGCTATTGCGGCAGCTGAAATCGCTAGAGGACCCAATCGTGGTTCTAGAACCGCACGAAAAGCTCCAACTTCTGCGAGATCAACTGCGGGAGAAGATTGAAGAAAGTAGACGGATGGGAGAGGAGCGGTACAACTTGCGATCTCATCCTTCTGGCTTTAAGGCCGGCGACGAAATATATCGTCGAAACTTCCGACAGAGCGATGCCACCCGCCATTACAATGCCAAACTAGACAAGAAATTCGTGAAGTGTCGAGTCATACAAGTAATAAGCCCCACCCGATACCTCATCGCGGACATGACTGGTAAAACCCTGGGAATTTACCACGCAAAAGACCTTAGACGATGAAGTGCAACTAATTCCCACGAGAAACCTTGGCTTATCCCAAATCTCTGCCTAGACGAAGGCCTCCGAATAACACCTGACTTCCTACTATATAGTCACTGTCGAGTCTTCACGAACAGGGTTGTAGCCTATCCTTCGAAACCGATCTTCGACCCGTCACGTCCCTAACCAAGACCTTTTACAAAGGAGACGGGATCGTAATTACTTCGATTTTGGGGGGGGGAATGTGTAATGTGACGCCTACGCCCAGGAATCGAAGTGATTCCGATCCCGAACCCTTGTAACCTGCCCGATGGATATGTCCTCGAAGTGCCAGCGGACTTCATCGGTTGTGCGGATATCGTTGTGCAGAAAATATTTTTTTTCTGTCCAAATATTTAGATCCGTGGATATAAATATTCGAAATATAGAATTAATCCAACCCCGGCACATTTCGAGACATAGCCATCTGGAAATGCCCCTCCACCGTGGCCATCGAGAAAACTATGCCACTGGCGACATCTGGAGAAGCACATTTCCGCCATATGAAGTGCCATTCCACGCACAGATGTTTTGTCCGATGTGACAACCAGGGATTTGACAGCCACATGGAAGTGATGGCAGTCAGTATACTTTCATTTGGACAGATGTCAGTGAATTTGGCGCCTCTTGTAGGACGTAAAAGCCGAGAAGGTGTATGAAAAGAACGGGTCACGGGAATTGCCGCTGTTGTACGGACATTGATTAATCGTTTGGCTAAGTAACAGCAATAAGAAAGTTAGTGTTGTGTCTAAAAGTAAAGGCCGCTCTTGATTGGGAATAAATAGTTCCTCGCCCCATGAATGGGATGCGCCGAAAAACACCGACTGGCGAAATTCGTTGCGACGAGTGTAACAAGGTATTTACAAAGATTTGCTATTTAACACAACACTATAAAACATTCCATAAGGGCGAGAAACCATTCCGTTGTAATCGATGTGGCAAACGTTTTCCCAACGAAGTCACTTTCGACACGCACTATGCGAAGCACAGTGCAGCACAAAAACCCCATCAATGTCAATTTTGTCCGAAACAATTCCATCATAAAACTGATCTGAGAAGACATATCGATTCGCATACAGGCAGAAAAGCTTACGTGTGCGAAACCTGTTCAAAAGGCTTCACCAGACGCGATCATTTGCGCAAGCGGGGTGATACGCACAAACCAAAACCTCCAAAACCGTTGAAAATTCGAACGGTCAAAGTGGAGAGCTAGGAATTGTTTATTTAGATTAATTTCAATTGTTGAAAGCTCATACTGAAAAGTAAGACAAGTACCCCATTGCACATACACTTCTTTGCTTTAAGGGGACCGTTCTCGGAAATGAAAGTAAACACTCAGATCTGCAAACACATATTCACAGATGAGAGCAATGAAAGTAAATATTATCTCCTACCCTTGCCAGATAGTTCAGAGTGCAATCGGTTATTGGCAGCTAAGGCAATTAACTTTAGATTACTAATGTTTCTTCTAGCTAAGTAATAAGCTAAGTAGAGAATTAAAAATGAGAATAGTAATTAGATGATCTATAAATATATTTTTAAGGATTTTATTTAAACAAAAGAAGAAAAAGATTGACAAAATTCTATTTACATTTATTATTAGATTTATAAAATTTTAATATATCTGCTAGATATTTGTTTCGTACCATTGGAGGATAATTAATAGCTTGTCAAACTCAAGTTAATGATTTGTTGCAATATCTATGTGATACGTAGATGAACCAAAATAAATATTAATAATAACGATGAGATGTGCTATTGTTCGGAAAAAATTTATTTGATGCAATATCTATTCTCTGGCCCGAAAAAGTTTAAATAATGTTGATGATTACTTTTTACTAAATGATTGACGGCCCTTTTTCGAAAATTAAACTTTCTCGCTGTTTCCTTTCTCATTGAAGCTTCCTTAACATCCTTCAAAATCATCCACGATAAATGCTCCTTCCAAATGTAACTTGAACGATTATTCTAAAAAAATCCTAAATAATTGGTAGTTCCTTCCAAAAACAGTTCCAATAATAATTAATATTGTATTTCTAATACAAGTCCACTAAACCATTCTAAGTTTTACTTAAACCAAGATCAAAATGACTTGTAGATTTTCAAAATAACTAAGGTGCGATACAACAAATATATATCAAACAGATAGAACATCCATGAATCAAGAAATAATTATAAATAAATGAGTATTGTTAAGCTACAAAGCTAAATATCTACTAAATAGTATTTTAAATTAAGCGTAAAAAAAAAAAAAAGAACAAGAAATGAAACAATACAAATATTATGTTTTGTTCAAAATTTTTACATTATTAAAAATGAATTGCTAAGTAACGAACGACTTTCCTTTTCAGTGACTCGTCCTTTTTTTTCAGTGGGAACAGAGAGTGTAGGGTAAGTATGCCGTCGCGAGGGTAGGGTTTCGACAAATCCGCTGAAGTCGGTTTCGCGTCGCGCGCGGTACGCGGTACCTTTGCTTGTTTCGCCATTTCTTTAGAGTAGTTTTCTTCGGTGTAAGTTCGAGTAGTATATTTTTCGGTACCGCGTCGGTGAATCGGTAACGCGCCTATGAGATTTTGTAGCGTTTTTGATTGGAGATCTGTGGATAGATCCCATCCAGAACTAACGTAATGTAGGTTTCTCGTTCTGGATGAGTAAATGTTGACGCGTTTAGAAAACGGGCAATTTCAGGTGACTGAAATATTGTAATTGAGCGTAATCCATTCGGAGACCCGCGACCGAAATCCTCTCCGAACTAGCTGGCCGACAAGCAGTCACCACGTGAATGGATTACGGTGCACGGATTGGTTGACCTGTTGGTACCATCCGTTGGCACTACTCAGACTTAACGTCTAGAACCGATGAGAGGTCGGTTCCGCGTTCGAATTTAAAGGTAGAAAAATCATTACAGTTATTTTTAGGTTTATTTGTGTTGCGTTTGATTGGTTGAGTTGGAATAAGGGCTGAGTAATTAGAAGTGACCGGGGCTATTTTGACCTTTCCTTTTGGTAGTTTAGAGGGCTCGTCATCAGGCGTTGAGTCCTCAGTTGCTTCGGGAGTTAATATCGTGTCTGGCAGTGGACATAATGTATGAACTGCTCTAGTAAATACTCCTGTTGCAGTTTTTACCTTAACTGTTCACACATAATTGTCCGCACCCTTGATGACCTCCACCACACGTCCCATAAGCCACGTTAGAGGAAGAAGATCCCTTTCTTTTAAGATGACCAGTGTTCCTGGAGTAACGTTGGGCTGGGGTTTTTGCCACTTGTATCTGGTTTGTAGCTCTTGCAAATATTCGTTAGACCATCTTTCCCAGAACTCCATATGTAATGATCTGACTTGATTCCACCTTGTTGTTAGAGACAGTCTTTGAATTTGACCAGTTGTTACAGGTAATGTTAGCAGAGGCTGTCCAATCAGAAAGTGTCCTGGAGTAAGCGGTTGGAGGTCATTTGGGTCTGTTGACATTGGAGTGAGTGGTCGGGAGTCCAAAATGGCTTCGATTTGGCAAATAACAGTATGCAGATGCTCATGCGTCAAGGATGTTATTCCAAGTTTACGCTTTAAATGATACTTAGCGGACTTGACTGCTGCCTCCCATAAGCCGCCAAAATGAGGGGATCTAGCGGGAATTCGAAGCAATTCAATGCCTTCAGAACTGCAAAACGTATCGATAATATCCTGGCCGCTCTTCTCGTGAAAGAGTTTCATCAATTCTTGAAGCTCTAAGTGTGCTCCGACAAAATTGGTGGCGTTATCAATGAATATTTTTGCCGGTCGTCCTCTTCTTGATATGAACCTTTTTAGAGTTCCAATGAATGCCGCAGCTGTCAAATCCGAAGTCAATTCTAAATGAACTGCTTTTGTTGAGAAGCATATGAAAAGCGCAATATATGCCTTCACTGGCCTTTTCCCGCTCAGGTCAAAATGTATTTGAATGGGACCGCAATAGTCTACTCCAACATGTAAGAAGGGTCGAGCTTCTTGAATTCGTTCAGCGGGCAAGTCACCCATTATTTGTTGAAACACCTTGGGCTTAGCTCTGGTGCATCGGACGCAATTTCGCACGGTTGCTGTGGCGTTTCCCGTTTATACACCAAACAGTTTGCCGTGTAATGTCCAATAATGATTGTAGCCCGGCGTGCAAGTATTTTTCGTGTAAGTGTTTGAACATTAGCTTGGTTATTGGATTAGTAGGAAAAATAAGCATTGGATGTTTTGCATAATAAGGTAGCTTGCTTTTGGAAATTCGACCTCCCACCCGTATAATGCCTTCGGTGTCAACTGATGCTTCCAAAGATCGAAATTTGCTGTTACCATCAACTGCTTTCCCCCTTTTTAATTGTTCGAGTTCGGCACCAAAGTCCTGCAACTGCATCTCACGTACTATCAGTTTCAATGCTGTGTCCATTTCTTTGGGGGTCGGCTTGATTGCTGCTTCCTTTGTGCTATCTGCCCGCATATTATTAGTGCATCGAACAATGAATCCCAAAACCTCTTGTAGTCTCTGGAAGTTGTGGTTGTGCCTTATTTGTTGTATGAAGTGTGGTGCTGATGTTTGTATTGTAAGGACATATCTTTTGACCTTGAGTTCATGTTCTGGAGTTGCTTGATCGTCGCTCCATGAAGGTCTACCTTGAATTTTAATTGGATGCCGAAGAAATGATGGCCCATCAAACCAAAGTCTTGTCTCCAAGAAATGTGATGGAAGCATTCCTCTAGAAATGATATCAGCTGGGTTTTGTTGCGATCTCACATGTTGCCAAATCCCATCCTTAGTTTCTAGTTGAATGGCAGCTACTCGGTTGGCCACGAATGTCGTGAACTTGGATGGAGTTGACGCTAACCACTGTAAAACAATCGTAGAGCCGGTCCATAGAAATGTTTTTTCCATGTTGATTTGCAGGGCTTATTTTACTTGATCGACCAATACGACTAATAAGTGTGCTGCACAGAGTTCAAATCGCGCAATGGAGCGTTTTGTCGCTGGCACAACTCTACTTTTTGAGCATACGAAGTAAACCTTTGCATCTTTATTATTACCACCTGATCGCAAATAAACGCAGGTGCCATAGGCCAATTCACTTTCATCAGCAAAACCGTGAAGCTGAACTGGATCAAAATGATAAAAGCATCGTATCTTTCTTGCAATGTGAACATTTTCGAGCATTGGCAATTGACTTCTGTACATTTTCCATCTTTGCTGTAGGACATCTGGCAGAGGCGTATCCCAATCAAGTTTAAGCTCCCATATTTGCTGCATAAAAATTTTGGCCAGCACAATGACTGGATTCAGCAAACCAAGAGGATCAAATAGCTGTGACATCTCTGAGAGCACTATTCGTTTGGTCACGGGTCGTTGGTTGGAAAAGCGAGTGATCTTGATGTTAAACTCGTCGGTGCTTGGATTCCAGCTCATACCTAAAGTTTTAATGATGTTTGGTGTTTCAAGATGTGTCATATCAAACTCGGTTGTTTGATCCTTTGAAGGTATTTTGCGTAATAACTTCCGATTGTTTGAACACCACTTGTGTAGATGAAATCCTCCCCTTTCCAACAACTTTCTGAGCTGTTTTTGCAATGCTTTAGCTTCTGTTAAGCTGTCTGCACCTGTCAATAGATCGTCCACGTAAAAGTCACGGGATACCACTTTTGCCGCCAAGATAAACGCCATATGTTCGTCTTCGACTAATTGTTGTAACCACCTTATCGCTAAATACGGGGCGCATCTAGTTCCGTAAGTAACTGTCTTCAGCCTGTATGTTTTTACAGTATTTTCACCTGGTGTTTTCCATAGTATGCGTTGAAAATCACGATCTTCTTCATGCAGAATCACTTGCCGATACATTTTTTGAATGTCGGCACTGATCACGTACTGATGAGAACGGAACCTGACCAAAACCTTGAAAAGGTTTTGCTGTAAATTCGGCCCAGTCCTCAAGATATCATTTAATGATATGTTGCTGGATGTCTTCGCAGAGTCATCACAGACAACTCGCAGTTTTGTTGTCGTGCTTTCTGGACGTATCACACAATGGTGTGGTAGATAGTAATGAGGCTTAGATTCGTCTATATTGTGCACCTCTTCCAGATGTCCCAGTTTTCGATACTCTTCGATGAAGTCCATGTAATCTTTCATCAATTGAGGATTGCGGTTGAATCGTGTTTGTAGCCCACAAAGTCTTTGAACGGCTACCTGCTTAGAGGTTCCTAACGCCTTTGGATCCTCCGAGAATGGGAGCCGTACGATATATTTACCCGTCGAGTTACCGTGTTTTTAAAGAATCTATCACATTTTTTATCTTCCCCTGCTAAATGATTGATTGCCACTTATGGAACCTTCATCTAAGTTAGTGACCGGTCCACAAAACTTCACATTACTGTTGCTAGATTGAATTTTTTCTAGAGCCATCCATCCCAAAACTGTGTCATGCAGACATGGCAAATGGCTCGCCATAACGATCATTTTCGGCTTAATGATATAGCTATAAAGCTCAGCACCCAACAGCAAATCGACAACTTGTGGCTCGTTGAATCTTGGATCAGCAAGTGTAAGGTTTGGTGGCAGTGGCCACTCGGATGTATTTAGATGACTGTCCGGATGTTTGCTGGTAATTTCCTTCAGCGTAAACGCTTCGAATTCGATGCTGAATGTATTTACTCTAGATGAGAGCCTCAGGTGGACACGTTTTGATGATTTTTGCTGGCAATTTACAACACCTACAATTTCTTGCATGCTCATTGATCCGTTCAGCGTCAGTTTCTTGCACATTCGCTCAGAGATAAAACTGAGCTGAGAGCCTGTGTCCAACAATGCTCTCGCTGGAATCGCATCTCCTTTTATGCCAGTTAGATTGACCACAGCAGTGCCAAGAAGCACATAAGAGTCACAATTGGAAGGATTCTCTGTTGATGTAAGAGCTTGGCTGGCAGTATTTGGCGAGGGAGCCTTCTCTTCTACATGTAATGTTGTATGATGCCTCTTCTTGCACTTGAAGCAGCCTCTGGATGAACAATTCTTGGAACTATGTCCGGGTTTCAAGCAATTGTAGCAAAGTTGTTTTTTCGCTATAAGATTTCTTCTTGCTGAAACTTCCATCGATAAAAAACTTGTCGCATTTATTTAGATTGTGGCTTCCAGCACATAGTGAGCAGCTTGAATATTTTGTTTCAGTTACTGCCATTACTAACTTATTAGAGCTGCCATGTTTTGTTTGGGTTCGGGAACCCTTGCTACCTAGTGCTTCAAGTGCTTGAAATCTCAGTTCCAAAAAATTTAGAAACTGTTTCAGTTGTGGTATCTCCTTTGGCTGTTGTAACGTTTGTTCAAATAGGATATGAGTGTTTCTGTCCAGCTTTTTGATCAGAACTACTACCAAGATTGCGTCCCAATGCTGCACGGGAATCTTAAGAGCACTTAATGCCCTAATGCACTCCTGTGTAGTATCATGAAGCGATTTCAATTCTTGTGCCGCTTCACCGTTGACTGATTTTTGTGACAGCAATTTGTTGAGCGCTACATTCACTAAGAGTCTTTTGTTTTCATATCGCTCTTTAACAAGGCTCCATGCAGGCTCATAGTTGCTATCACATATTGTCATATGACGAATGAGACCTTCTGCCTCACCCGTCAAATTGGTTTTCAGGAACCAAAGTTTTCGGGCCGGACCCAGCGTGCTGTTGTCGATTAGTTGGACGTATAAGTCATGGAACTCTTGCCAGGCGAGATAGTTTCCATCAAATTTAGGAAGCTGAATTTGAGGAAGCTTTACCGTCTGGCTCGTTTCCTCAGATCCTGAAACCGCCTGTAATAATTTGAGCTGCGCCCTTTCAACCCAAATTTCAGTGCTTTCTAAGACTTCGGGGTTGTATTTTTTTGGAACGTCACCGCTTATCAGGATTTCCAAGTGCTTAGCCCTGATTGCATCCCAATGCTTCTTGATGGCCTCTAACTGAGCCGACTTGAATTCCCTGGGTGGCTTCGTCTCTAATCATCCTTCCGTTCTTTGCAGGAGTTGTCTAAGAGTAGCAAGCATGATACTTTCGCATCTTGTTGAATTGGCGGCACCTTTGCTATCAGCCGTTGAACGTTCTTCTGTGATAGACACTGCACTACTTGAGCCTCGCTGCCTTTGTATAGCTTCCAGGATTTTTTCAACCACGACTTTGATTTGCTCAGGTAGATTATTCCAAGAATAATTACTTTGAGCAAATCAAAGTCGTGGTTGAAAAAATCCTTTGTATAGCTTCCAGGATTTTTTCAACCACGACTTCCATGACTTATATGTCCAACTAATCGACAACAGCACGCTGGGCCCGGCCCGAAAACTTTGGTTCCTGAAAACCAATTTGACGGGTGAGGCAGAAGGTCTCATTCGTCATATGACAATATGTGATAGCAACTATGAGCCTGCATGGAGCCTTGTTAAAGAGCGATATGAAAACAAAAGACTCTTAGTGAATGTAGCGCTCAACAAATTGCTGTCACAAAAATCAGTCAACGGTGAAGCGACACAAGAATTGAAATCACTTCATGATACTACACAGGAGTGCATTAGGGCATTAAGTGCTCTTAAGATTCCCGTGCAGCATTGGGACGCAATCTTGGTAGTAGTTCTGATCAAAAAGCTGGACAGAAACACTCATATCCTATTTGAACAAACGTTACAACAGCCAAAGGAGATACCACAACTGAAACAGTTTCTAAATTTTTT
This sequence comes from Odontomyia ornata, assembly GCA_963969285.1. Taxonomy (NCBI): domain Eukaryota; kingdom Metazoa; phylum Arthropoda; class Insecta; order Diptera; family Stratiomyidae; genus Odontomyia; species Odontomyia ornata. Next base: position 332,317,919 of record OZ017739.1, read on the forward strand.
GGAACTGAGATTTCAAGCACTTGAAGCACTAGGTAGCAAGGGTTCCCGAACACAAACAAAACATGGCAGCTCTAATAAGTTAGTAATGGCAGTAACTGAAACAAAATATTCAAGCTGCTCACTATGTGCTGGAAGCCACAGTCTAAATAAATGCGACAAGTTTTTATCGATGGAAGTTTCAGCAAGAAAAAATCTTATAGCGAAAAAACAACTTTGCTACAATTGCTTGAAACCCGGACATAGTTCCAAGAATTGTTCATCCAGAGGCTGCTTCAAGTGCAACAAGAGGCATCATACAACATTACATGTAGAAGAGAAGGCTCCCTCGCCAAATACTGCCAGCCAAGCTCTTACATCAACGGAGAATCCTTCCAATTGTGACTCTTATGTGCTTCTTGGCACTGCTGTGGTCAATCTAACTGGCATAAAAGGAGATGCGATTCCAGCGAGAGCATTGTTGGACACAGGCTCTCAGCTCAGTTTTATCTCTGAGCGAATGTGCAAGAAACTGACGCTGAACGGATCAATGAGCATGCAAGAAATTGTAGGTGTTGTAAATTGCCAGCAAAAATCATCAAAACGTGTCCACTTGAGGCTCTCATCTAGAGTAAATACATTCAGCATCGAATTCAAAGCGTTTGTGCTGAAGGAAATTACCAGCAAACATCCGGACAGTCATCTAAATACATCCGAGTGGCCACTGCCACCAAACCTTACACTTGCTGATCCAAGATTCAACGAGCCACAAGTTGTCGATTTGTTGTTGGGTGCTGAGCTTTATAGCTATATCATTAAGCCGAAAATGATCGTTATGGCGAGCCACTTGCCATGTCTGCATGACACAGTTTTGGGATGGATGGCTCTAGAAAAAATTCAATCTAGCAACAGTAATGTGAAGTTTTGTGGACGGGTCACTAACTTAGATGAAGGTTCCATAAGTGGCAATCAATCATTTAGCAGGGGAAGATAAAAAATGTGAAAGATTCTTTAAAAACATGGTAACTCGACGGGTAAATATATCGTACGGCTCCCATTCTCGGAGGATCCAAAGGCGTTAGGAACCTCTAAGCAGGTAGCCGTTCAAAGACTTTGTGGGCTACAAACACGATTCAACCGCAATCCTCAATTGATGAAAGATTACATGGACTTCATCGAAGAGTATCGAAAACTGGGACATCTGGAAGAGGTGCACAATATAGACGAATCTAAGCCTCATTACTATCTACCACACCATTGTGTGATACGTCCAGAAAGCACGACAACAAAACTGCAAGTTGTCTGTGATGGCTCTGCGAAGACATCCAGCAACATATCATTAAATGATATCTTGAGGACTGGGCCGAATTTACAGCAAAACCTTCTCAATGTTTTGGTCAGGTTCCGTTCTCATCAGTACGTGATCAGTGCCGACATTCAAAAAATGTATCGGCAAGTGATTCTGCGTGAAGATGATCGTGATTTTCAACGCATACTATGGAAAACACCAGGTGAAAATACTGTAAAAACATACAGGCTGAAGACAGTTACTTACGGAACTAGATGCGCCCCGTATTTAGCGATAAGTTGGTTATAACAATTATTCGAAGACGAACATATGGCGTTTATCTTGGTGGCAAAAGTGGTATCCCGTGACTTTTACGTGGACGATCTATTGACAGGGGCAGACAGCTTAACAGAAGCTAAAGCATTGCAAAAACAGCTCAGAAAGATGTTGGAAAGGGGAGGATTTCATCTACACAAGTGGTGTTCAAACAATCGGAAGTTATTACGCAAAATACCTTCAAAGGATCAAACAACCGAGTTTGATATGACACATCTTGAAACACCAAACATCATTAAAACTTTAGGTATGAGCTGGAATCCAAGCACCGACGAGTTTAACATCAAGATCACTCGCTTTTCCAACCAACGACCCGTGACCAAACGAATAGTGCTCTCAGAGATGTCACAGCTATTTGATCCTTTTGGTTTGCTGAATACAGTCATTGTGCTGGCCAAAGTTTTTATGCAGCAAATATGGGAGCTTAAACTTGATTGGGATACGCCTCTGCCAGATGTCCTACAGCAAAGATGGAAAATGTACAGAAGTCAATTGCCAATGCTCGAAAATGTTCACATTGCAAGAAAGATACGATGCTTTTATCATTTTGATCCAGTTCAGCTTCACGGTTTTGCTGATGAAAGTGAATTGGCCTATGGCACCTGCGTTTATTTGCGATCAGGTGGTAATAATAAAGATGCAAAGGTTTTCTTCGTATGCTCAAAAAGTAGAGTTGCGCCAGCGACAAAACGCTCCATTGCGCGATTTGAACTCTGTGCAGCACACTTATTAGTCGTATTGGTCGATCAAGTAAAATAAGCCCTGCAAATCAACATGGAAAAAACATTTCTATGGACCGGCTCTACGATTGTTTTACAGTGGTTAGCGTCAACTCCATCCAAGTTCACGACTTTCGTGGCCAACCGAGTAGCTGCCATTCAACTAGCAACTAAGGATGGGATTTGGCAACATGAGAGATCGCAACAAAACCCAGCTGATATCATATCTAGAGGAATGCTTCCATCACATTTCTTGGAGACAAGACTTTGGTTTGATGGGCCATCATTTCTTCGGCATCCAATTAAAATTCAAGGTAGACCTTCATGGAGCGACGATCAAGCAACTCCAGAACATGAACTCAAGGTCAAAAGATATGTCCTTACAATACAAACATCAGCACCACACTTCATACAACAAATAAGGCACAACAACAACTTCCAGAGACTACAAGAGGTTTTGGGATTCATTGTTCGATGCACTAATAATATGCGGGCAGATAGCACAAAGGAAGCAGCAATCAAGCCGACCCCCAAAGAAATGGACGCAGCATTGAAACTGATAGTACGTGAGATGCAGTTGCAGGACTTTGGTGCCGAACTCGAACAATTAAAAAGGGGGAAAGCAGTTGATGGTAACAGCAAATTTCGATCTTTGGAAGCATCAGTTGGCACCGAAGGCATTATACGGGTGGGAGGTCGAATTTCCAAAAGCAAGCTACCACATTATGCAAAACATCCAATGCTTATTTTTCCTACTAATCCAATAACCAAGCTAATGTTCAAACACTTACACGAAAAATACTTGCACGCCGGGCTACAATCATTATTGGACATTACACGGCAAACTTTTTGGTGTATAAACGGGAAACTACTCGCCACAGCAACCGTGCGAAATTGCGTCCGATGCACCAGAGCTAAGCCCAAGTTGTTTCAACAAATAATGGGTGACTTACCCGCTGAACGAATTCAAGAAGCTCGACCCTTCTTACATGTTGGAGTAGACTTTTGCGGTCCCATTCAAATACATTTTGACCTGAGCGGGAAAAGGCCAGTGAAGGCATATATTGCGCTTTTCATATGCTTCTCAACAAAAGCAGTTCATTTAGAATTGACTTCGGATTTGACAGCTGCGGCATTCATTGGAACTCTAAAAAGGTTCATATCAAGAAGAGGACGACCGGCAAAAATATTCAGTGATAACGCCACCAATTTTGTCGGAGCACACTCAGAGCTTCAAGAATTGATGAAACTCTTTCACGAGAAGAGCGGCCAGGATATTATCGATACGTTTTGCAGTTCTGAAGGCATTGAATTGCTTCGAATTCCCGCTAGATCCCCTCATTTTGGCGGCTTATGGGAGGCAGCAGTCAAGTCCGCTAAGTATCATTTAAAGCGTAAACTTGGAATAACATCCTTGACGCATGAGCATCTGCATACTGTTATTTGCCAAATCGAAGCCATTTTGGACTCCCGACCACTCACTCCAATGTCAACAGACCCAAATGACCTCCAACCGCTTACTCCAGGACACTTTCTGATTGGACAGCCTCTGCTAACATTACCTGTAACAACTGGTCAAATTCAAAGACTGTCTCTAACAACAAGGTGGAATCAAGTCAGATCATTACATATGGAGTTCTGGGAAAGATGGTCTAACGAATATTTGCAAGAGCTACAAACCAGATACAAGTGGCAAAAACCCCAGCCCAACGTTACTCCAGGAACACTGGTCATCTTAAAAGAAAGGGATCTTCTTCCTCTAACGTGGCTTATGGGACGTGTGGTGGAGGTCATCAAGGGTGCGGACAATTATGTGTGAACAGTTAAGGTAAAAACTGCAACAGGAGTATTTACTAGAGCAGTTCATACATTATGTCCACTGCCAGACACGATATTAACTCCCGAAGCAACTGAGGACTCAACGCCTGATGACGAGCCCTCTGAACTACCAAAAGGAAAGGTCAAAATAGCCCCGGTCACTTCTAATTACTTAGCCCTTATTCCAACTCAACCAATCAAACGCAACACAAATAAACCTAAAAATAACAAAGGAGGGAAAGGATTTCTTCTGCAAGCATTGCTATGCGTGTTACTAGTCCTTCCAAACACCCAAAAAATTGAAGCGACTAGAAGCCAATCTGTTGAAATAGTACCGTTCAACAATCAGTCAGGCATTTATTCTGAAGAAGTTGGCAACATTAAGCTCTCACATACCACCAGGAAAATTATAACATTTTACGATATGACTAGCTATTGGACAGAATATGAAGGCATTTCAAGAGCAATCATAAGCTTGACGAACATCTGTGTTTCCCAAGACAAAGAAAACATGAAAGAGTTTTGCAACGGCATCGTTTCGGAGTTTCAGCACTTGCATGCAGAATTACAAGAACAAAACGAAGCATTATATCAGCACCCCTTTCCAATTAGAAATCGGAAAAAAAGGTCGCCTCTAAACATAATTGGTTCGATTTCACACTCCTTGTTTGGTATATTAGATGAGGAGTTTACTGTAAAATATGAAGAAGATATTCGTAAAGTGAAAACAAATGAAGAACATCTTCTAAAGCTAATGAAAAACCAAACGAGTATTGTAGAAGCCACCGTCAACATTTTAAAGAAAAACACAAATGTCGTCGATCAGCAAATAAATTCGATTGAGCGTCAAATTGAACAACTTACACTAAAGACACGAAAGAGCGAAGAGAAAATGTATGAATTTAACGTACTTTCACTACACACACTTTTGCTCATGACTCATTTTCAGGCTAACCAAAGAACATTGCTTCAATTAATTACAAATACGTATCATGGAAAAATCAATCCATTAATTCTATCAGCTAGTCAGTTCAAAAACAAATCCAGACTATCAGAGAGCACCTTACAGTGGATCAAACTCTTCCCATTTCCTCGAAATCATTATTAAATTTATATCAAGTTGCTTCCGTTCATACACGCGCTACAAAGAAAAACACCTTGTTCGAAATCCAATTTCCACTTCTAAGTCCTGACAATTATCAACTTCTCAAACTACCGCCTACATTAAACCTTCAACTGACTACCTTGCCGTTACAGTAAACCGAGACAAGGATTATCCACTTGCAGAAGCCAAAAAGCAACAATGCGTACATTTTGACGCTGACTTCCTAATTTGCCGTCAAAAACATCCAATTTACTCCATGGAATCAACCGTGAATCAATGCGAAATGTCCTTGCTGATGCATCACGAGGAAGTATTAGCCTCATGTCAGGTCGAAATGAAATCTGTGCACAATCATTAGATTCAACTTACCACTACAAACAGCTGGATATTCTATGTACGAGATCCGTCAACCTTGGAAATTGTTTGCAATGGAAAATGGTCAAGGCAAAGGATCAGAGGCAGTGGCATCCTAAGAATACAGCCAGGATGCATCATCAACCACAAAACATTGGTCATCACAAGTCACAGCACTTTGTCAACACAAAACCGTTTCACATTTTCACCCGTGGTTAATCTAACAGCGTTCATCACTGGAGGAAATTCTATAGTTTCAGACCCCCCGAATTTATACAATTGGACTCTAAATTCCAGCATGTACGACGAAGTTTCGAAACAAATCAAAAATCAACTATCCGCAGAACTACCCGAAACTATCACCACACACGATACGCACAACTATATACTTAACTACACGACCTTGGGCATCGTTATCATCGTGATTACATATGGATGCAAAAAACGTTTTTGGAATGGACACCGTCAACATGCGAATCAAGCACCAACTAATGTTGAAATTCTCCAGGGAGAATTCAAGTTGCGGAGGATGTTCAAGCAGATTTAACATAGTCTAAATAAATCTCTAGCGCTTAAAATAATTTCCAAGTACCTGAATTCCATTTGTTATGTTCTTGTTCTCACGTTGCTGTCTTTATAAATTCTTTTGTAATCAGAATCATAGTCAAAACAAATTCTTTGTCTCAAGCTAAATTCCCATGCAATATGCATTTTTGTCTAGAATGAATCTTGCAAACTCAAAATTTGAAAAATGATATGCATATGCAATTGTTTTGACTATGATGAGGAATAACGTGAGAATCAAACGTTAGAATGAAATGTTTACGATTTTCCCACACTAAAATGTTAGGATAAGCAAAATTTAATGTATTTAAGAAACGGATGATTAAAATATAGACTGAGTTAAGTTCCAACAGCGAAGGTGGGCGTATTACTACTACAAGTATAATCAGTATTGAATATTTTAGGTACAGGACCTTGATTCATTATTGAACACCATGCACTCTACTTCCCGATGAAAAAGAAGGACCACTGGAAAGGAAAGTCATCGATAATTTTAGAAACACATGTTATTTATAAAATTCCTTGTTTCTTTAAAATATAACTACAATTTTTTTAATTTCATTACCATTCGTTCCATCATCTTGTTTCTATTTTTTCTATCTCTCAAAATCTACATATAGAGTTAAGGTGTAGTCGCAAATAATGTTAAAACTAGTTAGAAAAAGCAGAAAGTTGATTTCATGCAATTAAGACGTAGTGTGTGGGTTTGTTGTGTTTCCTATCGTAAATTACTCTTGCAATAATCATGTTCACATAAAATATATACTGCGCGAATCAGTAGTAATAATAAACAAAGACCAAAATATAACGTTGGCGCTATATCTGTAGAATGTTTTAATATTAATAAAATTATGCAAAATACAACAACTAATTATGTATACATGAATTCGCTTGTAACTTGCTTTTGTCCCTCCGTAGACTCTAAATATTTATATATATATATATATATATATATATATATATAAAAATATATATATATATATATATATATATATATATATATATATATATATATATATATATCGTAAAAATAGTATAATATATTAACAATGTTTTTTCTTTCTCTAAGCAAGATTTTTTTCTTGGTTTTGATTAAACAAACAGTTCGTCGACTGATTTGTCCACAATAGAGTTCAGTGCAGCTCACACCATGTAAACGGTCCTATCTGGCTTTGTATTCTATCTTACATAAATCTACTTTACTTCTTGCTAGAGACACCTTGTATTTTCATGTCAGGTCGCAGGACCTTGAATAAATTTTGCATTTTTTACAACACCCGTGCTATAAAATGACTTTAATTCTCTTATCGCCGCCCGCATTATTTTTCTTCTATCTTTGTCAAAGATTTTGTATGGGGTCAGCCATGTTTGTTTTTAAATTTTTACTTTTGTTTTCTTATAGTTCTTCTTTACAAACTATGAACTACACATCATTTTTTTTGTATCTTAGCTTACTTTCAATATAATTACATTCTACTCGAAATTGTTGATTAGACATGACAACTACCTTAGATTTTTACTCTCTCAACTTCAAGAACCCCTTTTTTTGTTTATCCGTAAAATAAATTAATAATTACAAATCAGGAATATGATTATATGATTTTAGTATGTATCTAAATTCTAAAGAGTTCATTTTACATTAAGATTTGACCCCAATTAATAAAAAATAGTGAAAATACAACCCTTAAACGACGGTGGAAAACGCACTAAAACATCGAATCATCCAGGCGTACTCCTTAGCATGTAAACTGGGGTAATAGTTCAGCAATAACAAGCAGATCATACAAGTATGACACACATATTCGTACGCCACGAAGTGGGAAAACGAGCAGCCGCCATTCTGCTACAATTTTCACAATCTTATAGAGATTGCACCAAGCTTATGAAGTTCCCCACACCCACTATACAGAAAGAGTCCGTCTTATTTTCCGGCAATCTCTCTTTGAACTACAAGCCTTCTTGTATACGCCGTGCTCACAATTCTAGTTATATTAGTTCCACCAGAACTTTCGAGTTTCGCTTTCTCTACAGACATTATAGCATGACCTACTTTTTGATACAATTCGAGACTGAAACGAAATAGAAGGTATCCGTCACCTGAAATTTAGATTTCAAGATTATGAGCACGTTCTCCATGATGCGTAATTTTTGCCAAGGTGAGCTGACCAAATTTTCGATGGGTGATGAGCCCCACCCAGCATTATTGAAAAGAGTAGAACAACAATCGACAAAAATACCCACAAGTCTTTGCTTCTACTGTTGATTCCTCAAGGACATCACCCCTTTTGTGTTGAATACAATGCGCCCTTTTTATATGTATATAATCATCATTCCATCTCTAAGAAATAGAATTATTTTAATCAATTTTACAGTTACACTAGTTCCCATTTTTAATTACTTTCAATTCCGTATATCTCGATGTATTTTCTCGCACAACCCTCCTCTCGCTCTCTCAAATTATTATTCAATCAATATTTCACTTAGATTTTTGCTTCGTTTCTTTCCTGTTTTGTCAATTAGATTGAGCCATTGGACGACAAACAAATTCGTGAAATGCTTCAGGACTTTTCCGCTCAACAACAAGCTTTTAACACGGCAAAAACTCTCCTCAAATACGATCCTGCATGATGGTGTGCTCCTTAGCGTGCTCATTTAATACGCCACAATGCAAACAGGTACACACGTTCCCGGTCCGTTACATAGAACTAGTTCAGGCTTAAGACGAAATACCTTAGCTGCACTTCCCGACTGCGAAACACTTCCAAAAACGAATAGGAATCAATTCAAGAAGATTCCACTTGATCAACACGAGCGCGACTTGTAGTGTCAGAGCGGCAATTGTTGAATGTCACTCTACTACTCCCACACTCTGCTACCATGTGGCTGTCAATTCACTTTGACATCCCACGACAAAATTGACGTGGGATGTGAAGCCGTCACAAGTAACATGAGATGGCAAGCCACATGGCAGCAAGGTGTATTGGTAGTGGTCGCCGCGTCGTCGAATGATTCATTACAAAATTTACCTTCAAAACATAAATACCTGCAGAAATATTCTTGCTTAGTAGTTATTATGTCTCCAGGCATAGTACACAACGCTTTTTATAGAAAATTAACCCATAATCATCGATCCGCGATTGGAGAAAAAGAATTTATGGAAATGAACGGGGCTTAGTGCGTGCAAATTTCAGTAAAATTTACACAAAAAAAATATTGCCCCGTAACATATTTGCTTGTGTACAAGTGGCCCATTATATAATTTCTTGTGTCTAATGCATGGAGCTTGGATGACAGCCTTTGCCGCAAATCGTCAATATGCAGTCAAACCGAATATAACGGTTCAAGAATGCCCAGAGTATTAAGAAGTGCACGCATGCTAGAGTGATCCATCTGATTCTCATCCCACTATGCACCAAGTACGGTAGCTTATCTACAACAGCTAGTGCTAGTCATAAATATTTTGGATTGGACGAAGTTTGTATCTAGCGAATAGTGAACGTTATCATTACTGTTGCATTTCACCCGCTCGCACAGTCGATGTAGCAGAATTCGTATAAATTTTCCCAAGCAAGGACTATGGACGAGTTGTTAGAAAGGAACTGAAAATTAACGGATGCACCTGTGCTGCACATTTTCGATTCTTGGTGGCCTATTGTTCCATCACATCTGAAGAATTAATGAAGGAATTTGCATGCGTTATCTTCGTTTTGTCCACACTTTTCGACGATTTTGGTGCTTGCTTTATGCTCGCCGTTGGCTGAACAGAGATGACGAGGAATGTCAACCACTGGATTTTGAAATTGAATGCGGACCTGAAACTGGAGTTGAACACCGAAAAGTAAACGTAATTGGATTTAAGATTCCAATTGAATCGGATTGATGTCGTCGTTGCAAACGTCGCATCCCAGTACACGAGTATAGAGCGTGGTTAGTGCAAGCTGGCAGGAGCTGGAATCAAGTGTGGAGCAGAGTGCTAGTGAGATTTCTATCTTATGAGCGCCGCTGTCGTCTAACAATTCGAGCGCAACCGCAATCCACACAAAATTTTCTTTTAAATGAAAATTCAGGTGGCTTCCACTGCGTCAGCAAGGCGAGAACATCTGTGAAAAAAATAGGATATTTGTGTCATAAACGGACAAATTGAGACCTCAGCGCGATTCCCTGGTTGATCCCTTTACGTAAACTACAGTACGGGTGAGTCATTTAAACGATATACCCAAACAACTAAATGGTAGATAAAACTTGAGGACAGGTCCACAAAGTTATTCTAAGAGTAGAAAAAGTTTTTACACAATACTGATAATGAAATTTTTGAGAAGAAAGTGTAATGAATCATGTGACGCCGCTGGTGACCACTACCAACACACTTTGCTGCTAGGTGGCTTGTCATTTTACGTTGGTTGCGACCAGTGCACATCCCACGTCTATTTTATCGTGGGATGCCAACAGAAGTTTGACAGCCACATGGTGGCAGAGTGTGTGGTTAGGGTAGTGAGTGCCATCGAGAGCGATTGCATTGATCGCAGCGGAATTTTGGGGTGAAAAATTCTATTGTGAGTTTTGTGGGTGGAGTGAGGATTTTGTGTTGCAGCCTGAACCCAAACGCGAGCACGTCAGGTAAATATGCTTTTGGACGAGGTTCTGAGAAATACTCATTTTCTTCGATTTTAGATACACTCAGAAGTAGATCACACGAATGGTTAGCACAGTATCAATAACGAGATGGAAAAAAATGGCCAGTTCGATGTAGAATTTCTGCGACATAGTTTTGGAGGTTAGTAAAGAGCGTTTCAAATTATTGAATCTTTTGATTATACTCGTACAAAAAAAAAAAAACAACAAAGAAAGAAACGAAGAGACTTCTAGGGACTCCAAAGTCAATAGATATGAGTTAATAAAATAAGAAAAGTTGTCGAAGACACGTACCACCTACGAGAAACAAACAGGCGAAATTATATTAGAATCCACTTATCATTAGATTCGATACATGTATTTAATGGTAGTTTGAGCCTTAACCACCCACATACTCGTATATCCGGGAGAAAATAATTTTATTGATAAACGAAAGTAGATGATGTTTTACCGGAGGATGAGACGCATTGGCAGGATCGTATAAGCTCTGGATTTGATCGCCTAGTTGCCTTGGCTTCCACCGAAATAGGCAAAACAAGACGATCAATAGAAAACGACACGGCCCCTTCGATCAGCTGTAATACATCTCCAGACTTGGGAATCACACACGGAAGCAACAGCGATACGCGAACGCTTCTTTCATCATCCTCATCTTCGTCGCAATTGGACATCGCAGTTGGACCAGTCGTTTCCACCACTGGACGAAGCAGCAGTTTAAGCGATCGAAGAAGCGACAGCACAAAATGCATTGACACGGTGCCGATAATGAAAACCTCTTCGTTTGATCCCATAGATAGCCCGCCATTGTCTGAAGCAGGTTTACCCAGAACTCCGTCCCCATCAACAGCAACTTCTCCGTTATTGCCAATTGTCTCAAATATTGTGAGTTCGCTGCTGCTCTCCTCTTCCTGCCCCAACGTATCTCAAACGCAGCCCAATGCTCTGAGGATTCCAATCAGGTATCACTACAAGAAAAAGTTCCGAGACCGAACATGGGAGTACGACTACGATGACTATGGATATGGTGGCGATCAACGAGAGGAAGACGGGCGTCATCGATCGGGGAGTCCAATTCATCACAAATCATTGAGATTTCGCGCAAAAGGAAAAGACTGGGACTGTTCAAATGAAGGTAAAGTGAAGGGCAGCCACGACGACCGTTCTGTTTCATAAGTTGTAATTAGTGCAACGTTTTTATTTGTTATCAATTCCATTGTTGAAATGTATTTATTTTAATTTGCTATATATTCTATATTCGGGGACTGCAGAATTAATCATAAACTTGGCGATTTATTTTATCGAAGCAAAACAATACCCCGCAGAATAGTTGCTGGAGCGAAAGGACAGTAATCTCTTCAATTTCAATATCCATTTTTCGAACGTGTTCTCCTTTAGACTCGTTCTGTCATGAAATACGCAGGTTTTCAGGATTTTCGACTCTCTTTGAAACTTAGAGACCAACTGAGTACAAAGCGTGTAACTTTATTCACATAAATTCATTAATTCAACGCAAGAGCTCCACATCAGAGATTACATTGTGAGTTCTCTAACGTTAGACATTCCGATAGAATGGTCTCTGACAAAATAGTAGTAATTGAGTTCAAATCCCTACAGTCCTTAAATTCTTTAATACCCTGTCAAAACAAACTGCCACGAGTTATCGTTTTCTTTTATTTATTTTTAAGCACAAAATACATTTATTGACATTCATTTAATATGGTTAGCAGAGAATATTATGCATTAAATCTTCGTTAGGATTATTGAGAAAATTAAGCAGATTGCTTTGCATTTAGTTTCGAGCAGAAATGTATACATAAATGACGGAAAGTAGAGATATATTGCTGTAGTTCTTCGTATAGTAGTTGTATAATTTAGTGGAACGAATTAAGCCGCGAATGGGACGATGAAAAACTACTTAAGAGTAAAAACTAAATTATAAAAATATCGTATGCGCAAAGTCTTGAATAATGTCTATAAGTTAAATGCAAATAATTAGATAAACCTTTAATTAGCACTCACATTATTCATATTTATGTTGTTCTAAATATCAATATAAGCATAGTGTTAAGTAACTAATTTATCGTGAAGAAAAAAATATATATATTTAAGGGAATAAAATCTTTCTCGGCACTTTGTCAATTGCGTTAGTGTCTAAACGAAAAAAGAACGAGAGACAATTTGCGTAGTAATACCAAGAAATAGTTTTCCCAACTTTGTGCGTACGAAGCATATTTCAGTCGCACTTGTATAAACTTTATGATTTTGTATACAAATCTTAATAGAAACGTGAATTTTTAATAAATCGAGTTTTTGACTAGCTCAAATTGGCGATTGGAATGTGTGCAATTGACGGATTTCTTGCTTTCAAGCGATTATTGTGTTTTATCGTTAATTTGGAGAAATATTTTAATAAGGTCCCACACAGTAACTAACAGAATGATATTGTAGAAATTTAGTCCTAAAAATCCTTAAATTATTGCAAAGTTAAAAGTGTAAAGAGAGACTGAAATGTCATCGTATATAATTTTTCAATTTCATTTAGCGTTGATTGATAACTTATCGATCACGCCCATGGAGGTATAAGATAAAATAGAGGCCAATACGCATCAACCGTGTCCGAACCTCATGAATAAATAGCAAATTCATCAATGCATCAATTTACTATAGTAGTGAATCATTAATTCTTGAACTTAGTCTAGAAATGCTTTATGTTCAGTATTCATTGCTTATATTGGCTATCATTCAAACGATAGTATTTTAATAAGTTTAGGAGCGATTTTAAGGTATAGACTATTATTGTAGACTATTTGTTTTTCCGAATTTATGACTACACTTAAAAGTAAACTTTTGTTTCTTAAAACCATGTCTTCATTAATTCTATTTGACAGCATTATAAATAATTCGAATGTTCAAGTTGACACAGCTTTTACACTTTACAAACAGTGAGAGAAAGTTGGAACACACACGGATACACACTCTATATGTCTTTTACCCCTAGGATCACGCCACCTAAATATTTTTCACATATTATCGAAAGAAAACAATGTGATAAGATTTATGTATTCAAATTTATTCATGGATATTTAAATAACAAAATGAATTACTAACGAAAAAAATAGACTTTCCTTTCCAGTAGTTCTGCTTTTCAGCGGGAAATGAGGTGCAGGGTAAGTATGCCGGCGCGAGGGTAGGGTTTGAAAAAACCCGCTGAAGTCGGTTTCGCGTTGCGCGCTGTACGCGGTACCTTTGTTGTTTTGCCGTTTTATTAGAGTAGCTTTCGTCGGGATGAGTTAACGTAGTATACTTTTCGGTACCGCGTCGGAAATTCGGGAACGCGAAATAAAAATTAGATTTTGTTCTTGACTGGTTGATGAAGAAATACGGAGTAATGTAACGTAGGTTTCCTCTCCGTATGGTTTTGTTTTGTAACGCGTTTGAAAACGGGCGTGTATAGGTGGCTGAAATATGTAAATGAGCGTAACCCATTCGGAGACCCGCGACCGAAATCCTCTCCGATCTAGCTGGCCGACAAGCAGCCACCGCGTGAATGGGTTACGGTGCACGGATTGGTTGACCGGTTGGTACCATCCGTTGGCACTACTCAGACTTAACGTCTAGAACCGGTGAGAGGTCGGTTCCGCGTTCGCACGAGACTTAAAATCATTACAAAAGCTTTAGGGGAATATTTAATTCTTAAAGAAAAAAAAAGTAGAAAGGAGGAAACTTTATGGTTCTCAATATTTGTATTGTTCTTACTATTATAGATTTTAGTTATCTTCGTAATAATAAAAGTTTCATTTGAAAAAGTGAAAGGAATACATTACAAACTTTTCACTTCCTTATACTTCAAAGCCAATGATTATTTAAACATTAAATTTATCTTCTTCAAAGCACATTGAGTTTTTGCTTTGGGTGATAATCTGTTACACTTTATATTTTAAGTAAGAAATACTTTTTCTTATTGTACATAATCGCGATTATATTTCACATTCACATAATTGATAATTTTTTGAGCATTTTAAAAAAAGGCAAAGAAAAAGAAAAACACGCAATTATGTATTCTTGTTTAATAGGAAACCACATTTACATATTGTTAGTTTTCAATATATATTTACACGACAGTAAAAATAAACTTACGATGGGTTGTTAAAACTTGAAGATTCGGTCTTCCCCTTTCTTTCGACCTGACCGGCTATAGGACCCGCAACGATGGTAGGCTCCTCCGCTAACATGGGCTAGCCATCGGGCGCGTTCTTCCCTTTTTTTGCTTAACAGGGGCTCTTGCCGGAGAGAGGGGTCTTCCGCTCGCGTGCCTTTTTATGATAAAGAGTTATGATTCCATTGCATAACGCTATAACATAAATTGGTTACGTTTGTATTCCCCATTTGACGGAAAAAATCATGCCACGTACTTTTGTATGAGTTTTTCACTCAAATGGGAAATACATGGCCACGTCTACGTTAGGATCTTGATCCGGTTGGGAGGGTGCAAGAGGACACCGCTTCTACCTGGATGCCCCACTCTTATTGTGGGCCATAAGTATCGTCGGTAACGACGAAGTCTCTATTAGTCCGTCCGTTTCCTCCAGGCCCAAATTTGCTCTCCGAACCAACAACTTCCTAGCCCTTAGTGGGTTACCTCGGCCTCAACACCAGTCGATCGGCATTCGACCCTTTTCAATTCGTGAATTCGAAATTCTTTTGTAGTGGGTCCTTGTGTTAGGGGGAAAGAACCCGCCCCATGACACCGCAACGCTAGCCTACCAGCGCATTCACGCGTCCCCAGACAAGGCCAATCCCGGCGGATCTCAACATCCTCTTCCGCTGAGACAGCAGACTATCACTGCATTTCTTCACGGACATTTAATCTACCTAGTTCACTACATAGTAAGGCTACAAGTCAATGAAGGTAAAACAAAGCTCATGACGCAGTCAAGGAAAAATACCTCAACCACCCAAAATATCACAATTGGTGAATACAATATCGAAAATGTGGGTAAATTTGTGTATTTAGGCGCCAAAATAACGAGAACTGTCAATGAAGGAAATGAAATACGCCGAAGAATACAGCTCGCAAATAAAATATTTTATTCAGTTTTGATTATCTTGGAGACCAGCTGTATACACAGGAAAACAAAGCTCCATGTATATAAATTTGTGATAAGACCTGTGCTATGCTATGGAAATGAAACATGGATCCTAACCCAAGCAGCCACAAACATATTGGATGCCTTTGAGTGACGGGTCTTGAAGCGGATAATTGGAGCGAACATAGACGGGAATCAATGGCGAATCCGATACAACCATGAGCTGTATGAAATTTTTGACGAGTCAGAGGGCTCAACGATTGTGAGACTGTGGACGCTGCAATAGGCTGGCCATGTGAATCGTATGGACAAACAACGGATACCCAAAAATGTATTTGTTGGGAGACCTGAAGGGCGGAGAATAGTGTGGAAACCGAGGAAACGCTGACTCGGTTGACGAAGACAGTTCAGCGCTGCTCGAATTTGAAAATTGTAGGACGTGGTCACTGGACCAAGACAGTTGGAGGAGCTTGTTACAGGTAGCGAAGGCCCGAGAGAGGCTTTAGTGATACGAACAAGAAGAAATTCAATTTGTATACGATGTATAATTTGTTATATAGTTAGTTAGAAGCACCCCTGTTTCTTATTTAACAATAAAATAAATAATCATAATTATTGTTATTGTTTTTTATATTTTGTTATTATATTCATTATACATTGTATGTTATTACAATATTAAGAGTATCTTGGGGACTATTAAGTTCTTTGTTTGGTTTATGTTTTCATGTGAATTGGCATAAATACTGTTCCCAGAAATTGACCAATCAATGATCATAGAACAAAATTTTAGGACTATAAACACATAGATATTTTTGGTACTCAATTTTTTTCCCAACTGTTTGGGTGAAATCTCGCCAATAAGCACATTCAATTTTTGTCTATTTTCTGGCTGACTGCATTTTCATCAAATTTTGTTTCTAGATAACTTTTGATTGTTGTATACTCATATTTTTGTGAATTATTAACAACACAAACCAC
The DNA here is from genome assembly GCA_963969285.1 of Odontomyia ornata. NCBI lineage: Eukaryota > Metazoa > Arthropoda > Insecta > Diptera > Stratiomyidae > Odontomyia > Odontomyia ornata. The sequence continues at coordinate 332,334,776 of OZ017739.1, forward strand.
TCCATTTGATTTGCAAGCGTCTTTTACTTGAAAGATTCAATACCATTTTTTATTGTATGACACTGGGCGATATGCTATTTTTCAATGAGCTATTTTTATTTATAAGTAAATCAATTATTCATTAAAGAACCGCCGAAAACCCCCTTAATGACTAATAGGAGCTTTCTGAATTAGGCCCATGGACATAAAACACTTTCATCAACCATATGTGATTCACTTTTTAACGTCTTACCTCGCAAATTCCTCGAATTTAGATTAATATTAAATGTGCATGCAACTACATACTATATAAATCGTGATCGTAAAAGAAACAATGTGTTAATGTCTGAATATTACCTTGCCTTTTTTGCGAATGTGATAATATTTCATGTTGATAGGATCTTACAAACTCTTTTGCACGGTTCCTTTAGTCATCAAAAACACCTCATTTGGTCGGTTTCTTGACATCGGCTGGAATAAAATCTAAATTTATTCGAAAAATCTTGAAATTTATGGAGAAATTGCAGAAAACATTGAAAAGTGAGATGAAGTTAAATGAAATGGACAAAACTTTGGTGTGCAATTCTATGATGTGCAAATTTTTATGATTTTTACGTTCTAGCAGCATTCAATATATTTATTCAAACATCATGAGGTTTTAACGGATATTAATTTAGGATATTTGCATATTCCATCAGTTTGTCATGTATAATAGAACAGCCGACTTTTTATAAAAGATACATCAGTTTTTAAATATAAAGCCGTTGAAGAAGTGTTCCCTCTTATTTGCTTACAAATTCTACGGTAAAAATTATTCAAATTAGATAAGGCAGAGATGAGTTTGTTCCTATAATAGAATATTCATGTAGCTAACCGAGGAGAAAACTTAAGCTACGCGGAAGCTTGGTGTCCTTCGCAAGTTCTGCATATATGAAGCAGAAAATATGAATGAGATAGTGTGGGCACATTTTCCCGCCCATCCCACCCGTCTTGACACTGTTCACGGTGAAACAACAATCGAGTGCTCACTCTTCACGAAGCTGGAAACGGAAGAGGCAGTTCTATCATGAAAACCTAGGAACCATTGTCCGGCTTTACTGCTCAGTACATTCAACGCTTGCCTGCGGGAAGGGATTTCCCCAGAACATTGGAAGGTAGCCAGGTTAGTACTGATCAGTAAAGGGAAGAGGAATCCTGAGTCACTCCTTTCAGCCTTCAACTCCGCTAGATGGGTGGATATTCTGGATACGCAGAGAAACCCTTTTCAAGTTCCAGAATATCTTATGTGGATTTTAAGGCACTACTTAAAGGACCAAAACTTACTTTATGATACGATACAGGGCCGACGAAGGATGGAAGTTACATTGGGTGCTATTTAAGGATCTACTCTTGGTCCAGACCTGTGAAACATATCGTAAGATGGGCTATTGAGACCAGAGCTTCCGGATGAGTCGCGCCTGGTCGGCTATTCGGGCGATGTTGCGGCGCTAGTTGCTGAATGCACTATTAAACAGGTGCAACTTCAACTAAGTACGCTAATGCGCTGGGTGAGAGACTGGATGACTGCTTGCGGGTTCAGTCTAGCACTGGAGAAAACTGAAATGGTCATCCTGATTAAGAAGAGGGTTCCCAGAGTAAGGACGATCAGTACTAGGGAAGTATTGGTTGAATCAAAACCATCAGTAAAGTATCTGGGTTTTCTGATCAACTTGAAGCTGAGTTTCTCGATGCTTGCCACATATTTGTGCCTGCAAAAGATAGGTCCGGTTTTGCCGGGATCTGTACAAGGAAACAGGGGAATTTTCACCTGATAGTCTCCTCGGGGTGATCTTAGATCGGTCGACAAATGGAACCATGTGGCACATTATGATTGGGCAATTCCAAAAGATAAAAAAATTGACAGCAGCCGGGGACGCTGGGGTTGGGGGTTTACTTACTTACTTACACTAGAGGAGGCTGCTTGAAGACACCTTATAACATAGCAAAACGGAGCTTTGCCCAAAGTAATGTGCGAAATGGCTCCAGGCTGGGTTCTCAACTTGACAGCGGGGGTGTTCGGTGGGTAGTCTGTGAGCTCTACGCTCAGGATGTAAATAGCCCTCACCTTCCAACCACAGAAAAAAAGAGAAAACTTAGAGACACGCTTACAAAGAAGTGCACTGTTAAAGGAATGATGGATTACCTCTTTCAATGAGCTCATTAATCTTGCAAGTCAGATGCTATTAAATAAACATTTTCTTTTGTATAACTTCTTCACATGAAAGTTATTTCAAAACATTTACAAAAAAATATATTCGAGACTTCGGTTGTCCCTAAAATAATGAATTTTATTAATTTTTTGAACTTTAGGCAGCCATCATTTTGAATTTAAGCATCTGATTTTTACCTGTTTTCACAGATATCTACAGGTATCTTGGAGTCTTATTAACCACTATGCCAAATCTCGATCCAATCAAAGTTTTTTGCTGGACAGGAGAAAAATATTAGATTTTTATTGAAAATAACAGCTAAAAATATTTATTAAGCTAAAAATATATATTCAGGACAATTTTCGGCAGAATAAAAAAACCTGTTTCAACATTCTACAATTGCAAATTTTATTAAAATCTGTTGAGAAACTTGGCCACTAGAGGACCACGAAAACCTGAAAAAAATTACATATTTGAACCACTGCAATTTGAGACTTGAACATGCATGATCACCAAAATAACAAGATCATTAGACCAAATGACTATTTTAATAATGAGTTACATACAAATCGGAATGAAATTGTGACTTTTTGATGCTTTTAAAGTTTTGATTTTGGCTAGCCACGATTTTGAAATTTGGGAGTTGATCTTAACATTTTTTTAATTGTTCTTTAGATACTTATAGCCTCTATAAGACAACTGCAAAAACTGCTCAGAACTACTAAAACAATTTTTTTACGTTTTTCAGACTTTTAGCGGCCGCTTATTTCAGGCGGTTCGACTTCAGATTTTTTATTTTGATCTTCTTCATAAAGTTCAGTAAACACCTGAACCAAATTTCATCCAAATCGGAGCTACTCTTCAGACAAAGCAGAAATCACGGATCTTCGTCTCAAATGGCTTCCATTTTATTTTTCTTGACCGATTTGGCTGGTTAACAAACTGATATATTTATTTGGTACTCCTTTCTTGGAAATTTGATGTAAATCGAAACAAAATTGTGAAATTAGAATTTCGTTATATCCCATACATATATTAAGGGTGATTCATAACAAGTGTATACATGTGAATGGGCCTTAACTCTTATTTATCACCAATTTCAGGTCCATATATTGACAGATTATGACAGTTTGGTCTTTTACAATTTTAGCCATGGCGTCATACACACCAGCCAAACATTTTATTATTATTGAAACTTTTTACAAAAATAATGAATCGCCAGTGCAAACAGTTCGCGCTCTACGTAAAATCGAATAATTTCACGAAATGGACCCATAAATTGGCCGGCGAGATCGTTTGATTTGACTCCTTGTGACTTCTTCCTTTAGGGATTTCTGAAGGACTGTGTTTACGCTGATGCTTCCCAGACTCTGAAGCATTAAACAACAATATTCGAGCCAACATACGCCTAATAACGCCGGAAATGTGCGAAAATGTCATCGAAAATTACAATCATCATTTGATAGTCTGTGAAGATGCACGAGGCGCACATGTGCCCAAAGTCATGTTTCATATTTAATTGTAAGGGACCAAATTTTCATAATAACTAACAATACAGCTCAATCTTTACAAAAACGATGTTTTTTTTTTGACAAAAATGTGTACACTTGTTATGAATCACCCTTTATGTATATACCACATGGGCTGATGTGTCCCGGGATTTTTCAATAGGTCGTGACATTGGTAAATGAACATGACTCATAGTTTCCGGTTTCTAATCAAGTCTGACCGACCAATCCCTTCTTCAGTTCAATGAGGTATTGACTTCTGTCCTCACACCACGTTGTAATCTTCTTGATTATTTTGTCAGCTTTGGGAGCTTGTGTCTTAGATTTGAGAAAATAAACAACAAGGAGTAAAGTGGACTTGATGGTAATCCTAACATAGTTCTTCGACACTTGTCAAAGATTGCTATTTGAAATTATTCCATATTGTTCAATTCATATTTCCCAACAGCATAGGAAATATGAGTTGATATTGAACTGCGAAATTGGATTCGGACCTAGCATTTGACTATGCATGCGATAACATAAGTAAACTCAGATGGAAAATAAACAATAGAGAATGTGTCGGAGCATTTCTCATTGATATGGAGATAGTCTTTAATACGATGCGGTCACATGGATTTATTTCCACGATCCTTCAGGCAATTTCCCCTCTCATTTTGTCGTCATGATAAGCAATATGTTGAATAAAAAGTTATTTCTTGTCACAAAATGGAAATCTGATGACAGTGTGCAATTTCAAAGCCTTGAATGATCTGCAACAAGGAATTTTAATTTTTACCTGTATTCTCAATCTTTTGAATGGTACTGATGTGTTTATCTATACGTAAGACAAAGAAGCATCAGTTGCTCAAAAGAATCTCGGAGAACTGTTGAACCTGGAGCACGCAAAAAGAAGCCCATTTAATCAAGAGCTTGGTCTTACTTTGAAGTACGATATGAAATTGAAGCAGTAGCAACTCTTGACCATATAAATCGATGCATGTTATATCTTCATTGAAAACTTCAACAAATGTGATGGAAGGAATCAAAAATTCTTCTCGCAAAATGTGTACAGACTTGAAATGCTCACATTTGGATTTACCAACCAAATTCAAAAACGATCGCCAGTACACAATTGTTATATTAGCTATACTATAATGTTATAAATAATAGTTCCAACTACTCTTGATTCGTGTGGCTGGCATTCACACTTTACCTTAGAAACACCGGAAAATTTCTTCCCAATGGAGAAAAAGGAAAAACCTGGGTTATAGCTCTATACTCTTCCAACGTGATGGGCTGGAGGTCCGATAGGGGGTCCGCCGCGAGAACGTTTTCTAATGGGGCCCTGAAAGTTGTCTACGGAACTGTAGCTCGGCAGGCTTCTGGGCGAGGCGGGGCAGTGTAGGGAGCCCCAGAACGCTTCTTGGTTCCTCTCAAGCTAACAGGAGCCTGCGAATAAACAGAGTAGTTAAGTAGAAGAGTTGGGGGCTCCAGGATGGAGGCGGATGGGCATTTTGAAGCCGCTTACCATCAACTTGGCCAGAGGAGTGCTGAGAAGCCGATGTAACGAAAGGATGCCCAGGACTAGGCGTAAGCCAATGAGTTCTATTCATTGGTGGGGTCGGTGACGGACGGTGATCGATGAAGGCCGGCCAGGCGTTAGCTGAGGAGCCGATGTAACGACAGGATGCCCAGGGCCAGGTCTAAGCAAAGGAGTCCTATTCGATGGTGGTGCTCGCGGCAAATGGCGGCTAATGAAGACCAGCCAGGCGTAAGCTGAGGAGCCAATGTAACGATGATAATGCAGCAACACATCAGATGGGCCAGGCTTAAGCCAAGGGACCCAATTTACTTAAAGTCGATTATGGCTAGTCTAAGGCCCAGGTGTCAACTTTTGTCTTCGCTTGCTGGGAAAACACAGAGAGTGAATGCTCCACTCCTTGCGATTTTATAGACGTAAAGTGCTGACGCTGCCGATCAGGGCTATTGATCTTTCCCCCAATCGATCAGATTTCCACATTTGATTTCTGATGTCTGTGTATTTTCTTCAATCAATTTTCTTTTAAGAACAGAGTTCAGTACTCTACGGCAGGTAAAATGCTAAACCTGCATTTGCTTCAATCTAATTTTCTTTATTGAACAGAGTTAAATGATTTCAGTCAGGTGAAATACTGAACTTACAATTTCTTCAATTCAATTTTCTTCATCCGTGGAATTACAAACCATAGTCCACTAATCCACTAATCATATCATCGTGGCCGTGTGTCAAAATCCATGTTTTCTTTTTTTTTTTAATTCCAGAACGTAAACAACCATTTGCTAACGCATTTGTAATGATCAAATTTCCAACTGCGTATCATCACGGCTGTGTGTCTAAATGCATGGTCTGTTACTTTTGTATTTCTCATTCTTGGCTCTGTCGGTCTTTCCCGACCTTGAATCGCATCGTTATGACGTGCATTGGGTGTTGTTTTACTTTTGATACGATAGTCTTAGGGTATGGTTCAGCATATTTGTTTGTTGCTATATTTCAATGCTTGTTGTTTAGTTGATTTTGCCTATAATTAGATTTTTTCCTCTATACAGTACTCGATATTAATATAATTATTTTAAAAATTGTATTTGTTTATTATTATTGGTATCTATTTTTCTATGCGGTTTTCGATAGTGTCTATAAGCACAATGGATTTTTAAAATGTAATTGTTTTGTATCTATTTTTCTATGAGGTTTTTGATACTGTTAGTGCCTATTAATAGTATGGGTTTTTAAAATATGTACGTACAATATTCATGGCGCTTACAATGTTTATTATTTATGGTTTTATTAAGACTTTGGTGTAACTAGCAACACGATTTTCCTTGTTTATTTTCATCTTTGACATAACAATTCGGCAGCTATGCGACACTATGAACATAATGGCAAGCCACATGAATCAAGGAATTGCTGATCAAATCAATCGAATATCATTTAGTCGCCAACCCCAATCAGTATCTGATGTATCAACGGAAAATCAGTTAATAACAGCATTATACATGTATGAAGTCCATAAAATGAGAGACCTATCTGCGAATAGCAGAAGCACCTGAAATTATAAAGGAGAAAAAAATCCGCATATTTTGATATGAGCCTAGCAAACAAACGAATTACAATTCGCCAAAATCTTGAGCAGCTAATTTTAGATATTACCGCTCATTTTCTAATTGTTGAAAATATATCAGATTGTTTGGATGATTGTATCGGTTGGAAAGAATTTCAAGTTTGTTTTGAACTTGCAGCGAGTCAAATAAAAGGTATTTTTAAATTAACAGATCATAAACTGGCATTACACGACCCCATAAGTCATCTATGCAAATTAGTTGAAAAGGATGAATTCACTAAATCATTGAGCGAACTTCGGCTTTAGAATCTACCAACATAGTCCAAAATAATGTAAAGTTGAAGATAAAAATGAGTTCGTTCAATTACAAAACGGCCAAATTAAATCGTAACAAAAGTTTATACAAACCATCTCATTGTAGCCAGCAGTAACCTGTCAAAGAATTTTCTACGTCTATTGTTTTGGTCCGGCTGCATTACCAAGTGGTAAGCGAAACGCGATGGGTATACGCCACTACTGGAAGTGATGGAGCCACTTTAAGAACCACTGATGGAACACGCGTGTTGCAATCAAGATCGAATCCACTAAGAGAGAAAAAGAAAAACGGAAAAAAAATAACGGCGGTTACAACGAAGGCGAAGTGTGTGATAACCGCGATCCCACGGATCGATATTCCGTAGAGATTTGTCACCCCCCAAATTAAATGTCACACTAGCTGATATGTCCCAACCAGCTGATACGGTTGTTTGACAGCTCTCTGGGACTGAACCGATTGACGTCGACTGGTGGGGAGCGAATCGCTGCCACTGATCCACCACTTGACGTTCGTCAGGTGAAAGTTGTGAGTCGCGAATAAATTGTAAAATCGCATCTCCATAGCTCTAGGACTACATAGTTCGTAAAAGAAAAACAAGTTGGGCAAGCAGATCTACACTCATGTCAGAAGGGCTTTGTACTCAACTTCTTCGAAATGCACTCATCAGCAACGAATAAAGTCAAGCAATATGTCAAAGAGATGTGCACGTTTATAAGAAAATCTATTGTTTTTCTATTTTCAACGGCCGCCATTGCATTCAAAACCAACAGAAATAACTCAAATCATGAATTAAAAAAAAATTCAAGAAGATCAAATCAAAACTGCAGTGACTGATTCGATGGGAAGTCCATAAAATACCAAAATCATGCGTTTTTGTTGTTGTAATTGGAGAAATTTCAAATTACTATAACTCTGTGAACCTACATCATTTGATTTTCATCAAACTTAAAAAGCTGAAGAACCTTTTGTAGGACTACTTTTAGGGTACCTATACGGTTTTATTGGGGAAAATGTGAAATTCGAATATCATACCATTATTATCAAAGTTGAGTGAATTTTGACTTCTGAGGTATTTGTTGTTGTTGCACTCATAAACACCTACCTCCATACTTTTTCAAAGATTTTTCGGATCACAGGAATCAAATCGCGAGGGAAGACACAAATTTTTCGTGTATTTCCCTTCCCTGTTCGCCTCCCGAAGCAAAAAGTGTCAAATTAAGACCTGTTTTGAAAAGTTCGTACCAAGACCTTTCATTTGATACCCATATCGGCTACCTTTGATGAAATTTTTTTGTTGGCGGCCATTCCCCTATATGGAGAGACTCCCCCTTAAATACCTTCTAAAATTTGTTTTTAGTTGAAATTTGAAGAGAGCACCACTTTACACCTGCATACAAAATTTGATGTTTCTAGCTTAAATAGTTTACGAGAAAAAGTGCTGTGACACACGAACGGACGGACAAACGGACAGACAGGACGCGATTTGTGATTTGATTTGTTTTGTATAATAATGCTACAAAGCCCTAATAAAGACGGCTGAGGAAAGCGAATACGTGGAGGTTTCAATTGAAAAGTGCGGAGAACGCAATATATGCTACGGGTGCTTGGTGTTGAGCGTGGAAATCCACCGCTATATTTTGGAGCCACGGTTGGGAGTTACGTGAAGCGGTTGAGAAAAAAGAGTCAATAGGATTGGGTTTTCGCAACTACCTGCAGCGGATCCTGAATTTTTAAGATTTGTATTGTCGTTCGTGTGGAGGTTTGTATCGTTAAACATTGTATTCAAACGAATTGTAAGGAGAGCATGTAGCAGTAGATGCGTAGGAGTATGATTATGCAGGAAGTTTTTGGGAAGATCTAACCGCCTTAGGTGCTGGAAAAGCGGAGCCAGCGCCGGATTCACCAGCTGACAGATTTGTCAACAATTTGGCCCAGAGAGACGACATTCAACTGTTCGTGAACATGCGACCGTTGTTTTCGAAGGAGAATAAGCCCCCAGAAAGTGACAGGGGAAGTGAAATGGTGAAAAACGAATACCCTGGGAATTTTGCATTCAGCGGATAGCGTCGACATTTTTAAAAATCGAAGTTGATGAGAAGTAACAGCGAAGGATTGTATTAGTTAGAGGAGAGTAGAGGATTTTATGAAGATTGAAGTTCGTCGAAGTTTGATGTCCTCATTGCCTGCAGCCACATTCTCTTTTATCTTCGTAATTTTGTAGCATGTACGGGAAGATATTTCCTGCGCGCGAAGAAATATAGCGGAAAGTGCGTTGAATTAGCACTCGAAAAAGCCGGAAACGTGAGCGCGTAGCTGAGAAGATCAGTGGGAAAAGGGGTAGAACACCTAACTCCAAAACTTACCCGCCGAACACCTAGCTCAACGTGGGGCCCGGAACATCCTTAAAGGAAAACGCGATGATTAGCTCGAGGAATTGGATCGGAACTACGCCGCCATCTCGGTTGGATGGAAGGCTTGCACTCTCGAGACACCACGCAACAAGAGGATAACAAGGCAAATCAGCACTTCAACCTTGATGACAGTTTCTCGACAAGACGGCAAGAAAAAATACACTTTGATAGATCAAACGTGATAAGTACTCTTCTTAGGTTTTTGTAAAATAATTTTATTTATTACGTTTTTAGCTTTCAATTTGTTCTCAATCAAAAAAGTGTACCGACTTAGGTAGCTTCTGTAAACAAACTGGCTGACAGACCATGCTCATATTTGGCATAGTGATTAAGGACAGTCCTACCAACTTAACAAAATAAATTTTTTGAAATATCATTTACCCCGGGAATTTACATTGCAATTTCCGGGTACTCCGTTGTCACAATGTATGACAATGTTAGAAGAAATATAAGTTTAAAGTGTCATTGGAAAGGTTAAGAAATATTAAAATGCTTTGCTAAGATAGAATTCACGTCTTTCTTTCCCAGCAAAACCATTCCCTTTCAGCAAGATAATGTCGGCAAAAAATGAGTATGCCGCTGAGAGAGTAGGGTTCCAGTAATCCGCGAATGGTTGGTTTCGCGTTGCGGTCGGTACGCGATGCCATATTTTGAATTTCCTTTTTTTTGTTAAAGTAGATTGTTTCGGTTTTGAATTCGGTTGTCTTTGTTCCTATTCCTCGGAGCGGAGTCACGTAATTTGAAGTAGAGCCATTGCAAGTTGTTCAACGCGTTTTAAATCGGACATTTAAACCAGTGGCTAAGTTTTTGTAATTCGGACTTAGTCTGCTTGCGTAAAACCCGTGATCGAAACTCCTCTCCGAACTAGCTAGCTAGCCAGCAGCCACCTCGGAGTAGATTAAGAGTGGCCGGACTTGTCGACCTGATGAGTACCGTCCGTTATCACGTTCCAAGATATCACGTCTAGAACCAATGAGAGGTAGGTTGAGATTTCCCTCGGAAAATCTCTCTCGAACGAGCGTACAAGACGCCTAAAATCATTTCAAGTGAAAGCTGGAGGGGGTGTTCAAGTCGTCTTTTGGCGCGTAGATATCGAGAAAGACAGACCTTCCGGAGCAAAAAATAAGAAAAAAATGAAGCATGTCAGAAGGAAGGAAGCCGGCTGGCAACGAAAATTAATTTTAAAACTGAATCAACTAAAGAAACAGGCGGCTGGCAAAAAAAATTAACTCTCAAACTGAATCAACCAAAGAAACAGGCGGGTAGTCAGGGCGCCTCTTGGATTGAGGTCAAATAGCCTAGCAACTAAGCAAAAATCTGAAAAAGAAATTTAACGAAGGGTGTATCTTATAATCTTTTGGAGTGATGGATCGTAACCTTGGCTCGGATGCGATGTGGTAAGTCACTATCTTTTTTATTTTTTGAGAAATAGTTTTAGTTTCCAACAGTGCGAAGGCTCTGGTAGAGTGCAGTGCTAGTGAGTGAACTCCCAAGTGTTTGATGAACTTTTAGAAGTGGTTAGGAGGTCCTAATTTTTTGGGGCTGGAGTGAGTTGGTTGGCTAACTCGAGAATCGTTGGATTAGGGTCTGCCTAGGTTTCGCTAATTTCTCAGACTTCTCATTTCAGCTTGTTGTGAATTATTTGCCAAATTGCAGATTGGTGGGTGCCAAAAGCAGTTTTTGGGGCTGTGGCGAGTCATAGTCTTACTCGACAATTTTCGGGGCTTCATGTGGAGCGAGTGGTGCCATTCCGTGGTCAGCATTTCGTGGCGGACATAACTCATTTCTTGGGTAACAATATATTCGATCGAAGAGTTTATCAAGTTGGTAAGGTATCATTCCATTTATATTGGTGTGATTTTAAACAAGTTTAAGTTTAATTTCACACACTTCAGAATCACTCAGGCTTGGTCTGAGCAGAATCCCACAAAAATAGGTGCCAAATCATATCAAGCAGAGGGTTAAATTTGACTACATTTTTCGTGTGAATTAACTCTTTTATTAACAAAACGCTAAATAAATAAATATATAAATAAATAAATTACTTATGTTTGTATTAGTTTGATAAAAGTTTTTATCTTTTTTACTTGAAAAGGGTCTTGCTTTTTTGAGTGACCAGACGCGTTCTGACTCCTCTGAGTTATCTTTTGTTTTTATTGTTGTCTAAAACCTTGTAACAGAAATTTCGGCTCAACTCCGATCAGTACAATTAATCTGATGCCTTGTTGCCTACTAACAAGGTGAAAAATTTGAATAAAAATTTTGTAACCCAGCTTTATATCGAATTATTCCTCTGCTGTCCTCTTTCGGTATTATTCAGGAAAAATTCAACGATACCAAAAATAGTTTATCTTAAAATCGACATCAGTATCATTTAAATATGCATAATGTAACCGTTTCGACATATTTCCAACAAGCAAAGAAGAGCACAAGGAAAATAAATTTGAACAAACTGTACAATTAGTATGTGTGGACATTTTAGCAAAAAGCATGTTGCATTGTCGTCTCGCTTGATGTAAAACATACCAAAGGTATGTTGGATGCTGTTAGTGCTCCGAATACCCAAATGGAATACAATAGACCCTTAAAGTGTGCTTTCAAGCGCCGTAACTCAAACAAATTGCGTCCTTTATATTCATGCCGAAACGATTGGATCTTGGCGAGGTTTCGTCGCCATAACATTTGAGGAGGGCGCTCCACGAGACACGATGTCTGGGGCTGAGGATGTGGCTGTTTAAGATACCATGTTCACCTTCTTCATCCACTCTATTATTTCTATCCTGCTCCTGGGCCACGTCCTGATATCTTTTCTGATTGTCTCATCCAATCTTCGGTTGTTAAAGATCTCATATGCAGAACACATTCAGATTCTGATCGCGATACGCTTTCAATATGAGCTGCAGCTCAAAGACGTTTTGGTCCTTTTGCACGTTTTCGTGTTGTTATTCACCTTTGCAGCACGAGCAATATTGCCAAAGTGCATACTTCAAAGTGTTACTGATTTGGTATTCATTTTTCGGGCGCAAAGTGCAACCGTAAGCATGCAAGAAAATCTGCAAGCATTCGACATTATACTCAATCTTAACATCACCCGTTTGGCATAAGAATGAGGCACTTTGTTCAATTCTGGTGCTGAGGTAGCAATAGCTGGCGCGGCGGCGTCAATATTCAGACGTTCTTATTGCACCCACGATGAAATCAGGTAATTGCCTTTAACCCTGGTCTAAGTTGTTTCAATAATGGTATATTTGGATAAAACCAGGTTTCTAATCGGCATTTTGTTAAAAAAATACATTTCAACATAAGAAAGTTGTTAGCCAGTAGGGGCTCAATGATATTTTTAAAATCTAATGTGAAATTTTTGATTAAATAATTAATTAAAAAATTTTCAATTGAGAAGGAACATAGAATGGTTAAAACGGTTAGAAAATTATGGACTGTAAACGATATTTATAGCGCGTACTGAAGGGTACTTACATAAAATACGGAAAACATATTATAAATCCTTTGGTTGAATTGCCTAATTAAAACAAAATTTCTTTGCAGGGCAGCTAACAGGACATTAGATCAACGAGCTTTCAAACATGTTGAGCATGTAAAACGTGTCGCGAAAATAAAGTGTAACTACATATAAAAGCACGTATTATCAAATCTTGTAAATGAAACTCGGCAAAATATAAGGAAATTGTGTTTTTATATTAGCTGTAACGATAATTAAGGTGCTTTGCTTGGTTGTCCTGAGAGACTTTACAAAAATTACGTGAGTAATGTGGTAATCTTCTAAAGTGTTAGTCATTTCGATATTTCTGTTTAAGTCTTAACGATATTTGAACATTAACATGTTTTTCCCGCTTAAAATATCGTCACCAGTCACCATTGGTCAATTTGTAGTAATCGAGCAGTCACACAAGCATCCTATCTCCTATTCGAAATTTTAAAGGCAGATTTAGAAAAATATTTAATTATTTACATTCCTAATCTTAATTTGTAAAATAGTTTTCTTTCTTATTATTATTATTAAATATAATTTTCATATCAATTTCCCTTTATATTAAATTAACATGTTTCCCTTAAATTATATTCTTCATGAGATTTAACTTTAATTTCTATTTAAAATCCTCTTCACTTTCTTTACTTCAGTTAAATTTTCTTTTAAAATTTTAAAACTGCAAATAAAATTTCGAGTATGGGAACGCTGATCTAGTACAGCCATCGGTGTATTACACCACGCAGTGTAAGCGAACCCGGCTGAGCTGTCAGCTAATGCGAGTTAGCGGTACACCGAAAAAGAAAAAGAAGGAAAAGAGAAGTCTTGTGACGAATCGAGGAGTCCGGTTCAAATCGTCCAAGAGTGAGGGCCGGTTCCGTGCAAGTGCGCGAAGTGAATTAAATCCATACAAAAGTGGTCGTTTATGCGTTGAGTTCTATCTCTAAGTAAGGATTCCGCGTGATTAACAGCAGTCACAAAAACTTTAGCAAAAAGGGAAATTTTGCCAAAAGTTCGATTCGCATGGGATGTAGCGGAGACTTCTAAAATGTCATTCACTTCGACCGAGGACATGTTCTGAACTTGCTACTCAGCAGTTCGAAGTGTGCAGTGGGCGTTTTGGGACCGACGGGTTGAACAGGTAACCTCCGGGCGGCATGCGGCTGAACTGGTAAGGGAAAATTTGCAACGGTATAAATAGCGAGTAAGGAACCGTGAGCTGGGGGTGAAAAATGTCAAGCCGAATATGCGGAAGCGCTCGGCGTTGTTTAATATGCGAAGGAACTATTCACCAGTTCCAAGGAATTTCAATCGGCCACTGAGAATTTGATTGGACGTCACAATCGTTATCGTGTTCGCGTCTCAAGATATTCAAGGTCAAAGGTCACAAAAATCGGTTTTTCGCGAATATCTGGCTTCCTATCGGTTAAATGAGATTTGCATTTATTATAAAAGTTGTAGGCTATAAAATTCCCTACAACTTTTGTTTAAACTTTTTTTTCATACGACCAACCGTTTTGAAGGTAGAGCGCGAAGAGTGCACATCGTACAGTCATATACGGCCTAATGCAAGGTCAAGCGTGAGTTATGGTTATCAGTACGTTATAAAGTCAATTATTTACTTGGAAATTATAATTATTAAACAATGCCTATTATTTATGTACTAACTATTAATTATTTATATTTAATTAAAGTAAGTAACTTGATTATTTATATATAATTATTCATATTTAACTCATCATTGACACAGCTATTGCCTTATCAGAACATCAAAAGACTGCTGTCATCATAGGAGAAGATATCGATTTGCTCGTTATTTTAATTGGACGTACTCAGTCACATCATCAGGAAATTTTTTTGAAAAAAGTTGGCAAAGGCAATGTCAAAACACAAATATATTCTACTAAAAGTTTTGACCAATATCCTCGTACTAAAAAGCACATTTTATTTTTACACGCATTCAGTGGCTGTGACACGACTTCTGCGCTATTTAAAAAAGGAAAAAAAAAACTGTTACTAGAGCATTGGAAAAAATTCCTGATTTAGATAAACTGGTGGAAGTATTTCAACAAGAAAACTGCCCAAAACAAACATTATTAGAAAATGGAGTGCGCATCTTGTTGGCATTATATAATGCTCCAAAATCTGAGGACAACATTGATCATTTCCGCTACACGCAATTCATCAAATTTACAAAACTAAATAAACCTGTACAACTGTCAACACTTCCACCAACAAGTGTAGCAGCTCATCAACACATAAAACGTGTCTACTACCAGATTCAAACGTGGTTAGGGAAGGACTTAGAACCTAAAGAATGGGGCTGGATGCTTGAAAATGAAATCCTGGAGCCCATACGAACGTTATTACCTCCAGCACCAGCCGAACTACTAAACGTAATATTTTGCAATTGCAAAAATGGTTGTGGTTCCCGCTGTGGATGCAGAAAATCAGGGCTACAATGTTCTTTAGCTTGCGGCCAGTGCAACGGACAAGCTTGCCTCAACGCTTCACTGTATCCAAGTAATCCCGATGAAGAAAATACATATGATCCCGATATTCTGGAAGGTTTGGAGATGAACATGACAGATAATGAGGATGATGACAATGAATCGAACATTTTTGAGCGACAAGAAGAAGAAGACGACGAACAAGAAGAAGATAATTAGCTTCCATTTCCAATTTCATTACAATTAAAATCAACAAAGATACTTTTGATATTTGAACTCACATTTTGATAAATGTATATTATGCCGTATTTAATAATAAATAAAAATATGTGTAAAATATATACTCTTACTATCATTTTAACTTAAAATAAAACTAAAATATATAATCCAGAATTAATAATATTTTATACTTAAATAGTTAAATATGAATAATTATATATAAATAATCAAGTTACTTACTTTAATTAAATATAAATAATTAATAGTTAGTACATAAATAATAGGCATTGTTTAATAATTATAATTTCCAAGTAAATAATTGACTTTATAACGTACTGATAACCATAACTCACGCTTGACCTTGCATTAGGCCGTATATGACTGTACGATGTGCACTCTTCGCGCTCTACCTTCAAAACGGTTGGTCGTATGAAAAAAAAGTTTAAACAAAAGTTGTAGGGAATTTTATAGCCTACAACTTTTATAATAAATGCAAATCTCATTTAACCGATAGGAAGCCAGATATTCGCGAAAAACCGATTTTTGTGACCTTTGACCTTGAATATCTTGAGACGCGAACACGATAACGATTGTGACTTTTGAGACAATATTTAGAATGACAAAACAAAGGTTCATACCAATTTGCAGCTTATTATCTTTCATTCCGAGGTGAAAGCCCTAATATGACTGGGCTAGGAACCATATAAAGTTTCTTGGCAAACAACTCTTCAAATTCGGTGATTCTTGACGTGAATGGAAACACGAGGTAATGCATCGTAGTCACAGTCGCCGTGTGTAAACATTCAACAAGACCTTGTGAGTGATCGCTTTTAATTCTAATTTGCCGTGTAAATCTGCCATGCTGTGGTGGCGAGTGAGTGATTAAGTAGTTATCTTTCATAATCAATAGTTCTATCCTGCAACAGCTTATTATTTTTGAGCATTTGTCAAATTTGGAATTTGGCTCTCTATGGTGCTCGCATTGCTTCCCACATTCGCGAAACACGAAAAATGTGTACAGAAGGTTGTTGTACCAAAATAATTAAAATTGTTTTTTTTTTATTCAAACCGTGTTCTGAAGCGCATACTTTCCCGCGAGGTGCCTGATTTATGTGTGAAAGTATTTGCGTTTTGGATTTATAGTACTTTATTGAACAAACAAATTGTAATTGAAACTGCGTGAATGAAAATTTTGATCTTCATACTTATGAAATTCGAATGATAAATTATGAAAAGGATTGTATGGTGATCGTTTATCAAAGTGTTTTTAAGAGTATTGGGAGGAGAAAAGAATAATTTACATCATGAAAAAGGCTAAAGTTAGTCGTGTTAGCTTTAATTAGAAAAAAGGGAAGTTAGATGAATCTGTAAATAGTGCAAAACAGTAATAAAATTGAATTTGGTAGGGATAAAGAAAGAGCGCACTTTGATAAAATGGTGTAAATAATAGACGAGTGGGAGGCGACGCGACCAAAGTGTATGAAATAGGCAATGTGAAATTAAATGTACAGAATACTTTTTTAAAATGAGCGTCTGTATGCAATCGGCTCATTGTAAACAATTTACGCGAAGAAAATGAAAGCTATGCATCCGGTTCATACTTTCCATATCAGATAAACAGAAATAAATTCATTTGAAAGATAGACATGCGTTACCTACCACACCACAAAAGTCATAGAAATTATAAACAAACAAGTTGGGTAAACAGACCTACGCTCACGTCAGAGGGGTTTTGTATTCAATTTACAAAATGCAGTCACCAGATCGAATCAAATCAAGATACATGTCAAAAACGATTTTATTGGAGAAAATATGAAATACGAAGATCATACTATTATTAACAAAGTTGAACGAATTTCGACTTCTGAGGTTTTTGTTATTGTTATACTCATAAATATCTCCCTTGATAATTATTTCAGATGTCCATTCGCTAGGGAGGAAACACATTTTTCATGTATTTCCCCCCTGTGCCCCCACTGAAGCAAAAACTGACAGTTTAAGAACTGTTTTGAAATGCTCCCATAAAAACGTTCATTTCATACTCATATCGGCTACGTTTGATGAATTTTTTTTCAGGGGTTATTCTCCTGTACTGTTATCATCGATTCATGGCTAATTTTTTCGAATCCTAGAATGGTTACAAAGCCCTCTTGCTAGGAGCTCTCTCCCGCCTCCTTGAC
Organism: Odontomyia ornata; assembly: GCA_963969285.1. NCBI lineage: Eukaryota > Metazoa > Arthropoda > Insecta > Diptera > Stratiomyidae > Odontomyia > Odontomyia ornata. The sequence continues at coordinate 332,352,595 of OZ017739.1, forward strand.
TTGTTTCACTTATGAGCATTAATTGTGGGTACTCATCTTCAGTCATTCATTAAATTGAATCAAGTGTTCAAAGCATGCACCTTAAACTTGGAAGTTGGGAAAAAATAACTCAAAATTATGCAATCTTCGCATTTAAAACAGCCACTATTTTGTTTTAGGATTACTGATACCACTAGCTGAACCGATTCTCAAAGATCTACATGACACCTATCATTCCTGAAATTTTCCTGCAAATCCTAGCAAAACTGTAGTGTCTGAGTCGGTAAAAAGCGCATGTTGTTCCATAGCCATATGTTGCCATAGTAATAAATGCAGCGCATATTGTTCCATAGTAATACAGGAAAATTCAAACCGCTATAACTTCGCCAAATATGATTCAATCTTTATGAAACTTTCAGGATAGATCAATCTTATAAAAAGTAATCTGTGTACTGAATTTCATAGAATTTAAGGGGTATCGATAAATCATACTATTACTAACAAAGTTGAGTGAATTGCGACTTCTAACGTATTTGTTGTTGTTGTACTCACCAAGGCCTACATTCTTGATTTTTTTCAGATTTTTCGGATCACAGGTGTCCAATCGCGAGGGGGGGGGGACACAAATTTTTCGTGTATTTCCCCTCCCTGTGCGCCCCTCGAAGCGAACTTTGCCAAACTAAGGCCTGTTTTGAAAAGTTTTCATCAAGACCTTTCATTTGATACCCATATCGGCTACTTTCAATGAATTTTTTTTTCGGGGGGTCACTCCCCTATACAGAGGACACTTCTCAGGACCAATAGATGTAACAATAACAATGGATTTATTTTTGGATATTGCCGAACAGGAGATGCGCTCAATACTTGAATGCAGTTAAAAGTACATATTAAAATGTTACGTCAGCCAACAAATTGTAAATTTCCTTTTTCTGTTTTTCCTTTACAATGAAAGAAAAAAAAGATAGTACAACGACTTCTTGAATATGGAAAGAAAATTAGTTACAAGCAATTAAACTAATTGTCATAATTTATTGAGTACGACTATATCCTCAAGTTGTATTAGAAAACAAAACCTATAAATTAACATTTTTTATAAGAAACAGGAAATGAATATCGTGGAGGAAACCTTTGGGATCTAATATCCTTTGTAAATCAAGACTTGAAAGACGAGTTCTAAGCTAAAACTGCGAATGTTAGATTAACTGTCGTTTAGTAAATTAATTGATCTTAATATCTTATATCGTACTTGTAGAGGAAATGATTCCTTCGATTTACCTGTTAAATTTGCATTGCATGTTAAATTTGCATTGCATGTACGCCCTCTGTAAAATTGTCAGTTGTTTTCACCGGGATAATTCATATATTGAATACTTTTGTTGAACAAGTAATCATACGTTTTTCTTTTTGGCAAAAAAGCATAGGTACGTAGCATTTTCTAAATCAGGTACAAAATTTACATTTTTCAACACTGCCGCGAATTTAAGAACGCCAATTAAATCTTTTGAAACAAGTACAATAATATCAATATCGTCAGTAATAGCAATTGAATTTCACTTTAACATAATGTAATGTCAGGTCAGATCACACATCGAAAAACTCGAAAGTCCTCTTTTGTTTATATTAGTTGCCATTGATCGCGATAAATAAATAATACAATGAATTGTTAAACATTTAAACTCGGTCTTTCCATTTCATTTTACCTGACCGGTTATAGGACCCGCAACGATGGCAGGCCACTCCTCTAATATGGGCTAGCCATCACGCGTGCTCCTCCGTTTTTTTTTGTTGTTTAACAGGGGCTCTTGCCGAGTAGAGTGACCTTACGCTCGCGTGCCCGTTTATGGTATAGAGTTATGTGATTCAATCACATAATTCTATAGCATAAATTGGCCACGTCTAGAATTCCCATTTGATGGGAGAATCTATTTAAATTGTGTTTGTATGAGTTTTCTACTCAAATGGGAAATATATGACCACGTCTACGTTTGGATCTTGATCCGGTTGGGAGGATGCGAGGGGGCACCACCTTCATCTGGATGCTCCACTCTTACTTGTGGGCCATAAAGACCGTCGGTAACGACGAAGTCTCTGTGAGTCCGTCCGTTTTTGCCCGGCATAATTTGTTCTTCGAACAAACATAGCATTTTCAACCCTTAGTACGTTACCTCGGCCTCGACACCAGTCGATTGGCATCCGATCCTTTAATTCGTGAATGCGAAATATTTTTGTAGTGAGTCCTTGTGCTAGGGGGAAAGAACCTGCCCCACGACATCGAAACGCTAGCCAGCCAGCGCATTCCTGGGATCCCAGACAAGGCCAATCTCGGCGGATCTTAACATCTTCTTCCATGTGAGGCAGCAGACCATCGCTGCAGTCTTGCACGGACAAGTTTCTATACCTGCTTTCACTACAAATTTGCATTGGATTGTTATTCGAATATTTTGTGAACTCATTCCTGAAGTAAGTGCTTGAATGGTGCTTGTTGAGAAGGAATTTAAATCAAAATGAGGTATCGACTGTGCCTACTATACTCAAATTCAGGTTGACAATTCACATCAAAAGCATGTTTAGGCCAACTGGTCAAGGGACCTTCACGAAAAGGACAATAAAACTAGAGGAAAGATTACGGGAACCTGGTAACAACGAAATTATTTAGGAGTTCCACTGAAGATTTCTTTGAGAATGAAGACAACCGAAGTACGTCGTGCAAATGTCAGTGCACTGTCCTCTTGGGGATAGTTGAAATTAAGACAAAGTGTTGGATCTAATCAACAAACAAAATCGGAATGGCGAAATTCCCGCGGTGGGCTTCTCAGACTACATCATGCAAAATGTTTCGAATGCACCAGAATCAACACCAGAATTAACACCAGCTGAACGTAAACCCAAGAAATACAATATTAGAGACCTACTGAAAGCGAAAAGTAAAATGCATAAATACATGTATATAAAAGTACATACATGTATATAAGAAGTCTAAATACATATATACATATGTAGTATATGCAGAAAATAAAATAAAAATTTAGAGTGGAAAATACATTGTTGACGATTACGTCAATGAATAACATGAAATATATTATTTATTTAGAAAAATATACTAAAAGCAATTAAGACAGATACAGAGTACATACGTAGTAACATGCTCTGAGGATAGAAAAACTTCTAGACACTATAAAGTAAAATACGATGTATTTACCTATTTATTTGCTAGTGAATACGAAGAGTATGTAATAGTGATAATTTAACCTAAATTATGTAGGGCAAATGTGTCCAGTTGAAACCTTATAATATAAGTTAAATTATGCAACAACAAAAACAAATATTGGTGTACAACTTAATAACCGAAATTATTTTAGCGATATTTTATGCTTTATTGTGGAAAAATCTTACAATAGATTTTATTCAAAGTATTGTCCATCGGAAGCTACAACATTTCCTCATCTTTCCGGCAATTTATGAATTCCATCCGAAAATAATTGCGCCGGCTTGGCGGCCAAAAACGAATCTATCCAATTTCGGATGCCTTGCTCTGAAGTGAAGCGTATTCCGGTGAGAGAGTTTTGCATCGAGCGAAATAAATGAAAGTCAGACGGAGCAAGGTCCGGACTATAAGGCGGGCGGGCCAAAACTTCCCATCCACTATTTTCCGAATAGTTTTTCACGAGTCTTGCAAAATGCGGCCGAGCTTTGTCATGATGAAAAATTATAGCCTCTTGTCTGGTCGCATATTTCGGGTGTTTTTCGATTATGGCACGCTTCAAACGTATTAATTGTGTTTGGTACAGGTCACCTGTGATTGTTTGGCCCGATTTCTACAACTCATAATATAATGGCCCCTTCTGATCCCACCAAGTACACAGCATAGCCTTGGCGCCATGGATATTTGGCTTCGCCGTTGATTTGGCTGGTTGGCCGGGCTTCACGTATGACTTTTTGCGCTTGGATATGTCATAATGGATCCATTTTTCATCCCCAGTCACGATCCGATGGAAAAATGATTTTATTTTATCGCGCTCAAGCCGCATTTGAGACATACAGAAGCGCCGTTCAACGTCTCTCGGCTTCAACTCATAGGGGACCCAATTACCTCGCTTCTGAATGTATCCTGCGGCTTTCAAACGTTTTGAAATGGCTTGCTGAGTCATTCCTAACGATTTGGCAAGTTCGTCTTGCGTTTGACACGAATCCTCATCGAGTAGTGTCTCCAATTCTTCGTCTTCAAACTTTTTTGGCTGTCGTGGGCGTTCTTTGTCTTTGATGTCAAAATCGGCACTGTTTATTTGCTAAAGCATCGTCGCCATAAACTTTTCCAAGCAAACAATGACTTTCTGAAGCAGTTTTCTTTGCAAAAAAATGACCCAACAGGACCTCTGGCAACTGCTGTCTTTTTCTCCAATTTTCGAAGTTATTCATCGTGAATAATAATAATGATACACACAAGATAAAATTGTTTCGTTGACTGATTCTGATAGCTGTCAAATGTACCTTCAAAATGACATATATATATATATATATATATATATATATATATATATATATATATATATATATATATATATATATATATATATATATATATATATATAAAGTTCGAGCTTTCACGATATTTGTTAGTACGGACATCCAGCATCAAGTTCCGGTTATTAAGTTGTACACCCAATCCAAAAGCAATTAGTATTGATGAGAAAAAGTAATTTTGTTCATTGCCTTCGTTTTTTAGCGCTTACTAATAATGACAAATATAGATATTCCGGGAGAAAATGTGCTCCCTACTTCAGCGTCTGATTTTATTTGAAGTAAAAGTGCTGCAAGGTTTACATTTATAGTCCTAAAATTAGCTAATTTATGATCGAAAATTCAGATTACTTTTTTAGATTATCCTTGAAGTACACTTAAAGTAATTAGCACTAAAAAGATTAATCGCTATTTTGGCTTGACCTTTTTTATAATACTGTTTACTTTTACAACTTGTCCTTCAAATGTGCTTAAAGTAATTAGCTCTAAAAAGGTTAATTAAATGAATACCCGGCTTGTGCTAGCCCAAGTCAGTATAGTCCAAATGCGAGTTAACATCTGGCAGGTGACAGCAATAACACAACCGCGGCTATTTCCTTCAAGGAGCAACTATTGCATATTTTTATTAACAGTAATTGATCGTTTAATTGGTGAAATTGGGGAAGCGTTACTTCGGCAAGTTATCAATTCATGTGTGGTGTAGTTGAGTGAAATTAAAAATAAATGAATCAATCAAAAAAGGACTCTGCAACCAAACCGGGAAAGTAAAGAGAAAAATCCGTTGGAGCGCTCTTGAAAACATTGTTTGATATTCCATTCAATGCTTGTTTGTCGAATTCTAGCAAAAATAACCAATATAGACATTGGCTCTACACTTTGCGGGGAGAACAATTTTGATAAATGTGCATCGTTTCTTCAATGGCAACAAAATAAAAAAAAGCGGTTGATGCATTTTGTGTTGATGAACTGTGATATGAATACAATATCTTCTATTAAGCTTCGGATGGCAATCTCATTAAAGCCCAGAATTTTCAGATTCTATGCAATACGTAGTAGCTTCAATTTTAATGAGGTCTAATGCATACTCGTAGAATGCTAGTTGTAACGTAAACATTGTTTAAAAGGGCAGTTTGCGGAAAATTTTTAACGTGAATTATCTCAATTTTATTTTATTTATTTAAATTCTTGTATGTTCCGAGATAGTTTTGTTACAACCAATTTATAATTAATTAATACATGTCGGGCTTGAACGTCATTTCATGGTCTAACATCATCGCTTCGATAGGAACAAGTTTTTTAAGGTTGTATCACATGGGCTCTCGCCAGGATGCTTGGCTTTCCTCACCCGATATGGTCCAACGTACCGAACTGGATTTTTCATCCGGTTGGGATGGATGCGTGGGGGCACCACTACCACTTGGAAACCCCACTCTCATTTGTGGGCCGTGACCATCCTTGGCAAAGACATAATCGCCCTACGTCTCGCACGTGGTTAACCAGGTACCTATCGTCACGTTTCTTTTGTAATCCCTTTCGGTCTGTTACCTAGGCCTTGAGGCGTATTGAGTTCAATCGTTTTTCACTGATTCTGGTCATCAACGTAAATTGTAAGCATGAAATTTCGTAGTGGATCCTTGCACTGGCGAAAAGAACCTGCCCCATGAACCACAACGCTAGCTGCCAGCACGCTTACGCGTCACCAGGCAAGACCATTTCCAGCGTAGCACCAATTTTTCGGTTGCTGAGGCAGCAGAGCACCACTACAGTCCTTTACAGCAAATTTATTCCACAACAAAAGACAAATCAAAAACACAACACATGCTTGTCGATAATAGTCAATTTTATTGGGTTCAGTAAAAGTTCGATGTTATATAGATAGTTCCTAAAGGATCCAACCGTTGAATTTAAATACAAGCCAATCCAAATTTTAGGAAGAGCCCAACACAGTTTAAATGGCAAGAAGAAATTTTGGTATTACAATTCGTCCTCTGTAACTGGCATAGGACCCAGTATATATGCACACATCTAGTGAAGGTATGGGACGCGGTGGTTCACGGCAATGTAGGCAAAAGCTTCTTTAAAAACCTAAGGTGCCGTCATCCTAGATACCTCAAAAAATGATTCGGTTTGATTTCGTTCCGCATTTTCTCGGCCTCATATTTTTGGTTGAAAGCTCAAGCCCACTAAGTAGGCTTAAATAATGATCATAGTGAACTTTTCTTTAATGCGCAACAGTTTCCAGATATGCAGAAAAACTGAACAAAGTATCCTGTAACGCTTTCAAATTTTAAATTTTCGCGGACCAAATCTTTGGGAGAGGACATATATGGATATATTGTATTGCAGAAAATTTAATTTAAGTCTGTACAAAATTTTCAGGACAAACAATTTGATGGGTTTAATTTTGGTCTCAAAAATATTTCAAAATATTGCATCGTTATCGAGAAATATGGACGAAATTCAAAAATATGCAGTAGCTGAAAACCACAGGCCTTTATTAGGGGTGTTCAGGGGACCTTTCCCTATATATTTCTGAACATTTTTGATCCGTAGCTAAAAGATCACTTAAATTAGACGAGTTTGGCAGATAAGAACTTCTTAAAACATCTGTGTGACGTATTACTTTATCTCATTTCAACCACACTGGGATATTGGCTCTCTGTAGTTCATCGAAGCCTAGCAATCTGGGCCATGGATAACACTCGGATGGTAGTCTTCAGGCATAGCACGAACTGTTGACATTAGTATGGATGTATATATATATTTATATATATATATATATATATATATATATATATATATATATATATATATATATATATATATATATTGTAATGAATTTCTTTTTTTCCCAAAAATGCCGATAGTCTGGCACAAGTGTCTGTGAGCTACATATAAACAACGCTGAGCTCAGCTTACTAGCTTCACTTAACGACCGCGTACGCGTGCTTGACGACTAGCATTTGCGGGATCATATGAGGCGGGTTCTCGTCGAGCCATGAAGCTACACTACAAAATACTTATCACGCGTACTCTACTCTACGAGACGTACCGATCAATTTTTATTATCTTTAGAAGTGTTATATTATGTGTCAATTAAGCTACTCTGCAGTGCTTCAACATTTTTTGCCTCGTTAAAGTTAGCGGACACGGAAGCTTGAGACAAACGCAAACATTTTACAAAAAGCAACCGTTACTTTTTCCGAAGAATATCGTTGGATTACAAGGGGAATGCCAAACCTAAATATGTTAAAGTGGCTGAAGTGAACCAATCATCTCTGCCAAAAGGATGGATACTTGACGGATGTAGTTTACTTTAAACTAGTAAAACAACAAACTAAGCAGTTTCGGCGGGGTGACCACCTTATCTCTGCAGGAGCAGCCTCCTAATCACCACGGGGCTGCTCGACTGTTTATGTTTATTACAATATACTATATGTATGTGCATGTACTATCCCATCCTTTTTATAGTAGTACTACATTTTGCTAAAATATAAAACAGTAAACCATCATTATTACCAGCATTAACACGGTCGATCTATTTTTGGTAAGGAGTAGAATTTTCAATAGGAATCATTGGCTGAACTGTTATCACTAATTATTGATCCAATCAGCACTATCAGTTACATCAACCCGCTGACATGAAGGTGTCTTAAAGATGCCTTCTGGTTCAAGAGTACTTTTTCCAGTAAACCAAGATAAAATAGATTAGGAATACATAAAACTGTGGTCCTCGCCATTCGCATCCCAAGGTAATCTAGAATTCCTTTTGATTGAAGGACCAACCAAGCGTAATGTGCAATTTAATTCCATTTGTCAATACGTTGAAGAATTGATCTCAGTAGATTTTCTGTTGGGAGGTGATCAATAAGCTGGCACAAATCTGTGCGCAGCTTCTTTAGTTTTCTGCGATAATATCATTTATTACTTTTGTGCAAAATGCAGTCTGGGGACTGAATCTTTCCAATCTTGTGATAGACCGCCGCCTGGAATCGAGGATTGATAACCCCTTGGAGGATCACCGGCACCTCTTTAGAGTACCACGGGTGATAGTGCATTCGGTGCGTCTGCAACGCGTGCGATGACAACACTAACTACATGGATAAATGGTTAAAGTTAAATTTTAAAAATTGAAAAGGATTTGATTTGGAATTGAAATGTGCAAGACCCCCTAGTTTAGTTTTTCAATAGTTGGTATAAAGTTAAATTTATTCGTAAGCTTTCGCAAAAACTTAGGGCTAGGATTTTAGCTAGGGAAGAGGGTGATGGCAGCTACCATCCTCCGGGAAAAGGAAAAACACAGCCATATTTGCAAGAACGAAACACCTGAAGAATACTTGGACGATTTAACGGAAGAGCTTGCTTTTGAGCCAGCAGATAGTCGCAAAGAATGATATTGTTGACGGGGAAGTGATCGTTGGACCCCAAGGTAAACTTGCTTTTATCTACGTACTGTGTATACAACCGTAAGTTGAATCCTTTATGCATGATATAAAGTGAAACTAGACCTGAATACCATCCCTGTTACCAATAACTGCGCCTTAAAAATTTAGCAGATGAAATCTATATTTTAGGTGTCGACGCCTCTCTAATTTCAATGATAATCAGGGTTCAACCTGAGACGGTTCACGTTGTGAAGTAAACAAATCGACCACAGTTTGACCACCCCAGCCCAACTGCAAACAATCACTGAACCCGCATTATCGACAACCATAACAACAGCAACGCCATTTATTTGATATGTAAATCCAACAAAATGCTGAGGGATTAAAGATAAGTGTACGATGGAAACGCAGTAGCACCAGCAACCCTCAGTAGTAGTACATACTCCAAAGGCGTGCGGTGCAACATTGAAGTTAGCCCCATACGGTGCCTACATTAGAACGCATAAAAACTATTGTTCTTTCGGCAGAGGTGATCACCATCTGCGGGAACGTTTGTGCGGTGTGTGCAATGCTGCCCAACCTGGTCAAAGAAATTACAGCGGATGGGTTACCATGCTTGAAGTTGAGGTGCGTTAACTATCATCCACGGGGTTCAACCATCTGACGGTATATGTCGTATGGTATATTAGTTGAAACAATATGACCATATAATAGGACGGATCCAACGGGAGACTCTCTTTTGAATATCTGCACACCGGATGATAAGTAAGTGGACGGTGATGGGGATGTGAGTTTTCACAGTGTGTGTAATAAAACCGGATAGCAACACTACAAAATTGCCAGTGGTGTTTGATGCATCATGTGAAACATCCACAGTTCACTCGTTGAACGATGTTCTGCACTTTGGTCCAGTCACTCAGACTGAGCTGTTTACTATTTTGCATCGGTTCGGGATGCCACGATATGTATTTACTACAGATATACAGAAAACGTAACGGCAAATTCTCATTGAAGCGAATGATTGCATGGTCCAACTGATTTTATGGAGAATCAATCCCCAGGCAGGCATAAAATTTATCGTATTGTAGACGATAACATACGGAACTAGGCCCGCCCCGTATTTGGCTACAAATTGCCTTCAGAAACTGGCACATGAGAACATCACCACTGATTCGCTAGGGGTTCAAATTTTCCTGAACAACCTTTACGTTGACGATGGCATGACTGGTTTCAACAGTCTGGCAGAGGCTACCGTCATGCAGAATCGATTACAAATTATTTTGCAACATGCAGGATTTAAATTGCGTAAACAGCGTGCTAACCACCCAAAACTGCTTCAAAATATCAATCCAGAAGATCAAGAGATAGAACTTGATTCTGATAAAGAGACAAGTGCAGAAGTTGAAATTTTTGGATTCACGTGGTTGCCCAGAACTGATTAATTCAGAGTCGAGTTATAAGTAGACCACGCAGAGCGCATCACCAAATACATTGGGAAATCCAACATAGCTCGTTTATTTGACCCATTTGGACTTATGTCTCCGGTAGTTGTTACTGCAAATATTTTCGTACAGAAACTAGAATTATGCACTACAACACTATTCGCTCACTTGGTTGCTTGATTAAAAGCAGACATGTGGCTTGAAGAAACTTGAACCTTCTTTTGAACCGATTTGAAATCGTTTTAGCATGGAATAATACAGATTCATCACATTTGAATCTCTTTGTGGCAAACAAGATCGCTAAGATCCAAGAAATATCACTGCCGCAGCAATGTCAGCATGTTGCTTCGAACGAAAGTCCAGCGTACGTAAGCTCACGTAGCTAAGAGCCAGAAAAACTGAAATCATCCAGTTTTCGACACTATAGAGCCTTATTTTTACATGAAAGCGAGTCGTTATGGCCGCCCTCATTTGAGAAAGGCACTTGGAAACGGCGTCTGTGGCCAAAAATTTCACGAAGACTCTCGACAACCAGCTGGCTCCCATCTTATCACACGCATCCTTAAGGACAAGTAACGAGCTTGGGATGGATGTAAAAGCCGTGGCAGAACGGACAATTGGACATCAAGCCTGGCGCAAAAGGAATGACTGGTTTGATAATGAGTGCCAGAATGCGTTAGATAAAAAGAATCAGGCGTACAAAGAATACGTAGGAAGGAAAATCAGGACGAAGAGAGAACACTGGAAATCTCAGAAGAGTAGTGAATAAGAAATATAGATGTAAGATGTAATTAAATATGCAAGCCTAGCGAGCAACAACACAAGACAAGCATACAAAGTAGTGAAAAGCCTGAAACGTGGCTATCAGTCCAAAACCACGCTTTGTCGTGATGACATCCTCAATATCATCGCAGATGAAATCAAGATTAAGGGAAGATGGGCATCATATTTCAAGAATCTTCTTAATTCTCCGCACAGCTCTAGAACATTGGAGTCTATAGATGTTTGTGGAGAGCCTCCATTGGCCCCACCAACTCTGGCTGAAGTGTGTTCCATCATCAAAGACCAACAAAATAATAGAGTGCCAGGCATCGATGGGATTTCAGAGGAGCTCCTCAAATATGGTGGCAGCAAAGTTCATAAAGCAATTCACAAAGTCATCCAGCACATTTGGCAACAAGAAAATATGCCGAAAGAGTGGAGCCAATCAATTATATTCCCTATCCAAAAAAGATGACAAGTTACAGTTCGAAAATTATGGAGGCATATCACTACTTTGTACGGCGTACAAAATATTTTCTAAAATCTTAAAAAATAAAATTGGATAATACACCAACAGGATTATTGAGGAGTATCAAGGTGGTTTTAGAGCAGTTAATCAACATAGACGTACACCAAATTTTCGTTGACTTTAAGCAAGCATACGACAGTATTGATCGTAACGTACTGTACCAAATAATGCTTTGCTTTGGCATCCTAGCCGAATTAGTACATCTTATCAAAATGGCAATGATGTCGACGACCTCTCAAGTCTGCACCAATAACCAACTCACCGATGCCTTTGACACAAATATCGGCCTAAAGCAGAGAGATGGGCTGGTCTCATTGCTATTAAATTTGGCTCTAGAGTACATCATAAGAGAGCTACCCGTCGATGCACGAGGTATATTACTATACAAGTTGAGCTAAATAGTAGCCTGTGCGGATGACATCAACATTTTGCCACGGTCATTAACAACTGCTAAAGAACTATTCCTGAATCTCGACAGCAAAGCAAAACAAGTTGGGCTACAAATCAATGGAAATAAAACAATGTCGTGATGCAGTTGAAGAACAATATCTCAAGTACACAAAATATCACACTTGGTGAATACAGTATCAAAAATGTGAGCAAATTATATATTTAAGCACAAAATAACGAGAACCCATAATGAAAAAGACGAAACACGCCGAAGAATACAGCTCACAAATAAAATATTTTATTCAGTTTGGACGATCTTGAGGACCAGCTGCATACGCACAAAAACAAAGCTTCAAGTATAAAAATCTGTGATAAGACCTGTGTTACGCTATGGGTGTGAAACATGAACCATAACCCAAGTATCCACAAATATATTGAACGCCTTTGAGTAACGGGTTCTAAGGCGAATAATCGGAGCGAAGCTAGCCGGGAATCAATGGCTGATTCGATACAACCATGAGCTTTCTGAAATTTTTGACGAGCCGGAGTTCTCAACGATTTTCAGACTGCGGAAGCTGCAATGGGCTGAACACATGAATCTTATGGACGAACAACGGATACCCAAGAAGGTGTTTGTTGGGAGAACTGAAGGCCGGAGACCAGTGGGGAACCGAGGAAACGCTGGCCTGACTCGGTCGGCGAAGACAGTTCTTCGGTGGTCGTATTTCAAAATTTGAGGATGCGGCCAATGGATCGAGACAGTTGTAGGCACTACGAGGTGTGTCAATTAAGTAATGAGACTAGTTCCATGAAAACCGTTTATTTAAAAATTATCCTACAACTCTGCTACAATGATTCCAGCGCGATTTCCATGCTTCGTAACATTTCTGGAACGCTTCGACTAGTATGTCAACGAGAACCCTCGTCACGGTCGCCTGGATGTTGGTAGTTGACGTTTGGTTTCCGGGTCGTATTGGAAAAACCAGCTCTCGTTGCCTGCAATAACTCGGTCAAGCAGTGTGGGATCATTTTCCACTTGTTCCAAACAGTCTTTTGCGATGATCATTTGATGCTGCTTTTGCTCCTCAGAAAGGTTCTTTGGAACCATCTTCGCGCACAACTTTTTCATCCAAAAATCGTCGGTTAAAATTTGTCTGACTGTTTGACGGTTCATACCCAGTTCCAAGGCCAACGTTTGAAATGTTAAACGCCAGTCTTCATGGATTAGGGCACGCAGACACTGCGCATTCACGTCAGTCCGCACCTCGACTGGTCTGCCGCTCCGCACCTCGTCTTCCACGCTTTCATGGCCCTCCTGAAACTCTTTATGCCATCGAAATACCTGGGCACGATTAAGAGCCCTATCACCATACAGTTTTAGCGTACGTTCCCGAAGCTGTTTCGCCCAATTTACCGCAAAATTTTATCGCAAGGCGTTGCTCTTGATTTCGTTTCTCCATTTTCGTGACGAGCACCACCAATACACGTCTACTCAACACGACACAGCAGGCGAACTAAAAAAGCTGGAGCGATGGTAAATATATGCCGGGAAAGCGCGAAAGAAAAATTAGTTTCATCACTTAATTGTCATGTAATACTACGAAGAAGACGATATTTTACTTGTAATTAGGCGTATTTACAAATCCGCTTGGAATTTTCGTACCTGTTTTTGTTGACTCTTAAATAAAAGTCATCATTTTCGTACTATCGTTTTAATTTCTGTTTTCACTCTTATGGAAGTTAATCAAAGCTATTTAGCTCTAAGAAAATTTAAAGTGGGTGTCAACATTTTTGAAGAAAGTTTTTTGTCAATCAATTTATTCGTGCTGATTTTTCATGTTGCTCATCAGAAACTTTTGCGCCACCCTGTAGATTCAATGCCAAATTTCCGGCAAAGGCTCTTCTTTGTGATGGGGAGCTGGAAACTATTTGAGGCCTGAGTGTAGAGCTCTCGTTTTAGTGAAATTGATATGAGATAAAAAATTAATGAAAATCACATAAACATTTTAGGAGAAGCTTCACTGATCAAATCAGTGGTTAAGTCGAACATCTACGAGTCTGCTTCAACTTCAACACTCAAGAATTAGTTTCAGTCTGACATTCATGTCGTTTCTCAATGAAGTACCAAAGTCACGTAGTACTGCCCGAATGTAGTAGTAAGATGGGGGACCAGATGGTGTTACTCGTACACGTTCCCGTACTCCTGTGAACAGTATTATTCATCATTTTAGCTATCATCGGAGAAATAGTCCTGTTTAATCTTTCAACTTGGCCGTTTGCCTGAGGAGAACTCGCAGCTATCTTTATGTGTTTTATGTTACATTCTTCTATATAACCCGCAAACTATTTTAAAGTAAACGCACTTCCTCTATCTGATACTTTCGCGGTTGGTCTACTATACGCATTGAAATAACTTCTTAAATAACTCAATACCTCCTTCGTAGATGTGGTCTTGACTGCATATAGCTTAGTAAACTTAGTGAAAGTATCTACCACCAAAAATACATATTTCTTTTTAGCATTTTTCAATATCAACGGCCCAAGATGGTCAACATGCAGTTTTTCAAATAGAACATCTCCCTTTGGGATATTGTGCAACAAACCCTCATATTTCACATTCTCTGAAGAGTGAACTATACATTTTAAACAGTTGATGATATGTTCTTTAACCTTATCCCTCATTTTTGGAAACCACTACATTCCTCTTATAGAGTGTACTACCTTTTCACATCCCATGTGTCTCATTTCATCATGGTACTTTTGAATTATATTTCTCTCCATATTACATGGTACGTAGAAAAGTATATCTGTCTTTAGTTTTTTATATACTAACCCATTCCTCATTTCGAACAAACTACTCTCTTTATTTTCTAATTGACTATTTTCATTATACTCTCATCTTTGTTTTGACTTACCACTGAATTCTCCTCTAGTATTAATAAACCCCTCTCTATGTCTTATTGTATAATCATTATTCTCTAACTCTAAGGCCCATCTGGCTATTTTTGGGTTAATATCTTTTTTATTCAATGTCAGCGTCAACGAGTTACAATCAGTTGTTATTTCAAATTTCCTTCCTTGTGGATATATTCTAAATCTCTTTAATGCATATATTGTAGCCAACTTTTCCAATTCAAAAACTGTGATACTTCGACTCTTGATCCGTCGTACGCTTCGAAAAATAGAACACTGGATGAAACTTCCCATCAGTTTTCTTCTATAACAATATTGCCCGAAGACCGAGTGAACTAGCGTCACATTGGAGTTCTACTTCGTCTCTGGGATCATAAATCACTAAAATGGGTGAATCTATTAATTTTGATTTTAAATTCTCAAAACAATGTATTTGCTCCCCCCCAAATTAAACTCAGCATCCTTATGGAGTAACCTATATAGTGATTCGGCAATAATTGAGAAATCTTTAATGAATCTCCGGAAATAAGAGCAGAGTCCCAGAAAACTATGCACTCCTTTTACATTTTGCGGTATTGGAAAATTCCTTACTGCTTCTATGCCTTTCTCATCTGGTCTTATCCCGTCTCCAGAAATAATATATCCCAAGTATTGGACCTCCGATTCTAAACACCTACACTTATCTAACGGCAATTCCAATTTATTCTGAACTTACCTATCAAAACTTCTACATACATATACTCGTATACTTAAATGTTCTTCAATGTTATCTGTTGCGGTCATTATATCATCAAGGTATATCGATATTTTCTTAGCTCGTATAAGATCATCAAAAACTTTATTGATACATCTCTGAAATGGCGACGGTGCAGTTGTAGGTCCAAAAGGCAATTTTGTAAACTCGTATTGCCCTAATGGAGACAAAAATGACGTAAACCAAACTGATTCCTCGCTCATTACTACATGGTAAAATGCACTCCTTAAGTCTATTAGTGACAATACTTTTTTATTAACCAGTTGGTCAAGTAAATCATCTATAAGAGGAAAGGATAATTATCTTTTAATGTTACCTTATTCTTCTTCTTCTTAGCACTACAGCCCCTCTCGGGCCTTCGCTTCATGCAAACAGCGCATCCAACTGTCTCGGTCCATTGACCGCGTCTTCCAATTCCGAAATCTGAGCAGCGCTGAACTGTCTTCGCCGACCGAGTCAGACCAGCGTTTCCTCGGTTTCCCCACTGGCCTCCGGCCTTCAGTTCTCGCAACGAATACCCTTTTGGGTATCCGTTGTTCGTCCATACGATTCATGTGGCCAGCCCATTGCAGCTTCCGCAAACTTATAATCGTTGAGACCTCCGGCTCGTCAAAAATTTCATATAGCTTATACCTTATTCAAAACCCTATAATCCAGACATAAGCGGATGTTCCCCGTTTTCTTCCTTACGAACAAAATTGGCAACGCATACTCCGACTTGCTAACTTTTATAACTCCTAAATTAATTAAACGAATACCCTTTTGGGTATCCGTTGTTCGTCCATACGATTCATGTGGCCAGCCCATTGCAGCTTCCGCAAACTTATAATCGTTGAGACCTCCGGCTCGTCAAAAATTTCATATAGCTTATACCTTATTCAAAACCCTATAATCCAGACATAAGTGGATGTTCCCCGTTTTCTTCCTTACGAACAAAATTGGCAACGCATACTCCGACTTGCTAACTTTTATAACTCCTAAATTAAAGTCTAAGATCACTGGCAATTTCTCTTTTTCACTATATGATAACCTTCTATGCCTTTTCATCAGTCAACCTCAACTTCATTTCATACCTAATCTTCGAGATTCAGGGCGTGTACAATACATATAATGACCCTCAAACAACTTTTCTTCTTTTAATATCCGAACTCATCTTTTCACTAATAACTATTTCATCGTCCATCTCAAGTTCAATATTCATCAAATCTTTACACTTATTATATAGCTCTTTTGTACCAGCTGTCTTGTCTAACTCATATTTCAATGTCATTAGTTTCAGCTTGCCTTCTTTCAAAAAATCTTTTCCTAAAATCACTGATAAATTCATTGTGTCTTTTATCTTTTACAACAAACATGCTCAACCTTACTCTCTCATCATCAAATAAAATACTACCATCAATTTTACCGATAATATTCCGAGGACTTTTATTAATACCATAGTATCTACCTCTACATTGTACTTTTTCCTTATATATTAACGTCTCTGTTGAAAACTGCTTCTGAATCATCTTTATGGGATTGCCAGTATCCATCACTGATCCTAATCATATATCATAACATAATTTATCGTTTTTTAAAGTAAATGCAAAGTTCCTTACGTATTCGTCCCTTTCATTATCGTCAATCCTCAGCACTCGTTTGTTTGGATTTCTTTTGGAGCATGTAGCCGCAAAATGTCCCATTTCACCACACACGTGAAATGCACCAATTGCCCGGTTTTTATTTCGACACTCATTTGCCATATGTTCCTTCGCGTTGCAGTTATAGCATCGTATTTCTCTCGGCATCTCCTCTCCCACTGCTGGTCGTCATGTTGTTGACGGGACCAACTTGGTCACTCATTGGGGTGTCGGCCGTGTCTGTCACATATTCACGAGCGCCTCCAAAATATCCTCCTTATTTGTCAAACGCAGCATCCTCGCATGATGTTGTAGTGCCGTTTCAGTAATTCCCTCGACAATATATTCCAGCAGCTCACCATCACTCATCATAACTTTGCTCGCTAGAATAATTTTGTCTTGGAAATACTCGTATTCCTGTAACGTCCCTCCCAGGCTCTACATACTATCTTCGAAGTGCCGTTTCGCCACTAGTGTGTTCGCACGATCTTTGCATAGCGTGTTCATCTCACTTACCCGTTCATCGACTGGTGTGGTTATCATATCCACCTTGCTATGTAACCACTTCAAAGCGCGACCACTCAATCGGCCAGCAATCAACGTCCTCAGTGTTCGAAATCATCACCCGTTGCTTAAATTCGGGTAGCAACTCTTTTACACTCACAAAAGAGGCACTCGTCGTACCAACACCAGCCGTCAATTTTTGCTCACTTGATCGTTGCATCATCATGTTCTCCTTGCTTAAACACTCGTTCTCTCTCTTTTGCAACTCCAACTCTCGTTTCATCAGCTCTAGTTCGAGTTTCATCAAGGTCCACTCTTTTATCTCAAGGTTACTTCCTCTTTTTGTATCTTTTGTACGGCGTGTCTACTCCTTCTTGCTTGTCACTGTCGTTTTCTCAAACGCCTGCTCGTTGCTTGTACCTTACTCACTTGCCCACCACCATCCACCTCGCTCGTCATTTCATCGTGAATCACCCTCTCTCTGTCTTCTTCAGGAATAGACATTAACCACAACAGTAGCTCACTCATATTTCCCATCGTCTTCTTTCCTGCTTCCTCCAAGCATGACTTTAGTTTGCTGTTTTCCTATTGATCACATCCTTTTTATTGTTTATTGCACCTTTCATTTGTTCACTCTTCTGCTTTTTCTGTCCTCGTTTTATTTTCCCTTTTGATCACTCGTTTTTTAATAGGTTTTCTCACAACTAATACGCGCTAGTACTGATCACGTTCACAATCAATTGCTGCAGGATACGAACCCAATTCTGATATTGTAAGCAGCAGTTTTAAATTAAAAACCGAAAAACGATATTCACTTTCGAATGTTCATTTTATTACGCCCACAATTTTTCATCTACACACGATATGACTGACCAGAAGACTGTGTTATGTCCATATTCTTTCATATCTCTATCCGGCAGTCTCTTTCTTTTTTCTTCTCAATGCTAGGTTCACATATTCGTATTTATATTTCCTAATGCTATATTTACACATTCATTTGTGTTAGCAGTATTACCATAACATCAATTTACTATATTGAACTGTTAATATCTACAGAGTCTATGAAAGAATAACAATTCTGTGCCAATACATTTTTGTCCAATATGTTGTCCTTTATTTGAAACCTCTACTCTCAAAACCGTTATATGCGTCGATCAGTTATCCTTAAAAATCGATGTGAAAGTCAGAAATTTTTTAATTCTAACGGTAAAAGTCATTTACCGTTATTTGCTTTTCTTATACTTTGACCTAAAAGAAAGAAAGGCGTATCGTTTGCCGAAAACAGGACTCTTTTATCCATCTCAGTTTCGAAGTTATGCGTGAACATACATAAAAAAAGCAACAACAAAAAAATATATATACGTGATGAACTGATAGACTTCTTTCCTTTGGAAGTCGGTTAAAAATGATGGACAAAGTTTCATGTTGCATACACTTATGCTTGGAGCATACTCTTGCCTACACGATTTGTTTAATATAAAAACACACAAAAAACCGAAAATTTTTACCATATCCATCAGCTTTGACGTACATATCGACCTTGTGTCTTAATTTTCCTGCAATCCTTTTTATAAGTTTGAGTTTAATAATAATTGCATTCTTATCATATTTGTAATTTCTACATCCCTTCCCACTCCGTTAATGGTTTTCAAATTTTATCAACAGATCTCATCAAAACCTTTCATTTGACACCCTACTAGACTATCTTCCGTGAAAAAAGTTTTTTTTAAGGGATCATATCGCCACATGGGGAGTCCCCCTTAAAAGTTTTTGACATTTTTTTCGACGAACAAATTTTCATTAACGAGCATCTTCTGACCTGCTTACAAAATTTGATGGTAGTAACTTTTTTAGTTCCTGGGGCATCTTGCTGTGATGCATTGATCGACAGACGGGCGGATAGGTACAGAGTTAAAAGGTTAAACACTTTTTATGAAACCCTTAAAAAAGCATATTTTATATTAATGATTATATATTTATTAATTGTTTTAGTAGTCCGCGTGATGTTGTGGTTAGAGTGCTCATCTCGTAAGCCGAAGGTCCCTGATTCGATCCACTTGGTAACCACGAGATTTGTTGCGAGTAATCTTTGCGTCGACTATAAGCTCTTTCAGATATGATATGCGCTGGCTTAAGCTTGGAACTTATCACAGCTGGGTGGGTGGGCACACGGCTAAAGCGGATACTAATCACATCATCTTCTCAATGCCGGTACATACGTTCAACATGATGAGACACTCTAAGTATCTCTAAGCGAAGGCCCGAAAGGAGCTGTAATGCTAAAACAAAAAAAAACTTTAAGGTTTTCACTATTCTTTATTTCTCATTAAATTCGTCTCGCGTGGGTCAGTTTAATCAAATCAAAATATCATATCAAACCATACCAATTTATTTCAATATAACTTTCAAACTATTTCAGTGCACTATGAATACACCACAACGATGATTATTCCTTCTTCGGGTGGACAAAAAATATTTCTCAGGTACAATAAATTAAATGTAAAATCTACAACAGCCGGTATTTCCCCGTTGGCACTCGTATCCTGCGAAGAAATCTTTCAATTGAGTTGCACTTTGCACAGGTGTTAAGCAAATATGTTCGGCTTTCGTTTCTAATCACGGCTCTTCATCTCTCACGGTATAATTTAATTCTTTCTTTGATTGTGCAAGCCTACATACATCGGATTCAGCCTGAACTGTTAACTTCTTCACAACTCCTCGTTGTACTCGTATCAAGCAGCCGTTAGCACTCTGAGGACTATATAAACCAGGCTCAGATGTAACGTGGGGGAGAATCACGATTTTTTGCTATATCGATTTTGTGTGGTGTCTTTTAGTTCATTCAGCACTATATATTGGATGAAAAGGATTTTGAAGAAGATTTTTGGGGTGACCGTAGCTAAAATAATGTAAAATTTTAAAAATATATCCTAAAATGCGTTGAAAGAGTTCAGCGAAATTCATCAACTCTAATATTTTTTTCGCAAAATTATTGCAAGAACATTATAAAGGGTTACCAGATCGCTATAAAAATTTATTTAAAATGAGTTAGGTGGACAGAAGAAAGCTTCTACTATAAGGGTTTTGGACTCAACATATGATATGCAGACACCAATAACATGTAAATAAACTCAATAAAAACTTCACGGGGATGTACATCCAATACCTGGTTTAAAAAGAAAATTAGTGTTACTTAATTTTACGCGGTCGTTATTTAATTGCAGTATTAGTAATCTTTACTGAATAGCATTTTGTACATGTTTATGTTTTTCATTATATCTGAAAGTTTTAAGTAGATCCAATCGGAGCTGCAGTGTCTGGTTTGATGAAAAGCTAACATAACAGCAACGCCATGGGTTGTTGTTATAATCGTAGAAAATTCAATTAAGTCAAATGCCCAAATACCGTATTTAATTGAATTTAAGAGTGCCATATAGTTTTGGTTGTTGTTGTACTCATAGAGAACTACCTCCACGATTTGTTTGAGATTTTTCAAACCAAAGGTGTACAATCGCGAGGGAGAAACACCATTTTTGTACGTTTTTCCTCTCAGAAATAACGCGAGTTTAAGATCAGTTGCAAGAATTTATTAGCAAGATGTTTCTTCTGATACCTCACATGACTAAATTCTAGCTTCCCTCTTAAGAAACTTAGAGGCCTTTTTTGAAAGCCATACTTTTAAATCGAAATTAGTTCTGATAGTTCTTTCAACTTTAGTAGTTCGAAGAAAAACTACTATGATAGATGAAAAACGGCCAGGCTGGTCGCAATTTTAACAGGTGTCCAAACAATCAACTTTCGTCATCAAATATTTTTCCTTACATTAAAATCATTCCGATGATATTCAATTCCCATGTCTGCAATTGTTCCTGCACGCGCAATCGTAAATTCATTTTTTACTTATCTCATAGAATAACTCTAAATGTAATTGGAACATTGATTTCCTGTTTTAGCATATTTTCTATACACGCGCGAATCAATTACCGAAATTCGTGGATCATTTTTGCTGACCACATAGCGCGTGCAGTAAAAGTTCATAAGAAATATATGACAAATAATTTGCTTTGTAAAGCAAAAATATTGTACTTAAAGATCATGAAAATTGTCATTTGTTTTATTAAAGTTGTTATCAGAAGAAACAGTTGTTCTTATTAGAAATGTAACATTTTTTGGTGACCCCAGACTAAACTTTTGATCATTTAGATATGGAGAAGCTGCTGTTGGACCAATCATCTGCTGGAAAAATTCTTGAACGGATGCTGGTGAATTTCTACAAGGATTCGAAATCAAGGAAGACTGTGCGATACTTCGAGAATCGAATCAACAAATTAAACACGGAGTGAGAGAAATTCGTCGAGCGAGATACAGAATTGCAAAGATTTCGTTCAAGGCAAGCAGATCATCAATATTTTGAGGAAGATTTCTTTGGCCAAGTCCGAGACGTGTATGAGGAACTCAAAGGTGAGCTGGAGGATGGTCTTGAGGAAGCAAAGGTAGTCAACAGTTCCGCTGTTGGCCATGATTCAACCACATCTTCGCCCCCCGGAGGAGATGCACAATAGGTCCGTAAAAGGCTCATCATTCAGGAGTCTTTAACATCATTACTGGAAAGGGTGATGGCTACTGTCTCAAAGGATGTGGAGGATCTTCCTGCCCGCTCTCACGAATTTTACCAACAGCAGCTCTCGAGTATGCGTGGTTATTGGACATCAATAGCAAGCAATCATCACGCATTGGTTGCTGAAAACACACACTATGACGCCTCGCGATTCAGCATGCTGGAAGACAACTACAATGCAACGGTTGTTAAGCTTTTGGAGTTGGACATGCAGAACGTACAGCCATCTGGTAAGGAGGCAAGGCAAGGGTCAGCAGCAATAAGGTTGCCCAAGGATGTTATACCAACTTTCGATGGCGATTATATCAAGTGGCCTTCGTTTGCAGAGCTCTTCACACAACTAGTGGACAGTCAGAATCTTCCAAGTGTGCAGAAAATGTTCTATTTGAAGGCCAACCTTGCTGGCGAAGCTGGAAGATTGATCCAACATCTTCAACCTTCCGAGCAAAATTATGCCACAGCATGGCAAATTCTTAGGCCACGCTATGACAATCAACGGATGATAGTAGCTGCGTTTCTCAACAGCATGTTAAATGTTCCTGTGGCTGCTCGAGACTCTGGCGCCTCTCTCAAACGACTTCATGACACAGTGAATGAGACACTGCTGGGTATCAGGAATCTTGGAATTGATACAAGCAGTTGAGATCCATTAATTGTCCACAGAAGGTGGACAAAGAAACCCATCGGCTATTCGAGCAGTCACTTTCCGCTCCTCGGAAAGTTCAACCACTTTCTACGTTACTGGCTTTCATCGAAGCAAGATTCCAGAGGGTCTAGGGGACTCTAGGATGAAACCAAAAGGTGACCAAAGGCCCGCCGCTCTTTTAACCGCAAAGGAGAAACAACTGTGCCAGCTCTGCAAAAAGGAATGCAAGAATCTACGGCAATGCCAGAAATTTTTGCAAACGACCATAAGACCCAGGGTCAGCACGGTCAAAAGACTATAGTGTTGCATCAACTGTCTTCAGAAAGGGCATACACGTAAGGATTGCAGCTCTGGGTCATGCATGAAATGTAACAAGCGACATCATACATTGATTCACTTTGAAACTGAGCCAGTGACACCTACCATAGCAAACGAAATCAGCATGAGTCATTCAGCCTCAAGCCAATAAAAAGTGCAACACTATGTATTCCTTGGCACTGCATCCATTTAAATTAAGGACAAGTACGGGCAATTTGTTATATGCAGAGCAATTCTAGACTCAGGATCGCAGCTGAATTTTATCTCTGAGCGCCTTTTTAAACAACTTGGATTTCGACGAGTTGATAAACCTATTGATGTCTGTGGAATAGGAAGTTCAAAACTGCACAGTAAAAGGAGAATGAGTCTTACTATCCAATCCCAAGTCAGCAACTTCTCTACTGCACTTGAATTTGTAATATTGCCAGAAATAACTTCATACCAACTGGACCAGATTTGCAGTACGAATTCATTGCCCATCCCAGCAAACATGCATCTAGCCGATCCCGACTTTAATACTTCCAAAAGGATTGACATTTTAATAGGTGCCGAGATTCACGCCGATTTGATGTCTTCAGAGAAGATAAAACTTTCCGCTGATCTCCCTACGCTACAGAATTCCGTTCTCGGTTGGACCGTTTTAGGAAAATTGAAAATAACACAGCTCCCACTCTCAACTGTTTGCAATTTTGCCTCCAGCTCCATTGAAGAACAATTAAAACGCTTTTGGGAATTGGCAGAAGTCGAAACCAAAACATCGGCCATGTCAGACGCAGAGAGGAAATGTGAAGAGCACTTTCTGAAGACTATTCGAAAAGGCTCAGAGGGAAAATTGGAAGTCAAACTTCCATTTTCTGACTCACCTGATTCTCTTGGGGAATCGAAACAAGTCGCAATAAGACGATTTTTAAGCCAAGAGCGCCGTTTGAAACGTCATCCCAAGCTTTGGCGTCAATATCAAGACTTCATGGACGAGTTGATTGCACTAAAGCACATGGATCAAATTGATCCAGCCAGGGTTCCAAAGGTACATTACTTTCTGCCCCACCATTGTG
Organism: Odontomyia ornata; assembly: GCA_963969285.1. NCBI lineage: Eukaryota > Metazoa > Arthropoda > Insecta > Diptera > Stratiomyidae > Odontomyia > Odontomyia ornata. The sequence continues at coordinate 332,377,027 of OZ017739.1, forward strand.
TGCTGAAACGTACTAGCACAACGACAAAATTACGTGTCGTTTTCGACGGCTCGTTTAAAACGTCAAGCAATGTATCCCTTAACAATTTGCTTCTTGTGGGACCAGTGGTTCAAGATGAATTATTTGACATACTCATTCGCTTCAGGATTCACCGATATGTTTTTTCGGCAGACATAGAAAAAATGTATCGGCAAATTTTAGTCGCTGATGAAGACAGAAACTTCCAGTTGGTATTATGGAGGGATAATTCCACCGAAGCAATCAAATATTACAGATTACGCACAGTAACCCTCGGTACCGCTTGTGCACCGTATTTAGCTACCAAAACGCTACAGTCTTTGGCTGAAACAAAGGAGAGAGATTATCCACTGGGAGCTAGTGTTGCTTTAAAGGATTTCTACGTTGATGACATTTTATCTGGATCTAACAATTTAAAGGAAGCCGTGCGCATTCAATCTGAGCTGAGGACCATTCTTCTCGAAGGCGGATTTTCGTTGCGCAAATGGTGTGCTAACCATCCTAAACTACTTCAGCATATCCCAAAAGCAGATTTGGAAACTATCACCACGTCAAATACAAAAGATGACTACTACACTAGATCACTTGGTATAATTTGGCATCCCCATACCGATACTTATGGCATCCAGGTAGATCTCCCAGCAGTGGATAAAGTCACAAAACGTAGTGTCCTTAGTGATCTTATGCGCATCTATGACCCTTTAGGTCTCGTCAACCCTATAGTTTCTTCACCTCCCTACCACAAAAAAAACCCCTATAGTTTCAAAGGGAAAAATCTTCATCCAAGAGTTGTGGCAGCTGAAACTTGATTGGGATAATCCAATTCCGGAGTCGTTATCAACGAGGTAGTGTAATTCCCGTGAAGAGCTGCAAGTATTAAATTCACTCATTATTCCACGACGTGCAATGTCAGGCGATACCTCTTATATCGAACTACATGCGTTTTCAGATGCAAGTGAAAGTGCATTTGGAACAGCAGTTTATATACGCTCAACTAACTCAAATGCAGAGTATGTAACGAATCTTCTGTGTGCTCGGTCAAGAGTAGCTCCACTGAAACAAACAACAATTCCTAGATTAGAACTTTGTGCTGCTCATCTGATGGTAAAACTTGTGGTCAAAGTGCAGAAGGCTTTGTGTGCACCAGTCAAAAATGTTTTTTATTGGACCGACTCAACCATAGTGCTGTCATGGATAAGAGGATCGTCATCAATGTTAAAACGGTTCGTGGCTAATCGAGTGGCGTTCATCCAGGAAAATACCAAACTAAGTCAATGGAGGCACATTCCGATGAAGGGAAACCCTGCAGACATTCTCTCTAGAGGTGCCACCTCCGGTGATTTTGTCAAATGTAACATTTGGTTTAGAGGACCAACATTTTTGGAGCTCTCAAACAACGAATGGCCAAAGCCCCCAGTCAAATACTTGGAAACAGACAAAGAACAGAAACTCATGGCTTTGATTTCAGTACAAACACATTCACCAATTATAAGTGGCATCAACCATCGAAATTCATTCAGATTTCTTCAGCGTACAGCTGCCTACATTCATCGCTTCAAGCACAATCTGAAATCAAAAGATGACACTTTAATTGGACCACTAACTCCAGCGGAGCTTCACAACGCTTTACACTATATTGTCTATGAAATTCAATATATCACCTTTATGGATGAAATAAAACATTTGGCAAAACATCCGATGTTGCCAACCGGACATTCTCTCAGTTCGCTCAAGCCTTTTGTGGACAGCAATGGATTACTTCGAGTAGAAGGACGAATCGAGCCATCTGACTCAATATATGAAGCAAAACATCAACTCTTACTGCCACATTCAAACGAGATTGTGCATCTATTGATTCAACATGTTCATGAAAGGAATCTTCATGCCGGTCCTCAAGCGCTGCTTCGAATACTTCGGCAAGAATTTTGGCCATTACGTGGAAGAACTTTGGCACAAAAGATTGTTCATAAATGTATGCGGTGTTGCAGAGCAAGGCCAAGATTGTACTCCCAAACTATGGGGAACCTCCCACGAGGAAGAGTTGAAGCAACTCGTCCATTTTCCATCGTTGGTGTTGATTTCTGTGGCCCAATTCAAATTCACTACTGTATTAGAGGAAAAAGGCCCACAAAGGCATACATTGCCGTTTTTGTTTGTTTCTGTACAAAAGCTGTTCATCTGGAACTTGTGTCGGATCTCACAAAGGACGCATTCATTGGTGCTCTAAAACGATTCCTTGCTCGGAGAGGCCGTCCGACGAAGATATATTGTGACAATGCCACAAACTTTGTAGGAGCCAAAAACGAACTTGGGGAGGTACAAGAATTATTTCTAAATAAACAAAATCAAAATGAGCTTCAACAGTACTGCTCAGAAGAACGAATAGAATGGCTTTTCATCCCTCCCAGATCACCTCATTTCGGAGGACTCTGGGAAGCCGCTGTAAAATCTGCAAAGTACCATATCAAAACAGTGATTGCTTGGGCTTCACTTACATATGAAGAACTGCACACAGTAATAACAGAGATCGAAGCGGTTCTGAATTCTAGGCCACTTACTCCTCTCTCTAATAATCCAAACGATCTGCAAGCACTAACACCGGGTCATTTTTTGATTGGGGAACCACTCAACGCATTGCCAAATCCAAGTTCTTCAGAAACCAACATCAAGCTACTATAAAGATGGAAGCTATTCAAGCCTGCCATTCGGAATTTTGGAAATGTTGGTCTAAAGAATACCTACAAGAGTTACAAACCAGAAGCAAGTGGAAGACGTCGACAACGAAAATTTCTTTGGGGACATTAGTCCTCTTAAAAGAAGACAACGTACCCCCTCTCAAATGGGCCATTGGCAGGATCATCAAACTTTATGAAGGACCAGATGAACTTACTAGAGTAGTTGATGTCGAAACCGGAAGAGGAGTACTCAAAAGAGCAGTTCATAACTTATGTCCTTTGCCAGTTGACACAACTGAAGAAGACCTGACGAAAAAATTCCCTGAAGGCTCAATTGAAAATAGGATCGACTACACAGTCACAATACCATCCGATTTGAAGGAGGACGTTGAGAAGCCGCAAAGGGATTTGGTCATAAATCCCCCTGAAGGCTCGAATGAAGACAGGATCGATTGTACATCAAAAGAGTTATCAGATTTGAAGGATTCAAGCACATCAAATGTAACCAATAATCATTTAAAATCGTCTGAAATCTCATTAACTGTTACTGCTAGCCAGAACGATGGACGTACATTACTGGTAAAATTCACTAAAACGGTCAAAAAGCGAAGCAAACATCGAATTTTCCCCATAAAATCTAACTGGCTGACAAGCCCAGCCCTTCATTTTCGCTGCAGTGGCCTGAAGAAGTTCCACGAGAGTAAAGACTCCCAACCGTCTCAAAACACCATAGTACAAACGAAGCACGTTCAATCCAAAAGGACACAATCGCCACTAACGATACGAACGCCAAAGATCGCGTAACTCGCCTTAGTTCATTAATCTTATGCGTACCAAGCATCAAAACAACAACTCAGCCAATCAACGAGACTATCGTGATCAGACCATTTACCAAGGAGGCGCCGGTATATTTTGAGGATATTGGTAAGGTCTCAATGGTAACGGACAATTGAAACATCATAGCATATTACAATATGACCGAATATTGGAAGGATATGCAAAACCTGCGAAACAACCACAAACGCCTGAAGAAACTCTACGAGCAGACTGAAACCGACAACCAAGGACGATGCAAGCTCCTCTTAGCAAAATTTCAATCCCAGCTAAGCACCATACAGGCAAATAATAACTTGCTGCTTGAGAGAAGCTCTGAAATCTGGAAGAAGCGATCGCCTTTTGATTTTATTGGAACCATGAGTAACAAGTTATTCGGAATATTGGACCAGGGCTACGCAGAAGAAATTGCAACAACTATTGACAAAATTAATTTAAATGAGAACCACATTATAGAGCTGATTAAAAATCAAACATCCGTCGTAGATTCCACCCTAAATCTCCTAGACCAAGACAGAACCTTTATAAAGGAACAGACGAGATCCATCGAAACTTATCTAGAACACTTCCGCTTAAATATTAATAAAACCAGCCATATTCTGGAGGACCAAGGTCTCATACAAGCTTTCAACATGTTATCCATCCACTTCACTCTGCTGCTTATGGCATATCAACGCATCCAAACAGCATTAATTGGTGTCACTATAGATAGTCACAACGGAAAAATGAACCCTCTCATCCTGCGGCCAGACCAGCTACAAAACGAACTAAGATTCATCCGAGAAAATATACCAGCCTCCTTAATCGTACCGAATCAATCTGGGTATATTTCACTGCTAAAACTATACTCAATTATAACTGTTCAGTCAATAATCACGAAGGATAAGGCTATCTTCAAAATAAACGTACCCTTGCTAAACGTAGAGGTGTCCCAGCTATTCAAAGTTATTCCTTTTACTTTTAAACTAAGGGAACAGTTTGCTTGCATTGTTACGAATACTCCATTTTTAGCTGTGTCACTACACAAGGATCAATACAGCGTCATGTCCGAAGCCGAAATTAGTTCATGCCTATTAACAAGTGAAGATAAATACCTTTGCAATAAAAAACATCAAATATTCAACCGAGATACTGGATCAGCTCAATGCGAACTTAAATTATTAAACCAAGTGCATACATTACCCCAAGTTCGCAAACTCAAGATCATTCTCAGCTCCTCAAATACGTGGATTCAACTTCACAACAAGAATACATGTATCTACAATCTGCAAGAAGAAACGTCTATAAACATAGTTTGTGGTGACAACAGTTATCAAACTATTCTAACTGGATCTGGTTCTCTGAGGTTTAAGGCCAACTGCAACATAAGACAAGGCTCGTTGACGATCATGGCCCACCATCAATTTACTAATCGGATCGACCTTTCTTACCTACCACCAGTCGCCTTAAATTCCACCATCATTTTGGAGCAGTTAGAACCTCAAGAAAACTTCCACAGTATGAAGATAGCAAACAATTCCGATGACATTGTTCAGCTTAAAACCACTCTCCTGCAAATCAAACAACAAAGCTCTCTTCCTCATCACGTTGACTCCACAATCTACCATGTCTCAGCAGGATATTTGGCATTGGTCATCATCTTCGGCTTGACAGTCATTTACTTCACCACAAGATGCTACAAAACACGAATATCACCAGGACCAGAAGCATCAGTAAGGAAACCACAACCCTTCCCAAGGACCATCGACTTTCGACTTCAAACACGCCGGAATACACTGTCTTGAAACCTCAGCGCTTTCAACGGCCGGGAGTATGTCCAAACAATCAATTTTCGTCATCAAATATTGTTCCTTACATTAAAATCATTCCGATGATATTCAATTCCCATGTCTGCAATTGTTCCTGCACGCGCAATTGTATATTCATTTTTTACCTATCTCATAGAATAACTCGAAATGTAATTGGAACATTGATTTCCTGTTTTAGCATACGAGTATTTTCTTTACACGCGCGAATCAATTACCGAAATTCGCTGATCATTTTTGCTGACCACGTAGCGCGTGCAGTAAAAGTTCATAAGAAATATATGACAAATAATTTGCTTTGTAAAGCAAATATATTGTACTTAAAGATCATGAAAATTGTCATTTGTTTTATTAAAGTTGTTATCAGAAGAAGCAGTTGTTCTTATTAGAAAGGTAACAATAGGATTTGTAAATTTGACTAAACCCTAAAAATAATGATTTACTCACAATAATTTTTATAATAAGAAATATTAGCTGCTGCTGCTCTTGAATGATCATGACTGATGCATTTAATTGAAACTACCCTTATTCATCAATGTCTTTAAATTGTTATTGTGGTGTAAACCAACCACGGAGGGTTGCCAGAGTTGATTTTTTTGCTAAGGGAGTACAACAGTGTTATTGGGGAGTATCAAGGTCGTTTCAGAGCAGATAGATCGACAATAGACCAATTGTTCACAGTGAAGTAGGTATTTGAAAAATGCTGGGAGCTCAACATAGATGTACACCAAATTTTCGATGACTTTAAGCAAGCATACGACAGTATTGATCGTAAATTACTGTACCAAATAATGATTTGCTTTAGCATCCCAACCAAATTAGTCCGTCTTACCAAAATAATAATGACGTCGACAATCTTCCAAGTCCGCATCAATAACCAACTCACCGATGCCTTTGACACAAATATCGGAATAAAGCAGGGAGATGGGCTAGCCCCATTGCTATTCAATTTGGGTCTGGAGTACATAATTTATGTTCCTTCGATACACGATGTATATTACTATACGAGCCGAGCTAAAACGTAGCCTATGCGGACGACATCAACATTCTGTCACGGTCATTAACAACTGGCAAAGAATTCTTCCTAATCTTGTGCAGGTAATACTGAAAACATTCATGCCCACCCAAAAGCTTGGTCAAATAGAAGTCAGTCTCACCATGCCTTCAATTGAACCATGGTGTCAGATCTGGGATGAGCCACGTAGTCTACCTTCCCTTCGTGGAATTGATCCGAGACTGCTGCTAGTCTACGAGTGAGTACTTCTCTCCTCGCGAGAAATTGTCTCCCTTGTGTCGTTGTTTCAACGCAGGTTAATAGCACGGTGCTCTCTCGCAAGGAGGGTGATGGGTATCGCACCTGGAATAACTCTCAATGCAGAGTCAGAGTTTGTTGGATATGAAGATGCAATCCTCCGTCCTCTCTTCTCTGTACCTGTCCCAAGCATTTTCTGTACACCTCGTGACTGAGAGCATTACCTCCTATTTCTGCTCCGTATAGTAGCACTGACCCTACGGATCTCATCAAAAGTCCCCATCTTAATGGGTTGGATCTCCCTACATTGGCCATAAGTCAGTTTAGACCTAATACATCCGACGTAGCCTTCTCAGACGTTGCCCTGATTTGCTCGGAGAAATTCATCTTCGAGTCAATCAGTAGCCCTCTTCTTTATCAAAATGACCACGTTCATCTCTACCCTTGAGCAGTCATCTAGTCCCTCGCTTGATTCATTAGCATACCTAGCCTAAGTTGCACTTGATCATCGCTGCTAGAGCCACAACATCATCAAAATTGTCGACCAAGCGTGACTCATCTGTTAGCTCGAATCTCAGTAGCCCATCGTAAGATACGTTCCACTGGTCTGGAACAAGGATAGATCCCTGGTTAACACCGGATGCAACTTCCATCCTCTGTAGTATCATAAAGCAGGCTTCGGCCCTTCAGATAGTCCCTCAAAAGCCACATATTCTGGGACTTGAAAAGGATTTTCAGCGTATCCAGAATTTCCACCCGTCGTGGAGTGTTACCAAAAGAACGATATGTCAATTGATGCGGCTATATACCTCTTTCTTTTGGACCATACTCACCACCTCTGCAATCGTATCTATAAATCCCCTTTTAATTTTGAAATTTTAATTTCTTTGATTCCTTATGAATTCCTGCAAGCGTGAATTCCCTGTGAATTCGTTAAGTTCCTTATGAACTTGTTATCTGAAATTGAAAATCAAGTTAAATAAAATCAAACAATTTGTCTTACATTTGGAAATGAAATAGAACTTTATTACTTTAACACATGTCTTTTATAATGCTTAAATGCTAACAAAAGCAAATTTATAATTTTCTCATACTAACAATCACTATCAATTGGAATTTCGCTTATTTCATAATAAGTGCAAACATATCAAAATTTTTATATCGGCGACGAAGACGACGCGCGTGTAAACAATCGCAAGAAGATGTTCTTGTACGATTGCAAGCGAATTTGATCTTTAAACTTTAATTCGATTTTAGAATTTTATGTTGCAATAGCATTCAATGATTTTAGCGCGTGGGAAGATCATAGAGTTTATTATGCGCGTGTAAAATGGTTAGAATTACACGTGAAGAATTGCAATTAATGGTTTTTTTTCGAATTATAGAAATGCGCGTCTAGAGTTCATTGAACAGTATCAATGGTGGATCGAGATACTTTAAAGCCTTACTGCCCCCAGCAGCACGAATTGCGTCAGTGAGTTTTTCCTTGATAAGTTTCTTTAGCCCTGTCCCAGCCATGTTTTGCATGCATAACGGGCGTCACGATTCCGTACCTGTTGAGAATCTCGTTGAAGCTTCTTCATTTTTCAGCGATTCCAATTGACCACCAGTATAGTATACTGGTGGCTTGTGGTGCTGGGGCCTGCGACGGGGCATAAAGTCACTACAAGCAGCCATGATGATGCTCATAGTTGAGTTCGCCGTATTAAGGACTCTGAGGCAAATGTCAAGTCCAGCATAGTTTTTTCACAGCCAATATGGTGGAAAGTTGGCAATTTCCGATGTTTGGCATGATCAGTGTCGTGCTGACCACCATTTCTAAGATTCGTTTTTCCCGTCTACTTACCTTAGCATTGAAGTCCTCCCCAATGCCAGCTGCGTTTGAGACAACACACCCCATAGCATTAAATTTGGTTTGGAAAGCTGATATCAATTCATTTGGCCTTAGCTGATCCCTGCGCACTGAACCCACATGAAGCCATCTCCCCGTCCACAGCCCTCTGCTTGGAAATCACTGTTCCGAACTCAGATGCTAGCAGTAACAGTTTCATCAGTATAACATTATGCAGAAATTTTATCGTAGTATTGCACCTTCAGATGTTACACAACCAGTATACCCTATGTATACTCGTATGAACTGGGAGCTCGATTTGATGTTTATCCTATATACACCATCAAAGCTCCCGAGGAGAGATCCCTCTGGACGGCACTTACCTGCTACTGTAACCATCCAAACTAGATCACTAAGAGGAGGAGTTAATTGATTACTTGTTTTATTTCATTGTTGATTTTCTTCATTACATCTTCACGTGCTATATCATTGAAAACCTCTAACTATCAGCATTGGGTGAAGCGCTTTTCATTTTCGCCTTGACTTCTCGCTCTTCACAGGTGAGTGCCAGCCTGTAGAGGGAATCAACTAGACGAGCTAATGGACTGGGGTGGCCACACGGCATGAAACGCCAAAAGGCCGATTGAGGTCCACGGCTTAAGCCAACACCTCACCCTTTACCATCTATTGATCACCGAACAGCGCTTCCAGCTACTCGAAAGTTGTACTTAATGAATGGGTAGCAGCACGCTCCCTTGTAGGCTTGAACACAGACTGCCTTCCATAGTTAGCCCAAGAGCTTTAAATATCGTTCTTTCGTAAGCTTTTAGCCTCAATTCTCCTGAAAAGTGCCGAGTAGCCGAACACGTGCACTCTCGTTCAACGAAAGCTTTTCCCCTCCCTTTCATCTCACTTGCTTGGATGGTGAGATTTAGTAGGCGAATATGTGAAACTGGGGAAATTGAGCGAAGGAGTGCTTTCCGCTTAAGCTTTTAGGTTTCACATGATCTTTTGGGACATTGAGTGAGAGAGCGTTTTCGCCTGAACTTTTAGTTTTCACTTCAGCTTTACTCTGTTGGAAGCACACCCAAAGCTTGTCGTCAACATGTGATAGCTCACGTGAAGCACATCGCCAGTTGATCTCTTGTTTATTTACTTTTTTACTTGCTCATTAGACAACAAGTACATGTTTCGATAACAATGGGCGTATGTGCTTGCTTGCCTAATTTGTTGGCAAAGCGCGAGTAAATAGGCAGTGTTTGCTTGCTCGCAACCATTTCATTGATGAAGTATAAGTACATATATATGCGGTATTTGTTCGCTCGCAACGCAGAAGCTAAATGTCAGCTTTCATGTTCCTCACAAATTATTCAAGCAGGTTTTGGCGGTTGAACTGCGGTGTAGATTTACCTGCAGGGTACGGGTCATCAAAGTTTTGATTTTGTCTTAGCTAGGGCTTCGTTCTGGAAATCTGTTCTTGGACAGCATCCTTGCAAAGGATATGTAATGATTTTGAACTTTTCAAGTTCGAACGCGGAACCGACCTCTCATCGGTTCTAGACGTTAAGTCTGAGTAGTGCCAACGGATGGTACCAACAGGTCAACCAATCCGTGCACCGTAACCCATTCACGCGGTGACTGCTTGTCGGCCAGCTAGTTCGGAGAGGATTTCGGTCGCGGGTCTCCGAATGGGTTACCCTCAATTACAATATTTCAGTCACCTGGACATGCCCGTTTTCCAAACGCGTCAATAACTACTCATCCAGAACGGGAAACCTACGTTACTTTAGTTCTGGATGTGATCTCTCCACAGATCTCAAATCAAAACTCTACAAAATCCTATAGGCGCGTTACCGAATCACCGACGCGGTACCGAAAAATATGCTACTCGAAATTAAACCGACTAAAACTACTCTAAGGAAATGACGACACAATCAAAGGTACCGCGTACCGCGCGCGACGCGAAACCGACCTCAGCGGATTTGTCGAAAACCCTACCCTCGCGCCGGCATACCTACCTTACACTCTCTGTTCCCCCTGAAAAAGAACAAGCCACTGAAAAGGAAAGTCGTTAGTTAAATTTTTAGCAATTCATTTTTAATAATACAATTTTTAAACGATACTATAATGGTGAAAACACTATTAACAATTTAAGATTAAATTTTCATCTTATAATTATACATATTCATGACAGTCGAGAAATATTTCGTTTCTTTTTTCATAGAACCACAATCAAAAAGAAAATATGGAATAAGAACGATTGAAGATTTAATAAAAAATTAGTGTAAATTTGAAGTGAAAGATAATTCAACTAAATTAAGAAAAGTTATGTAAATTATGTTTTTGTTTTTGCTTCTTGTGTAAATGTGTTTTAAACCAACATACTCGTAGATATCGTTTTGAATATTTCTTATATATAAATGTCAAATAATCTTCTCTTATCTATCTCATTCACGTACTCGTAATTCGATCGCGACAATTCATAAGTCGAAAGGTAAGGATTTTACATCATAGCGGGCATAATATGTTTCCAACATGATATGGCTGATATATTTGATTAAAATGATATTTCATCCGAGTTAATAGATCAGCATGAAAATAAAATTATGATTTCACTTGGTTCTTATTTAATTTCGTTGTAAAATATTCCGATTAAATTTCGCTTGTGATCACCTTTTTTATGTTACAACTTAATAAACGATTAATATAATATTCTGTAAAAATTTTATGTCTGATTTTAGAAGTGTAATCGTTTAAAAACCATCATTTCAAGACAAGCCAAATGTTATCGTCTGTATGTAGATTGTTCGCATCTTTATTTATTTTATTAACTAAATAAACATCAAATTCATGTCATAAGAGATCCCTGGTCATTGAGGATTGTTTTGAATAATAATAAGGGTTAAACACAAGTCCAAGGTATGAGACTCAAAAGTTAGATCTATCAATTATTGATGACTAATATTACATGTTGTTTAGTTATTCTTAGTTCATTTAAATTATCTAGGTATATGTATAGTAAACATTAAATTTTCGCATTTCCAGATTATATCTTGCAGCCATATTACTTTAAAATTTGTTTCTTCATATTGATAGAATATAAAAAGGGAAATGAAAATATGGGTGGACAAATAAACATAAAAACACTTCAAATCCTATATAATTCTTTGAATTTATATAAAATAGATAACATAACTATGCCTTTATCAGTGCATAGCCTTTGAATTACTTATGCTTAAGCTTAGCTACTTGTTGTGAGAGTACATTTATTTAATTGTCTAAAAACCGACATACTATATTATATTTATATTTCTACTTTACTTTTTCACGGTTTGATCCTTACAAACGAAAATAAAAATAATTTTAGCGGTTTTAGAAGATGCGATCAATTTTACTGAATTGTGTGGTATGGATTTTTTTACGTCTTTAAAAATGTCATTCGATTTAGATTTAAACGATCAGAAGCACATTAAAATGAAACGTAGCGCAAAAAAGGAGGAGAAAACATCCGTCGAATCAAATTTCAGTCGATGTTGTCTGTCAATGCAAAATTGTAGCGAGAAGTAAAATGCGAAATTTATATGAAGAAAGAAAATTAGCGAACTCCGACTACGGAGTCAAGAAGTCAAAAACAATCCCTTGCAACTTTAGGAAAACAATTAGATATAGAGACGGGAATCAGTTAAACTTATTTGAACGATCTAAAGTAAATTATTTCACAAGAAGGGTTGTATACTACTAAATGTGGAAAAATTGAATCTACAGCACATAAATGACAAAGATATGCACTTACATGGTAAGGGGCTTGGTGGATTTCCAGCAGCGCGACGAAACTTTTGAGAAAACTCTCTATAAAAACTCGAATACAAATAAAATGTAACATCTGGGAATCGATTGGATGAGATTATGGCAAGGGTTGAAGCAGCTTGATATTCCGCGTTTCTCGATTTGAGATTCACTTCCTCCTTCCACAGTCTAATTAGCATTTCATCCTAATTCGAGCCCTTTGTTATGTGATGACCGAAAATTGGTGACAATTGAGATCAATTAAATAAAATTCTACGTGCTGCAATTTTGCGCTGAGCACTATGCACTGGATCGCCAATATGGATTGCGCAAGTACTTGGCGGTCATTGCAATCACCTTCACGTATTAGCGAATTACGCGTAACTTATTACCCTTTTGCCAAATATACGTGATAGTTTTAAATTTGACGACACAACTCACTATTCATGCGTACATACATACGTAAGTATATTCCCTCGTAGGTGTCATTGGCCTTACTCCTTACTTGCTCTAATCACGCCCAATTGCTCTAATTGATGAGTAATAAAAGGAAGTAACTGAAAGTCAGTTGTATAGATTCCACTTTGTTTTGCATTCTTTACGTAATTTCGCCTCCAATGTTGTCGTCTAAATTGAAACCCTTGCTTAAACTTTGAAAATTAGTTTTTCATCACTCAACTTTCTTATTGCTGTTACTTAGCCAAACGATTAACCAATGTCCGTACAATAGCTGCAATTACCATGAACCGTTATTTTCATACAAAATTCTCGAATTTTACGTCCAACAAGAGGCGCCAAATTCACTGACATCTGTCCAAATCAAAGTATACTGAACGCCATCACCTCCATGTGGCTGTCAAATCCCCCGGTTGTCACATCGGACAAAACAGCTGTGTGTGGAATGGCACACCATATGGCGGCAATGTGCCTCTCCAGTTGTCGCCAGTGGCATAGTTTTCTCGATGGCCACGGTGGAGGGGCATTTCCAGATGGCCGGTTGCAAGGGTCCGGGATCGGAATCACTTCGATTCCCGGGCGTAGGCGTCACATTACAGATACAGTGTGCTTCTTTTTTTCTTTTCTGTTCCATTTCACCACATTTGTATCATAAGGAGCATCTATCGGTTCCTTTGCATACATGTGCAGTGTGACCATAGTCAAGGTATTTGAAACATTAAAGTGGCGCTGCTTTTCGCCATATCTTGCAAATGACCTACACTACTCTTACTTTGCCCTGATTCAGAAATTTTTCGGTGCCCTTTTTGGTCAAGTGAATGATGGGCAGGCGCTGTCCCCTATGGTTTTCTAGTGTCAGCCTCGGGTGGATCGTGCTTACTCTAGCGAGTTTCTTTTTGATGGCCTCTACCACTTATGCCAGGTTCACGACGCAGCCAATTTTTATTATATCGAGTGTAGCCATCGGCTTGAGCAAAGCAACAGGTGCACTTTTGCCGAGGCCTTTTTTTACTGCATCGTTGAATGCTCCTTTATTGCCGGCCTCTGCTCCAAATTTCAACAGGTTGGTCGTACTAATTTAATAGCAGTGTTTGTGCTTTTGGGCCTTACATTTCCCTAATATGCCGCAACACTCTTACCAAGGCTACCTAGGAGTTTTAAGAGGAGTGCCTGTAACCGGGGTCTTTGTCGTGGCTTTTTTCTCTCCCGTCTTGGATCAGGTTGTTTTTCATGCGGGGCATCTCTGCAAATTTTGTTTTCTGCCTCTTTTTGAAGGAGTTTCTTTGAAGCTTACATCGCTCCATTGTCAGCACAGTCTCGAGCCGCTGATCTAATGTTCCTCACCCATCAAGTACCTCTCCTCGCTTCTTTTATCTCCATCCCCTTCAGTTGGGCTAGATGCCATTCTTTTATTGATGTTTGATGGTTGAGGTATCTGCGGGGTATGAGACGCAAAGGTGAGAAATGCATCCAGAAGGAAGGCACCAATTGAGGGATGTTCCTGTTCATTGGACAGCGACGTAGAAGTACTAAGGAGACCGGACGCGTAACTTAACTTTCACTTCACTCAAGTTGCCTAATTCAAATTGACCAGACCCAGAGTGATATGCAACAGGAAGTCAAATGAGGGTAACCAAGAAGAATCTACACCGCAGCAGAGTCAGAACAGCCAATCTGTTTAAGCACATATGATAAGAAAAGGGCTATAATTGGATGGAGCACTAACACACCATAACGGATCGGACCATACCAATTGCAATAAAAGAGATAAAGGCCTCATTTATTTTCGGTAATCTATGAACCTCAACATAGCTATTATAATATGGGTAATGTTCCAATCCTTATCAATAAGATCAGGGTAGAGGCAATGGAGGAGCCATATACCTGGAACGTTTCCAAAGTAGCCAAACTGTTGGATCCCCAGACGTTAATTTAATTCTTTGTTTAGGTCATATATCTTCATACACGGCAAAATATCCAATTATAATGCAGAAATGAGCCACAAATAAACTAGGATATAATAAGCAAAGGAAGCATGTAACCCTGAGGATCACAACAATAATTACGATTGGGTGAATGCACAATCTAACGTGTTTTGAAAGAACAATCCTTAAATCAGCAACAATTGTGAGTTTTTAATTAATATTCAAAAAGTGGCTAACCATTTATCCTTGAAGGGACTAGCTTTAGATTTTTAGATGCATGGAAAAAAATGCCCCGTCAAGCTGGAATGTGATGGATCGAATTCAACCAACCAGTATTGCATACAAACAACCCTTATAGGGTTTTTTAGTCGACTAGGAAAAAGTGAGCAACGATACAACATTTCATTCAAACAGGTAAGAGAACTGGAGACGAAATTTAAAATCTGAAGTTTCACGCTAGAGGTGCATTCCTACAATTTTCAGTCAGGAGCTTTTGCAATTAAGGCAGCAGTCTCAATGGTGGATAAATCCTCTCCGAAAGGAAGTCGGTACTGTAAGCGCTTACTTCTAACTGTGTGCTTCAAACCTAGTGCAGGAAAGTAAGTGGACTCTCAAAGCTAAATGCTTGTAATTATTAACTACTTTTTCGATCGACGAAAATTTCGCGAAGGAAGTTTAAACCATCCGTTCAACGGTAGAAGACGTAAAATCTAGAGACGCATCAACGAATTACACCTCTTCAGGCCTACTGGTCCGGATGCTCGTAGTCTACACCGAGGTGTCTGCTTGTTGGCCAGCTAGTTCAAAGAGGAGTTTCGGTCGTGGGTCAAATGCAAGTAGATTACATTCCAAAATACTTTTTTTCAGCCACTATCCAAATGCCCGTAAAAAAAAAACCGTCAAATCATCTTCTAAAATCTTACTTTACTAACGACTACACACCGATCAACGCCGTGCCCGAAGCCAAAAACTAAGTATCCTAAGCTCACGAAATTGAAAAGCCAAAACAATAGTACCGGTTACCGAACCAAGCTAACCAATCGTTCACGGATTTATAATAAAACTAACTACTGGAAAGGAAAGAATTTTCTTTTGGTTAGCAATACATTTTAATTTATTTTAAACTTCATAATATATTCGTGTTATTCCATTATTACACTAAGGAAAGAAATCCAAAATTAAGGAAATTTTTAACGTGGCCAAAACTAAAAACTATTAAGGAGAAACTAAATGTTGTGTTTGAAACATCTAAAAACATTATTAACAACGATGATAGCTATCAATTTCGATAAAATATATTTTTTTTTGTCTCACGGCATTAACTTAGGAAAGAATTTTGTATCCAGCTATTTATGTATATTCGTTTTAACGTATCATTTTATGTATTTAAGAGTTTAAAATTTAAGTTCTTTTCTTCTTCATTGTAGCACTACAGCCCCTCTCGGGCATTCGCTTAGAGATAGTTAGAGTATCTCATTTTCATGACCGTATTGGTTTTTTTTCGGAAGTTAGTTTGGTTAGTACCATGCTCGAGTGTGCCTGCTCAGCTTTGATATGATCTGATTAAATCAGAACATATCACCACTCGTAGTCTGTCCGAAAAATCCCCTGAACTAAATCACGTTGCTCCCAACGAGATTTGAACCTGGGACTTTCGGCTTATGCATTCATGGTCTAACCACTAGACCACACAGACTTTTAAGTTCTTTTACCACAATTAAAGTGTAGAGGTTCCTTCCCATTATCTGTTAGAAAGTATGGATATTATAATTTCTCGATCATTATAATATTTTTGTTTTCGTAAATTGTTTTATGGCATGTTATAAAGACTTTACATCAATTTTAATATGCTTATATATAAATTTTATTTTATTCTAAATTTAGAGTTTGAACTTAAATAGAGGCATTTCTATTTCCCAAGTGTTGCTTATTTTTTTACGTTTTTTGTTGTTATGCCTAACAGTTTAAGGGTAGTTAATGGTTGTTAGCATTTTTAAGCAAAATCCTGAATGCATGTAGGCTTGTTACTAAGTTTGTACGAGTAGATAAAATATTTTAAAATCGTTGTTATTTTTTTCGCATGCATTTACAAACTAAGTGAAAAAATACAATTATTGGCTGGTATAAAAATTATAAATGTGGCTATTTTAATTTAATGAATTTATTTTTATTCCACTTTTTCCAGCTGGAATGAAATTTTTTAGGATATTGTGAATTGATAGAATTCAAGGCAGCATGCGAGATAAATTTTGTCAGAAGAATTTGTCTCGCCTGCCATGCGCTTCCTTCGACACCAACGTCACTTGTACATCTTCAGTCGAGGCATCATGAGCCAAATCTCGACAAACTACAAAAACTATCCCAAACAGCAAAGTTGTATCATAACCTCACCAAAATAGCAGTCTGGATCTACAGTCTTGGTTTACTGTTGTTACACTTTCCAATCTATCGGCAGATGATGGGGCGGTACTTCTTTGTTTGCGGTGAGGTTCCGGTACTATACGTGGGTCATTCAAGAAGTACTTGACCTCACCGCCCAATGACGCTGCTATTACAAAAGAGTTTTACCATCGTGCAGTACATTCTTTTAATAGCCTACTGTCAAAGTTTCAGTCAATTCCCTTCATTAGTTTTGTTGAATGTACTGCACGATGGTAAAACTCTTTTGTAATAGCAGCACCATCGGGCGGTGAGGCTAAGTACTTGTTGAATGACCCACGTATGTGCTCACTGCATCACAATATTTGTTTTGGGGTTAGCAAATTTTAGCAGGAACTCTTTGCATGGGTACTACTTCCTACAGCCGTATCTCGAATGTTTCGAAGTCTTTGTAGCTTGCTCTTCTTATCACTTTGTTGGCTTTGCAGACAATTGGGAGCCCATTCTATACAAGTCTCGCGAAGATATTCACCGGTACACTACACGAAAAGTTTTATCAACCCAGTCAAAGCACGCAATCTCGCAGACAGCTCTGATCCCTTGACAACTAACCTCTTCGTTTTGCCTGACCAGATCCCGGAGAGAGATTTGTCATTTAGACACTTGTCATCATCTGATATAGTGCTGAATGCCAGGTCCCTCTCCGAGATCAAGCCAGCAAGTTATTACAACCTAAAGGTAATAACCTAACATGGGATAGATATAGAGGTATGAAGAGACACAAACGAGGGGTTGAGCTAGCAAGAGCTGGGCCAGTCAGCCAAAGTGCAATAAGAGCGGATATAGTTTAAAAGGCCACTTGAAACAGTAAAACGGAGTTAACTGAAACCCTCTCCAAAGATATAAATGTGGCTTAGAAAGGCAGAAATTAGTGCAGAATAAACCAAGTTTTTTGGCCTCACTTTAATGAAACAAGGACCCAGCAATTCTTAAGTAAGAACAGGAATTGCAAGAACCCTATTGGCATTGTTTACGGGTCATAATATGCCCCATGAAAAGGTATTCCAACAGATGATACCTGCCAAGCCTGATTCGCAAGTGCTTCAAATGGCTAGGGTGAAATTACGTAAAAGGCATGAGATACCTGGTGATTAGGGAGCAAGGGACTTCCTTGGCTTCTATAGGAACAGTCAAATGTAACAAAATTAGAACCAATATTATTCATTTAAAGTATAATAACAGAAGGAAAAATATATAATATTTATTTAGAAACGTTTACATCCTTTTTGCCAACATCATAATTAGAAACTTTAAATCATCCTGCCTTCTTGGCAACACTTAAAAATGTTGATAAGCAAATGTATGCATAGCTGTGGCGTATTGAAACCCGCACTCTTTAGCTGCAAACAAACTTTTTGTCTTAAGATGGTAATAAAACGAATTGGAACTAATCGATTGTGGCGATAACTACTTGGCTATAAATTATGCAATTAGGGAGGCACGATTCCGTTTTCTGTCAATGCTAATGCTGAACACGCTAAAGAATTTTCATTGTGGTGTGCACAAGCTTAGTTCAGAAGTTTACTCAAACTTGGTATACTGCATAAGTATGTTGCTATTTGGATTGGTAATTAGTTGTTTAATAAAGAATGAAAATTGTTGAAATAAATTGTTCAAACAATTTGTTGGTAGTTGTGTCTACTGATATTTAGATGCTATTCGGAGTGATCTTAGTTTGAATGAGGTTTTACTTAAAACTATGACGATGGAAAATTTCACAAGAAAATGAGATGATTATAAGTCTCTGTAAAATAATACCTGTATATACAATTATTGCCAAACTATTTTAATTGTATATACCTGATAGGTTTTCTCAAATATGGAACTCACTGAACACCAATGAAATTAGACAACCAAGAATGCTAAAATGCATCAAAATTTTTAATAATTTGAATCAGCATTTCCTAGATAGCTTGAGCTTAAAATTTATTGTTGTTGTTGAAGTCCACTAAAAAAACTTTTTTTAAACATAGATTGGAATATAAATTATAAGTTTGAATTAGACAGATGCAAAAACAGTTTAGAGGGACTGTGTTTGCTAGAAATATGGAGGATGATCTTCCTCCATATTTACTCAATTGAATTTTATTCGTAGTATGGAAAAGAGTAGAGGTGCAGTAACTGTTCTTTCATCGTGTGCGAAATTTATTTAATTTAAGCCCAATATGGTGGTAATCTGAGCGGAAAGGTCATCGTAGTTAGAGACGAATAGTTTGTAGTAAAATCTCGGGCAAAACAGGTTCTGCTCAATCTAATTGAGGACAGACTGCTATCAAGTCAAAGGTAAAGATTTCGGAAAAATTGAAGTGCGCGCCTAGAAACTAATGTGCAAACCATTTGAAATTAGGGTGAACGTTCTTGGAGTAATTTCACACAAACCGTATCGGGTGATGGAGTGTAGTGACTAGCTTCACTCACTCGGCCAACTGGACTGGCTCATTTCGAATATTCTCAAGTAAAGCATAAAAACCGTTGCACCAGTTAGTCGAGGTAAGTCTTCTAGAGCTGCATCTTGAATAGTAAAACCCAAACTTTCTGCACAAAATTCCCCAACAAAACATTTAGTAGCACCTCAAGCATAATTTTTCGTTATCAACTAGCGATTGCATCATATCTTGCGCACTTGTAACATTTTTACAACCGCGGCGCATAGTTTCAAGGTGTAGCCACTCTATATCGACACTACAGCGCCAGTTGGAGTGTACCACAATAGCTTACAAGATCTGATTTTAGTCACAAATTCATAGGAAATTCCGCGAGATAATTGACCAATTGGCGGAGTTTGTGGCTCGTAATGGACCCGAATGCGAATCCTTCACTAAAAGCAAGCAAGAGGGAAATCCAAAGTTCGAGTTCTGATACGCAAGATAAAAGTGGTTATTGTGACCTTCCGCAAGTTGCAAGAAAGTGACGTTCCCAACATTTGGTGTAATCGTGGAACTGTGGATATACTCGTATACGAGTACATTTGATCGGTGCAAATAATAACCATCTTTATCCGGGAATTTGTGTTGAGTGCATTAACATATTCCACAAAGATTAAAACAGTGTACTCTGATGAAGATATTTATAAATTGCAGGGAATTTTCCGACGTGTAACATTTTAGACATAAACGTAATCTCCAATTGACGTCCAAAGTGCAACAGAAAACATCAAATATCTCTTTAATAAAGCTATAGACGAAGGAACCCGAGATTGTCCACGGAATAACTCCTTATGAGGCTATGAGCACCGAACAATTATCTTTGCAAGATGGACCTGAAAGTGGACGGCACACTCCAGTTTCAGGTAGGCAAGATTGAAGTGACAAAGGCGATTTTAGATAAAGTTATTGCACTTCAGTTTCAGCGCAAAAGGACGATGAGCTACTTTCCGATAAAGAGGACATGATAAGTGTGCCTGGTCGTGATGAGCCAGAATGGTGACTGACACAAATATTGCACTAAAGCAGGGAGATGGGCTGGCCCCATTGTTATTCAATTTGGCTCTGGAGTACGTCATAAGCTACGTATTGATACGCGAGGTACATTACTATTCAAGTCGAGCCAAGTAGTAGCCTATGCGGATGACATCAATATTTTTAATTGAATCATTTCACCCTTTTCACATCAAGTTAATGTAGATCTATACGACAAATTTGCTCTACATTGAAGCTTTTCATTACGTCGCGCGGATATCGATCACTCTTGCGGATGGCTCCGATAGTTTTTTAGGGTTTTGTACTAAAATACAAAACCCTATTGCAACCACGACCTGTGTCCGTCGTCTGTCCGTCCGTCCGTCTGTATGTCACAGCACTTTTTCTCCGAAACTATAGAGGCTACAGCCATGAAACTTTGTAGAAAGGTTAGAAGTGGTGACCTCTTGAAAGTTCAAGAGTAGAAAAATTTTTCAATGGCGTTTAAGGGGGGGTCTCCCCACATAGGGAGGTGACCCCTCAAAAAAAAATTTTCCCCATTGGTAGTCGAGTAGGGTGTCGTTGGAAAGGTCTTAATGAGATCTTTTCCAAACAAGTTTTGTTTTTTTTTTTGTTATTGTGGTAGGGAGGTGAAGGCATTTACGCCCGCTGAGTCTGGCAGTGTGGGACTCCCATGGAGGATACCCTTGGACTACCCACTAAACACCTCCCCTGTCAATCTGAGAACCTAGCCTGGAACCGTTTGACACATTACTTCGGGCCAGGTCTCGTTTTGTTACGCCGTGGGGCGCCTTCAAGCTGGGGAGTCCCTTTCCTAGCGGGAGGGGAGAGGGGAAGAGGAAATGCCAGAAGAGCGATCCCCCAGCCCCAGCACCTCCGGCTGCTGTGAGTCCCTTTTATCTTTTAGGACTGCCCGAGCATAATGTGCCACCTGGTTCCATTTGTCAACCGATTCGAGCATCACCGCAACTATATTATCCGGGGTGAGCTCTCCCGTCTCCCTGTAGAGTTCCCTTCGCAGCCTGGCCCATTTGGTACATGCAAAAAATGTGTGACAGGCATTGTCCTCCTCTCCTGGGCAAAACCGACAATCGGGAGACCGTGACTTACCGATCTTGTGCAGGTAAGACTGAAAACACCCGTGCCCGCTCAAAAGCTGGGTCAGATAGAAGTCAGTCTCACCATGCCTTCGATTTAGCCACGGTCTCACGTCCGGGATGAGGCGCGCAGTGCACCTTCCCTTCGTGCGATTCCCCCAAGACTGCTGCCAATCGTTGAGCGAGCGTTGTCTCTCCTCGCGGACAACGATCTCCCTCGCATCCTCGTTTCTTCGGCGCTCTCTAGCAAGAAGGGCGACAGGTGTCACGCCTGCAATCACTCTCACCGTCGAGTCGGAGACAGTTGGATACGAAGATGCAATTCTCAGTGCTCCTCTTCTCTGTACCTGTGCCAATCGTTTTCGGTATACCTCCTTGCTGAGAGCGTCGCCCCATACCTCTGCTCCGTACAGTAGCACTGACACTACAGCACTCATCAAGAGGCGTCTTCTTGATGGGTTGGGTCCCCCTACGTTAGCCATAAGTCGACTCAGGGCCGATATTCCCGAAGCACCCTTCTCAGCCGTTGCCCTGATTTGCTCAGAGAAACTCATCTTCGAGTCGATCAGTAGCCCCAGGTACTTCACCGCTGGCTTCGATTCGATCTGTATATCTCCAATACTGATCATCCTTACTCTAGGGACTCTCTTTTTTGTCAAGATGACCACTTCGGTTTTCTCCAGTGCTAAACTGAGCCCGCGAGCAGTCATCCAGTCCCTCACTCGGCGCATTAGCATACCTAGCCTAAGTTGCGCTTGTTCAACGGTGCGTCCAGTGACCAGAGCCACAACATCATCCGCATAGCCGACCAAGCGCGACTCATCTGGCATCTCAAGTCTCAGTAGCCCGTCGTAAGACACGTCCCACAGGTCCGGACCAAGGATAGATCCCTGGGCAACACCCGATGTAATTTCCATCCTTCGTTGGCCCTGTGTCGTGTCGTAGAGCAGGCTTCGGTCTTTTAGGTAGTTCCTCAAAAGCCGCATTAGATATTCTGGAACTTGAAAAGAGTTTTCCAGCGTGTCCAGAATATCCACCCATCTAGCGGAGTTGAAGGCATTCCTGACGTCGAGTTCACTACCTCTGCAATCGCATCAATGGTAGAACGTCCTGCTCTAAAGCCGTACTGCCGAGGAGATAGGTCCCCAGCAGCACGAATCGCGTCAGTGAGTCTTCCCTTGATGAGTTTCTCTAGCACTTTCCCAGCCGTGTCTAGCATGCATAACGGGTGGTATGCAGACGGCGATTCGGGATTTCCCTTCCTCTTGCTGATCAGCACGAGCCTCGCCACCTTCCATCGTACCGGGAAAACCCCGTCCCGTAGGCAAGCGTTGCATGTGCTGAGCAGCAAGTCAGGACAATGGTGATAGACGAGCTGCAAAACCTCAGCTGGAACACCATCTGGACCTGGAGCCTTCCTCGCTTTCAGGGAGAGGACTGCCTCCTCCAGTTTCAACTGTGTGAAGAGTGGGCACTCGACCGCTGTTTCACCATGGACAGCATCAACACGGACGGGGTGGGCGGGGAAGAGTCCCCGCACTATCGCGTCCATCTTTTCCGCGTCATGTATACAAGGCTTCCGTAGGGCACCAAGTTTCCCCATGACCAGCTTGTAGCCAAGGCCCCACGGATCCCTATTTACATCGTCCACGAGGTCTTGCCAGCATCGGGCCTTGCTCTTGTTAATAAGCCTGCGGCTTTTCCTGCCGGAACTGTATGCTGCTAGCCTAGTGTCTGCCTCCTCCCGTGTTCGCGCCCACTGGGCCTCTCGCCGAAGTTTGTGACACTCGCTTCTCTGTTCGGCGATCTCGTTTGACCACCAGTATACTGGAGGCTTACCATGTCGGGGTCTCCGACGGGGCATGGAAGACTCGCAAGCAGCTATGATGGTACTCATAGTTGAGTTCACCAAGTCCTTGGCTGTGGGCCCTCCACTCCCTGGCGGAGCTCCCAGCAACGGTGCGCCTGCCGTAAGCGCGTCAGCAAACCTCTCAACGTCCATCCTCCCAGTCCTCCATCCGAGGATTAAAGTTTGGGCATATGCACGCAGAGTGGCACCGTCGTGAATCTCAACAGCTATATACTGGTGATCACTAGCCGAGTAGTCCTCTAGTACTCGCCAGTTGTGTACTCTAGGTACCAGGGACTCCGAAGCGAGTGTCACATCGGGTATGGTTCCTACGCAACCCCATCGGCGGAAAGTAGGGGTGTTACCAGTATTTAGGACAAAAAGCGCTGTTCTGGCCGCCATGCCCAAGATTTGTTTTCCCCTTGGGTCGGATTGTGGCATACCCCATTCAATGGCTCTAGCGTTGAAGTCTCCCCCGACCAGCATGTGGCCCTCTGTGTTCGAGACAGCGTCCTCCAGGGCATCGAGTTTGGTTCGAAAAGATCG
Organism: Odontomyia ornata; assembly: GCA_963969285.1. Lineage (NCBI taxonomy): Eukaryota > Metazoa > Arthropoda > Insecta > Diptera > Stratiomyidae > Odontomyia > Odontomyia ornata. The sequence goes on from OZ017739.1 coordinate 332,400,959, forward strand.
CATTGCCTCATTAGGCACCAGATAAACACTGAAATATGTTATCCCTGAACACCGCACCCACACAAAACCATCCCCGCGTCCATGGCCCTGCACCTGAAGGCGGGCGCTGTCTCGAACCCAGATGGCCGAGGTACCAGATTTGTCAGGGTACCACGCTTGCGAGTCCTTGTTATGATGTTGCTCGCTCAGCAACAGGAGGTCAGCTTTCTTATCCCTCGCAAACTGCTCAAGTAGGTCCTGGGCGTTTGTGCTTCGGTGCAAATTGACCTGCAGGATACGGATCATTTGAGTATCGATTTGGCTTTAGTGAGGGCCTCCTTGAAAACCCAGCATCTCCCTGTCCCCGGCTCATGTTTGAGGTCACCGGGTGCTAGCTTAGCATCCTTGCAAAGAATGCATTTTGCCTCGTTCGTGCACTCCTTCCTTTTGTGCCGCGTTTCACCACATTTGTAGCACAGAGATCTCCTGTCGGGTCCCCTATAGCCATACGCGGTGTGTCCGTATTCGAAGCATCTAAGCAGCGGATAGGGATCGCTCTTCTCCGTATCCTGCAGATCACCCAACCTATCTTAATTTTGCCCTTCGCCAGGATTTGCTGGGCGTCTTTATCAGCTAGTTCGACAATAGCCATGCGTTGCCCCCTTGTGTTTTCACGTGTCAATCTTGCCTTGACTTCACTTAAGCTGGGGAACTCCCTCCTGATGGCGTCCTCTACTTCAGCTTTGTCCGTGACGCAGTCGAGGTTCCCGATTTCCAGGGTGGCCTTTGGTTCGAGCGAGGCAAGTTTTAAAACTGCCTTATAAGTACCGTGGGGGGCAGGGGAAGGGGAAATATACGAACTTTTCGCGTACCCCCTCTCGCGATTGGACACCTTCCATCCGAAAAATCTGAAAAAAATCATGAATGTAGGACTTCATGAGTACAACCACAACAAATACATGAGAAGTCAAAATTCACTCAACTTTGTTAGTAATAATATGATTTATCGATTTTGTGTTTTCTTTAATAAAATCTAAACGGTACCCTTAAACTCAATAAAATTTAGCAAAGAGATGATTATTTATCAGATTGATATTTTCTGAAAGTTTCATAAAAGTCGAATTGTATTTACCGAAGTTATAGCGATTTGAATTTTCCTGTATTACTATGGAGCAATATGCCCTGTATTGCTATGGAAACATATGGCTATGGAGCCATATGCGCTTTTTACCGACTTAGACACTACAGCTTTGTTAGAATTTGCATGAAAATTTCAGGAGTGATAGATATCATGAAGATGAACACATACAATTGAAACAAGTCAAAGAGGTAGGAGAGAGCTCCTAGCTAAAGGGCTTTGTAACAATTCTAGGATTCGAAAAAATAGGCCATGAATCGATGATTACAGTACAGAAGATTGGCCTCTGAAAAAAATTTCATGAAAGGTAGCCGATATGAGTATCAATTGAAAGTTCTCAATGAGAGCTTTTCAAAACAGTTCTTAAACTGACAGTTTTTGCTTCAGTGGGGGCACAGGGGGGGAAATACATGAAAAATGTGTTTTCTCCCTCGCGAATGGACACCCGTGATCTAAAAAATCTGAAAAAATTATCAAGGGAGATATTTATGGGTATAACTATAACAAATACCTCAGAAGTCAAAATTCTTTCAACTTTGTTAATAATAGTTTGATCCTCGAATTTCACATTTTCTCCAATAAAATCGTCTTTGACATGTTTCATGATTTTATTCGTTGCTGGTTGCTGCATTTTGTAAGTTAAGTACAAAACCCTTCTGACATGAGCATAGGTCTGTCTACCCAACTTGTTTTAAATTACTTATGGAATTGTTTGCAGCTACGTGACTGAGTTGCATATTTTTTAATAATAATTTTTCTGAAAAATTATTAGAGAAGAAAAATGTTACAAGAAGGTGGTTTCAATGTGTGTACTAATTCTCATCAGGCTATCACTCTTATATACACACCGGTGATGGCGACCACCATGCTTAGAGGTGTGAGAGTTATTTTTTAAATTTTTCCTACTTATGCGAACTCAATATGTTTTTCATCTGCAAGTTATGTTCAAGTTAAATTTCTCTTTGTAGCTAAACTTTAATTGGATCATATTGAGTTCGCATAAGTAGGAAAAACTAAAAATTAACTCTCTCAACTCTAAGCAAGGTGGTGTATCTAAAAGTCGTGGCCTGATGAGAATTAGTACACACGTTGAAACCACCTTCTTCTAACATTTTTCTTCTCTAATAATTTTTCAGAAAAATTATTATTAAAAAATATGCAACTCAGTCATGTAGCTGCAAACAATTCCATAAGTAATTCATCAACATTTTGTCGCGGTCGCTAACAACCGCAAAAGAACTTTTCCTGAGACTCGACAGCGAAGCAAAACTAGTAGGGCTAAAAATCAATGAAAATAAAGCCAGGCTCATGACGCAGTCTTGGAAAAATACCTCAAGCAAACAAAATATTACACTTGGCGAATACAGTATCAAAAATGTATTTGGGCGCCAAAATAACGAAAACGGGTAATGAAACAGACAAAACACGCTGGAGAATACAGCTCGCAAATAAAACATTTTATTCAGTATTGACGGTCTTGAAGACCAGCTGCATACACAGGAAAACAAAGCTCCAAATATATAAATCTGTGATAAGACATGTGTTATGCTATGGGTGTAAAACATGGACCCTAACCCAAGCATCCGCAAATATATTGAATGCCTTCGAGCGACGGGTCCTGAGGCGAACATTCGGAGCGAAGCTTGACGGGAACCAATGGCGAATTCGATACAACCATGAGCTGTGTGAAATTTTTGACGAACCGGAGATCTAAATGATTATAAGACTGCGGAAGCTGCAATGATCTGGCCACATGAATCGTATGGACGAACAACGAATACCGAAAAAGGTATTCGTTGGGAGAATTGAAGGCCGGAGGCCAGTGGGGAAACCGAGGAAACGCTGGTCTGACTCGGTCAAGGAAGACAGTTCATCGCTGCTCGGATTTGGAAATAGGAGGACGCGAGACAGTTGGAGGCGCTATTTGCAGGAAGCGAAGGCCCGAAAGGGGCTGTAGTGCTAAGAAGAAGAATATTAGTATAGCTACTGATGCGATAATTTATCCCTAGAATTTTCCATAGTGAATCTTTCAAATATTAATGATCGTTATAAATTCCATTTCATTGAAAACATGCGAGCGATCTACATATGAGTACAGACAATAAAATTTAGCTTGTCTAGAAATAATGATTTTTAAATGATTACACTTCTAAAATCAGACATTATGAAATTTGAACAGAATATTTTATTAATCGTTTATTAAGTTGTAATAAAAAGAAAAGGTGCTTATAAGCGGAATTTAAACAGAACATTTTTTTCGTTTCACTAGGCAATCTAACAACGAAATTAAGTAATAATCAGTTGAATTGATCATTTTATTTTTATGTTAATCTGTTCACTTGCATAATCACCATATCCATATCATGTTAGAAATGTATTTTCCCCGATATTATACAAAATTCTTAAGGTTCGAACTATGAAATTGTCGCGATCTAATTACGAGTATGTGAATGGTATAGATAGGAGAAGATTATTTTACATTTATACAAAGGAAACGTCCAAGGCGACATCCATGTTACACAAGAAACAAAAGAAAAAAAAACATAATTTACATAATTTTCCTTAATTTAGTTGAATCATCTTTCACTTCATATTTACACATATATTTTATTAAATCTTCGATCGTTTTTATTTCCTTTTTTCTTTTTGATTTAGGTTCATTCATTTCTTGGTTGTCATGCATAATTATAAAATGAAAATTTAATGTTAAAATTGTTAATTGTGTTTTCACCTTTATAGCATCGTTTAAAAGGAAAAGAAATAGTAAAATGCTTTGCTGAGATAAAACTCACGTCTTTCCTTTCCAGCAAACCTGTTCCCTTCCAGCAAACCTGTTCCCTTCCAGCAGGATAATGCAGGCGATAGGTGAGTATGCCACCGAGAAGGTAGGGTTCCAGTAATCCGCGAATGGACGGTTTCGCGTTGCGGTCGGTACGCGGTGCCATATATTAAGTTTGCGTTTTTTCTTCAAGTAGATTTTTTTGGCTTGAATTCGAGTTGGTTATTTCGGGCACCACGTCGGTAATATTCGGAAGCGCGCACTTTTTCAGCGGTTGTCTTGTTTCCTTTCCCGTGGAACGAAGTCACGTAATTTGAAGTAGAACCGCGTTTTAAATCGGGCATTTAAACCGGTCGCTGAGTTTTGCTGCTCGGGCTTAGCTCGGGCGTAAAATCCCGGGACAGAAACTCCTTTCCGAACTAGCTAGCTAGCCAGCAGCCACCTTGGAGTAGATTAAGAGTGTCCGGGCTTGTCGACCTGATATGTACAGTCCGTTGTACAGTCCATTGTCACGTCTAGAACCGATGAGAGGGCGGTTGAGATTTTCTTCGGGAAATCTCTCTCGAACGAGCAAACGAGACATGTAAAATCATTATACAGATGTCTTAGGTTACTTTCGTTTTCAAATATATGGTCGAATGCCTGGCACGGAAATGGCGAGCTCGGTATCAACTCATATTTCTCAATGTGGGTATTTATTGCTTGTTTCAGTATCACTGTAAACACCTTGTTGATGTCAAGCAACAAGCTGATTGGGCGATAGGCATAATTATTCCTTCCCTTTTGTACTAATCGAGCAGTTTATCCCGCGAACTACTCGACAAAGCAGCCAATGTACCCGTAAAATTCATCCACAACACGGTGGCAATATTATGCCTCAAACTTTTTGCATATCACGCGTAGCGATACCCAGTAGATATCGGTTATTCCTACACCATTTCAATCAGCTGGAAAGTGTTAGATGGCAGATATCTGCTATGCAACAACCACTTAACGTCGTCCGGATGTTGTAGAAAAGGCGGCAATAGTGATATGGTATGGTGTGTGTGCTGGTGTCTGTGAGTGCGTAACTGTCAAATGGGACACATTTATGAATTGGAGATGCTCTTTAAGATTTTCGGTTTTAAAAGCAACGATTTAACCTCCGTGCGCGCGAAGTAATTGATTTTCGTAGCAGCGTCTTCGTCTGCGAGCATTTTTGAAAGCTGATATAAGTGACTTGACGTAGGACAGACATGTCAGCCAATTGTTTATCTGAAAGTGTATGATGTCCTTTTGGAATGGCCGCTTGTTGCTAAAATCCCCAAATATATTAATTATTCGCCAGCTTTGTTCTCACATGCCACCCTTAACAAAAGTCTTCATCCTCTCTTGAGCCTTCGCTTCCTACAAACAGTGCCTCCAGCTGTCTCGGTCGATTGACCGCGTCCTCCGATTTTGAAATCCGAGCAGCGATAAACTGTCTTCGTCGACTGAATCAGACCAGTGTTTCCTCGGTATTCCCACTGGTCTCAGCCGTTCAGTTCTCCCAACGACTACTTTTTTGGGTATCCATTGTTCGTCCATACGATTCATGTGGCCAGCCCATTGCAGCTCCCGCAGTCTTATAATCATTGAGACGTCCGGTTCGTCAAAAATTTCACACAACTCATGGTTGTATCGAATTTGCCATTGGTTCCTGTCTAGCTTCGCTCCAATTATTCGCATCAGGACCCGTCGCTCAAAGGTGCTCAATATATTTGCGGATGCTTGGGTTAGAGTCCATGTTTCACACCCATAGCATAACGCAAAGTTAACCGCATCAAATCGATTCATTTTGCAAATTGCCCAATTGTCAGAAATCGAATGAACGCATTGTCGAAACATCATTCCCGAGCACCGCAAAACCTTGTGCTGAAATTACACGGCATTGAAGATAGTGTTCGAGCCCTTCAAGCACTAAACCACCACTTGACGTTGGGGGTGAGGGGCTGGATTTTAGCTCCAGGCGCGACTATCGCTTGCAATTATGGTCACGTATTAATAGCTCGTAAAGATAATTCAAATGCATCTTTTAATGGACAGTTATAAGATTCCCTGGAATCTGAGTGCAGTGGTGAATCTTGTGTATTGAAATCAATTTTGTTAAGAGTATCACATGTAAAATCGGAGTTTAATAAGTTTTACTTAATTTTTAGTTTAATTTATTTACAAGTAGCCATTCTTGGAATGCAACATAGAGAGAAACGAAACAAAAAATGTTTAAATTGTAACTCAAACATTAAACTAAAATCGGAAGCTTGTTATCCACAGTGAACTTATGCTCGTAACGAATATCAGTGAAATAGTTTAAATCGCATCTTAAACAATTGCGTTAAGTAACTTACTAACATATGTAAGTCATTAAGTTAAGTTGAAAGACGTTGAAATCAGCAATCTGATGACCATGTGATAAGCCGATCCAAATTCTATTGAGATAAAAAAAACACTACCTGGTATTTCCCGAAAGAGCCGGATGAAAGTCTAGTTTAACGATTAATTTTTACTTTCTACGTTGGGTTAATTTATCTCTAATCTTCAATCGTGTCCAGTCTCAATATTTTACGAGCTTGTAGGTGCTGGAAACAAATCATCTATAGTAGTACTCATGATCTAATACGTGGTCAAGTCTTATCCTCTATTCACACACTATTAGCCATTAACGAACTAAATTTCTAATTCACGACACAGCCTTTTAATTCACGATGCACATAGATGGTTTCTTTCAAAAGCGAATATTTATATTCTCTCAAAAGGCACAAAGTAAATGTTTACTTTTCATTATTTAGACACAGTAGACTTAAAATATATTAAATTTCACTGGCATCTATTTCACATCATTCACCGTTCAACGTAAATTGTATGCTAATTTATTCAAATTTGCGATTTGCAAAGTAAACCCCTCTTGGCACACGAACTATTTTGCATGCATTCACTCGATGCCTATCTATTTGACCTTGTTCTTAAAAAATATGTGGGAATCTAATAAAATTTATGTCTTAGCTAAACTTTTAATTGGATCATTTCACCCTTTTCACGTCAATTTTAATGTAAATCTATACGATAATTTTGCTCTGCATTGAAGCTTTCATTACGTCGCGCGGATATTCGATCACTCTTTCGGATGGCTCCGATAGCTTTTCCAAATTACTTATGGAATTTTTTGCAGCTACATGAATGAGTTGCATATTTTTAATAATTTTTTTTCCACAAAAATTATTAGAGAAGAAAAATGTTAGAAGAAGGTGGTTTCGACGTGTGTACTAATTCTCATCAGGCCATCACTCTTAGATGCACACCGGTGGTGGCGACCACCATGCTTAGAGATAGAGCTTCAATGTAGAGCAAAATTATCGTATAGATTTACATTAACATTGATGTGAAAAGGGTGAAATTATCCAATTAAAAGTTTAGCTAAGACAAGTACTTACAAGAGGAAATTTAACTTGAACATAACTTGCAGTTACAAAAACATATTGAGTTCGCATAAGGAGGAAAATTAAAAATAACTCTCTCACCTCTAAGCATGGTGGTCACCATCACCGATGTGTATCGAAGAGTGATGGCCTGATGAGAATTAGTACACACGTCGAAACCACCTTCTTCTAACATTTTTCTTTTCTTTGATTTTTCAGGAAAAAAAAAAATTATTAAAAATATGCAACTCATGTAGCTGCAAAAAATTCCATAAGTAATTTAAAATTTATGTGCCAACCGAGATACATCAAACTTTTTTAACGTAACCTCTTCCGCTCGTTCTATCCCAGTGAGTCCTTCTTCTTCACAAATCCGCTTACAGCCTCTTCATGGCGGTAACGGCAGATTCTCGTTGCAACTATCTAGCAATTGGTTCCCTAGATTGTGTCTCAATGGAGTTGCCATTACCGATTTTTATTTGTTAAGTTTTTATTTTTTCTTCGGGAAAACTTTTTATCAATAATGGTAGCGGTGATAGTGGCGTGGTTTATTTTGAGTTCAAATAATAATATTAATAAGTTGCTAATCAATTGTTCCGCACTTATTGCGTTGTTATTATTATGAAATGGTTTTTTTCACTGAAGGTCCCTCCAACAGTTTGCATAGGCGGGCTGCTCGATTATTAGAATTTTCTTCCATTTTCATTTTTCTGCCAGTCCCATCAGCGCTAAAAATTGTTTTGACTATCGATAGTCCCACCAACACTTAGAATTTCTTCCGGGTTTCCTTGTTTCACACTTTTCTCTGGCTTTGTTTACTGTTTCACTTGGTTTTGCGGCTGCATCTTTTGACACTTCATCCCTTTCTTGATTAGATTTTAGAGGGACTGCGTCTCTAGCTTTAGTTCATAATTTTCTTTTCGTAGTTTGATAATTTCTTCATTACCTGCTATTATTTTTAGTTTACATCCGCGATTGGCGGAGTTTTCCTGATTATGTTTTCTTTTATTGATAACTGTTGTGCCATCTTCACATTTGACATTTCCCTAGGCTCCCCAAACGGTTGGGAAGCCAACGGGCTCCTCCATACCAGCGGCCCTAAAGTTGTCTTGAGGTATTGACAGGAGCGATTTAAAATCACGTCTGTGGGCAACGAATACTAACATAGAGTTTTCCCTATCTAGTTTATAACTCTATGGTATAAATTGGGCACATTGGACTCGGTATACACGTACTCTGCCTGAAGTTCAATTTATTCATTTCAAATAAATAAAACAAAAAATGTTTGCTTACATAAACGAATTAACTAAAATACAAACATCGGCAGACATTCGTTAAACGCTGCCATTATTTCATTGCACTATGAACCAACGATTAACAGTTATTGGACGTGACTTTGCACCGTCATTAATCCGTCAAATAAACGTAGGTGATTAATGAAAATTGCAATAATAATCTAAAATATGGGTTAATGGTTTATTTTCAATGTGTCTTCAACACACATTTCATTTGTGAAACATAACCCGACAACCAAAAGAAACTACCGACAAAAAAATTTGAAATGTTTCATGATTGCAGGCTTAACCAATTAATTAAGATTTCTCATTGTACGTCATCATTCCCCATACCTGTGGCCGGTGCTTAATACAAGTGTTTTATATGTATAGTAGTAGTACCGTCATAAATCTCCGCAAATTCTCAGAAATGTGTTGTTATAATTTCTCTCTGTCTGCGATTCAAATCTACTCTAGAAATCTAGATAGGAATCCTTTTCTGGAATGGGACTTTTAAAATCTCAGGAAAAAGAACAACTCAACCGTTCACATTCCGAATACTCTTAATGTGTTGTTTCTACATCTCATTTGACTGCAGTAAATGTTCGAACTTGATGTGATATCATTAATTTTATGAGATGTTTAACTTGATTGGGCTTTTTGATGAAAGACTAGCGATACCGCGCGGAGTTAGTCGGGTTGTAGATACTCTTTGAAAGTGTGCAGAAAATCTTTTCGAGGTAGATGAAATGGTACAAATTGGCCTTAGTTAACAACTTTATTTCTTATTTAATTGTACTTTGTGCAAAAGTGATGGAATAGTGTCACAGGCTAACAGCTTCACGTAAACCGATTTCAGATAAGACGGTATCTGACTCACTTGAGCTGAATTAAGGTCATGCCTGTGCCAATGACGTGATTGCCATTTTGGTGAGCTACAATTCAATTTATTTGTGATGAAGATGAAAACTTATTTTACTAAACTTCAAAAGGAGTATAACTGAGCATCATAACTTGGCTAATCAAAAAACGAAAAAGCACGTTAAGAATTTTCCTAAGAACACACCATTTAGCGATTAAATAAAATTATTCTCGACTCATTAAACTGCCCAGCATTCTTTATTGCAATAATCTTTCTGCAAGTTGTAAATTGCTTTGATAAAATCTGGACAGACGGTTTTCCAAGTAGGGTTGAAGAAGACAACGATATTGAAGCTTAAATGCTGCGGTTATATTTAGCGCAAGAACAATTGTGCCCGCTCATTAACCAGCGACAGTAATAAGTTGGCAGTTGGTACGATCCCGATGATGATAATAAGGCACGCATGTTTCGTATCCAATATGTCACTGCGTACAGCTTCCGAGATGCCGTTTAGTCACATAATTGCAAAACTAAACGAGCTTGGTCGCAGAGGTTTCTGTGCCTTGAACAATACATCACCGGAGATCACAATCAAGGGGCATATTTTTCTTTTAACCAAAAAAGTATATTTACTTTTGCACTAACGACTCTGGATTTGTCCGGAGCTAGTCTTGGATTTCTTCAGCTTGATACCACTTTGTGCAGGAATGAAACATCAGAGTCTCAGCAGTCTTTGATGCGATGCCTTTACTTTGTTCTTGCTGCGGTTGGAAAGGAATCAAGGAAATTAATTAGCTCTGGTGAGGGCCATCTGTGTTTGTGATATGGTGGAGGTACTCATGAGCGGAATTTAACCTGCATATGGTGAGCCTTTATGAGTTTGTAGTAAACACGTTTCCATGATGTTAGGTGTGCAACTCCATCGTTGCCTGAAGTCTACCCTCAATTAACTTGAAATAAGTAAAATCAATTCAGCACCATTAAAAAGTTGTTTGTATCTAAGAGCTTTTAGCGACGCCCGACCATTCAAGACTTAATAAAGATTATCGTGCAAATGTGCGAAGAGGTCTAAATTCAAACAGACATAAAATATTTTTGAGGTGAAAAAACAAAAGACGGTCGTCGCGTTGTCTCATCGCGCATTGTTGTGGCACATAATTGGAAGGCTTGCCTTTTGGCATTCCAATGCATACCTTAGTTGGTGTCAAATTTTTTAAGATCTCAATTGGTTTGTGTTTCTCCCGAGGTCCGATGCAACGATGTGATGATGCACTATAAGAAACAAATTCTTAAAGAAAAATTGCGGTCACAGATTCCCATCAAATTGCGGCATTTTTCATTTGATTCACGTTCAGTCTTTTAGGCAACTTAGTTACTCGACCTGATAGTGTTAACTACCCATGAAAGATCCAACATAAGTATGGATAGAGAAGAGGGGGGTGTTTTGGTATAAAGGATAATAACTTTATTTACTCAACTAATTTTTGACGGGTACGATGAATGATTTGATTATTGAGATAGCAAGAAATTTTAAAGAAAAGGACACTGCTTTCAATTTTTGCCAAAGATAAAAAATATACATCTAATCAAGGATTCCGTCCGCAGCTGATTAAAGACTTTTGAATCCATCGTGATCAAATTGTAATTAGTCAGCCCTACGCCACTGACAATAATTCGTCAGTCGTTATTGACGTCGACGGTACGAAACGCCCCCTTTAACCACTGGCTGTCACTGAACTGCGTTTTGACAGCTGGGAGGAAGGCGAAAGTAGTGGTGAAAAACGAAAGAGCAGAAGAGCCCGGGCAAAATGGCTGCACTGCCATGAGAATGGTTGAACGTCATGGTGCATCGGACATTGATTAAAATATACGCGACCGATAAAAAAGTTTCTGTAAGGACAAAATTCCTTAACTTAATTGTCGTGACTGTGAAATAAACTAAGAAAAGTTGTGAATTTTCTTCTTTTCTTAGACGTAACAGTAAGAAAATTGTGCGAAAAGCCGAGCGCAGAAACGGAAGACGGGAGAAAGATTTCCTGTCCGAGTTCGCTAAGTTCCGAAGTCGCGAACCAGAAAAAGTTCTCATTTTCCGTCAGACAAGGCTGCCATCGCTGCATTAATTTTGCGGCTTGTGCTAATTAAGAATACTTCTTTAGATACCCCACCTGCTCACCAGTCATTTTATTGTCCTAAAGGAATCGACTTACAGTCCACTTTGACATGCACGAAACAAAAAAAAAATAACAAGGAGGCATCGTTTTCAGGACTGCAGTTGGAGTTCAGCTTGTAAGTCATATCCTTGCTTCAATTGGCTATAGATCTTAAGGGTGTTTGTTGCAGAAATAGGGCGGGCATTATTAACGGACGTTGGGTGAAATATGAAGCCCCACGATGACCAAGTGATGGAGGATGCCTTGTCAAGGAAGGTGACATAGTTATGGATAAATATACAGACGGGTATTTGGAGGTTAGCATGTAAGTTTTATGATTAAATATCGGCATTGCCCACTTCATTCATTTGACGGAATAAATTCCGGAGCAAAATATGATTTGCACACAACCTCGCCATTAATGTCGTGCGACTGATTAAACCTAGTTTTGGAAGCTGTTTCCAAAAGTTAAGTTAGATGATGGTAGTGATGTGGACTCATTACATTCCTATCATTATTCCCCTAAGGCTGTTGATATGCCCTCAGCTGTTGGAGTAGCGAAGCGACTTTTTTATTTAGAACGATTCAGAAAGAGTGACGTTTCAAGACATTTAAGAAAAAATAACGACTTTAGTCGATTTCATTTGGCGAGTCATGATGAACTGACATCTAAATCTTCTCAAGGCAGCCAAGGGAGAGCATATCTTTTTCATTTAGTTGCAAACGTAGTATGCGGACAAGCTGAAGAACAGATTTCACTAGCTGCACTTCATGCTGTTGCTGATATACATTGCGAATGTCGCAAAACTCCACTTGGTTGGAAATATGAACACGCATTGGAACCAAGTCGCAAATATAAAGAAGGCAAATATATCATTGAGTAAGCCCATATGATCAAGGAAAGTAGATGGGATTGATTTATTCTTATTGAGTTTTGACTGTGTCAAATGATCCGAAGAAAGCGTCAAAGATTATTTTATCAAACGCGTTCGTCTCCTAATATTTAAAGAAAAAGTTTGATTAAAGAAAAAATTTGACTACCAGAAATGTATGTAAATAGTCTTAAAATTGAAGGGCCCTGTAGAATGTAGGGTTTGAGATAAAAATGTATGGGCTTATATACTTTGTATCCATTAAAATTGCCACTATTGATGATAGTTAGGAACTTTTATAATTACTTAACGCATGGGCACATACATCCTTTCAGTTAACAATTCGCATACGCACATGTTTAATAAATTGGCAAATATTGAGCAGAATTATTTCATTACAAGGAACTTTCGTTGCCCATGCACTCGTATGTGCTGCAATGAATCATGGTGACCACTACCAACACACTTTGCTGCTAGGTGGCTTGTCATTTTACGTTGGTTGCGACCAGTGCACATCCCACGTCTGTTTTTCGTGGGATGCCAACAGAGATTGACAGCCACATGGCAGTGAATTGAAGTGTGGAGGTAGTGGCGCAACGCATAAGGAGTTTTAAGGAGATTTGGCCGACAGCGAACGATTAAACAGAACGAACGGTGCACAAATACGAAGTGATTGCATGTATGTATAATCACGAAATTTTCTTTAAATTTTCGGAGATTTGTGTAATATTTCGATTTTGTAGCGCTAACAGCTGTTCGTGTTCAGTACTCAGAACTTGCTCCACGGTCGATTTGCCCCGAAAACTGTTTCAATCCTCTCGAAACAGCGTTGGAAACTTGAGTGCAAAACAAAAAAGGAACGGACTGTGTGTGCTCGAATGGTGCCGTTTATTATGCGCTACGCCCCCGGCACCGATGGGCAACGGGCTATTGTTCAGTTTGCAGCAGCAGCACCAGCAGCAACATCCACTCAATCACTTAATTACAGCAGCCACTGCAGGAGATATTCCACAACTTTTCACCCAGATGGAATCTGCTTCAATATCACCACAGGTAACCATTATAGAAAATACAATTCCAACCAATCAGAACAGTGTTGGTGGCGAAAACACTGAAAACGAGGATGCTAGGGAAAAGCGCACAAATTGCATAAAAATCGTTAAAGATGAAATCCTTGAGAATCCTCTGCTGCCAATATCAATAGCCGAGCCCAGTATTACAATTATGGAAACGGAAGAAGTGAAGTAAGTACGCGACACGATAGATTTCCCACTGTGTGGTCAGTTGGTGCTCCTTCCTCTACTCTAACCTCAAACTTACTTTCAATCTATTAATATAAAGCCTAAGCTGTATTTTGCATTTATCTTTGTGAGAATGAGGTTGAAAGAAGTCATTCATTACAAGGAAACTTATTTCCAATTTTCTCTCAAAACATTGCAACAAAAGCACATTTCGCACAAAGAAAATTTCAAACTACTCGTACATGGCACAAATTTCTAAATTTCTTGGACATGTCTAAGATTCTGATCTCTTTACAAAAACACAAACAATCATGCAAAGTATGAAGTATACATACGAGTATATATATTTACGAAGCAATACTTAATCGTATTTTTATTACGGAAATAATTTTAATAGACTAAAATTATTCGAAATGACATTATTTAGTAATGAGCCTAATTAAGAAAAATGTTTCTAAAACATTATGAATGGAATCGATATGAAAATCGAAAAATATCCAATAGTATTAAATATAAGAATAACACAAACAAACAAAAAACACACACAAAAATGCAATAATTTTCTTTTTTAAGAGTAAACTCATTTTTGCTAATGTAATAGATATATGAAAACCGAAATTTACAATGGTGCTAGGTGCCTTTAAGAGTAAATTTAGATTAAGCTTTTCGTTTAAGTTAAACTCCTTGTTGAAAGAAATTATTTTTTTTGGTACTTTGTTTGATTATTAAAATGAAATCAATGTACTTTTTACAAAAACCATGAAATAGGAAACGCAAACATTTAAAATTTTGCGTTAAAAGTTGAACAAACGAGTAAAATCAGGAGAAGAAAAATTAATTTAATTTTTTTTATCAATTTTTTAATATATTTATAAGTTAAAGTAGCGTTGATTCGCATTTATAAAGGTTGTAACTAATTGCACAAAGCAAGAAAAGTTTTCTTAATAGTTTGTCATGAGTCTGAGTGAATTATTTATTTCTTACATTCAATTACGTAAAACAAAAATAACCCATGAAATATTCAGTAAATATTTTAAATTATAAATTAATTTACTAAATCTTTCCCCTGACACCTTTCACTCCTTGTGATATCTTTTCCAGTCTGTCATAACGTATTCAGTTTATTAAACTATAAAATAAATCAGTCAAACATTTGAATCATAAATACTCATTTGAAATGAATATTTACACTTTGTTGTAAATTAATAAAATCTAATTAACTAAAAACTTCAAATATTAACTTTAAGGAACCTTTTCGAAATATACCTTCCATTTAGTATAGTAAATCTTTCCCATTTGCTTCCCTCACTGTTGTAATCATTTGAATGAAAACATACTGATCACAACCCTATTGTACTTTGGAAACAAATCGGCCTAGTTAATTAATGTAGAAAGCAAAATAGGTCTGAAAATTCTATCTGACATAATTAATTTAATCTTCTCGACTATCTAACCGGCCAAACTGCTCTTTGATAATTTTGAAAAAAACAATAGGCAATTATATAAAAATTAATAAATAATTAAATTCCAATTGTCACTTTGAACATTTCAATATGCTTTAACAATTGTTTCTTTTTTCTGATTAAACATTTTTAATTTTGAGCTTTCATCTTTTTACGCCCTACAAAAATCACTTCACTCACAATAAGAATCTTCAATAAAATTAAACTTAAGTGTATTACATAAATAAAATAAATGCAAACAAATCAGTACAAGTTGTATATAAAAATCATAAATTTAAAATAAACTACATTAATAATTTAGAATTCTTAATATCATATTTATATTTATAAATAAACATTTATATACCAACATGAATTGCTAACGAAAAACACGACTTTCCTTTCCAGTGGTTCTTCTTTTCAGCGGGAAATGAGGTGCAGGGTAGGTATGCCGTCGCGAGGGTAGGGTTTGAGAAAATCCGCTGAGGTCAGTTTCGCGTTGCGCGCGGTACGCGGTACCTTAGTCGATTTTGATTTTTCTTTAGCGTCGCTTTTTTCGGAATTACGTTAACGTAGTGTATTTTTCGGTACCGCGTCGGAAATTCGGGAACGCGAAGTAAAGATTAGATCTTTGTCTTTTGACTGGTTATAGGAAGAAATACGGAGTAACGTAAAGTAGGTTTCCTCTCCGTATGGTTTTGTTTTGTAACGCGTTTGAAAACGGGCATGTATAGGTGGCTGAATATTGTAAGTGAGCGTAACCCATTCGGAGACCCACGACCGAAATCCTCTCCGATCTAGCTGGCCGACAAGCAGCCACCGCGTGAATGGGTTACGGTGCACGGATTGGTTGACCGGTTGGTACCGTCCGTTGGCACTACTCAGACTCAACGTCTAGAACCGATGAAGGGTCGGTTCCGCGTTCGCACGGAGACATAAAATCATTACAGTGCGCGTGTATATAATCGACATTGTGTTTTTCTAACACAGTGCATCACTGAGTAATAATATCAAAACCTAGTAAAAACCTTTCGAGGAAACTTGGCTGTCAAGAAAAAGGTTTATATTCCAAGATGTGGCTTAAGTATGCATGAGAGCATGATTTAGAAGTACAGAACAATGTCCTACAAATATTTATTGTTACCTCATTATGCATTGGCTGGTAGAATGACATATTGTGTAAAACCTAAGTCGAGCAACTAAACTGTCAAAACATAAACATAATATTAAGCATAGTCCACGTGGTCTAGTGGTTAGAGCACTAAGCCCGTAAGCCTAAGGTCTCTGGTTCGAGTTTCGTTGGCGTTAACGAAATTTAGTTCGAGTGATTTTTCGGTGCTGGTTTAAAATCATAACGTATCGCAGCTGGGTAGACGGACACATGGATAAAGCGTGATAATGATCATATCACCTTGTGGAGTGCCGATACATTCGATCATGACAATGAGATACTCTAACTATCTCTAAGCGAAGGCCCGAAAGGGGCAGTAGTGCTAAGAAAAGAAAGAAAGAAAAGAAAGAATATTAAGCATAAAGAGTCGACTCTGCAGTGCTGTTATTCAATAGTTGAGTTTTCATTGTACTAATTTAGCATATCCATAGCTGTTAAGTTGGCATTTTCTGATATTTAAGTAGTTTACGATAATACAATTGTATAATATGGCAAATTGAATAATAATTTAGAGTAGAAAATGGAAGATATGAAGTCAATTTAGTCCTTAAGAAATCATTTATCACATTCCGACACGTTGCAGGACCAAGAAAAAAACCTCAAACAAATGATAACCTATGAAATTTATTATGTTTAAGCCTTAAAAATTGTTTATTAACGTACATCAACAAAGGGTAATATATATTTCCTTACTTTTTGTGTATTTATCCAAAATAATCTCAAATTTAATTTTCGCCTTGCACGTATTAGTGCATACTCATAGTGTATTTCGGTTTCGATTCGTGTAGGATTCGATTCAATTGGTCGAAAATACATACTACAATTTTGATGAATGATCTTTGTTCAAATCTAAAATGAAAAGAAAAATGGTTACTCTATCGAGGTTCTTGTGACGATAGAAATATTGTATAAAAGTTTTGTAACATGTAACCAGTTTTTCGTTCCTGAGATTAAAAGTTTGCAAAATTTTGTAAAATCAATTTGCAATAGTTCAGTGGTAGTGATATTGTTATTTACATTTGATATGCATATATAACGTATTGTTGCGAATTCCGGCGTACCTACTTTCCCCCATTCGCAACTTCGAAGTCCAGCGTACCTATTTTCTCCCATTCGCAACTTCAAATTGCCGCCGCAACATCTCCACCTTCCTTTGGGCACTCCCACCTTTTCCTTTGTGTATTTATTTATTTTTAGTAACATTTTTCCTATTTCCTTATAATTTTTATCTCCCCATCATCACAATCCTACCCTTTTCCCTTATTTCCAACAACAAAAAAATAATATATACTAATAATTTCAATTTTCCGACTAACAACATTCCATTCATTAATTCCCACTAACAAAATTTCATTCTATACATTTTTTCTAACAAAACCTAATTCCTTCCTTCATACTAACTAATTCTATTCACTAGTTCCCACTAACAAATTTTATGTTTTATACTAACGAAAATTAATTCACGTTTCGCTACTAACAACCCTCAATCGCATACCCAGATGCATCGTTGAAGTTGCTTATTAGATGAATGGGCGATCGCCAAGACATGGCGCCATTGGTTGCATCACGCGTTCTCGATCGGGGGTCTGCTGGAACCCTGAGTTCAAGTTCCCCGAGCGCAGGGAAGCACTCTTTTCGGGGTATCAGCAAAATCAATAGTTTCCGTAGATGTATATGTGACACTTTGCATTCATTCAAGCGCTTCTTTGATGATGCAAATTGCCATGTATGCAAATCAATGGATATTATTGTGTTTGTCGATACGGAAAAAAAATATGTGTGGGTAGCGGAATCGAAGTGTAATGAGCTTCGATTACGTTACCCAGATGCGGCAGCGGTTATTGAAAATGAAAAGGATTGAGTTCGTTGAATGAGGCATTCGGTATTTGAATTTGAAAAGAACAATAGGGATTGCTTTTGGCGGTGCATTAAATTTTTGGTGATTTAATCTTGAAAGAAAGAGGGGGTTTTCGCGTTTTTTTTGTGGAGGTGATTTACGGAATGAATTGCTCGACACATTGTTTTGAAGAACAAGGGAATTTCGGAAACTAACAATTCACGAAAGTGTGACAATGGTGTCAGTGGTGACGAAGACAAAGTTTGGCTTGGATAAATGACCCAAAGTGATTAGTGGGCGTGAAAGTGCATAAAATACTTAGGAACGACGTGCATTTAATTGTATTAGAAGTGCAGCAAAGATTTGGCGATTCGAGCGGGTCTCGTAAATAATGGATAAATCCGTTTGAAATCACGTAAAAGTGGAAGGTGTTTAAAAACATGAACGAGAAAATTCATTTTTTTAATTCGGATAAAGCTGGTTGTGTCTCTTCGTGGAGTGATATCAATTCGGAAATATTCTGAACATTTAATAACTAAAATAACTCGTTATCAAACGGCCCTTAGCGATAAACAAAATGAATAACCAAGTTAAAGTAATTTATTATTTATTTTCAATATTTTTGGTAGTCGCCCAGTTCCCCTTCTGTTGCAGAGCGCTCCGCAGCCGTAAAAAAGGGTGACTAGTTTTGAATTCTGTTTTTTCTTTCTTGGTTCCTCTTATGATATGACAAAGTGAATTCATTAATTGATTGTTTTCTTGGTGTAAATTTTTGTAGTAGCTTTAATTGGAAGTAAATTTTCATTTATCTTTATCTTTGAATCAAATTAAAATTTGTTAAAGGAAGAAAGCGGGCCTATTGATTTGAATTTTTTTTTGGTATATTTTTTCTATTGGATAAATTTGTGCCTTGTTAAAAGTTGAAGAAAAAATATAAGACATGAAGTGCTAAAATAATTATTTTTCATTTCTCAATGTGACCTCCGTGTTAGTGATTTCTATGTAAGGTGGCTCAGCACGAGCAGAGGGTGTCCCAGAAGTCCCACGACACGACTGAGCGCTAGCCGGCCTCGGTATGCTACCCCGGGCTACACACCCCTCTGCTAAAACTTAATGTCTGCAACTGCGGTGACTTCCGCGATTATTATTGAGTTCAAAGTCTACTGAATGAAATGAGGACTAGTGTAAATAGAACAATAAATATTCGAATAATTAATGTAGTGCTTGTTGGAAAGAATAATATGAATTGCTAAACCAACAAAGACTTTCCTTTCCAGCAAGCCCTTCTTTTTTCAGCAGGAATGGCAGCGAGCGATAAGTTTGCCGTTATAAGGGTAGGGTTTTAGAAATCCGCGAATGACCGGTTTCGCGTCGCGTTCGGCACGTAGCACCATAATTTGATTTGCGGTTTTTATTAGAGTAGGTTGCTCCAAGTTCGAGTTAGAGTAGTATATTTTTCGGTACCGCGTCGGTAATATTCGGGAGCGCGGAATTATAAACACTTTTGGTTGTTGTCTGGAGGAATATGAGAAATACGGAATAAAGTAATGATAGGTTTCTCTTCCGTTTGTTAATTTTTTCGACCCGTTATTAAATCGGGCATATGAACCGGTGGCTGAATTTTTATATTCCCGACCTAGTCTGCTCGCACAAGACCCGCGGCCGAACTCCTCTCTGAACTAGCTAGCTAGCCAGCAGCCACCTTGGAGTAGACTTAGGGTGTCCGGACTTGTTGACCTGTAGGGCACAGTCCGTTCTCACGTCCCAAGACTTCACGTCTAGAACTCAGATTTCGTTCGAGCGTGGTATTTTAAACGGAAAATCATTACAAAATGCCCTTTTGTAGTAATCTGAATCAAATTGACGCCTGGAAGCCAGCACATTTTATATATAGTCCTATTTAAAGCTAGGTAGATTACCAGCTTACTTACTTTCTTAGCATACTTGCCTAAGAAGTTGCAGGATATCATATTTTTGTCTTTACTTCAGGACCTGAAGACTTAAGTCCCACATTCAAATACTATGCATGTGTCATGCAGCGTGATTTCGATGAACTTTAGAAAATCGGTATTCTAGCTTAGAAGATAGAATACGATATTCAGATTAATGACGAATGTCTTATCTGACAAACTTGGCTTTGTTAACTCATCATTTAGTTAAAGCTGCAAAAATTTCAGAGACAAGTAGAGGCAGCCTCTTGAATAACTTATAGTCCAAATTTTGGTATCGCACGAGTTGGGAAGGAAACTTAACGTTTTTCGAATTAATTCCAATTAAGTAAAGTATGTACATATAAAACACTACATAAATAATATAAAATACTCAATACTTAAACCATATGGAGCCCCTATGCATGTAAAATAATTGTACCTATCTTTAAGATGTACGTGAACTTTTTTCTAACAGGTTATGGGCCCAGCCCAGCAGATCTCTTAGTTAAGTTGTTTTTTTAGTCCCATTTCTGCGCATTTTATTAAATCGTGTATTGATTTTTGTAGTAAGCCTTCATGCAAGTATGGCCGCAGACGAATCCAAATTCACATTTCCGAAACTAAGAAGCATTAGCGACTTTAATTGGAGCTTTTGAGCTGAATATTACCTGCGGTGTGGCATAGTTTCCGGCGGGAGTGCAAGTTTCAAGCGCGTACTATGAGCATGAGTGAGCGTCAAGTGCCGACCGCCATTGCGCAACATATTGTCATTCGTCTTTTAGTGTGGGAAGGCGTTAAAAACACGGAAGTTTTTCTACGTTTGCGAAATTAGCTCGGTAGTGGTAGTCGCAGGGTGATAAATCTGGATTGTAAGGGGGTGTTCCAGTACCTTCCACCCCAATTACGATATTATGTCGAGCGTGAGACGTGCGGTATGAAGGCGCGCGTTATTCCACTGAAGAAGAATCCCACTTCGTGCTGGAATGCTCTTCCGTTTCGGGCGATAAGTGGGCTTCACGTGTGTTTTCAGAAGGTAAGAGAAGTATGCAGCATTGATGAAACGTTGGGTGCGCAAAAAATCGACGTACAGCATGCCTCGCCGGTCCCAGAACACATAACCTTACCCGTGGACCAGGTTGTCTTCGCTTTGACTGGCACCCTTTCTCCCTTCTTCCTCCACTCGTTAGACGACATCGTGTAATAGTGTACCCATGTCTTGCCTGTCGTGAAGATTTGCGTTAAAAAATCATTCCCCGGCGCCTCGTATCGAGTCAGCAAGCGGCGATAAACTTTCAACCGCGTGAATTTTTGCTCGAAATTCAACAGATTAGGAACCCATTGCACCGTTATTTTGCGATATTGAAGATGTTCGTGGATGATAGACTCTACACTACCAATATTGATGCCGAGTTCAGCCAAAACGTCTCGAGAATTCATCCTCCGGCCCTACAAAATGAGTTGTTCTACGCGGCAAATGTTATCTGGTGTGATGCTGGTTCATGATCGACGATCATGCGACTCATTCTCGACGGTTTCGCGACCATCCTTGAATGCTTTGGGTCATTTAAATACAGAAACCCT
Organism: Odontomyia ornata; assembly: GCA_963969285.1. Taxonomy (NCBI): domain Eukaryota; kingdom Metazoa; phylum Arthropoda; class Insecta; order Diptera; family Stratiomyidae; genus Odontomyia; species Odontomyia ornata. Next base: position 332,422,650 of record OZ017739.1, read on the forward strand.
ACTCAGGCACTCACTACCGAACTGATGTCACAAACTCAGAAAAATTTCCCACACTAAAAAACGAATGACAATACGTCCCGCAATGGCGGTCGGCACTTGACGTTCACTCATGCTCGTAGCACGCGTTTGAAACATGTACTCCCGATGAGAACTATGCCACGCTGTTCGCATGGGATTCAGCTATCACATACTCGAGCCACGATCTTCAAAACATACATGCGCGCCATCTACAGCGTTTGTCTCCATCATATTTGAACCGCCCTCGTACTAAGTGAATTGGCGATAACGAGAATCCCTTTGCAATAATCGCACGTTTGATCAATGACTCACAAAATCAAAATGTATGATATAACCACAAATACACCGGAATGGTATCGGGAAGATATCTGTCATCCTTGCACGAGTTGCAAGCATATTGCCGAAACATTATTAAATGTTCTCTTTTGGATGACAGACGTCATCCGAGTGATCATTCCGAAAGCGAGTGGTTGTCGTCGGATAACGTCAATGACGTTTTGTTATTGGCCAGTTCCATAGTTGTCATTGTGGGAAGTCGTTTTTCGCGCGAACCTAAATAAAAGTAGCGCAAAGTCGTTTATAGTGCTGAAAAAAAGTGTACCTTCTAATCGGGATTTGTGCGGATGTGAAAAATCGAAAAAAAGGTGATAGCAGCAAGTTCCTGGTGATTCTCACTCCAGGAAAGCATTGTCGGTGTCGGAGCAGCTTTCTATCTTGGATTGGCTAGCCCCGAAAAAATACAGGTAAAGATTTCATTAATGAATATCACGGTCGATGTTCTACATTGTCGAATCTGGTGGCGAAATCTGATTACGTTGCCCGTGCAATATGTAATTTTGGTACGACGATCCTAATCTTTCCTAACTTACCAATAGTGGAAAGTGAGATTAAGTCCGGGATATTAGACTTTTTCCAGCATAATATCGCTGCACTGGGCTTAAAAATTAGAGACGGAAACAGTAGGCGGTATGATTTGCCATACCTGTGGACCCTAGGATGCGCAGTAAAAAGAAAACATTAGCTACATCTGGGGTGCATTTCAAAGGTTGCTTTGTCGCAAGAGAGGAATTTGTTTGGTGAATACAGTTTTCTTTCGTTTGTCAAACTGTACTATTCCCGCAGGGGGAATGCTGGCCGATAGGAGTACTCTAGGAGGCTAGCATTCTGTGGGGAGTTCCGCCCCTACTTACCCGAATGCTGGCCGACAGGAGTACTCTTGGAGGCCAGCATTCTTTGGGGAGTTCCACCCCCACGTACTCGAGGAAATTCCAACAGGGGGAATGCCGGTCGACAAGAACACTCTTGGGGGCTAGCATTCTTTGGGGAGCGCCGCCCCCATGGACCTGAGGATATGGGGATCTGGACTACGCTTTGGACAACGAACTGAAATTTATGCTTTGGGCTGGCGAATAGGATTGTTTAGACCCAGTTGCTTTGCACGGTAGCGCCGAGGAGACACTCATGCGTGAACGACCCTTATTCAACTTTCATACCGTCTCCGTCCCGGTAAAATCTTGGCAGGCCTCAGAGTACGTTCAAAGTCAGCACCATTGGGTTGGTGGTGTAGGTCCGGTTGAGACGGGCTCCTGATTAGCGCTTGTCTGGCTCTGAACACTTGCCCCCATACGGGCTTGTACCATCCCTCGCATGGCTTCCTTGCTGTACATAGATCCCTATGGGTCCAAAAAGCGATTACACATGAACGGAGATAGTGGCTCCGAGGGGGGACCCAAAAAACTGGAGCAACCAAAACCCTGAAAAAGATTAAAAAAAAAAAACCTAAAATAGAAAGCAAAAATAACAATAACATCGACGCAACCAGTGGCTGCAGACACGATGTTAACAGCACATCGGGAGCAGTACTAACGATGACAAAAAAGACGATAAATACAATGACAATGAAGACGGACAAAAAACGGAGATTCACAGATAGTCTTGTCCAGATTGAGATTCCTGCGGCATTCGGGCGCAGCAAAAAATGATGCAAATACCGGAAGTCTAAAAAGGAAAAGTGGGAAACTCTGCAGGAAGCGTCGGATGTTCGAGCGGTGGAAGAAAATATAAAGAACATCGAGAATTCTATGCTACGATCGCTACCGAAGCGATTAAAGCAAGGGTCGTAGATCCCGAAATAATAACGAACCATCCTGAAGTCCACGAGGAGATTACAGCAGGAAAAGATAGGAGTAACCAGATAAATAAAGCGCCGTTGTGTAATTTCATCGCCACCGTCAAAAGTATGGTGAAGTACTGTATTCGAAAATGGAAGCCAATAACCTCTCCCAAGAACGTTGGTCGCAAAGTACAATTGCCGCCCAGAGATATGAAGAAGAAAAGCTAATCCGAAAAGCGGGAGATGTTCTGAAAAGAATACAATCTGCATGCAACTAGCCACAAATTAATAAGGGAGTAAAGATTGGGCTCCTTGAACTAGAAGAGCTCCTAGACTGCATAAGGTATTATCGGAGGAACTGGTTAATGGCCAAAGAGGGCCAGAACGCCGGAGAAGAGTTGAAGGTTAAAGAAGCGCTGGGGGTTAAATCTAAAGGGCACGTGCAGATAGCTCCACCATCATAAATCAATAAAAGAATTATGCCTAGCCCAATCGAAGGAGATCGGGATAAAAGAAGGAAGGAAGAGGCACTTGATGGGCGTGGAAGGCCAGATCAGGGATGCTGACAATAGGACTGAAGAAAGCCGCATAGAAACTTCTTCAAAAAGTGCCAGGAAATAAAGTTCGCACGGACGCCCAACAAGAAAAAATACCTGATGCGAAACCGGTAAGAAAGAAGCCCCGGCGAAGACATCGGGAGCAGGCACTGCTCGTAAAACCCGAAGATGGTCGGTCCTACCCGGAGTTGCTGAGGGATATCAGAGTAAATGTAAGGCCCAAAGACACCAACACTACCATTTAAGTAGTACGACCAACGCGGTCGGGCCACATACTGGTCGAATTCGGAGCAGAAGCCAGCAATAAGGAAGCATTCTGCGACCTCAGTGAAAGCGCAACTATAGCCTCGCTCGTGCTGATGGCACACTCGAAATAAAAGATACTGACTGCGTCATGAATGAATGAACTGGTCGAATTCGGAGCAGAAGCCAGCAATAAGGAAGCATTCTGCGACCTCAGTGAAAGCGCAACTATAGCCTCGCTCGTGCTGATGGCACACTCGAAATAAGAGATACTGACTGCGTCATGAATCTGGCTGAGGTAGAAGAGTCAATAAAAGGGAGTTCCCAAGCGTGGACAGGATCAAAGCAAGGCTGACACTAGAAAGTGAAAGGGAACAACGCATGGCCATAATTGCCAGGACCGAAAAAGATGCTGAGCGATTTCAGAATAAGGACAAAGTAAGAATAGTGTAGGGTGTCTGTAGAAAACGGTAAAGAGGCAGCGTTTCTTCAAAGTTTCGAATGCCTTGGTTATGGTCACACCACAAGTATGCAAAGGACCCGATAGGAGTTCCTTATATTTCATATGCGATGAAATAGGATATAAAAGAAAAGAGTGTACGAAAGAGGCACACTATGCAAGAAAGCTGATCCAAGATATGACTTGGACACGTCTTGGGATCAAGATTTTGCCGGGTTTTCCAGGAAGCCCTAGCCAAGGGAAAATCAGAGCTTCGATGACCTGCATCCTGCAGCTAAACCTACGCCGCAGTTCAAAAGCCCAAAACCTGCTTGAGCAGTTTGTGAGGCATATGAAGACTTCAACGCTAAAGCAATCGAATAGGGCGTGCCTCAAATAAATCTGCAGGGAAAACGAATCCTAAAAATGGCGATCAGGATGGCGCTCATCGTAATAAGCACTGAAAATACGCCAACCTTCCACCATATTGGCTGTGAAAGAACCATACCGGCGTGACATTCACCTCGGAGTCCTTAGTACGGAGGATACGCAATTGGAGGGTATTAGAGGACCACTCAGACAGTGATCATCAGGGCATTCTACTTGGGATCAGTGATAGTGTCTCCCGACGTCCGTGTTATCCCACAATTGGGTGGACGTCGAGAGGTTCGACGAGATGCACATGGTAGGTGCACCGCTGCAGGGAGATTCGCAGGGGGGGGGGGGGGGGGTGGAACTGGTAGATCATGATGTGATGAACTAAACTATGAGCATTATTACGACTGCTTGCAACGCTTCTATGCCTCGTTGAAAGCCCCGGCGTGGCAAGCTTCCCATGTACTGGTGGTCAACTGAAATTGCTGAAAAGCGGAGGGATTGTCACAAGCTTCCGCGTTGGGCTCAACTGACAAGGCATACAATCGGGTGGTAGCATATAAGTTGGCCAGGAAATACCTTCACAGATTGATAAGGAATAGCAAGGCTCGCTGCTGGCAAGATCTAGTGGACAATGTGAACAAGGATCCGTGGTGCTTTGGTTACAAGCTAATTGTGCGGAAACTTGGTATCCTACGGAAACCTTGCATACATGATGCGGAAAAGATGGAGGAGATAGCGCAGGGACTTTTCTCCGCCCAGCCTGTCCGCGTTGCCGCTATTCATGGTGAAACAGCAGTCGAGGACTCACTCTTCACACAGCCGGAACTGGAAGAGGTAGTCCTTTCACTGAAAGCGAGGAAGGCTCTAGGCCCAGGTGGTGTTCCAGGTGAGGTATTGCAACTTGTCTATCACTATTGTCCCGACTTGCTGCTCAGCACATTCAACGCTTGCCTACGGGACGAAGTTTTTCCGGTACGATGGAGAGTGGCGAGGCTCATACTGATCAGTAACGTGAAGAGAAATCCCGTATCACCTTCTATATACCGCCCGTTATGCATGCTAGACACTGCTGGGAAATTGCTAGAGAAACTCATCAAGGGAAGACTCACTGACGCGATTCGTGCTGCTGGGGACCTGTCTTCTCGACAGTATGGCTTTAGAGCAGGACGTTCTACCACTCATGCGATTCCAGAGTTGGTGAGCGCGGTCAAATAGACAGATGCATATAGTAACTCCAAGCGACGGATCGTCCTGTTGGTGACACTTGATGTGAGGAATGCCTTCAACTCCGCTAGATGGGTGGATATTCTAGATACACTGGAAAACCCTTTTCAAGTTCCAGAATATGTGATATAGCTTTTGAGGGACTATCTGAAGGACCAAAGTCTGCTTTACGAAACTACACTGGGCCAACAAAGGATGGAAGTTACATCAGATGTTGTCCTGGGATCTATCCTCGGTCCAGACCTGTGGAACGTGTCTTATGATGGGCTACTCAGACTGAAGATGCCAGATGGGTCACGCTTGATCAGCTATGCAGATGCTGTTGCAGCTCTGATAGCTGGACGCACCGTCGAACAAGCACAACTTAGGCTGGGTATGCTAATGCACCGAGTGAGAGGCTGGGTGACTCCTCGCGGGTTCAGTTTAGCATTGGAGAAAACCGAAGTGGTCATCTTGACAAACAAGAGAATCCCTATAGTAATGATGGTTAGTATTCGAGACAAACTAATCGAATCGAAGCTAGCGGTGAACGTGAGGTTACTGATCGACTCGAGGATGAGTTTCTCTGAGCAAATCAGGGCAACGGCTGAGAAGGATGCTTCGGGAGTATCGGCTCTGAATCGACTTATGGCCAACGAAGGAGGACCCAGCCCATCAAGAAGATACCTCATGATGAGTGCTGTAGGGTCAGTGCTACTATACGGAGCAGAAGTATGGGGTGACGCTCTCTGTAAGAAGTTATACTGAAAACGCTTGGCACAGGTGCATAGAAGAGGAGCACTAAAGATTGCATCTTCGTATCTCACAGTCTCTGATTCAGTGGTGAGAGTTATTGCATGCGTGGTACCTGTTACCCTCCTTGCTAGAGAGTACCGCACTATTTACCTGCATTAAAATGAGGATGCGAGGGAGATTGTTGTCCGCGAGGAGCGACAGCGCTCACTCAACAATTGGTAGCAGTCTTGGATGAATTGCACATAGGAAAGGTGGACCGCGTGCCGCATCCCGGTTGTGTTATAATGCTTAAATCGAAGGCATGGTGAGACTGACTTCTATCTGACGCAGCTTTTGAGCCGGCATGGGTGTTTTCAGTCTTCCCTACACAAGATACCTACCAATCTTGTGCAGGGAAGACTGAAAACACTCATGCCGTGTCCCGATTGCCGGTTCTGCCCAGAAGAGGAAGACGATGCCTGCCACACATTTTTTGCGTGCATAAAATGGCGCAGACTGCGAAGTAACCTCTACAGGGAGACGGAAAGATCACCCTGGGTAGTATAGTCGTGGTGATGCTCGAATCGGTTGACAAATTTAACCAGGTGGCACATTATGCTCGGACAGTCCTAAAAGATAAAAGGGGGCTCACAGCAGCCGGGAGCGTTGGGGCTGGGGGTCGCTTGTCTGACACTTCCTCTTCTCCTCTCCCCTCCCACTAGAAGAGCGATCCACCAGCTTCACGGTGTAACAAAATGAGACCTGGCCCGAGGTAATGTGTCAAACGGTTCCACGCCAGGTTCTCACGTTGACAGGGGAGGTGTTTAGTGGGTGATCCAGTCGCCTTCTTGCGAGCACGGGAGTACCACACTCTGTGCATAAATGGCATTCACCTCCCTACCAAAAAAAAATTTATAACATGATCCAGCATCCCTTTAAAAGCTTGTGATAACAGTTTATCTGCCCCGCCCAATACGAGGATTTTGCATTGTGAAATATCCGTCACTTTTTATCCATTAGATTCAAATTATGGCCAGGTGGATAATGAAGTTGTTTCTTTTTTTAGCCGATTTTAAAAGAGGTTGCGATCTCAGTTGGGGTATAGGTACGGTATATTTGCAGTTACATATCTGCCTCAAAATTTGTACGGCGGTATGTTCATACTCGTAATTGACCATCATTCTTTGAATTTTTCACAGCGCACTTTCCTGAGCTTTAACTCCAATGTGACTTGGTTCAACAATTGCCAACAGATACCCATGCTCTACAGCAATCTTAACATATTCCAACATTTACCACTGCTTTATATGTCTATTATCAATTATCAATGGATTCCATCCATTCAGATTCTACTCTTAACCTATTTTCTATTTAATTACTCAATTTTATTTAAATATCAGCAAAATTTACAACTTTGGCTCGGGCGGTACCTTAACGACCGCATGGAAGAGTGCAAAGGGTATCCGTGACAGTTTTTATAAAATTTTCGTTTCTGGGTTATACATCCTTTAATGAAGCCAAGTATTGGATTATAAATAAAATTCTCTTGCGCATCTATTATCTACAACACAGTTATGCTTAAGCAGTTAAAATTAAATCTTAAATCACAGAATGTCGCTTTGTATTGAGCATCTCACATTCAATTTTTAGTGTACACATACATATATGTTATAAGCTCTTGTCACCATGCCTTTCCCTACGCTAAAAGCAAATTGAATACATAATAATTTCCTACAGTTTTGTTTTGTAAGCGAGACTTTGAATTATTGTCCACCCGAAGATAAATTCTTGTTTTCAGTTGTTAGTATAAAATTGCATGGAAAAATTTGTTAAACAAAATTCACTTCAGTCGAATAATGGCAAATCAAGCCTTTTTCCTCCATTCCACGGATGACCATTATCAAATCCACCTTGCACGCTCTTCCTTTTGGTCGAATCTCATGCCTGGACCATTGTTACAGTTTTATTGTGTGCAAATTATCCATGCTACCCTTGATTGCAGTTTTCAGTGATGCTTTTGTTGTACTCGTATCTCCTGCTGCAGCCGATGCGTCGCTTGTCTGCAACTTTTGGGTGATTTCAAAAATTATAAATTGCAAACGGCAGCATTTTGACGAAAAGATGCGGCCGACTTCTGCGAAAGGACCAAGAATTTTTCGGGCCGAATTATAGTTGGAACAAAAACGTGATATTTTGTGTGTTTAATCTGTCAGATAAATAAAATAAAGTTTGACGGGTTTGATTTATGAATGCCATCCCCACAAAGTTATTTTAATGCTAGTATTAGCTTATGGTTGTTACCACTTTTTTGTCGCCAAGGAAAGAGGACGATGATGATGATGATCATCATCATTATAGATTGCACCTGATCTTTGAATTTTGTTTTTAATGAAGCCGCCGGGAGATTTTTTCTCGAGAATATTTTAGCTATATTTGATAACTGATGGACATGATAAGTTATCCGAATCACTGTAGAAGGACTTAAATTAATATGTATTAACTTTTAAATTTCATTAGAAATAAATACTTTAAATTAATTTGGCAGGAATACGATCCTAGTAGGAGGGTTGCGTATTCAACTTATGAAACGTTAATTTTAACCTTAGCCATTGATAATGGCTGTTAATTTGTTAAATGCTCTTAAAGTCATTTGTAACCTGAAGTTGAAATTCAAAAATTATAAATATAAGGATTTACTGTTAGGGATTCCCATATGATTTGAACCAGGAAAATTGTATAAATAGCACTGCCTACATAATATGTTTATGCCACTGTTACTTCACCAGTTTGCTCATTCCTCTCTTAAGTCATTCCTTTGACGGAACACACATGATTAGTAAACTAAACTAAGAACTTATGTTAATAGACACGTCACGGAAACCATTTGCACTTTTTCTTTTTTTTCTGCGGTCGTTAGGATACCGCCCGAGCCACGGTTAAAGATAAAAATGTTTACAGGTTAAAATAATAAAATAAAAAGGTTAAAATAAAAGTGTTAAAGTAAAAAAAATAAAATAGAAAGGTTAAAATAAAAATGTTAAGATAAAAACGTTTAAATAAAGATGTCAAAGAAGAAATGTTAAAATAAAAATGTCAAACTAAATGTTAAGGTAGGAATGAACAAAAATGTTAAAGTAGGAATAAACGATCGAAAATAACAATAATCAAATGGAGACAATCAACAAGAAAACTCAAATTATACGTAACAAAATCTCAACAAGTAAACCACAAGATATTTTGGACGATAACGTTCTACCAGCAACTGGGAGTATTGAAGATAATGAAAACGATGACGTTGATCCTGACGACAAGAATGATAGTGATGGTATTACTGAAGATGTGTGGATGAAAGAACCAAAGTCCAGATGATAAAACCCACTGAAATTCCCAACAATATCAGACTCTGCTACGAATGAAATTGATTCTATCGTCACAACAACTATGGACTTGCCTAACGAAATAGCAACCACTAAGCCTACCACAACAGAACAAATCTAATTTTATAACTATAACTGGCAATCTATCTTTGTTGTGTCAGTACTCATTCTTCTCAAATTCATCCACCTTTTATGAATAATAATTTAATGTATTCAATTCTGTTTACGTGATTTGTGAACCCGCTGAGAGAAGTAGCATCCAGATCCAAAAATGCGTTTTTGATGTGGCGACTGTCCATGTTGGGGATGGGAACTGTGCAACGGTTGCATTCAATGCTGGCGAATATTTTATCGAGTTGATTTTATCTGAAAATTGAAGAAATTGCATCGTGAATAAACTAACTCGGGGATAATCTTAACTTAGTTTCAAACAGCTAAAATTATTTATTTCAAGATACGAAATTGATATTATCAATTATTTCTTAGTATCTTTACTGCCTGGCGTAAGTCGCTTACTAACCGCTCAACAGAATCAGGCGTATTATTTACTAATAAAGAAAGTTGAAACTTACTAGAAATAGGAAGTGCACTCGTTCTTCTTTTAGAATTTCAAGCCGCATGGATAGTGTTACTGAATCTAGAATAAGTTTTGTACAGGATCAGGCTCAACTTTTGATTATAAGAAACTCACGAGTAAGACAATTTTTATGTTTCTCGTCCTGCTGGCGTTGGAATGGTTTCGGCTATATGGTTTTTCATCTCCCACGTAAACAAACAAACAAGTTCACAACACAGAATGTCAGTCACTTTGACACTTACACTTGATGGGCGAGTGTACTAAAAGAAGGGAAATTTGGATTTCAATTGCCCGATGCACCCCAGTTGGGGTATCGTAATTGAACATTGAATCGCCCAGGGAAAAAGTTAACGGCTTGCCGGTTGAAATCAAGCCGCTGAAAAATCAGAAAAGAAAGAACGGCTCTTTATTTTTTCTGGCGGGTAAGGATCAACAATCGAGGACCAAGGGTGGATAGCGATAGAAGCAAAAGGGCTAGGAAACGGGGGCCTCTCCCAAGAGGTGGCGCCAAATAACACAATCGCCCTTGACCGCGCCGAAGAGGAGCGGCTTACTTGGAAAGCGGGGAATATCGTCAAACCGCTGAGGGCTGCCTGCGAAGTGCAGAAAAACATAGGCAAGAGTGTCAAGAATGGCATTCTTGAACTGGAGGAGCTTTTTGGCCGCATAACGCACTACAGGCGGAGGTGGCTTGCAACCGAAAAGCACCAAAAAGACACACTCTCCCTCGAGGCATCAGTGGGTCCTAGCAGCAGCAAAAGAATGGCCGGTAGCCCAATTGAAGGCGACCGTGAGAAAAGGAGGAAGGACGAGACCATTAACGAAGTTGACACTCCAGGCGAGGAGTTTCATGTGGTGCAAAACAAGGCAGCGAAAAAAGCGGCCAAAAAGCTACTCCTAGAAAAAACAGACAAAGAGCTCAACCACGAAAAGAACAAAGAACCCCCCGATATACCGCAGAAAACAAAAAGCAAACCGCGGCGCAAACCCTTGCTAGAGGCACTGCTTATTAAACCAACTAAGGGCCGAACCTACGCAGATGTCCTCCATGAAATTAAAGGAGCGGCCAAGCCAGACGACACCATAACTGCCATCAAAGCAGTTCGACCAACCCGGACCGGTGGCTTCCTGGTGGAATTCGGGCCAGAGGCCACAAACAAAGATGCATTCCGTGACGCTGTTCAAAAGGTTCTTGGAGATGCGGCAACGGTTGCCTCGCTCGAACCAATGGCCACCCTGAAAATCAGGGACCTCGACTGCGTCACGGACAAAGCTGAAGTAGAGTATGCCATTAGGAGGGAGTTCCCCAGCTTAAGTGAAGTCAAGGCAAGATTGACACGTGAAAACACAAGGGGGCAACGCATGGCTATTGACGAACTAGCTGATAAAGACGCCCAGCAAATCCTGGCGAAGGGCAAAATTAAGATAGGTTGGGTGATCTGCAGGATACGGAGAAGAGCGATCCCTATCCGCTGCTTCAGATGCTTTGAATACGGACACACCGCGTATGGCTGTAGGGGACCCGACAGGAGATCTCTGTGATACAAATGTGGTGAAACGGGGCACAAAAGGAAGGAGTGCACGAACGAGGCAAAATGCATTCTTTGCAAGGATGCTAAGCTAGCACCCGGCGACCTCAAACATGAGCCGGGGACAGGGGGATGCTGGGTTTTCAAGGAGGCCCTAACTAAAGCCAAATCGATACTCAAATGATCCGTATCCTGCAGGTCAATTTGCACCGAAGCACAAACGCCCAGGACCTACTTGAGCAGTTTGCGAGGGATAAGAAAGCTGACCTCCTGTTGCTGAGCGAGCAACATCATAACAAGGACTCGCAAGCGTGGTACCCTGACAAATCTGGTACCTCGGCCATCTGGGTTCGAGACAGCGCCCGCCTTCAGGTGCAGGGCCATGGACGCGGGGATGGTTTTGTGTGGGTGCGGTGTTCAGGGATAACATATTTCAGTGTTTATCTGACGCCTAACGAGGCAATGCGATCTTTTCGAACCAAACTCGATGCCCTGGAGGACGCTGTCTCGAACACAGAGGGCCACATGCTGGTCAGGGGAGACTTCAACGCTAGAGCCATTGAATGGGGTATGCCACAATCCGACCCAAGGGGAAAGCAAATCTTGGACATGGTGGCCAGAACAGCGCTTTTTGTCCTAAATACTGGTAACACCTCTACTTTCCACCGCTGGGGTTGCGTAGGAACTATACCCGATGTGACACTCGCTTCGGAGTCCCTGGTACCCAGAGTACACAACTGGCGAGTACTAGAGGACTACTCGGCTAGTGATCACCAGTATATAGCTGTTGAGATTCACGACGGTGCCACTCTGCGTGCATATGCCCAAACTTCAATCCCCGGATGGAGGACTGGGAGGATGGACGTTGAGAGGTTCGCTAACGCGCTTACGGCAGGCGCACCGTTGCTGGGAGCTCAGCCAGGGAGTGGAGGGCCTACAGCCAAGGACTTGGTGAACTCAACTATGAGTACCATCATTGCTGCTTGCGAGTCTTCCATGCCCCGTCGGAGACCCCGACATGGTAAGCCTCCAGTATACTGGTGGTCAAACGAGATCGCCGAACAGAGAAGCGAGTGTCACAAACTTCGGCGAGAGGCCCAGCGGGCGCGAACACGGGAGGAGGCAGACACTAGGCTAGCAGCATACAGTTCCGGCAGGAAAAGCCGCAGGCTTATTAACAAGAGCAAGGCCCGATGCTGGCAAGACCTCGTGGACGATGTAAATAGGGATCCGTGGGGCCTTGGCTACAAGCTGGTCATGGGGAAACTTGGTGCCCTACGGAAGCCTTGTATACATGACGCGGAAAAGATGGAAGCGATAGTGCGGGGACTCTTCCCCGCCCATCCCGTCCGTGTTGACGCTGTCCATGGTGAAACAGTAGTCCAGTGCCCACTCTTCACACAGCTGGAACTGGAGGAGGCAGTCCTCTCCCTGAAAGCGAGGAAGGCTCCAGGTCCAGATGGTGTTCCAGCTGAGGTTTTGCAGCTCGTCTATCACCATTGTCCTGACTTGCTGCTCAGCACATTCAACGCTTGCCTACGGGACGGGGTTTTCCCGGTACGATGGAAGGTGGCGAGGCTCGTGCTGGTCAGCAAGGGGAAGGGAAATCCCGAATCGCCGTCTGCATACCACCCGTTATGCATGCTAGACACGGCTGGGAAAGTGCTAGAGAAACTCATCAAGGGAAGACTCACTGACGCGATTCGTGCTGCTGGGGACCTATCTCCTCGGCAGTACGGCTTTAGAGCAGGACGTTCTACCATTGATGCGATTGCAGAGGTGGTGAACGCGGTCCAAAAGGCAGAGGCATATAGTCTCACCAAGCGACGGATCGTCCTGTTGGTGACACTCGACGTCAGCAATGCCTTCAACTCCGCTAGATGGGTGGATATTCTGGACACGCTGGAAAACTCTTTTCAAGTTCCAGAATATCTAATGCGGCTTTTGAGGAACTACCTAAAGGACCGAAGCCTGCTCTACGACACGACACAGGGCCAACGAAGGATGGAAATTACATTGGGTGTTGCCCAGGGATCTATCCTTGGTCCGGACCTGTGGAACGTGTCTTACGACGGGCTACTGAGACTTGAGATGCCAGATGAGTCGCACTTGGTCGGCTATGCGGATGATGTTGCGGCTCTGGTCACTGGACGCACCGTTGAACAAGCGCAACTTAGGCTAGGTATGCTAATGCGCCGAGTGAGGGACTGGATGACTGCTCGCGGGCTCAGTTTAGCACTGGAGAAAACCGAAGTGGTCATCTTGACAAAAAAGAGAATCCCTAGAGTAAGGATGATCAGTATTGGAGATATACAGATCGAATCGAAGCCAGCGGTGAAGTACCTGGAGCTACTGATCGACTCGAAGATGAGTTTCTCTGAGCAAATCAGGGCAACGGCTGAGAAAGCTGCTTCGGGAATATCGGCCCTGAGTCGACTTATGGCCAACGTAAGGGGACCCAGCCCATCAAGAAGACGCCTCTTGATGAGTATTGTAGGGTCAGTGCTACTGTACGGCGACGCTCTCAGCAAGGAGGTATACCGAAAACGATTGGCACAGGTACAGAGAAGAGGAGCACTGAGAATTGGTCTTCGTATCCAACAGTCTCCGACTCGGCGGTGAGAGTAATTGCAGGCGTGATGCCTGTCGCCCTCCTTGCTAGAGAGCGCCGCACTATTTCCCTGCGCCGAAACGAGGATGCGAGGGAGATGGTTGTCTGGGAGGAAAGACAACGCTCGCTCAACGATTGGCAGCAGTCTTGGGGGAACTGCACGAAGGGAAGGTGGACTGCGCGCCTCATCCCGGATGTGAGACCGTGGCTAAATCGAAGGCATGGTGAGACTGACTTCTATCTGACCCAGCTTTTGAGCGGGCACGGGTGTTTTCAGTCTTATCTGCACAAGATCGGCAAGTCACGGTCTCCGGATTGTCGGTTTTGCCCAGGAGAGGAGGACAATGCTTGTCACACATTTTTTGCGTGTACCAAATGGGCCAGGCTGCGAAGGGAACTCTACAGGGAGACGGGAGAGCTCACCCCGGATAATATAGTTGCGGTGATGCTCGAATCGGTTGACAAATGGAACCAGGTGGCACATTATGCTCGGGCAGTCCTAAAATATAAAAGGGACTCACAGCAGCCGGAGGCACTGGGGCTGGGGGATCACTCTTCTGGCAATTCCTCTTCCCCTCTCCCCTCCCGCTAGGAAAGGGAATCCCCAGCTTGAAGGCGCCCCACATCGTAACAAAACGAGACCTGGCCCGAAGTAATGTGTCAAACGGTTCCAGGCTAGGTTCTCAGGTTGACAGGGGAGGTGTTTAGTGGGTAGTCCAAAGGTATCCTCCATGGGAGTCCAACACTGCCAGACTCGGCGGGCATAAATGCCTTCACCTCCCTACCACAAAAAAAAGGGTGGATAGCGAACCGAAATTTTTTGGAAATTCATCGAGGGAAGAAATTTGGGACAGGGAAAATTACAACAGCGGCAACGATTCAACTAAGGGAGATTGGCGACACCAACTCATCAATAAGTGCGCTGGCAGGAGAGCTTTGCAACGCAGATTACTTCGCGGGGCCCCAACTAGGTAGAGTAAGTTAAGTTTCGCATTTCAATTAATTAAAGTTCCATCTTGAATTTTCTTTGCATTTTACCATGAAATATATGATTAAATAGAGAAAATATTTTTGGTTATTTAAAAGAATGATAGGATTGCCACGAAGTTAAAGCATACACCTAGCTCGGGAGTGCTCGGGAGTAAGTTTTCATAGCGATTTATTCCGGAATTTCTTTTTGCGCAGGTGTTTTTCTCCGATTTTCGCTCGTGCGAGTTACAGGGTGCGATCGGGAGTAATTTTCCAGTGCAAATTATTCTGGGATTGTTTAGCACGGGTGATTTCCTTAGATTTTCGCTCGGTGTGAGTAACGCTGGAAAATCTGAGCCTGGCAAGGTGAGTTTAATCCTCCCATGTTAGGAAAAAATTAGTGAGTGGTAGTTCAAGCTGTGTGAGGGGTGTTCGGCGGCCGCGTTCTCGCTTGGCGGCTTTTTAGGACCAGGGGATAAGCGAGTGGTGCCTCTTATGACTTTCTCCGACGGCAAGCCGGGTCCGAGCTCCTCAGCCGAAGGAACTCCCATGCCGAGGGTATCTGTAGGGTAACAGGCATTAAAGCTTAAAAATAGTAGAAACATAAATAACTGCTATATAGAACGGAAAAAATGAAACAAAAATTGATAAAAAACATGTAAAAGTGGCAGGAGATTGCTCCTGCCAGAAGGATATTGTTAAATTATTAGACGACCAAACTTCTGGATATCAAAACTTGACTCATACATAAATTCCCTGAATTCGGAAAATTAACTCAAGATTATTATGTATTTTGATTTGTCATGATAGCGCGTCAATGTCAGAAATTGTTTCGAAAATTTTCATTAAAATCCTTACACATCTGTAGAGTTTGGGTCTTTTCTGAAGGTTTATCTAAACAGTATCTCATGTTATTGCTGTTGCAATTGGTAAATTGTTAATTGTCTATAACTTATCTGTTTATGGCTTGATTTTTGTGAATATTTCAAAAACATGCGTGTTATATCAGGAAATTCAGGTACGAGAGTTTTGTAAATTTAAGGGTCACTGTTCGATTTTGTAGATGAGAACGTAAAATTTGTAAAATATGCTATCATTAACAAATTTGATGGAGTTTTGACTTCTGAGGTATTCGTTGCCCTTGTACTCATAAAGGCCTCCTTCATGATTTTTTTTTCAGATTTTTCTATCATACGAGGACCATTCGTAAGGGGGGCGTACATATTTTTCATACATTTCGCCCTGCACCCCTCGAAGTGAAAAGTGTCAATTTAAAACTTGTTTCGGAAAGTTCTCATTAAGACTGTGTTACGTTGCTCCAACCTTGCCAACCTTTGAACTGCCTCCAGGAGCCAGTTTGTGAGCTTGATGCTCTCCAAAATGGTTAGTACCCGTATACTAGCAAACTGCTCGAAACCCTCCTATCTCCTATCCAAATTGTAATGGCAGATTTAAAATAAAAATATGTAATTTTTTCCCCCTGTAATTGTAATCTGTAGAATAATTTTTCTCCTTATTATTATTAGTAAATGTAACCCATATCAATTTTCCTCTATATTAAAATTTAAATGGTTTCCATTAATTATCTTTTCGATAAAATTTAATTTTTCATTACTATTTAAAATTTTTATTTCTTTACTTCATGTGAATTTCTTGACTGCAATTTATTTAAATTTCTTTACTTCATTTTTAATTACATTAGTTTAGTTAAAATTTCCCTACTGCAATCAAATTTTGGTCTTTGTTAAAAATTTGAATCTGTCCATTACAATTTGGGATGTGGAACCCCTGACTTAGTGCAGGGCAACGGTGCATTACATAATGGAATGCATTCGAATTCAGCTGCTAGGATTTTCACCGTAGGTACGGGATGAGGAAGCAGAGACAAGTTTTTGGACGGAGCGGGGAGTTGGTCGAAATTGGACTGGCGAGTCGGGCGATTAATGAAAGATTTGCGCGAGTTGAGACATTCGTTCGAAAGTCTGAATTCGGATTGTGCTATATTGAAACGTTAAAATAAAGATAATTTTGATCAATTTTCTTAAACGTCCTTACATTCAGTGGAAATGTGAAGAAATCACGGAAATTCGTCTCATTCATCGCTTGTGCGCGAAGGAGCTAGTAGACCGAATCGCTGAACGGGAATTATAAAATTCAATATTTTTCCTAGTGGCTTGTTTTGAAGGTTACTGTCATATGAGTTCTTTCAAGTGGAAGAAATTGTTGATGTTCGACTTTTGAAAAGTGTAATTCTATTGCGGTGCTGAACAGTGGTGCCTATGTGGATATTGCCTTCTATCATCGCGTCTTTTCGTCTGCTGCTTACTGTAAATCTGAACAGTCATCTGTATGTGTTCTATTGTGTCAAGAAAAACAGCAAAATCAAGATATCCAAGCGTAACTAAAACTGAAAAATTGATAAATTGAAACTCGAAGGAAGATACCGAAAGATTGACAAATTGAAACTCGAAGGAAGATACGAAGACCCTGACGACATATATAGTGTTTAGCACTTTAAAAATTCTATTGCTACTTCAGTATTTTGCCTTGGATAATTTCATTAATCGGCGTTAATAAATATAATTCCTAGTTGATTTCATCGAAAACAATCGAAAACGTTCACATAGAAATTATATTTGCCTATAATTATAAGTGGTAAAAATGAGATTTAACGAATTGGTTTCAGCACGCAATATCACGGCATCACCAGCGGGTGCCCGGCGTGGATGTCGGTGAGTACCGTTTGTTTTTATTTAATTGTTTATTTAAACTGCTAATTAACAACTTTTGGAAATTGTTTTTTTTTTAACTTTATAATTTAAATTTATAATAAAAAATATATAATTCGTTTACACACCATTGTCCTATTTTGCGATGTAACACCTTGACTATTCCAAATATCAAGAAAGAAAAGAAAAAAACGAAAGCCATATACAGCAGGTAATTTAAAACAAAAATACCGTAGAACGGGAAAGAACATACATTACGAGAGATTGTTAATCAGACACATGTTTCCTTTAGATTATTATGATGATTGTTCTGAGATAATATACGTTATTTAAAATGAAGAAAAATCGCGTATTTTCTTTGTAAAATGATGCATTAAAAATAACTTCACCGGTCTTCCAATTTTGTCCTTCTGGCCGGGTATAGGACCTGTTACGGTGGAAGGCTTTAAGCACCAAAAAAATGAGCTAGCCATCGGGCGCGCTCCAACTTTCATTAGTTTCAGGGGCTCTCGCGGGTTGAGTGGCCCCTAGTCAAGGTGCCTTTTTATGACGTGGGTTATGTGACCCCATTACATATCTCTATGACATAAATTGGTCACCGGCATATTTCTTTTCTGATGGGAAGGCTCATACAAGGTATGTTGTATGAGTTTTCCACTCAGAAGGGAAGTATATGGCCACTGCAACATTTATGGATCTTGATCCGGTTGGGCGGGTGCAAGGGAGACCACCACCATCCGGTTGTCCCACTCTTATTTGTGGGTCATGAGAATCGTCGGGTAACGACGAGGTTTCCCTAAGTCCGTCTGTTTTCACTCGATCTCTTGTTCTCTGAGCAAGTCATTTTCCCTTTTAGTAGTTACCTACAATTTTTCGACTTCGGTCGCACGTTCTTCTGAGACCCAAGAATTAGTGAATGCGAAATTCTTTTGTAGTGGGTCCTTGTGCGGGGGGAATGAACCCGCCCCACAACACCGCAATGCTAGCCTGCCAGCGCATTCACGCGTCCCCAGACAAGGGCGTTCTCGGCGGATATCAACATCTTCCTTCGACGAGGCAGCAGACCATCGCTGCTGCAGTCCTTACGGACTTGTATACTTACCCTTATCACTACATACCCTGTAAAGACACGAACTAGGCCACAAACTATGCCTACACCTTTTCCTATGCCCAGCCGATCCAATGATGAATGTAAGGGTTAAGGAATGGATCCCAACCGGCAAATATTCCCTAACCACTACTTGGTTCTTTCACGACTTGTTGTTGCCTGCCCACACTTCCACAAAACCAACTTCGAACTCCTCATGCAATCACCACCTACACACCTTGGGAACCCCGTACGGAAGGATTCTTGCCGCACCAGGTGTATTTTACTCTTATCACCTACAATATTTGCTCCACGCGCGGTCACACCATCAGCTAAAATATTAATTGCATGCCAAATACCAAAGTTATAATGAATAATTAGTATAGCAAATTTAATATTTTTTTTCAAATATTTTTCTTTCGAAATAGTATAAGATTTCACAAACTTACACCGTTGGGGGTCCCATTGAGGGTTAAACTGCAGGATAATGTCTATGATGGACTTGGCATCTTTCACAATTTTATTCAGAAGACAAAGGCAAACTGCAAAAGTATCATCAGATATCGATTTCACCGTAATTAATTTTTTAAGAACCTTGTTTCCTTTGTCCGTTGTTTTAACGATATTAAGGCATGATTATGCATTATTTTTGTTTACATGGAAGTTTTCAATTTTGGCATTTGACATATAAGAATCAACCTTCAACAAGCTACTACTCTATTTGTATTGAGTCTACAGACATCATAGACCCAACATTTTTGTATTTTTTTTAATGGGCTTTATTTTTATTTTGCGTTATCTACTAACTCTGAAAAACTGTCTGAAAATGTGGGGTTTTTGTTCAAAAACTGTTACTTTCAGTCGCAAATAAGTTGAAAAGTATTGCCTTTCAGTAAAAACTTTATAGAACAAAATTAGCTAAGAATTGGTGAATCTATTAATTCCCGAACTTATTTTCAATGAAAAATTGTTCACCCTTGGGAGGGGGCGCTATTCACCTCCCAAGCAAATGCAACCCCGAGCATGTAGTCTGATTTGAAGTAGAGGATAAGTAGAGCCTAATTCCAAAAATTTGTGTGAATCGGTGCTACTCGACAGAATTGTATGGGAAAATTGTCATTGACTGGACTAAACATATAATGCTTGATTTGGTTCTTTAAGAAGACCATTTCTTCTTCTTCTTAGCACTACAGCCCCTCTCAGGCCTTCACTTCCTGCAGATAGGGCCTCTAACTGTCTCGGTCCATTGACCGCGTTCTCTAATTTCAAAATCCGAGCAGCGATGAACTGTCTTCATCGACAGAGTCAGACCAGCGTTTCCTCGTTTTCCCCACTGGTCTTCGGCCTTCAGTTCTCCCAACGAATACCTTTTTGGATATTCGTTGTTTGTCCATACGATTCATGTGGCCAGCCCATTGGAGCTTCCGCAGTCTTATAATCGTTGACCCCTCTGGTTCGTCAAATATTTAATATAGCTCATGGTTGTATCGAATTCGCCATTGGTCCCCGTCTAGCTTCGCTCCACCATTTAATTGTTTCAAATACTAACATGTATTTGGCCGATTTCCAAAAGGAGAAGAGTTTACCAGTTTCGTACGTACATTTTTTGCTGTTTTTCGGGTTGCAGTCATTAAAATAGAAAAATGAAACCATTATAGGATCACTTGGGTGTCTGAACGTCTTTGTGCTACAGCGAATTTACTCCAGACTCACTGCACGAATCAAGCTCACATTTAGTACACATATGAACCTCGCGGTCCAATCGTGTTCGTGAAAATAAAAGACATTTACTTTTGAGATAGTTGTCACTTTTTGGGGATGGAAAAAAGTTTATCAAGTGTACCGTGTTACATATCAAAAGAATGGTATTGTTTTGAAGATTTCAAACATAATTTTTTTTTATAATTTTCAAGTTGATAATTTTTGAGTTATAAACGAAAATAAATGAATGAATTCACCTGATCTCTGAAACTGCGAGCCCTAAAATTTTGACAAAATCACGGGAAATAGTTCTTCACCATAAATTACTGGAAAACGATTCAGAAGATTATATATAGTAAAGTATCGCAAATTTTTCAATATTTTTGGTAAGGACTTGTAATGTAAACTATTTGCTACACCATTCACAGCCATATA
This sequence comes from Odontomyia ornata, assembly GCA_963969285.1. Lineage (NCBI taxonomy): Eukaryota > Metazoa > Arthropoda > Insecta > Diptera > Stratiomyidae > Odontomyia > Odontomyia ornata. Next base: position 332,443,351 of record OZ017739.1, read on the forward strand.
TAAACATCTCAAATACTTCAAATAAACAATTGCATTCGAATTCATTTAGAGCACTTGCAGTACACCAAAAACTTTGGATCATCCATTAAAGTTTTAAGTTGTTATAAGTTGACTAAGGAAAATTTAACGGACAAAGTAGTTGCCTCATTTAAACTGGTGATTTCTGCAAATACTGATATTGTCCTGAATTTGAATTATTGGCCTCGTCGGTCAATAAACGAAATCCCAAAACTTTAGTCACAAGTAATCTTGATAAATATTCTTATTATCATAATGTTTATCGCACTGTATGCTCATTAAACCTTAATGAATCTCTTTCGAACCTTAATACTGTTCAACTTAACTTCTCTTCTCCTAATAAAATGTGTATCTCTATTTTTAGCAAAATGTACGAGGATTAAGGACCAAGCGTGAGGAACTTTTAATCATCAACCAACTTAGTAATGATTCTATTATTTGCTTCTCCGAGATTTGGCTGAATGTAAACATTTTGAGTAGTGAAATGTTTCCTGATCATATTGTATATATATAATCGCTATCTTATTTGCTACTAATAAGACTGATGGTGGTGGAGTTTTTCTGATTTTTGTTTTTCCCATACGTTAGAATGTGTTATTGTCAAAATTTCCCTCTCTCATAATACAGAGTTCTTGATTTCGTCTACTTATATCTCCTGTGATTCACCGTTGACTGTTTATGAGACTTTTTTGATGATCTATGCTCTTATCTAGTTTTGCAAAACTCTTACGCCAAACTTTGTTTTCGGGGATTTAACTCACCATACATAGAGTGGAAAAATTATGCTACTCTTTGTCAGATAATCCTTTTTCTATAACCCTGTCATCTTTTCAATCTAATTGCTCCCTTTCTCAATTGAATCATATCCGTAATCCTTATGGTCGTCTCCTTGACCTTGTTCTATCAAATGTTCCAGTTAGTTGCTTATCTGTATCTCAAACCGTACATCCGTATGTTCCTCCTGATCGGCATTATCCTCCTTTATCCATAGATTTCATAGTCAATGTAATTAAATTTGACAAACCCCATGCTACTCCAAAATTTAACTTTTTTAAAGCTAACTATGAAACTATTATTACAGAACTCCTTTTTGTCAACTGGCGAGATTTCTTTAGAGGCCTTAATTGTTTATATTTATAACCTAATTCGTTGTTTTACACCTCTTCAGACATTCTGTAAAGTAAATTAAAAATCTTGGTTTACAAGGCGAGCGCTTAGTGCCCTATGAGCAAAAGATAAGGTATATCGTGTCTTTAAAACACTCGGCACTATTGAAGCTACATCTAATTTTAACATTGTTATTGTCATATTGCTATTGTCAAGAAAGAGATATGCTTTGTAGACTTACTTCAGTAATCTAGATTGTTCTCTTGTAGCAAATAATACAGAGCCTTTTGGGCCTTATATTAGTTCGTTAAAATCCTCTTTTTCCAGTCCTAGTAAGGTCCGTTGGAATAGTGCAGAAGTTTCTTCTCGTCAAGAAGTTACTGACTCATCCGCCCAATTTTTCTCTTCAACTTTTTCTCCCCCCATCACAGCTGTGCATCCTGTTGTCGTACCTGATCGTCTTCCCTTCGCAATTTCCTATATTTGTATAGATGTATCTGAAGTCCAACCTTTGATCAACGCTCTTGATCCTAATATTAGCCCTGAGGCGGATGGTTTGCCAAACATATTTGTGAAGTTGTTAGCCTCATCGCTAAGTTTCCCTTTATGTCTCCTCTTCAATCTAAGTTTGAGTACTGGTACCTTCCCCAATCCTTAAGCCACAGATAATATTGTGCCTATTTTTAAAAGTGGTAATACAACGTCAGTTTTCAATTATCGCCCTATTTCCTGCTTTCCAAAGTTAGTTGAACGACTGGTTCACAATCGACTCTCAAACTCATTGGCTCCAATTATTGCTCCAGAGCAGCATGGCTTTCTCATACTCCACTACCTCTAATTTGATGAAGTTTACAAATAGTATTGCAACTACAAGTTGATGTGATCTTCATAGATTTTTCCAAGGCCTTTGACACTGTGAATCATTTTCTTCTTTGTAGTAAGCTTGAAGCTCTTGGCATCTGGGGTGCTCTTCTATCTTGGATTCCATCTTGTCTATCGTGTTGTCCCTGTCAAGTAAGTCTCTCTGGTACTACGTCTAGTCCTTTTTAGGCTTCGTCCGGTGTTCCAAAAGGTTGAATTCTTGGGCCACTTCTCTTTCTGTTATTCATAAATGATCTCCCCTTTGTAATTAATTCCTCTTACCTCTTATATGTTGATGACTTCAAAGTATTTAGAGCAGTCAAATCCCATTTATACTGCTCTGAATTCAGTAAATAAATGATGTGCTCCAAACTTTTTATGTCTTAACATTACTAAATGTCATAAAATAACTTTTTCTCTCTAGGGATCTCCTATTAACTCTGAAGTGTTCAGTCACCTTGGAGTAACTTTTGATTCAAAACTCATATTTGATGCACATTTTTACAGGTTATTAATAAGGCGTCTAGAGTTTCCGGGTTTATCCGTAGGCATGTACATAAATTTAATAGCATCTCTTCTTCTATCCGCTGATCTGTTAGTCTTTTAGGCCCTTTGCTGGAGTACTGTTCTATTATCTGGTCCCCCCGCTATTCGTATCTCATGTCTTCTTTAGAAACTGTCCAAAGAAAGTTTTAATTTTCCTTAAGTTTAATTTGCCATATCAGCCCTATGAAAGTCGCTTATCCTTCCTATCTCTGCCATCTCTAATATCTAGACGGACTTATTTAGACCAATGTTTTATGTATAAACTCTGCTACCACCAAGTCCCGTGAAATATTTTTTCTGGGCTGCATTTCCAACAAATATCTCGTTCACCTCGGATGAGTCTTATTACGTTATCCCATATGCTAGAACTGATTTATATCTTCATTCACCAATTTTAAGAACCGTACGAAATCATAATAATCTCTTGCTTGGTTCTTTCCCCCTTTCTTACATAGCATTTCAGAAAAAAACAGGGATTTACTACTAAATTAACGTACAATTATCGTCACTTTATTATTTTTTCATTTAATATTGCTGTATTTATTCTTTGTGTTGTCCTTTCCATGCGAGTTCCACTCGTACTTGCCCTGTATTATGTATATAAAAAAAACAAAGTAAAGTGCAGCGCAGGCTAACAGCATTCTGTGTGGCGAAACCTTTAGCTGATTGCTTATGAGTACTAAAAAACAAGTACGGAGCGCCCATATTATGGTTGATTTTTTTCCAAATCGATTGAATATTTAATGTCGTCTTAAATTTTAAAATTTTATTTTTTAATTTGTTAATACAAATACTGAAATAGTCGTTAAACTATTTTTGTTGGATGGCGATGATACATATAAATGATTCTATTTTAGTATTACCATATCTTGTTATGAATTTTCATTATTGCCATATTTACATGTTACTCTTATTCATTCCCATTCATTCCTGCTAATCTTTGTATTAATAAATCAGTTCTAAATCAAAAGCGCTTGTGTCCAGACGTATTTTATTGAATCGTAGCTTACTCTTTATTCCACAGGTTTTATTCTATAGAGAATATATACCAACAGGTATGTGCCCAAACCAACGGTTTGCTACTAAAGTAATGAAGTACAATAATTCGGGAAAAATCCAATCGTTTTACGGAACATAAAGTTTTGAGTAAATTTCGTCACAATTCGCAACTCCAAACATGACGGACGTTTTGAGAGTAAACGTTCCAAAGCTGACCAACAGTAATTATCAGACGTGGAAATTCAGGACAGAAATGCTGCTGATGAAAGAGCAACTCCGGTCGGTAATATCAAAAGATGCGCTGACTCCTATGATTGACTCATGGACGACGATGGATGAAAAGGCCAGAGCATACATATATTGGATTACTAGTGGAGGATAATCAGCTAATCCATATCAAACGCGAGAAAACGGCTAAGGAAATGTGCATGGCATTGAAATCGTATCATGAAAAGTCTACGTTATCAAATAAGGTTAGTCTGCTGCGCGGATTATGCCAGCTTACACTGTCAGAACGGGGTGATATGGAGACGCATTTGACCGAAATGGAACAAATTATGAACGAATTAACTATGATGGATGCCAACCTTGCAGATGAGCTTCCTATATCATTCTTTTTGAGCAGTTTGCCGGAGAGTTACGGTACTCTCGTAACCGCGCGTGAAACAAGGCCCAAAGGTGATCTTACTCGCGATCTCGTCAAACGGAAATTAATCGACGAATACACGTGACGTAATAAAATGGCAAGTAAAAAGACAAGTGGGGGAGAGGCACCATTCAAATTATCGGGAAATAACAAGAAGGAGAGAATTTTCTGTTTCTTTTGTAAGAAGCCAGGGCATTTGAAGAAAATTTGCCAAAAGGGGAACGCAGTTCAAAAACATTCAGAAAAATCAAAAACGGAGAAATCTGAGATGAACGAAAACATAAGTTTGGTTTGTTTAAATACGGTACAGTCGACACATTCAGAATTCATAATCGACAGCGGTGCCTGATAGCACTACTGCGGAAATACAGAACATTTTTCTGACTTGATATATTTGGACGAGTGTATGGTCACTGTAGCAGACGGCCGCCGTTTGGATGTTAACGGCGTAAGAACAATTAAAATTCAGCCAAACAATATCGGCAGCAGCGGCGTGCACCAAATATAGTTAAGTGACGTACAGTGGCGGACAAAAGTCTACGACAACTCCTTATATTGAGATTCTGGTTAATTGGAAGCTTTAATCAAAAATCCATTGATGCACATTTTTCAGTAACGTAAATATATTTAAAAAAATAAAGATAAAAACTTTTCACACCAGAATTAAGGAGAAATTCATGAAAACGCAAAAAAATGCATGGGCAAAAGTCTACGACAGTCATTGCTGACTCAGTTATACACAAAAAATTTCCAACTAAACGTATCGGAATGTCATCAATATTTGTTTATTTGCTCTTATTGTCATTCCATATATGTGCAGCTGCCATTATGTTTTAGTTTTATCGCTAGTTTCTAACTGTAAGGACCGCAAATTGTCATCGCGAAAAGAAATTTCAAGTGATATCCGAAATTTGTTCGTACCGTATAAAAAAAACAATAAATTGTGCCCGGAAATTACGAAATTACTGAAACTTAAACAAACTTCTGAGTATACAATCATCAAAAACTTTGAAAACAGTGGTTCAAGCCGCGAACTGGCCCACCGAAAAAGTTGCCGCGCAGAGACATTAGTTTCACTCTAAAAGAAGTGAACAGTAATCTTAAAATAAGTGCTCCAGATTTCGCGAAATAAGTGGCTACGCAAAGAGAAAAGGATGTCCATGCAAGAACCATCAGGAGAGCATTAAATATTAATGGGTTTCAAAGCTGAGCTATATCCGCCAAAAACTGACTTCTGCGTCTACAGTTCACCAAGGGCCATATTGGCAAGGAAAGTGATTTTTTTAACCGCGTCCTTTTCACCGATGAGTCCAAATTCAACATTTTCAGAAGTGATAGTCGCTGTAAAGTATGGAGGACAAGAACGCGGCTTTAGAGACCAATAATTTGATTCCTACTGTCAAGCACGGTGGAGGTAATGCGATGGTTTGGGGAGCCATCACTGCATCTGCGGTTGGCAGATTGGCTTTTGTTGAAACTACGATGGACCGTTATGTTTACAAGAACCTGGTAGAACAACATTTGAAGCCAACAGTTGAGAAGTTTGGTCTTGGGGAGAGATGGATTTTCCAACAAGACAATAATCCAAAACACTCAGCACTTTTCGTCAAGAACTGGTTGTTGTACCACGCTCCGAGCCAACTTAATACGCCTCCACAAAGTCCGGATTTAAACCCAATAGAGTATGTATGGGAGCATTTGGAACGTAAAATTCGAAAATGTCGCATTAAAAATAAAAATGTGTCGAAGGATGCGCTTGTTTCAGGATGGGCGAAAATCACATCGTCAGAAACTGGTTATTTAGTCACTTCTATGCCCTGAAGACTACAAGCAGTAATTGATGCGAAAGGGGGCCCAAACAAAAGGAAAAAGTTTTAAAAATTCCAATACGTTTAGTTAAAAATATTTCGAGTACAAGTCAGTCAGCACTGACTGTCGTAGACTTTTGTCCATTCATTTTTTTATGTTTTTTCGAATTTCTCCTTAAGTTTGTTATGAAGTGTTTTCGTCTTTTTTTTTATAAATATATTTAGGTTACTGAAAAATGCACACCAATGGATTTTTGATTAAAGCTTCCAATTAACCAGAATCTCAATACAAGGAGCTGTCGTAGACTTTTGTCCGCCTCGGTATTTTTCGTTCCGGATTCGCAATGTAATCTTATTTCCGTGATTGGAAGAGATTAATCCTGGAGGTCCAGGCTCGACTTGGGTTGTCATGCCATGGATGATGAGTTTATTTGAAGAAAGATTAAAGTAGAGTAACTTTTGACAACAAAATGGTTTTGGGGCAAGGTGACGTGGTTGAATGAGTTGCTTGATTGTGCTTTAGCGACATAGAATAGTAATGTAAAATCGAGTAAAAGCGGATCCGGTAAAGTTGAAACGCGTTTAAAATTCGTGCAATTTCTGCTACTAGTCATCTGTCTTAAGACTATCTCCTCAGTGAGCTAGCTGCTGAACTAGTAGATTATCGAGTAGTCGAACAGTTGCCCATGTTTATTCTTTCATAATATAATAAAGTAATTGACGCGAAATGAGCTTATTTTCATCCATAAGTGAGTGAAGTACTTTCAATACATACATGCCTTCCTCTCACATGCGAATTGAAATTCCCCTGCCTTCAGTGCTGCTAGAGGATCTACACATTCTAGTGGCTCTCTAGTTGCTCTCACGAAAATCCCACTCCTCATATGCCTAAGCCCCCGAATTGTCAATAAAACATCAACCATATGATTTCTGAAAATTCAACATTGATGGAAAACGTCTAATCAAGTTGAATTTGAAATTGTATACAAAACAATTTTTTAAGGATTTTGTACTAAAATACAAAACCCTATTGCAATCACGACCTGTGTCCGCCTGTCTGTCCGTCTATCTGTCCGTCCGTCTGTCTGTACGTCACAGCAGCAATTCTCCGAAACTATAGAAGCTACAGTCATGAAACTTTGTGGAAAGGTCAGAAGTGACTACTTTTTGAAAGTTTTGGGGTGGAAAAATTTTTCGAAGGGGTTTAAGGGGGTCTCCCCATATAGAGAGGTTAACCTTAAAAAAAATGTTCACCGCTGGTAGTCAAATAGGGTGTCGTTGGAAAGGTCTCAATGAGATCTTTAAAAATTAGTCATAAAATTGCCCTATCAGCACAGTGGCGGGCAGGGGAAGGGGAAATGTACGAACTTTTCGCGTACCACCCCCCCTCCCCCTCCTCGCGATTGGATACCTTTCATCTGAAAAATCTGAAAAAAAAACATGAATGTAGGCCTGTATAACTACAACAACAAATAGTACGTGAAAAGTCGAAATTAACTCAATTTTGTTAGTAATAGTATGATTTATCGATTTTAACATTTTCTTGAATAACATCTTAACGATACCCTTAAATTTAACCAAATTTGGTATACTATATACAAGATTTACCTGTTCTGCAAGTTTCATAAAGTTCGAATGGTATTCAACAAAGTTAAAGCGGTTTGAATTTCCCTGTATTAATATGGAGCAATATGTACTGTATTACTATGGAAACATATGGCTATGGAACACTATGCGCTTTTTACCGACTAAGACACAACATGTTTGCTAGGATTTGCATGAAGTTTAAGACACAACATGCTTGCTAGGTATAATGGTTCAGCTTTTGGTATCAGTAATTGTAAAACATAATAGGGGCTGTTTTAAATGCGAAAATTGAATAATTTTGAGTTATTTTTCCCCAACTTCTACGTTTAAGGCGCATGCTTTTAACACTTGATTCAATTTAATGAATGACTGAAGATGAGTACCTACAATTAATACTCATAGGTGAAACAAGTTGAGAAGGTAGGAGAGAGCTCCTATCAGAAGGGTTTTTAACCACTCTAGGGTTCGAAAAAAAATGCTGATGCCATGAATCGATGATTACAGTACAGAAGACGGGTCCTTGAAAAACAAAATTTATCAAAGCTAACTGATATGAGTATCAAATGAAAGGTCTTTAGGATAGCTTTTCAAAACAATTCTAAAACTGACAGCTACTGTTTCATTGGGGGCACGAAAAATGTGTTTCCCCTCTCGCAATTGGAGACTTGTGATCTAAAAAATCTGAAAAAATTAGTAAGGGAGATATTTATGAATGCAACAATAACAAATACCTCAGCAATCAAAATTTGTCCAACTTTGTTAATAATAGTATGATTTTCGAATTTCACATTTTCTCCAATAAAATCATATGGATGCCTTTAAACCTAACCTTACACAAAGTCCTAATACTCTATAAGTTTGAGGAAATTCATACCATATTCACGGAAGCTATATCCATTTGGAATTTCTCCAATCACAGCAAATATAAAACACTATTTTGGTATTTTATGGACTTTCCATTGAACCAGACAATGCAGTTTTGATTCGACCTTCATAAATTTTTTATATAAGATCGATGACATACCTGTAAATGCTTTTGGGATCTCATGATTTGAGTGATTTTTGTTTTCTTTTAAACGAGCAAATCTCTTTGACATGTTGCTTGATATTACTTGGTGCTGGTGATTGCATTTTGTAAGTTGAGTACGAAACCCTTCTGGCATGAGCGTAGATCGGTCTACCCAACTTATTTAAGATAAACCGTGTTGAATCTAGTGCAAAAGCGTTGCAAATGTGATAATTAATCAAACTGAAAAGTTTGTTACGGATCGCGAGTCTTTTTGTGTCGAAAAATGGAAAATGTAGTGATGTGTGTGGGGTTGTAAAAACAGCTATAGGAAGCATGTCAGGGACGTATCCTTCGTAGGGTAAGTCATGTTCAATCTTTTATATCGTTCAAGTTAGAATACCCGCATGGAAAATTGATTAAATTCAAGATGCGAAAATTAGTGGGAGACGTCACGTCAAATTTAGTTGAAATTCGAATCAACAGCTAATTTATTTATTTATTTAACCCAAAAATTTACATAAAATACAGGAACTTTACGTAAATCCCACAGAGATAATTAATATACCTCTTTGTGGGTTTGGTTTGGACTTAAAACTATGTTAAAATAAAATATAAATTCAATATTTAAAGTATACTACAAGAGAATAACAAGTGTAACATCCAATATTTTGAATAACGAGTAAAGTTAATTTTTTTTTCTTGATCGAAAAGAAAAATTGACAATATATTGTAATGTTTTTGTTATAAATTTGACGCAATCCATTTTTTCAATTTTCTTTTCATTAAAGTTTCGTTAGATATGGCTTTTAATTCGTTAGGTATTTTATTATATAGATTTATGGCCTTTATGAAACTACTCTTAATACTAACTGTTTTGAATCTCTTCGGTACCTGTATACTTCTATTTCTAGTAATGCTATTTGTATATAAAAATTTTTCTTTGAGATCATTATAGTGATACTTTAATGATTCAAAGCAGAAAAGTTGCTCTAAATTTAAAGGTTTGTTGGCATTAAATTTATTTTTATGAATAATTTTTAGAATTTTGTTCTGATGATTTTGTAAAAGTTGTAAGCGGTTAGAGTATGCTCCAATCCATGCAATTAATCCATAATTTACTATGCTATGAAATAAAGCGTAAGAAATCATCATAAGAGTGTCAGACTTTATTATTTTAGAGAGTTTATGAAAAACTAAAATTAAATACTTGGTTTTTTTTAAATATATATTCAATGTGTTTATCCCATTTCATATTATAGTCAAAAATAATACCCAAATATTTACATGATTCCACTTTTTGTATGTTTTTCCATTTATAGTAATATTTAAAAGTTCAGGAACACTACGGCAATGATTCCCAAATGTCATATATACAGTCTTTTCCAAGTTTAAAGATAGCTTATTTAACGCTAACCACTTACTAACTTCAAGGAGATATTTATTCATTTTCGTTTCAACTTCTTTCCAAGTATTACCGGTGGTTATAATAGCTGTATCATCAGCAAATGAAATAATTACATCATCAGGCATACTGATTAATAAGTCATTAACGTAAAGCAGGAATAGCAACGGTCCTAAAACTGTACCTTGAGGTACACCCGTATGAACTAAGCAATAGTCACTCAAAACATTATTCACTTTGACACGCTGCGATCTGTTTTGTAAATAAGAACTTATAAGCTGATGAGCGTTACCCCTTATTCCATAATTATACAGTTTATCTAGCAAAAACTTATGATTAACCGTATCGAATACCTTAGCTAAATTTAAAAAAGTTGCCGATATCGGTATACTTTTATCAGGTCTATCATAAATTAACCTTGTTAAGAAGTTAAGCGCATCATTGGTGCCTAAATTTTTCATAAATCCATATTGTCTTTTCGATATTATTTTATGAGAGTTAACAAATTCCATCAATCTGTGGTAAATAATTTTTTTCAAGAATTTTGGCTATGTTGGAAATTAATGAGATAAGTCTGTAGTTAGACATTTTATGTTTTTCTTTAGATTTGTAAATCGGTATTACATCCGCTCGCTTTAATACATACGGCCAGATGGATGTTTCAATACATAAATTTATTATGTGTACAAGTGGCTCGACAATAAAATTGGCGAGGGATTTAATAGATTTGGTATTGATACCATCCACACCACTACTTTTAATTTTCAAAATTTTTATAATGTTCAGAACTTCATATTTATCAGTTGGTAGTAAAAAAATTGTATTTCGATTAACAGGAGGTAAACGTAGTTCTATATTAGGTGGCTGATCAATTTTACTACTGAGATTTGAGCCAACGTTACTAAAAAACGTATTCATACTGTTGGAAATTCGGCATGGATTATCAATTCTAATATTGTTATCATCATAAATGTATTTTATTGCATTATTCTTGTTAATATGTTTGCCAAGTTTCTCATTAATTATGTGCCACAAATTTTTGGAATTGTTGATATTATTTTTAACCATCTTTTTATCATGTATGACTTTGGCTTGCTTTATTATTTTATCAAGTATTTTCACGTATAGTTTATATACAACCTTATTTTCTATATTATTTGGATCCATTTTCCAGATCCTATATAGAGTCTCTTTAGTCTTACAAGAAATTAATAGGCCTTTAGTTATCCATGCACTTCGTGCAGTCTACGAGTATGTATATTTCTTTTGACAATTTTTCTTTGCAAGGGTTATACAATGAATACAATGAGTTTTACAAGTGATTCAGCGGCTAAATTAGGATCTTGCATTGATGATATCTTAGGCAGTTTGTTATAATTAATGGTTTTAGTTTGAGCTTTGGTCTTATTAATTGTAATTTTATTTATATTTAAGAACAGGGGGTAATGATCATTGAAAAGTACAGCTAATTTGAGGGCTCTCATTTCTAAAGTATTAGTTTTGATAAAGATATTATCAATACATGAGCCTTTATTAGGGTCTTTTTCCGATGGTCTGGTAATTGACTGAAATGTAGGGGCAAATCCATATTCAAAGAAATTATTCAGATGTTCTTGACTATGATTGTCTATTTTCAGTAAATCAATATTAAAGTCACCAATTATTAAGTGATTTTTAACTTTTCTTTTTAAATTCATAAATTTTTTAAGTTCACAAATAAGCTCAGTGTTTGGCATGTCATGCGATCTATACACCGCCGATATCTCTAAAATAGTATTGTTATCTAAAGTTATGCAAGAGTTCAGTACGTTAAGTCTACCAATTCTAATATTTATTGTATTTTCGTTTACAAAGTCTTTGATAAACATCACCACACCATCAGCAATATTTATATCGCCTTCATTATAATAAATTTTATACCCTATGATATTAAAGAATTGCTGTTGTTCTAATTTTCAAGATTCAGAGCATACTATTATACAAGGCTTAACCTCCAAGCTCTCAATTAAGACTTGTAGTTTTTCAAAATAAGTATTGTAACCACGGATATTAACATACATTATTAGTTCATTATTATTACTAGTAAATCTATTGAGAGCTTCGAGGTTATGACAAATTGTTTTTGCTTTACAATCTCATTTTGGAGATTGTCATTAATATCAAGACTACAATCGATATTACAAACCAGTTTTTTAAATTGATTTTAAGTCGGAAGTTTGTTGTTCAATTGTTGTTTTCCTTGTACTCGCTATTTGTCCGGGTGAATTATCATTCGATGCTTTGCTGCTCTCTGGGGCTATTTTTGATGATGGGATGTAGGGCCGCACATATTTTGGTAATGTTGGTCTAAAAGCATAATTAGTATCGGCAATTAAACGTTCTATTTTCTTTTTAAGAATGACACAAGCCTGGACATCTGATGCTGCATGAGCAGTATTATATTTTGTTCCATAGTTTCGATTAGCGTAAACACAATTGGCACATTGATGTTTGTTAGTGTAGTTGCTGTTGCATTGACGTGACTGATGTTCCCCAGCACAATAAATACACTTATCAGTTTTGCTACGACACTTGCTCGCTTTGTGGTTGAAACCGGCACATTTATTGCACAACGAAATGTTAATATAATCGAAGACTCTGCAACTATTAAATCCGACATAAATTCTAAAGTTGTTTTTGACGATGCATTCATAGATTTCTTTTGAAACTTCAATTATTGCTCCTTTAGTATTGTTTATGCCGTTATAAGAGTGAAGCACTTTGCATTTACTTTCGTAGCTGACAAAGTTTCGGTGATTGATGTCACTTTCCAAATATTTTTCATCATATTCACTTGGTATTCCTATAATTTTGACTCGTGGATTATTAGCTATCTGAATGCTCACTTCAAACTTGTTACCGAGGCTTGTCTTTAGGACATCACTAGTTTTGGAAACATCTTCACTATTTACACATTTGACAATTGTGCCATTTGTTTTAGTGTTAATCACACCTTTGAACGGTATCTTTAATTGGTGTTGTATTATTTTGGTAACATTATTAAAAGTGTTGGTATTTGTTACATTTTCGGATGCAGCTTCAACTTTTATGTCAGGCACTTTAATTTGTTTTATGCGAGACTCCTTCATTATGTCAGCATATGATGGTTTATTGAGCTTCATTAATTCAGTCGTATTAGCCAAGAGTTGGTTATTATGTTTCAGTTCATCATTTAATTGTTTCAATAAAGCATTTTCTGCCATAATTACTTTAATGTCTTGCTCGCCATCTGCTTGGCTTATATTATTTTGAACTTTAACCACCTCACTGTCTTTTATTTCGGCTATTAAGAGTTTCACTTCGTCATTGAGCACAATGTTATTTTTGTTCGAGGTTAGACTTTGATGCGAGCCGCAAATAACAAAAATATCACTTAGAGATTTAGTTTTTTTTGTATCTATTAAAGTCACTCAGATGATACACTTCTTCGAAAATTATACAAACAACAAATCCAACATTTTGTTTAGGATGACACTTGCAAAGTTTGCCTTTGCTTTTGTCAGGCGGGTCTACTTCACCCGCCATGATGGCAACTTCACGCTACATGATAAAGTGCTTCAATTCTCTCGATGCATTTCGTATCCATTCTCTCTGACATCTATGATTTAAAGTCACGTTTTTTCATTCTCATTTCGAACTATATTTATACTCTCATATTTACATGGAGTGTAGAAGTAAAGCTCTTGTCGATCAGTCCCATGACTACAACTATCTGTAAACAGAATAGACTCAAATAAAAAAATGGCAGCAAAGAAACTTTGCCTTGAAACGTCGCGAAAATTATAGGGATTGCAATAATCCGTAAGCAGTCATCTCAGTGTTTATTGCTTATAGTTTTTATGGTCAGATTAAAGCAATGTAATTTTTGACACCAAAACGATTTCGGGACTAGGTGATGCGGTTGAATGAGTTACTTCATTTTGATTTGTTGACATAGAATTGTAGACAAGGTCCGGAGAAGCTGAAATACATTTAAAAATTGGACTATTTTTACTACTAGTCGTCCGACATACGACTATTTCTTCGTCGATGTAGCTTGCCCACAAGAAGCTGCTAAAGTAGTAGATTATCGAGTGGCTTCACGTCTTTAAGTTGAAAGCGAGGTTGACGTTGATTTCGTGGATAAATCAAGATGCGATAATTGCTAATTCATTAGACATACTTAATTAACAAAGTTGAAGGAATTTTTACTTTTGGCGCTTTTTTGTTCTTGTACTAATAAAGCCCAACCACCATGATTTTATTTCAGATTTTTCCATTAGGTTGTTGTGAAGGCTTTGATATTCAGGTTATATAGTCAAATTGTAGACTCATCGGTTGATTGTTCAGTCACCTATCTTCAGTGCATTGAATCCTCACTCGGTTGATAGTTCAGTCACCTATCTTCAATGTATTGAATCCTCACTCAAGGCAAAAGCAAATTTATGAAAAGAGATTCGATGAATGAAGACACTTCCAGACTAAATCTATGGAAGAAAATATTTTGAATACGGAGTTTTTCAAATGCGACCAATTCGCATTATGTTCTGTTTTATGATGCCTTCTAAATTATAATTGCTTAATCGTAAAAATGAGTTTAATTAAACCTTCCTTAAAAATAAAACTTTTAAAACTAACTGCTTTCATTTTAATTAACTATAAACATTTAAGAACCTTTTTAGTTGAACAATAGTTCCTTACAAAAAATAATCAAATGTTTTACACACAGTTGTACTCGTATATGTATGTGTCAAAATTTTTATTATTAATCTATGTCGCCAAAAGTTATACAATTGGAACGGAGATGGACGCCAATTTTCTGTAAATTTCCCTTCCCTTTTCACCTCTCGCTGCAAATATCGCAGTTATATGACGTGCTTTGGAAAATGTTTATCAAGACCTTTCATTTTATACTCTACATGACCACCTTTGGTAAAATTTTTTTAAGGGTCCATTCTTAAAAGATCTATTGATGAAAATGTTTAAATTTTGGCTTTCAACGGACCATCATTTCACATATATCTTTGTGTTTGTTGCTACTGTAGCTTGGGAGAAAAATTACTGTGACGGGAGTACGGACAAACGGTTGCAATAGGATTTTGTAAGTACAGAGCTTTGAAAATGATAACCTTGCCTTCATTGCAAGCTAATGAACTAAGATTAGTAAGAAAATTAACGCAGCTCTTGAAAAAGTTTACAAATTCGTTAAGTTTTTAATCTCAACTAATAAGAAGGTATGATATTGAGCTTTTACTTAGAACCGGCAATACCCAACTACAAATAACCTAAAATGTTTCGAACTTCCAACTTCAGGTGCAGGAGTAAATAACGGTAGTATATTTTACATTTTTATATTGTACATGAAAAATAACCATTCATGACATTTATTTCTACTACGTCTACCAATTCTATTTTTGAGTAAATTGACCTCGGGTGTTAACCAGCACCTAATTGCACTGCTATTATATACTTCTAGGCGAATAAACTCTTTCAACAAATTCTCGCAACGATATCAGCGAAATTACGTAGCAAAATCTCTGAAACACGGTTAAGGGTAATTATAGTTATTAATCGGCTGTTGAATTGGCTGCTAATTTGCAGTTTAGTTACAAAT
Organism: Odontomyia ornata; assembly: GCA_963969285.1. NCBI lineage: Eukaryota > Metazoa > Arthropoda > Insecta > Diptera > Stratiomyidae > Odontomyia > Odontomyia ornata. The sequence goes on from OZ017739.1 coordinate 332,458,966, forward strand.
TCTACCCGACGGCCTACAATTATGGGCAAATTACAGCACAAAATCAAACAAAATGCTTCTATAATTTGATGCACATGAGATTTTTGCACGCCGTTTTGCTCTTTTACAGTCCATCATCATCCAATGCCCTTCCAGAGGTGGTTTCAGTATCAGAAGAGCTTCTTGTCCGCAGTTACGTTACATGGGCTATTCAAAGGGTCATGATAGCACCACCACCACGGCTTGCAGATTATCGCAATCGAAAAGATGTTCCCGTTGAATGACTGACCGCGAAACAAGAGATTGCATCGTCTCTATTTAGTGCAATTTGCGTGAAGTCAATTCGAAAATTAAGGAGGCGTCCTTCCATCAAATCTTGCCGGCCGCTTCAACGCTGTAACTGTGTTGGACTACGCTGATACTGCCAAATGAGATTTCTTGTTGTTGCATACATTTATTTCTGCAAAATCTTCTCAACTGGAGGGAGGGTAGTAGTAACAGTGGGACTCAAACTTTTATTTTTAACCAATATGCAAAATAGCCCAAATGTATTCTATTCCTAAACAATTTGAATAGGTAGGAGTATGCTCATACTAGAAGGTTTTGTATCTAATCTATAGAGTGTAGACATTTGTCTTAACGCCTCATTAATAAATTCGATAAGAAACATAATAACTGGTACATTAAATATTAAAATTGAGGAAAAATCACAAATTCACACTCATCCTTTTTAAAGCGGACGCCATTTTGAATTCGTATCAGTATTAATGCTCGAATAAATTCATTAATATATTTATGGTATACAAGTACATTCAGTTTCAAATTCCCATGGAAATCCAAAGAGAACCGCACTATCTGGGCCTATGATACGTTTATCACCAACTTATTGTTGTAACTCTACAAAATTGAAATGACATTAACTACATTTAATGTTATTCAGTTCTTTTGAAAGAGCATAATAACCTTTATTGTGGGAATCTATGATTGTCAAATCATACTATGTGTTACGGGGTCGATGGTGAGATGTCAAACCGAACACATCGCAAGCTAAAACACTAAGGTGCCAAAAATCAAAGTAAAAAAGAAAATAGAATACTCGTACAAGTATATCGGAACAAAGGAAATCAAGCCCGGAAAACTGGCAACAGCAGAGGTGCAAATTGAGTCCCCAACTATTCAAAGATGGTCCGATGCGGACAATGACGAGAAAGCGTTACCACCAAGAACGAAGGCGGTCAAGAAAGAAATACTACCGTCAGCAACAATGGAAGTAGAGCAACCTGCAACAAACGTTTCAAACAATGTAATTATTGACCTGATCAACATGGAATCGGAAGGATTTAGAACGGTTCAAGGTGTATTGGCAATTAAAAGAAAGTTACCCATTTTTATCCAAGCACCAACCCCCCATAATCCAAACCCATACGCGCCTCTTTCGGGAGAAAAAAACATAACTTCCGAGAAAAATACGTGTGCCCCTATATTCGAAGAACGGATCACAGCAATGACCGTTAAAAAAGTCATGGAAAAGAGCCCCACAACGAAGTGTAGAATTACTCGCCTGAGCGCGAGCAAATTAAAAATTAGAGTTGACAAAGTCGCCATCCATGATGAATTACTGGATTTTTTCCGCAGGTCTAAAACGGAATACACCAACTGAACGCAAAAAATATACAGTCATACTCAGAGGTGTAGACTCGGAATTCGGGGCTACACAGGTTAGAGAAGACATCGAAATACAATGTCCGGACATTAAAATCGACAATTTCTCACCGTTACCCACTGGATGGTCTAAAGCGAACAGTGTGAACTTAGACTTATACAAAATAATCCTTAACCAAAAAGAAGACCAAGACCTTCTCCTTAAGCTCCGTTTCATCCTTCATCATAAAGCGCAGGAGGATGACCTACTCCATTGCGCTTCGGCCATGTTTCGGCGAATCGTGCCTTCCAGGCAAGATGTGTAGCTCGTGGAGAGGACCACAACCCCAAAGAATGCCCAGAACATTGATAAAACAAGTCTGTGTCCTCTGCAAAGAGAAAGACCACCCATAAAACTTATCCGGATACCCAGAAAGGAGAAGATTTGGTAGACAAGATAGCGCTTTTGAAAAATAAAAGAACAACCCCCATTTCAAACCCATCTTTCGAATATATTCAAACCCCAACAGCAACAGCCACATCAGCACAATCAGTACCTCTATACTTGGAAGTCACGAGTGGAAGAAATTCAACTATGCCCCGGAACACAGTACCACAAGAGAACCCCCTTCAAAGACTCCACTACGAAACAGTCCAAGTTTTAGGACTGTCACCAGGGGAACTCCTAAAAAAAGTTGCCCAATTCTAGTTGAGATACGATGGCACGCCAACGCAGGACAAGCCAGTTTTGCTCATTGAGTTACACCTTAACCTGTATGGGGGTAAATAATCTGATTACTATCTGCCTCAGCATAAACTCTCTAAATGTGAAACTCCTTATGTATAAAACCCTAATTCACCTAATCATCACATAGTCCCTTCCGGCCTAACTGATAATTTCACCAAAAGTAGCCGAAGAATTGCAAATATTTGAGAGGAGGATACTCCAAAAATGTATATCGAAATACCGATGCCCCAATAAAAAACTCTATAAAAACAGCGTTCTTTACCAAGAAACTAAAGTGACCCCCATCCTGCAATACATGCTTGAAACAAGCAAAATGCGAATAGCTAAATGACATATACATGAATTAAATCTACTGCGGGACCTCTTCAATAGTACCCCCATCTCTGAAAACCCATATTATCTCTCTCCCATAAGAATTCTCCAAGACTTTCAGATTAACAGCGAACCCCAACCAAACCCCCTAAAACCCATTTTCTATTATATACCGTACCCCAATACCTGCAGGGGCTAAAGCAATTTGAATTTCCATCGAGGAAAAATGAACATCAAATAAACAATAATTGTAAACCAATTAAATGAATAAAAATATAACTTTCTTATATCCTGAAGTTCAGGTCGGTAAGGACTATGCCTCTTCTGAAACGCAATTTTGGATGATGAACCAAAACTACAAAGAAGAGTCATAATGTAATTAGGCTAAGGATAGAATAAGTTAGGTTAGTTTAGTTTAGGTTTTAATCTGTAAATAAGCAACTAAAAGACAATAACTGGAAGAGCAAACGGAATAGAAAAATTAACATTAGCATTTCAAAACCGTAAAGCATAGGCTCAGGTCGTATAAACAAGCTAAGGACATTTGACAAAAGTGTCACTGTGAAATGAATCGTAACATTAAAAGTAGGTTACGTAACATATGTCAAAAGAAAAGTTTAAAATAAAGTACTACTACTACTATGTGTTACGGGACTCGGATTCAGATTGTTTGACGAGTAAGAACGATTTCGAGTACCTGGATTAAAAATTTAATTTAGCGGCTCAAAGCATGATCGGTGGAGAACTGTAGACGATTTACGTGAATAGTGAGGAGACTTATACACGTGATTTCTTTGCGGCACCGCTTGTTCACCCGCTGGTAGATTTGCAGCCCCACTAGAGTCACCGGACAAGATTACGACTCAAAAAATTACGAGTAAAAGTTCACCTAATTATAACCTTCAAAATTGGCCAAATATATCCTGAAAACCAAGAAAGTATAAAGGAGTAGCCTTAGATGCCAAGAAGTCACAAGGGAGCACCAGAACTCCAATTTTCGCTCAGCCACCAGAACAAGTTTCTGCCTTTACGGGCATAGCCTACATATTCGATCGTGGTTACTACCCACCCCCGTGAGCCGTTCATACTTGCACTCATAAGTTTTCAAAACGAAATTTCAGTCAAATGCCTTTTCGCTGTTATTAAATAAATTTTTCTAAGAATATATAGAATGATTCGAATTTAAAATTTCTTAAACTTTGTGCACTTCTTTTTATGTAAGACAAAGTGGTACGATTCACGCAAAACTAACAAGAGGGGCCCCTTTTACTGGATAGCCTCCTGTGGACCACGCTATCTTTTTCTCAACGAACTATCTCCGCCTTCACTTCCACCACATCCGCACCTTTTTTCGTTGTCCTCCACCAATAAATCCGCTCTTTTCTAATATCTTTCGGGTCTTAACCCCATCGGTTTACCTTTTTCACTCATCCTAGTTCTCTTAGTGTTTGTTTTACTCCCCTTTTCACGATTAAAGTCTGACCAAAAAAAGAAGCCGCTCTTTTCTAATATCTTTCGGGTCTTAACCCCATCGGTTTACCTTTTTCACTCATCCTAGTTCTCTTAGTGTTTGTTTTACTCCCCTTTTCACGATTAAAGTCTGACAAAAAAAGAAGCCGGAACTTTTATGGCTTTTCTTGGTCCTTCCATTCCTCAGAAACTTCATTCAAACTATTATAATTCTCTGGTACAATTATCCAATTATAATATTGTAGATTGAAATTTGCCTTCGATAATGCAGTGATATCGAAATTGTAAATGGTTGCTCAGTTCAAGAGACTGCTCGTCATGAGCTCCCCAGCTGTGATCCCCTAATATCATATAAATCTTTTTATTGTTTTAGTTCTGGGCATACTTTTGTCTTTTTGATCACCAAAGCAAAAAGCGGATATTCGTGGCTCTCGGATCATTGTTTTTTTTTTGTTGAATGAAACCTGTAGGCTTTTGTAGCTGTTGACGGGATTTTAAATGTTGTGCTGTTCTTGCTTTCTTGCTTATTTGGATGAAAACTGATGTCCACAACGTTGCTATTTCAGTAATCAGTTTCCCAAGTTTGCTGATAAGCCTACTTGATTTTTCTTTTAATAATTTTCTTCTTTTTCGTAGCACTACAGCCCCTCTTGGGGATCTCCAACTGTCTCGGTCCACTGATCACGTTCTCCAATTTTGAAATCCAAGCAGCGATGAACTGTCTTCGTCGACCGAGTCAGACCAGCGTTTCCTCAGTTTCCTCATTAGCCGCCGGCTTTCAGTTCTCCCAACGAATACCTTTTTGGGTATCCGTAGTTCGTTCATACACGTTCATGCACTTCCACTGTCTTACAATCGACGAGACCTCCGGTTCTTCAAAATTTTCATACAGCTCATGATTGTATCGAACTCGTCATTGGTACCCATCTAGCTTCGCTCCGATTATTCGCCTCAGGACCCGTTGCTCAAAGTAGTTCAATATATTTGCGGATGCTTGGATTGGGATCCATGATACATATCCATAGCATAACACAGGTCTTATCACAGATTTGTATACTTGGATCTTTGTATTCGTGTGTATGCAGCTGGTCTCCAAAATCGTCAAAACTGAATAAAATATTTTATTTGCGAGCTGTATTATTCGGCGTGTTTCGTATATTTCCTTACCGGTTCTCGTTATTTTGGCGCCTAAATATGCAAATTTGCAAACTTTTTTGATACCGTATTTGCCAAGCATTATATTTTGTGTATTTGAGGTATTTTTTCCTTGACTGCGTCATGAGTTTTGCTTTATTCTCATTGATTTGTAGCCCTACGAGTTTTGCTTCGCTGTCGTCAGGAAGAGTTCTTTGGGAAAATGTTGATGTCGTCCGCATAGGCTACCACTTGGCTTGACTTGCATAGTAATGTATCTCATGTATCGACAGGTAGCTTTCTTATGACGAATTCCAGAGCCAAATAGAATAGCAATGGGGTCAGCCCATCTTCCTGCATGAGTGCGATATTTGTGTCAAAGGCATCGGTGAGTTGGTTATTGATGCGGGCTTGGAAGGTCGTCAGGGTCATTGTCATTTTAGTAAGATGGATTGATTTGGCTTGGATGAAAAAGCAAAGCATTATTTGGTGCATTAATTTAGGATCAATATTGTCTTATGCTTGCTTAAAATCAATGAAAATTTGATGTGCGTCTATGTTGAGCTCCCAGCATTTTTCAAGTACCTGCTTGACTGTGAACAATTGGTCTGTCGTCGATCTACCTACTCTAAAACCACCTTGATACTCTCCAATAGTACTGTTGGTGTATGATCCAATTTTTTTTTCGAATATTTTTGAAAATATTTAATAATATGCCTCTATAATTTTCACACTGTAACTTTTGACCATTTTTTGTGGTTAGGGAATATAATTGATTGGCTTCACTCTTTCGGCATATGTTCTTGTTACCAAATGTGCTGGATGACTTTCTGAATAGCTTTATGAATTCTGCTGCCACTATATTTGATGAGCTCAACCGGAATTTCATCGATGCCCGGCGATTTATTATTCTTTTGGGCTTTGATGGTGAAACAAACTTCTTCCAGAGTTGGTGGGGCCAATGAAAGTTCTCCAGAAACATCTATAGGCTCCAATGCTCTGGAGCTGTGTGGAGGGTTAATGAGGTTCTTGAAATATGATGCCCATCTTTCCTTAATCTTGGTTTCATCAGCGATGATGTTGCCAATGTCACCACGATAAAGCGTAGTTTTGGGTTAATAACCACGCTTCAGGCTTTTCACTACTTTATATGTTTGGCTTGTGTTGTTGCGCTCTAGACTTACATCGGCGTTTCTCAATTGGTCTGCATAGTACTTTTTATTCTTGATTCTGATTATCTTTTTTCGCTACTTTTCTGAGATTTTAATAGTGTTCTCTCTTCTTGCGGGTTTTTCTACCTACGTAATCTTTGTAAGCCTGATTCTTTTTGTCTAACACACTGCGGCACTCATCGTCGAACCAACCATTTCTCTTGCGCAGGGCTTGATGTCCAATTGTGTGTCTTAGCATGGTCTTAATAGTCGCTTTCACTTCCGTCCAGAGATAGTTGCTTCCTTCCAGCGCCTCGTCCGATAAGATTGGAGCCAGCTTGTTGTCGAGGGTTCGTGAAATTTTTGCCCACAGACACCGTGTGGAGGCTTTTGATGTCAAATTTTTGTAGCGGGCTAGTCGTAGCCGAATATGCCTTTGACATACGAGATCGATAGGTTAATTTGATCAAGTAATGATCTGAATTACAATTGGCTCCTCGGTATGTACGGAAGTCAAGTGTGCTTGAGGCCCAACATTGTTGGATCAAAACATGATGACACAAAACCAGATGTTTTGTGTGTTGCCATTTGATGATATCCAGATCGTTTTATGAATGGGTCGATGCCGGAAGCAAGTCGGACATATGACTAGATTTCCACTGCATGCAAAGCCAATTAGGTACTGGCCGTTGTCATTTGTTACATCGTGGAGGCTATATCCTCCAGTCGTTCCCCGATGAGAATATCCATTGCCAACTTTAGCGTTGAAATCACCCAGAATTATTGTAAATCTTTATGTTACTTTAAATCTTACTAATTAATTGAAAGTAATACTAATAATAAGTAAAATTAATAATAATAGTGGCCAGAGTCTGGCGGTAGTTCGTTCCATCTTTTGCATCGTCTGGTACTCCCACATGACAGTAGATATAGATTTGCAAGGCTTCGTAAGTGTTAAAGATAAGCTTTGCACTGGACGTAGGACTGCTGCTGCGCCTCAGGCTAGCCTAGATAATATTAACAGATGTGATACATTAAGTAATGTGTCTAATACAAATGGTTCTCCGAACAACCCTATGAATCAAAGTTCGCAAAATATGAGATGTTGGTGTCTCCTAATCCTATAGAAGGGATATCTGCTTTAACGTCAACAACCAAGTACCGTATAACCAAATGGGCATCGGTAAAATAAATATTGTAGTTGATGAGTACGGGGTACATAGACAATTGCTAAGTTAAATTAACAGGTTTATGTCATATTACGGTATAGTTTCAATGGGGCCTGGTCGAAAACTTCCTCGCTACCATAACCACAGGGAAGATTCTAAAACGGCATAAAATAATCGAAACACATAAAAGACACATAAAAGAACCACCTCAACATCATATAAAGTAAGTCGTAGAGCTTTGGGAAACTTTGAAATTTGTTCCAGATGACCAGAATCTGAAGTTGCCGTAGAGAGTACCATCGAGCGCTTGGTGGAAGAAGAATCCATGTTAATCAACAACACTAAAGATACTCCACTTATGCCGACCACTAAATCAATTAATACAATTTAGCGACAGATGGTCAATAATTCAGAACACATCACTCGAACAATGTTGACCGCGTCGAAACAAACTGCTATCTCCCGCCACGTACTCTTAACTCATCTATAACTTATTAATTGCGCGTGGATCGTGAAAAGAATTACGCATACACAAAATACAAACATTTTATAATAATATAAATATTTTATAGACAGGACAAAATAAACAAACAGTCAGCGCGACAGCAGCTGGCAACATTTCTATGGGAAATGTAGCTACCACCAGCAAAAATGTTCAAATGCACTTGTCATCTTTAACATTCCCATGGAAAATGCAATAACCATCAGCTGTTGACATTAGCAATGAAACCACTAGTGCGAAGAGGTGAAAGGGCCAAAGGAATAGCGGAAGCGGATATCAGCGAGAAGCGGCGTTTCATTTGATACGAAGAAGGTAATTCAATTTCTCATTTGTTTGGTTCCGGATAAAAATTCTTGTTGAGGCGGTGGTGATCGCAGCAACAAGTCGGTAGCAGGAGCTACTTTTCTACTCGTTTCGGCGGAAAAAAGATTGGCAACGCGTAGTTGAATAGACGGAGGTAACGAATTGTGGTTCAAGGAATTGTTTTGGTGGAGTTGCACACTGTAGGGGCCAGCATTAAACGCAATAGGTAAAGATAGAGAAATAGATCGGTAAATTAACGAATTGAATTTCTTAACTTATTTGCACTGCTAAATTGATATTTGCCTTATAGTTTTATCAATTATATGGTCCAGTTATTTTGTTAAATAATGTGTCTGAATTTAAACAGAAGGAATTTAATTTTCAGCGATAACGCGAGCGTAGGATCCACTTAGTGTGGTGGCTCGGGATGCCAACTGGATTTCCGGGTAAATCTCTATTGGAAAGTGTGCACCCTGGAAGTGGTTGTGGTGGTGTCGTAATTTTGTTTGAGCCTGAGCTTAAGTTAGCGCTGGTTGCTTGAATGGTTCTCCGCGAAATTCAATCGTTGGTAGTTTCGGTGAGTCGCAGCTCACCTCTATGGGTTGGCGAGGGGCAGTCACCTTCCCCGTTTGCGTGAGTTAGCCAGTACCCTAAAGCCCCATCTGGAACACTCAGGTGGTAGAAGTAGTTTTAAAGACTATCAGTGAAGAGGCTAAAAGGTTCTAAAGGTTCAATTACTAAGGATTCCAATCGATAGCATAAATCATATGAGCAAAGCTTAGCCTAAAGCTAATGGCATCCGCTAAGATCTATATAAAATTGTGCTACAGCAACATGATGATCTTAAGACGTATATTTATCTGTGATATATTCTGCATGTGATAAGGGTGCTCGCTACGTAAGACCCTGGTTCAAATCCAACTGGTGACAACGAGCATTGTTTTGAGTAATTCTTGAGACAAATAATACGTCCGTTCAATTATGATACCTATAGGCTTAAAATCGGAATGTATCGCTGCTGGGTGGGCAGCTTCATGGCCGAAGCGTGGTATTGACCATATTACCTACTCGAGTGCTGATACATATGATCAAGATAATGAGATACTCTAACTACCCCTAAGCGAAAGTCCGAAGGGTGCTGTGGTGCTGAAAGCATGTTCTGTAGCAAAAATCTACCCGGGAGAAACGCAAGAAAAACCACTTCAAATGTTATAAGTGCTAGAAATTTGGGCACGTGTAAGCATACTACTCTGTTTGAGAATGTGCGCTGTTTGTGATGAAGGGCATGAACCAGTATTCTGCCCCAGATAAAATGTTGACAAGACTGCCCCACTAACATACTGTGCACTTCGCACAAAAGAGGGACATTTGGCGAAATCTTTAAGATGCCCTAACTGGAAAAGAATATAAAAAATTCAGGATATGAAAAACAAATGGACATCCTCTGTCACACTTGGAGCTGAATTCAAATCAATACTTATATTGGAAAGCACCCAAGAGCTAATTCCTTCTTTAACGCACCCAAGTACAATAAAAAACTAATGCAGACCAGTCCATTCGACTTTCTTAATAATTTATTTATTTATTAAATTCCATTTAAAAGATTAAAATTCAACCCGATTATAAAACGGAATAAATCAAGTTGAACAATGAAATACAACGAAAATAATTCATGATATAAATTTAGAATTATGAATAATGCTATAAACAGATAAAGCAAAACTAAGAAAATAAAATAAGCAAAGGTACATCAAAATGAATTAGGTGCATTAGTATGAGCTAGGAGTCTCAATTTTAGTTTGAAAACAAAATATGGATCAGAAAAAGGACCATGTTCTTCCTAATCATTCGCAAAATGGGTGAATGAAAATTTAAATATATTTGTGCGAGCAAACGAAACTAATATGAAGTTATTTATTCGAGAAGGGCGTATATCTAGACGGAAGGTTAACTCAAAAGACAGAGTTGAAAATATTTGATGGTTGCTAAGTCGATAATAGAAACACTTATCCAGATAGAGAGGACGGCACACCAAGGCTGGGAAGCAAAGAAGGGCTAAACGAGTTTCATTCGGTTGATATGGGAGTTTGAGCTCGTAGAATAAGACACAAGTGAATTTACGCTGAAAATTCTTCAATGAGTTGACAATATGTGAGTACCGAGGAGACCAAACGACGGAGGAGTATTTAAGGGCAGGACGGACAAGGGAAGAGAAAAGGTAGAAAGGAGTAAAAATATTATGGAACTTGTGAGCACGTCTGAAAATAAGCCCCAATAATTTTGATGGCCTTGAAGTAACATTAAGAATGTGAGCTTCAAAGCTGAGCAGAGAATCAAAAGTAACAATAAGATCCTTAGCAGAATTTACAACTGTGAGAGGAGCATCAGTTAACATATAGCTAAACGCTGATGGAGAGAACTTAAGGTTAAAAGACATTTTACTACATGTGGCAACATTAAGAAAGAGATAATTAGATGCACACCAATTATATAAGGAGTTCAAATATTTCTGTAGATACTGACAGACCTGTTTACGAAATAGATCTAATTGTGTGAAATATTTAGAAATTATCTGCAGACAATAGGGAAGGGGAGGTAATTACCCATGGAAGATCATTTATAAACAAGAGGAACAAAAGCGGGTCAAAATTGGAACCTTGAGGAACACCAAAGGAAGGATGAAATAGAGTGGAAGATATACCACTGTAACTAACACAACAGACATGAGAAGGTCGATATGACTTTATCTACAATAAAAAAGGACCGGTAATGCCATACACGCTCAATTTGTAGCAAAGAACCTGAGGGTTGATGATACCAAATCCCTTTGAAAAACCGGTGAAGGTTACGTCAACTTGCAAGCGATTATCGAATGCTTTTGCAATGAAATCGGTGAACTTGATCAAGTTTGTAGAAGTAGAACGTCCTTTAAGAAATCCGTGTTGTTCCATTGCCAAAATAGGCCTAAGAAGAACTGAAAACCGGTTCTATACCAGACGTTCAAATAATTTAGGGAACCAGGAAAGTAACAATATTGGACGATAATTGGATACAGAAGACGGATCATCAATCTTGAGAATAGGGATGGTGTTTGCTCTTTTTCAGTAAGCAGGAAAAATGCCCGTAATTAAACTGGTTGAACAAAAAAGCCAGAGGGATGGATAAGGAACTCGCTAAAGATTTTACAAAAATCTTTCGGTAATCCATCTGGACACGGGGAATGAGAGTTTTTATTTCAACGAAAGAAGACCTAGAGTACGACCAGAAAGATTCTGCGTTGTTTTCCCTTAGCAAACTCTCCATGCAGCTGCAATCGTTTTTTATTACTGCTTTTATTTCTTTCCTAGCTATAGCACGTAATAATGAAGTTAAAGAACACCTAGGCATGTTCACTACAACGCTGATAAAAAAATAAAAAATTTCTTCGATTCCGACAGACGATAAAAAATTTGCCACACTTAAGTTATTTCTTTGCTAATGATAACAAATAATTTCAAAATTATTCATATCAACATGGATTTCTACTTCCTTATTTCACATAATAAAAGTTTCACATAATAAACAAAATGGTATATGAGTAACATGACAGCATTAAAATTGGTTATTTTCAAATGCTTGCGAATAACTCCGGTAAGAGGATTAATTTTCCAAGTATCTCTTACACTCTACTGCTCTATACACTAAACTGCACAACGGTAGCAAAGAAACGCTATTTACTCCCCGAGTTTGGGGCTCCCAGACACGTTAAACGCCGAGGCTACCGACAGAACGACTACTTTTTCAATCCGCAAACCTAGCCTGAAACCGTCTGACACATTACTTCGAGCTAAGCCTTGGTTTGCCATGGCATGGTGTACCTTCAAGTTGAGCGATCCCTCTTCTAGCGACAGGATAGAGAGGAAGAGGGATCGCTAGAAAAAATAATTCCCAACCACAATTTCCCTGGTTGCTGTGAGTCCTTATTATCTTTTAGAACTGCTCGAGGATAATGTGCAACATGTTTCGAATTGTCAACCAATGCAAGCATCTCCTCGATAAGATTATCTGAGGAGAGCTCTCCTGCTTCCTTGCAAAGGTCTCAACGCAGCCTGTTCCATCGTATGTACGCAAAAAATGTGTGGTAGGCATCGTTTTACTCTCCTGGGTAGAACTTACAGTCGGGGGACCACGACTTACCAGTCTTGTGCAAGTAAAACTGAAAACAAGCTCGCTCAAGAGCTGGGTCAGCTAAACGGTCTCAAATCAGGGATGAGGCGTACAGTCCATCTTTCCTCTATGTTATTCACCCAGGACTACTGCCAACCATTGAGTGAGCGTTGTCTCTCCTCGCTTCATTCAATTGGCTTAGTTTATTTACAATCGAATTAACAATTTCGCTCGGATACAAAGCCGATTGCTATCCACTGCACTCCTAGCATCTGACTCTATTTCAGAATTCTTGTATCTGAGTTGAGAAAGATATAAAATCGTGTGCTGTTTATTTAAATAACCGTAATTTGGCGAGTTAAGGCGCTATTTATTATTGCATAAGGTAGGGGGTAATTTTCAGGATGAGGATATAATTTTGTTAGCAATGCTTGAGCTTATAGTACAAGCAGAAGTGTTTTAGCGTAGTACTTTAGCAGAATGGTTATCTGACCTGATCGGCTGAGTTTCCAAAAGATCAACTAGAGTTGCAAGCAATCTTCTTGCCTTTTCACCTCCTTTTCGACTCTACCGGGCATCTTAGGGTTATTGTTTTTATAGCGAACTGAGAAAATCACAGGCTTGCCGACAGAATAAGTTCAATACGCTTAAAATAGTGAGTAGATTTTGTTGATTCGTGAGTGAGTGTTGATTGGAAATCGATTATATCTAATCAACGATGTAAAATGCTTGAGGGAAATTTGATCATGTAGAAGTAATGGTTAATGGAATATTGGTTTGCATCTGAAATTTAATGTAAATTGGCCGCGTTTAAGAGGTACAGTTTAAACCGATACTTGTTTTTATATAGTTGGCCTTCTAACTTAGGTAAGTTATTAGGTCTCAACACTGTGATCCATATCTACTCTTATCTCTAAATTATTTAATTATCAGTTGAACTGTTACACATATCTACAATTAATGTAAAGAATTATTGATCGAAGAAGTAATAAGGATTCATAAAAGATACCAACATTTTAATACAATTATTAACATTTGCTTTTTCATGAGTTTGAATTTTTCACGTAGACATATCCGATAATAGGTTTTATATGATATTCAGTGGTCTTTGGGAATTGTCCTACTCCATTGGTTTAATAAGGGTTTTACCAGAAATTTGATTGCATGAATATGAGTACAATGTAGCAGCTATATAGGAAAATTACAGTATAGTCAGATTTTACCTAAATATGAATTGCCAAATATTACAAAAAGCCCATGCATTGGCTGATCCATGGCCAATCCACGGTCAAGATTGACTCAACACTTGCAATTGATTAGATAACTTGAAGATTTTGCAGTTCTAATTGTGAAATTCAAGGCGAATAAAGGGTTCACCATGGGCCAAGCTTTTGCCATAAAAAGATTTACATACTAGATATGCTATTATATTGGTCTTTCTAGTTGACTTTTGGCAAATGATCTCCGATCGATTATTTGCTCATGACTGTCCGATCCTTGGCCAATTTTTGGAAAATCTCAAATTTTGGCGTTCTCCATGGGTTAACAAGTAAAACCTATAAACAGTCAAGTTTGGGTTCATTAAAGATTGCCAATATTGTCCATCACGATCAGCCCAACTTGCACATTTTAGTGGATATAGTTTGCGCCTATCGTATTTGGTTTTGTGTATATAAATAGTATAATAGTGAATGCACGATGCCGGGAAGTTTTCTCTCATCACTGAGCAGTTTTCTGTCATCACTGTCATCACTTCGAGGCATTGATGTTACATACCCAGTATACCCCATGTATACTGGTATGAACTGGGAGCTCATTTGATGTGTATCCTATATACATCATCAAGGTTCCCGTGAAAAGAACTCGCTGTAACACCACTTACCTGCTACTCTGTCCATTTAAACCAAACCAACAAAAGACGAGAGTTTATTTTAAGGGGTTTAACTTTATTTCTCAGTTGACTTTTTTCGAAATATTTATCAATTACACGTATTAAATTATTGAAAACCTATATTAATATTGAGTGAAGCGCTTTTCATTTGGCTGGTCGTGCTTCACACGTGTACAGGGGATCAGCTAGACTAGCTTATGGTTCGGGGTGGCCAGACGGCGTCGAACGTTAAAGGGCCGATTGAGGATCGCGGCGCAAGCCAACACCTCACTCCTTTACCATTTCGTTGAACACATTCGCTATACCTCCGTCTAAATATTTAAATCGCGTAATTACTTGGACTTATAGAGTGGGTAGCAGCACGCTCCCTTTTGGACTTGAATACCGACTGCTTGAATGTACTCCGTAAATTGTTTATAAATGGTCGCGAAACGAGCTTTTGATCCAGTTTGCCGCTAAAATCGCTGAGACGATGAGATCGTGAGTTCTCATTTACTGTGAACTTCTCTCCCCGCTTCACCTAATCAATTTGTAAATGGTGAGAGCCATTCTGTAATATTACGATATTATCGTAGCCAGCTTGGGGGAAATACGTTGCATATGAGCGAGGAAAGCTTTTCACCCCCATATTCGCCGGAGCTCTCAGTCGGCAGGTGAAAGCTTTTACATACTCGCTTTTCCATTAGCTTGCTCATACATAGAGCTTCTCGCTTGTGGTTACTCGCTGCCATGAACGCGTCATCCATGTGTTGAAGCTTCACAGCGGCCGCAACGTACATGGTAATCATGATGTTGTTTATCTGCCGTAATGAACATTGGCGTCATTGGCTGACGCTTTTAGGGCTAAACGATAGGTGGGAGTTCCACTCACTCGTCCGTAGCATGAAACCTCCATTCGCTGGCGCTGAACGGTAAGCGGGGAGTTTCTTTTGCTCGTTTATAACAGTTGTAACCTCAGCAATTTCATCCAAAGATAGTAGTATTTGAACCCCACTACTTGTACTCCGAGGTTTGGTGTCGTTTGTGGAACCACGGGTAGCACCGGTGGAATTTCGCTGCTAAATAAAGGAACGAAATTACAAAGGAATTTCCATAGTTTCTAGGTAGTGTGTGTTGAGTTTGGTTAGGATAGTGGAAGGCATTGAGTAATTAAATTATACTGGAGTGGACAACCACGTGGCCATGTAGTCGCAACTACCTTTGCGACCACTTTTCCTACTGCTACGCTCTTGTTTACAGCCTAAGAGAGAGCCAAATTGCACAAGCAAACATGGCTACTGCTCAATGAAATCAAATTTTCATACAATCCTAAAAATTTGTTTTCTATTTGAAAAACCTTCACCATTATGAGGAAAACATGCAAAGCATTAACATATTAACCACTTATCTGTGAAAGGAAACACCTACAGATCCTTTACGACTATAATTTTAACACCAAGGCACTACATATTTCACTTTGAAATCGTAAAGTAATTTCACAGTGTTACACGTAAAACTTATTCGGATCACAAAGCACAATAGAATGATTAAACACTTGGAATGATCGCGAACACTTTTCACAGTTTTAATATCGGATGAAATTCGCGCTGAAACTTGCTATTTGCCATTTTGGCGTTCAATTTGGATCCGCCAACTTGACAGACAGATCCAATTGAGTGAGCTTCTGGAACAAGAAATTGAGCAGCAAGAGGCAGAGGAAGAGAAAATGTCAGACAGATCCTTTGGAAGAGACCAGAAACCGGTCGCATGTTCTCGTTTCCGTTTTGTATGAGCTTAGCCCATCCAGTTCTTATTAATCTGAGGTGGAAGGTTTGGTTTATCGGGAGGTATGACATATAATTTGCTGTTGAATTTATTGGTATATGAACCTATCTTGACTTTAATTTATACATTCAAGCCGATCTGCGGGACGATATTAATGTAGAATATGATTTCAACTTCTCTTACGCTTTCCTTCGAGATCCTTTATTAAAATGTGTCAAACCATCCATTGCTAACCTTTCAGCCAGGTTCATATGATTCATTAGATGGATCAGAATCTTTAAAAACTTGATAAACTTTGAGTGCTTTTGTTTAATGGTGATGCGTGCGTCATTGATGGAATTACATCTTCATTTCTCTACTTGTAGGCTATATCAGTATCCAGATGCACAATCGTATTTGTTGGTATACCCATAGATCTGTTGCTAATTTCCTTTTAATGTTTTACAGTTTGTCATAAATATTGGATTGTTCGATAATTTACGTCGGCACCCTTCAAATAGATGACGTGAACTGCATATTTCAGGTGGTAGTGATTGCGTGGCTTGTATTATTATATACTATTTTAAAGATTAGACTTTAGACTATCTTCAGTCAAAAACTGACCGTCATTAATAAACGACAAGTTGTTTAAAAATAAACTTGAAAATGGACAATCAAAGAGAGCATTGTTAGCATATTTTATTGTCTTACTTCCAAAAGGGTAAAAATGCGGTGCAAGTTCGAAAAAAATTGTGTGAAGTTTATCGTGAGGACTGCTAACTGAACGCCAGTGTCAGCGTTGATTTTTTCGCTTTCGTTCTGGAAGATGCACCACATACTGGTCGTCCAACCACTACTGATGACGACAAAATAAAGGCGTTAATCGAAATTAAGCGGCGTACGACAACTTGAGGCATAGCAGAAAAGCTCGACATATTGAATTCAACCATTTACTTGCACTTACAACAGTTTAGTAACGTAAACAAACTGGATGTTTGGGTTCCTCACCAGGTAAAGGAAATCCACCTCACCAAAAGCATTAACAATGCAACTCTTTGCTTAATCGTTGCCAAAACGAAGAATTTCTAAAAAGAGTTATAACGGGTGATGAAAAAAAAACGTAGTCCAAAAACGATCATGGATCAAGCAAGATGAGCCCCCAAAATCAACATCCAAAGCCAATATTCATAATCTATTTTGAACCTCTTCCAAGAAACCAAACTATTGATCGAATGTCTACTGTTGTTAACTATCAAAATTGAAGGAAGAAAACAAGGAACACTGTCCTGAACTGGACAATCGCAGAGGCGTGATGTTCCATGATAATAACCCCAGACCCCAACCCTCTTTGATAACCTATCAAAAATGAATGGAGCCCAATTGGGAGTTTAGGCCACATCCATCCTATAGCCCTGACTTAGCACCATTGGACTATTGTTTGTGTCGCTCCCTTCAAAACCATTTGAGTAGTAAAACTTTCGATTCCGCTCAGGCTGTTAAAAATGAGTGGGACCAGCTCTTCGCTTCTAAAACCAAGGCTTCGTCAAACATGGAACTTGTCAACTGACCGAGAGATGGCAAAAGATCATCCAACAAAATGGTTAATACATCATAGACTAATGTTTGTTATTAATATAAATAAATTCGCTTTGAAAAACGTGAATAAAAACGACATTAAGTGTCGAACAAACCAATAAATATTCTAGATAGCAGAGTATAGTTTCAAACAGATTTATTGAGTCGTACAATTTTTATATTGAAAATAATAAAAATGTACAATACACTATTCAACAATGAAATCGATAGTAACTTTATTGATTTGACAAGTTATTACATTTTTAACAATATTAAAAATTAGTGTTCTATGATGTGTGTCAATTTAAAGTACAGTGAAATGTAAGTATTTTGGAAAGAGTATATTCTGAGTTGTTGTATAGCGATGAGATGTATGGAGAAACCCCCACATTACTCGCTTGATAGCGATCGTCAGTCACGATACGGTAAAGTAGGACACAGAACTAGATCTTATTGTACGATAGAGTTTGATGATTTTCCGTCTACGTCCGCTCAAACGAAATCGGAACCGACCTCTCATCGGTTCTAGACGTGAAGTCTGAGTCATGCCAACGAATGGTACCAATCGGTCAACCAGTCCGTGCACCCGTAATCCATTTTGCGGTGGCTGCTTGTCGGCCAGCTAGTTCGGAGAGGTTTTCAGTCGCAGGTCTTTAAAATGGATTACGCTCAATTACGTGTTTTAGCCACCATTACGTGCCCGTTTCAAACACGTCGAAAATTCAAACATACGGAAGCGACACCTATCTCTACATTATTCCGTATTTCTTCCATTCTCTCAGTCAGCAGCAAAAAACTAAATTCAATTTCGCGTTTCCGAAGTTCACCGACGCGGTACCGAAAAATATACTACGTTAATTCGATCCCGAAGAACTCTACTCTGAGGGAAATGCAAAGCAACTGAAGGTACCGCGTACCACACGCGACGCGAAACCGGCCATCCGTGGATTTCTTGAACCTTACCCTCTTCACGGCATACTTACCGTTCGTTCTCACTCCCGCTGGAAAATAGAAGGGCAGGCTGGAAAGGAAAGTCGTGTTGCTCTTTAGCAATCCATGTTATATATTTTTAATTTCATTTACTTCCCTACGTAAATGCATTCTAACCTACTTAACAATGTGGTGCTGATTTTTTATTATGATTTTTTTTGTTATGGCCAAACTTATAAATAATTTAATTATAACTAATTCATGTGGGTTATTTTATCTTTTTCTATGCCAGCATGTTAGATCATTAAATGTAAATTAAATATTCATGAAATATAAGGATTCATGCTGTTTGCATTCAGTTGGTCCCAAGGTGTAAGAGTCCGTGAAGGACGACGAGTAACAAGGTTTAAATCTGTTAATTGAAATGTTAGCCTGTTTGCCCTTGATGTTGATAGTGGAGTATAGTGGATGGAGTGGTGGACGAATGGAATTGACTCTGGCTTGAATTAGAAGATTTTATGTTGAAGGAATCTGTGGCGCCGGCAGGTTGAATTTCTGCGATATTGGAAATTAACTCGGCAACAAACTCCAATTGCATGAGTGCCTTGCAATTTGGTTGCATAAAATCGCTGGGAAGCCAAAGCGCTGAGGGTTTTTGTCGGACTTGGTTACGAAGACCGAGCAGTGTTAGCGGAAGTGTTCGTGCCTAGGAAGAATCGTCGTGAGCCATTAGTGTCAACTTGAGGGTACGATGCCATGGATCGATAAAACCGTTGGCTTGAGGATGGTAAGCTGTAGTGTGATTGCGTATTAAGCCCATTAATCGTACGAGTTCAGCAAAGAGTGCTGACTCGAATTGTCTGCCTTGGTCGGTGATGATATGTTGAGGAACTCCATAACGCACAATCCAATTCCTCAGAAGTACGTCGGCACAAGATTCAGCAGAAATGTTGAATAGAGGAATGGCTTTTGGCGAATGTATGAAACGATCAATAATGGTAAGAATGTATGTGTATCCCTGTGATGATGTTAAAGGTCCGACAATGTCGATATGAATGCCCTCAAAGCATTCAGAAAATTTGGGAACGTGTCTGGAAACTTTGCTCGATTGACAACGGCTGCATTCATGGGCCCAGGTATTTATGTTCTCGTTCATGCTAGGCCAAAAGTATTTAGAAGTGATGAACTTGCACGAGGCGCGAATGCCAGGAAAAGAAGGTAAGACTTTCTTTCGGAACGCTCGAGAAATGCTAGGTTCGGGAATTGGGTCAAACTCTTCATAAAAAATGTCTGAGTCAGAATCGTTTTATAAACTTGAACTTCGAGTTCTTTTGAAGGTCTTTAAACTCTGGATCACTAAGTTGTGACTGAGCTGTGGTAAAATGTAGGGTACTGGGAAGAGAAATCTCTTCAAGGCGAAAAAGAGCGTCTGCGACAACGTTGTCAAGATCAGAAACATGCCAAATATCAGTAGTGAACTCGCTAGTAAAGCTTAGGAGCCTATGCTGATGAGGAGTGGCCTTATCAGGATTTTCCAGGAAGCAAATGTTAGTGGCTTAGTATCAGTAGTACATAATTTGAAATGTTGATCCTCCAAATTGTAACGAAAGTTTCGTATACCCTAATAAGCAGCGAAAAATTTGCGGTCGTAAGCACTGTACAAACATTGTGCAGAACTTAGCTTCTCCGAGGCTGCCAAGAGTCATTAACTCTGCTCCAAGCAGCTACAATTAATAGGTTGGAGGCGTCTAGAAATTGAGAAAGCTCGGCTGTAGAGCGAGGGAAAAACAGTAGAGTAGCTTCATTAAGACTATTTAAAACGGTAGTGAAGGTCGGTATTGTTACGAATGCCCAATCTATTTTCCTTGATCCGTCTTTTTTGGATCCACAGAGAAAAGAATTTAATACTCGTTGGTTTTCCGCTACGTGGGGGATGAAGCGGTGGCAGAACTTAACCATGCCTAAGAATCGTCTTAGATCTTTCACCGTGGTTGGTAGCTTGGAGTTTAATTTAGCCTCGACTCTGTCAAGAGAGGGCTTGATACCTTGTGGTGAAATCAAATGCCCAAGGAATTTGGTTGTATCCTTGAGAAAGGTACATTTCTCCATGTTAATAATAAGGCCGTGATCTGCAAGGCGTTTGAGCATCGTTTCGAAATAGTTGAGGTGTTTCGCTTTAGAGGAGGAAGCGATAAGAATATCGTCTAAATAGACGTAAGAGAAGCAAAGGTCGTTTAGAACGTTGTAAACGTTGGAGCGACTGCGCTGCATTGCATAACCCAAATGTCATGCGAAGAAACTGTAAAAGTCCAAAAGGTGTGATAATTGCGGTTTTTCGAATGTCGTTTGGTGCCATAGGAATTTAATGGTAAGCTTTTGTTATGTATACAGTAGAGAATACCGATTTACTATGCAGATGGTGGCAAAAGTCTTCAATGATTGATAGTGGGTAGCGGTTGGGACTTGTGACCACATTGAGGCATCTGTAGTCAAAACAGAGACGCCACTCTCCATTCTTCTTTTTGATCATATAAAGAGGAGAGGACCATCTTGAATCAGAGCGTCTACATATACCCTTTGCCATTTTCTAGCCACCGTAAGCTTAGTTGAACGGCAAGCTCTCGTAACTATCGGAGCACATTTAGTGAGGATGATGTGCTGTACGTCGTGTTTTGTGGGCAGTGTGAATAAATGAGATAAATGAGTGTATCCGTGCGACTCAATGGCACTGGAGTTGAATACTAAGATGTGGAAGTGTAGTGGAAGCATAATATTCGGAAGACAAAAGTGTGGTGGGTGAGTCCATCAAGATACATTTCACCATATCAACTACTAGCCCATAGTGGCACAAGAAATATGCGCCGAAAATGCATCTAGTAACATCCACTGTTACAAAACTCCAAAGAAACTCACGTCAAAGTCCCAGATCTAATGTAAGAGTTGTTCTTCCATATGCGTTGATGGATGTGTGGTTGACTGCCAAAAGCCTGAAACTGGAAGAAGGTAGACTTCCAGAGTGTGTGTTCGGTAAAACTGAAATGTCTGCGCCAGTGTTAATCAAAAAATGCCTCTGTGTGCTCTTATCCAACATCAACAGGCGACAGTTTGATTAGAGGGCGTGCTTTTCTACCGTAGGCAGAGAGCAGTTGTTGAGTTTTTTTGGCTCAATCGAGTTAACGGATGGATTGCTTCGATAGTTACATGGGGTGACGCACTTAAGTGCTCTGTCGCCAAATGTGCGATGATACCAACAAATGTTATGTTGGGTGTTAGAAGGTGTGAAAGAACGACGTCCAGAATGTTAACGTGATTGTCTGCCCGTAGATTTAGAAGAACCAAAAGATGAACTATCCGGTTTTTGGGGTTTTGTAAAATAATTTTACAATGCTCTACTAGATCGCGACCTGTGTGTCCGTGCGTGTGTCACAGCGATTTTTCTCGCAAGCCATATAAGCTATAAACACTAAATTTTGTATATAGCTCCAAACAACGACAAATACCCCAGAAGTCAAAATTAAGTCAACTTTGTTAATAATAGTAATAGGGGTACCGGTTAATTCGCGCGGTTTTCTAACTGATGGCGTAACTTGATTTTTATTCCAGTGATTCACCTTTCTAAATATGTATTGGAAAGCTACTGTCATATAGTTTCAGAATCAGTATGTGTCATTTAGCTGAAGCATAAACAACAATACTTTTTTTTACTCCGAAAATGTCGAGTTTTGTACCGAATAAAGTGTTTTTTCGGGGAGTACTTCTTCATGGAAGTAAAAGGCTGCCGGAAGTCATCGTATTTTGGCGGAAGTGTATGGTGTGCATGCTCTAGCTGAGCATACGTACCAAAAGTGGTTTGCACGGTTTAAAAGTGGCAATTTTGACTTGGGGGACGATGAACGGCCCGGACAGCCAAAAAAGTTTGAAGATCATGAATTGGAGACATTGCTCAACCAAGATCCATCCCAAACTTGCAAAATCACTTGGTGTCGCTTAACAAACCATTTCCGATCGTCTAAAAGCAATTTTTCACGATAAAGTTTCAATTTTCGAAAAAAAACCGGTACCCCAATTATGATCTTCCAATTTAGCATTTTCTTGAATAAAGTCATGGGTGCCCTTAAACTCAACGAAATTCGTTGTTTAAAAAGTCTTATACAAGGTGCTAGTACTCTGTTAGTTTGTTAAAAATCAAATCATATCCACGGAAGTTATAGCCATTCGAAATTTCTCGAATTACAATAACAATAACACACGGTTTTGGTATTTTATGGACTCTCCATCCGAAATTTTCAAATAAGATCGATAACATAAATTTTTTTGGTGGTTAATGACTTGAGTGATTTTTGTTAGTTTGCAACAAAATGGCGACCGTTAAAAATGGAGGAACAATGGATTTTCTTTAAAACGTTCACATTTCTTTGGCATGTTTCTTGACTTTATTCGAAACTGGTGACAGCATTTTGTAAGTTGAGTACAAAACCCTTCTGACATGAGCCTAGGTCTGTCTATCCAACTTGTTTTTAAAGAGTGTCTTTTGTTTCGTTAAGTCTGTGACCTATAGCTCTAGAGGCGAAGGCCGAGAATTTGATTGTGAAGTTTTCTTACAGGCTTCTGTTTGTAAGGATTGAATTGACGATGGTTGAATTGCTGTTGAGAAAATTGCTGATGATGTTAATATTTTGAGAGTTTTATCAGCCATCTTTGCCAATTATTTCACAGCTTGCGCGAGATTACAAACCAAAAGTGCCCTAATACGCCCAAGTAAACGCCGCTGCCAGAGAATTTTAAAGAAGTCATCACCAACCTTCGAATCCCCTTGCTGTATCTCCTTGAACAGCTGAGAGGGTCACCTAATGAAAGGTCGCCTAAAAGATGGTTAAGACGAAAAGATTTGCTGGCTGAGAGACGACTGGTTAGAGCATCCTTAATTTGAGAATATGGGTCCAGAACATCAGGACTTTTGACTATATCTTGGACCATAACAAGATCATTACAATTTGATGTAGCCACCACGATATTTAGACAAGCTAACTGTCATGCCAGAAATTGGACTTCGAGCTGGTTTAACCACAACTCTGGCTCAGACGGACAGAATGCTGGTACTTTAACTGCTAAAGCACTAAAATTTTCATGTCGGCTAGGCCCTTCTTCATTATTCTCATTTGCCATGATTAATTAGTAAAACTGACGGGAAAGTAATAGTGGTAGGAGAGAAAATAAACGTAGAATTTATAATGAGTTGTGCTGAATAGAGTCATAATGACTATATACAGAAAGAAAAAAAAAAAAAAACAACAATTAATTAAATTAACTTGCGTGTTTTTCTTGTGCTTCTGTTGCTGAGTCTGCTGTTGGGCTTACTGCAGTAATTGTTATTTCAAAATCCGCAATGTAAGAGCAGCGCTTGTTCTCGGTTGTCCTAGTTGAACCGAAAGAATGAAATTATGAATACTGATTAGCTGTTCCTGCAGGTCTAAGTCCGCCAAAAAATGAAGAATGCAGTGGGAGCTGAGTGGTTGCAGTACCGAAGCAAGCAAATAAACTTGAATTGGTTGTTGCTGCTGCTCCAAAAGTGTCATAGTCGTCATAATGGTACCACAGATTGGGGCACCGAATGTTGAATTTTTGAAACCTCATGGTTAATTTGGGGTACTAGTAGCACTGAGTGTGTCTTTTTCACCCTTGATTGAGTTGGGGCGTTGGTGTGTTTCATCTTGGGATCACCAAATATAGATGTTTTTCCTTAATCTTTTTGATACCTGTCGAATTACAAACTTCCCTTCGCAGTTACTTTTGTTATTTATGGGATAGGTTTGTTTTTTTCTTTCAAATTTTCCTTTAATAAAATCTATCGGGGTCACCAATGTTGTTTCAATGCGGGCCTTATCTGTTTTTATTATTGATTAGACGTCGTAACTTCTTTGGTCCACTAAATAACATTCAGTGAATGTAGGAATGGAACTGCTTCTATTGTCGCTTTCAGATCTTAAAAATTTATCTGTGTCCTTCTTTACAACTGTTTATTCGTTGAATTTAAAATATTTCAATTTACAATGTCACAAAAAGAATCTTCTAGTTTAAGCGTTTGGTTATGACTCGTTGACTTTTTTTAGAAAAATTATTTTCTTAATAAATTTTTTTTTAACAGTCTACTCCTTATTGATAATTGATTTTTTTACATTTTAATTTGTAAGTATTTTGAAAATTATTTATAATTGAATAATTATTGTTTGATTATTTTTAAGGAAAATACGCTGCAGTATTAACTATTAACATGTTAAAATATATTTGTGAAACAAGTAATTCTAAAAATATTTTTCGTTTGTCTTTTATCAAAATGTATGTCTCATGCCCAGAATACCCCTTAATGCTAGGCAAGCTCCAATCAAAATTCTAAAAATGCGTCAAACTATTCGCTTATAGCCTCCTGTGTACATCTGTCTTATGCATATTACATAGGAATTAAAAAATTATACAGGCTTAATTTTGCCTGGCAACACAAAACTATGCGTTCAATGATTGCCATATGATAACTGACAGGAAACATTAACGGTCATCTTTTATAGTGTTGAAAATAGCAGTGGCATATAAACGTCGCAACATGCATCCACGCATAGGTAAGTCAATCCATCATCATCTGTTGATTATTTATTGATCATGTGTCTTTTGGTGATGAATAGCGTGATAAGTGTTTTGAACTGAAAACTCGGTGTAACATTTCGTTGAAAAACTAGATAATGGGCTACTGGCTTGATATTCTTTCATATGCCCTTTACAAAGTATAACAGCACGTAATTAATATTTTAATGACCTATGTTCCCATTTCCTATGCATAGTACATAGATGGATTTTTTGTATGTTTTATGTTGTAGAGGTTTGACGGATAAGGAAATCGCCGAAGCTTTGAATGACTCCGATTTTGACTTTTCTGCGGGCAATTCAGATGAAGATCCAGGGTTTTGTTACGAAATACAAAATTAAACCCCGGAGCCACTCCTGGAAAGGAAGGATTCCTTGCACTCCAACATTTTAGTCAGAATATTACCAAGGAACCACTCTACGCGCTGAAGTACTGATGGGAAGGACTAAGGTAATGCTAGGATAACCAATGTAAATTATTAGCGTTAAGTAAGGTTAGGTATTAAGCAGCAAAAAAAATAAACAAAAAGGAAGCAGCTTCTCTTCGCTACCGAACTTCAACTCCGCTCTCAAGACAAGGAATGGCAGTCAAAATTGTGAAATTCTTGGCACACCCGATTATGTCGCACCTGGAGTACTACAACATGATCCATCCTTATTGCAAACTAATGTAACATATGATTGGTTGGTGTATTGGCCTATGTATTGTTGACTTGATGCACAACAGTTGGTGGCGCTGCAAAACAGGAGACATTTTCTTTCTCCAAAAGTTCACATCTTTCCGTTTCATTTGAATTTTCAGGACAGTCTTTTTCATTTGAAGCATAACATACGAGTGGTGGTTGCTGTAAGCGAAATAAGTTGAGCGTGTATTGCTATATGTTCTTGCTGTGGTAGCTTGTTTGTATTATGGCAAACGTGTATATTTGTTGCAAAATATTCAGTAGAGAGTACAAAAGTTGGTTCACAAAATTGTGAGTCTAGACTTTCAAGGAAGCTTCGGGTAAACGTTGAGCAGCGTAACATTAATTGTCTTTGATTGGTCGTGTGAGTTGCGCATGCTTCAAAAAGGACAAACATCAACCCTAAAACGACATACAGGATGTGTACTTAAGATAATTACAACAATATTACTATCAATAATATGAAATTCGTCTTACACCGTTTACCCATGAAGAAACACTTATACCCAATAGGAGTTTGTGCTTTAGAGGGATCAGTTTCGAATGCACCACAAGCAGTATGCCCTGAAGCCAGCGTTTGCGTTGTTGCAAGAAGTCGAGCAAAGTGAATGGTGACTTCTCATACATTTCACTTTCGATGAAATTAAACGCGTATTCTTGGCTGAATGCCCGTATTGCAAAGAAACAATCTTCCGCTACTGAGCCATCCAATCCATTATCGAATGAGACTTCCTTCTCAGTGCCGCACTGCGTCACGACATAACTGCCTTTCCAACTGAACAATGGCTTATAAAATAATTTGAACTGTAGTCGCAGCTTTCGCATATCATTATTTACGCGAAAACTATCGGCTAGGGTTGTTAGCCAGTTAACTACATTCTTATTTGCAAACGTTATTAGAACTGAAACTGATTTGCATCCTTTTCCATCGTCGCCAATTGGACAATTTTAATTTCCATCCCAGACAAAATTGTGTGATAAGCAGGTTACATTGTCGGCACAAGAAACCATTCTGGCATTAAACATGTTCGATCCTTGCAATTCTCTTCATCCGAATGATCGAGGCAATCGTTTTGGCCGCTGCATTGATATCTGGCATCGATGTAGTTTCCATCTTTACATCGAAATTCATCTTAAGGACAAACATTCTTACTAAAAGCTTGCGACACTAGGAATACACTAACAACGATCAAGAGTCGTATACAGGGCATTATTCTAAAAGTAAAGAATCTTGCAGGTACCCAACTTCTTAGTACCGCGCTGGTTTAGACTGACGGTGGTATGAAGACCAATGGAAGAATTGCTGAAAACAAGAGTATTTGACAAATTAAGATGTAATATACTTACAAAATCCTCGGGCTGATCGCCCGACACAACATGATTTCCCTTTGTGGACACAATCAAAATATCTCGTGACAAACGTAAATATACGCGCATACTCGTATAGTCACAAGTATCAACACAATAATTGACACATCAACCAAAACAAATTGATAAGGTTGTTATCGATAAAGCAGGACTGTGTGCAAAAAAACGATGGCCACCAAGAAAAGCTGCGTTTGCGTCCGAGGTAAACGCTGCAAGGTTGAGCAGCCGTGGTGAATATTGTGGCCTTGAACTTGGGTTCTTCAACTCAAGTCGAAGAGCCGTTGCGACAAGTTGATAAAAGAGCCAGCGACGATGGAAGCGGTCTCTTTTACGGATACTTGGCCAGCGTAGAAGGAAGGGCGGAACATCGTTGGGCCAATAGGTGAAAAATATTGGAAGGAAGGCCGGAACATTTTGCAAGCCAACAGGTGGTGAACATCAGAAGGAAGAAGCGTCGAAGGAACGAATAAGACAATGAGGGAAAATTGTTCGAGACAACCAGGGAAGAAAATTGATTCAGGCAGCGGCGAGTTGAAGTGCGAGCATTTCGATCATCAGCTGGGCCCCCAACTTAGGAAGTAAGGAAACTTGTGTTAGTGTAAAGACTTTGAATTTTATAAATAATAACTTCGCGTGTGACTGAAATCATATTGATTTATCGTTTAATTTTCTCATATGAAATTTTCGTGTTGTGTGAAGTGTTTCAGCCAGTGTGCTTGTGCGTGGAGGGCGTAGTGTTGGTGGAGGGCGTCGATTTGGCCTGCAGTGCGTAAGAATCCTTCACGTTGGGGATTACAATCTGCGCAGTTATTTTTCTTTAGTGGAGGTTGGTTTTTTTCTTTTGTGGAACTAGTTTTTTTTCGTGGAAATTACTTTTCTTTAGTGGGAGTTACTGAAAGTGGTGACAAGCCGAGTAAAGGTCACCAGAGGATATCCTAGCGGGAACACCATTCCGGGGAGCCTCAAGCTCGCCAATTGGCTCCTGGAGGGCAATACTAGGGTTGGCGAGTGGCGCTTGCCTACCCCGTCTCTACGTGCTAGTCGGGACCTCAACACGCCCAACCGGAATCGCTTTTTGTAACGTATCGTTAACATACTTAAGGTCACAGTTTCTTCCTTCAGAATTTCAACAAAAAACGTGTCACCGTAAAAGCGACTTTAGTAGCTCAGATGAGGAAACGTCAAACACTCTTCTATCAGACAATTCGCATTTAGAATCAACCACTTCATCATATGTACCACCAGCAAGAAGACAAGCCAGCAGTACTTCTTACGCGCGGGTACGTATTCGTTACCATAGCCGAAGTGGAAGTTCGAAATCATTACCCACCCGACAGATCACTATCAGAAATAGACAAAACAACGCTAACGTTCAAGATATTTGAATCCATACCAACCTCGAATCAGAAATAAATGATTAATGCAACCGGCATACATCGATGAAAATACACAGGAATGGGAATGGCACCAATTCTATGACCAATACATAGATGACAGCATTCTTACTAATATGGTTGACTGTACCAATGGAACCCATGTTTTAGAAACTGGTAAATCCATGGGGCTTATATTAAAGGAACTCAAAGTCTATATTGGGATTACCATGGTCATTTGCACATTACAGTATCCGCAGATATCAGTGTATTGGCCAGAAAAATGGAGGGTATCAATAATAGCAATGCCCATAACGCGAAATATTTTTTTTCATAAGATTGAGGCCGAAATGTGTCTATGATCCTGAAGTGACAATAAAGTAAAAGCTTAAAAAAATTTGGAAAATCCAGCCTCTATTCGAACGCATCCTAGCTTGATGTTACGAACAAAATCGTCCAAGGGAAATGAGTATTGATGAAATGATAATTCCTTTTACTGGAAAGTGTCGCATGCAGCAGTACTGTCCCAATAAACCAAATCCAGTTGACCTAAAAGTGTTCGTCTTAGTCTCACCAAAAGGTGTCATTTGCGACATGGCAATTTATCAGGGAGATACAACATTCGCTCGTTTAATCAGCCAACGATTTAATTTGGGAGAGGCTGCTATTATTAATTTGACTAAAACTTTGGTTTTCCACCACTCCAAAACTTTGCGACAAACTAATTAAGCTTGGCTACCACGGCATCAGCACTATTATAAATAATAAAATTCCAAAAACTGCGCATTAACCGAAGAAAAAATGTTTAAAAAGCAAGCAAGAGCTAGCTGCGAAGTAAAAATAAGGGAAGGTCGTAAGCTCGCTGTGAGTATGTGGCTTGACAATAAACTTGTACTGATGATGTCTACGTGCTATTTTGCTCAAAACCACGATGAATGCGAGTGGTGGTCTAAGAAAGACAAAAGATACGTATAGTAAGGCGGGCAGATGTTATTAAAAAGTACAACGAAAACATGGGTGGCATCGATCTAGCTTATTAGATGCTTTCGGTTTATCCCTCCCGCAATCGTACAAAAAAGTGGACGCTTTGTGTTATCTCTCGCCTTTTGGATTTGTGTATGGTGAATTTTTGGCTACAATACAGGGCTATAGAAGCTGACAAGCGCATACCGAAGTAAATATTGTGTAGATGCGAGAATTTAGACTGAATTTGGGCACCAAACTCATCGATCAAAATGATGAAGAATGGGAGAATGAGGATCAAATAGATTATGATGAACTCAAGCAAAAACTCAAAAAGCGTAAGATTATAATAAAGCCCATTTCTTCTAAATAAAGTCGCACTTAAATTGCTGGACATCTACCAGAATATAGGACGAAACAATGTCGCTGGAGGATAAGTGGCTGTGATAAGAAAACCACAGTTTTATGCCAAAATGTGGGTTTTATTTGTGTTTTACCACCAATCGCAATTGTTTTAAAAATTTTCGTGAAGTCTGGTAAAAAGTGCTCATATCTTTAAGAATATCTATCTTTTATTTTGAATTACTTTGATTTTGCAAATAAGTTTAAATTGCGATGATAATGTTTAATGAAGACAAAACTGAATTCTTTTAATTACATATTTTCATAAATACGAATTAGCTACCCTCAGTTGTCTTCTTGGCTATTTATTTAGTATTTTTCAAATTTGCAGCTCCGTTAAAAACGTATGTTTGATTGTGATAGGGAAACTTGTACATCTATTCAATTAACTTGTAAATTTTTCTCCCGTAGGATGATAATATTTTTGCGGTTTTTTGCGCAAAATAACAATAATTCAAAAGCTTTGAACAGCAAACATAAATAAAACTTCAATATTTTTACTCAAATGCATATTTCGTGAACTAATTGGAAATAAGAAGTGAATTCAATCACCTTCAATCTTTAATTAAGACAATTTGGTAAGGAAAGGGTATAAATGCTTTGATCCTTTTTGTATAATTAGTAAATCAACCACCTATAGAGCTAAGACCAAGTATCTATCGGCCACCATAAATCAATTTTAAACCGTCAAAACCGATCTGAATGGGAATTAATCAACGAGCATTTAGTCTGAAATGAAATCTGCACTAATTATAGAGTTTTGCGGCTATGGATGAAATCCCTTTTCTAGATCGCGTGTAGCTGATGAGTTTGGAAATGGGATCCGCGCTAATGATAGGCTCGGATATTATTTAAGCGGAATTAGTGGTTTTATTAGATACCGAAAATTGGATGAAGAGTGGATCATTAAAAAGCCATTTATAATTCTTCAACCCTCGGTTATAACCTTTCGTAACTTAACTAGCCATTTACGACCGCTGCAGCACTGAACAGCATGTCTGGGCCACATTGACTTGCCGTTGACTGCTTCGTGTTTTTATTCTCCCGACTACCAATTTTAATGATTAACCACTGGCATAACCGACATTTTAAAAAGATATATTTTCGTATTCGATGCCATGAAAATTTTACATGTTTCTCATTTCAATTTTTTCGGTCAAGTTTTGCATGGCTGAATTCCAACATTAATTTCTCCGAACAAGCTCTTGTTTGGTGAAAACACGTAAAACATACCTCTTGCATTTGATTGCTGTTATGAATTTTGTACCAGGGAAAATGGTGGTCTTGTGCTTGATGATTTCGGAATTGATATTTCATAGGATGTTAGTACTGTAATTTTTACGTAATTTGCGTTAGTTATTCTGTTTGTCTCCCGCTTTTCAATTTGAAAGTCGTCAATTAATCATTAACTGAGATGATAGCTGGAAAACAACCACTTTTAGTGGAGTTCGTTTCTCAGTATTGTTGCGACTATTATTTGTTTTAATGTTTCGCAAGTGATACTTTGCCAATGGAAAGCAAGAAAAGTTAATGAGCGTATTGTCTAAAATAATAAATAATCTATGCGGATGTTAAAGATCCAAATATTCGCAAATTATAACGAAGAGTCTTATATTGATTAGATTTGTTTTTTTATTTGATAATGAATTCAGATTGCATTTATGAGAAAAAAATCGTAATGTCACTAGCATCAAATCGTCATTGTTTTTTGGGTTATTTCTCATTTTAAGAGTTATAAAATTGAATTTGATTTCTCGAACCTTGCATAGATTATTACATCTATCATTATGCCTAACACTTTATATGATATGATTTAAGTTGTATTGAAGAATTACACTTAGTACTATTGTAATGGGTGACGGAAAATTAATCACCTGGTTTAAAATTAACCATCCAATTTTGTTTTTGAATAATTTTTTTTAACTGGATACAAAAAAAAATGATTTAGTGTGATGGAAATCTTTATTTGAATATTTACAATTTTTCGACTACTCAATATCACTTTTTTATTTGTTAAAAAAGTTATTCAAAAAAAGATATATATCTGAAAATAAGCAACGCACTATGGGTGGTATTGAAAGCGGCAATTTAGCCCGCGGCAGAACAGACACTTGGATATCAAGCCTGTCACAAAAGAAATGATTGGTTCGATGATGAAAGCCAGAATGCGCTAGACAAAAAGAATGAGGCGTACAAGCAATATTTAGGTAGGAAACCAAGACCAAGAGAGAACATTATGAAAATCTTAGAAGAGTAGCAAACAAGGTGATGAGAATTAAGAAAAGAAAATACTATGACGACCAATTGAAAAGTACCCATATAAGTCTTGTTGTAATCGAGCAGCATGATATTGATCGAATTTTAATTGTAAATTAAAAAAAAAATAAATATTTAAGTTTACAATTAAAATTCGATTATAGCACCCCTTTTGCAACTTAATTTATAAAATGAATTGCGGTATCACGAATGGGAGATACCGGTTGGACCCGAGCAGCGGGCTAGCCAAGAAACAACCGTTGCGACATAGGAAGGTTGTTCGGGATCGCCACACATGGCGCATGTCGCGAAGGACCGCGCCGGCAACAAATTGTTCTAGCATAAAAGTGAGCTTCACGGCAAGTGAATTTCTCGCAAAAGAGTCTGTTGAAATATAGAGTGCTCTTTTCATTCCATAGTGTTTTGCCCAGTGTTGAGAATCCCACGCTGTTTGCTTTACCAGTCTGAGCTGGTGGACTTAGAAATCAGTTTTGGATTGACAAAAAAAAAACAAACGCGTTTGTGCTTGAGTGACGAGCCTTGTGAAGTACCTCCCAAATCTAAAGAATGAATCGTCATTTTTGCGGTTTGAAATGAATGAGAGTGTGAAGCAATAAGTGTGATCTCCCGTGAAATCAACTGAATCTTAAAAATATTGTTTCCATTAAAATAAACAATAAATTTTTTTAAATTTTATATATTGTTTTCAGTAATCACCAAAAACTCAAATTCGTGAAATGCATCCAATGTGCGCCGGATGGATGAATTCTAATAATTTAAATTGTTAGTTTAAGTGTTGTCATTAATCATCAAACTCAAACGGATTTAAATTAGTTCTCATATGTCAACATACAATCGGCCTGCTTTACGTCATAGCCACGAGTATGCCCGAATGTATGACGGTCGTGTTACAGAGACACCACACAAAATTTGTTTTTATATTTATTTCATGTTTTGGTTTGAACGGGCTTATCTAACTGTAGTGAATATGGAGTTTCAATGAGTCCGTGAAGGACCGCAGCGATGTTCTGCTGCCTCGGCAGAGGAAGGTGTTGATTCCTGCCGAGAATGCCCTCGTCCGGAGACGCGTGAATGCGCTGGCAGGCTAGCATTGCGGTGTCGTGGGGCGGGTTCATTTCCCCGGCACGAGGACTCACTACAAAACATTTCGCATTCACGAATTGCTTGCAGAGATCAAGAGGACGACCGAAGTCGCAAATCTGTAGATAACCTCCACGAAGGAATTACGACTTGTTGCGAGAACAAGTGCAACCTGACAAGAAAGACTAATTTGGGGGTGACCTCGTCTTTACCCAAATACATTTAGGGCCCGCAAATGAAAGAGGGGCAACCGGGTGGTGGTGGAGCCCCTTCATGCCCACCCAACCGGAATAAATCCAATGTTAAATTGTTGAAGTGGCCAGGTATTCCTCTTCTGAGTGGAAAACTCATACAACTTGAATTATATGAACTTTCCCATCAGAAGGGGAGTACCCCGGTGACCAATTTATGTCATAGAGTTATACAATTGAATTGCATAACTCTATGCCATAAAAAGGCACTTGGCTTGGGCCACTCAACCCATGAAGTCACCTGAAACAAAAAGGATTAAATTATACCCGGTGGCTGGCTCATATCTTGGGGTGGAAGCCTGCCACCCTACCGGGTCCTATACTCGGTCAGAAAAACCGGAAGGGAAAAGACCAATTTTTTTGTTTAATTCAGCATTCTTTTTTTATTTTTATTTTTATATAATTTTTTGAAAATAAATTATATTCTATTAGGAATCGTAGATTTAAACCACACAGTGACCTAACCAAAAATTTGATACGTCGTGTACAAAATTTGTTACTTGAAATTACAAAGAATTATAGTTCACGTTACTATAGCATACACATCACGACCATAAGAAATAGGAGAAAAATTGTACATAGCAACATAAGTTACACTATTATTATGGAAATAATAAAATATTGCTTTTTAAATTTCTTTTGGTTTGAATATATTTATATTCTTACGCTAGTATTTAAGAAACCTGATTTCAATTTCATATATTTTGTGTAGAATATATTCGCGTAGTTTCGGTTCTTTGAATAGGATATTGATACATATCGTACATGCGGATATTTGAGATAATTAAATATTGTGTGCCAATATTATAAGAACTAGCATACGCATGCTATTTTGGTTAGAAAAAAAAACATAACTTGAAAACATCACATTATACAGATTGTGACAGTCTATGCACTATTTTACATATTAGGATATATTTTTCCCTAATTTATCCTGTTCTGTGTTTGCTTCCATACATCTTTTCCCGATTGTATAGTTTGATATTTTTTTCCAATTATTATGACGTTGTATGCGTTTGTACCCAGATTATTGTTTTACATTTAGATTTTTCGAATGATATTGTTTCGTATAGAACATTGCAATAAATAGGTAAATAATTAAATATATAATAAAAAAAATTAAATTAAAAAAATGGTACTTACAATACCTTTCCCTCGACGACGAGCGCTCGTTGACGAATTGTAGGTAAGCAAGTCCTGTAATTCATTTTTGAGCGTATTATTGTACCGGTTGTAATTTATGAGTCACGACTTCTTTCTTTTGGTAGTGTAGATTCGCATTCGTATAACAACTATTAGTACACGAGTAGGAAGGCATAAAATATACCCTAAGTGTGTATACAATCATATAAAAATTCAGCTATCCAAGTGTAAATACATGTAAACTCTTTTTTTGAATATCACAAACGTATGGTCTTTGAACGTGGTAATGCTTGCTGCTACTTATTCTACGGCTTTTAATGCTTAATATTTCTTTATATGCAATCCGTTGGTCAATATATGGATTGAGTGATTTGACTAATTCTCCTGGATCTAACTTTTCAGTCGATTTATCACTCTTTGTTGAACTATGGTTGAATACACCATGCGCCTTTTTGCATCCAAATGGTGTGTTTTCCCAGAAACAGGGAGTACGGTCCCGCCGTTTCCCAATCAACATGTGCCGCTCCGTACAATGAAGATCTTCACCTCGGCCTTCCAACCACCTGTTGCACAACACTTCGGGACCTAATGCTGATGGCTCATGGCGATATTGGCAGCTGCTATCATTTTTTTACAGGCACTGTCGTAGAAAAAGTAGCAATATGCGAAATTTTTCCTTTTTTTTTTCTTCTTTTCTTTCGCTGTGCATCCACAGGATGGTAGAAGTTGTCTCTGCCACAAACCTGAAATAACGCATATTGAACTTGACGTATCGAACAAAGACCTATAAAGTAATGGACGCGAAATGAGCTTATTTTCATCCATACGGGATTGCATGCAAACGTTCATTATAAAAAAAATTCTGTGCATTTGCATTCGCCTATTTCATACATTTTGGTCGCGTCTGCTCCCACTCGTCTATTATTCACACCCTTTTATCAAAGTGCGCTCTTTCTTTATCCCTATTAAATTCAATTTTATTATTGTTTGGACTCTAGAAATCAGAGCCTGAGTTCGTTTTGCCAAATCATTCTAGGCCCCATATATTGGGCCAAACTGTTCTGCACTATTTACAGATTCATCTAACTCCTTCCCCTAGTCCTCATTAAAGCTAACGCGACCAACTTTAGCTCTTTTCATGATGTTAATTTTTCTTTTCTCCTCCCAATACTCTTAAAAACACTTTGGTAATCAATCCGCTACAATCCCTTTCATAATTTATCATTCGAATCGCATAAGTATTAAAATCAAAATTTTCATTCACGCCGTTTCATTCACAATTTGTTCATTCATAAAGTACTATAAATCCAAAACGCGAATACATTCACACATAAATCAGGCACTCGCGCATTCCCGCACGGACTAACACACTTGTAGCATTTAACTATTTCAGAGACATCGTTCTTCCCACGTTTTTCCACTTGCTCACGTTCGCTTCTTCATTGATTGATGAATTGCTCATGTCGTTTCCGTTACCGCTTTGAAAACTTGGTAACGAGTTGGCAACGTAAGCGAAGGATCGACCGCCTTTGGAATTGGTTTAATCTCAGGGGCTAATTCCTTTTCAATGCGATGCAAATCGAAACGATCCTCATATGCGATTAGATTGCTGGCAATACCCAAAGGTACGAAACGCCCTGAACGGCCAATACGATGCGAGTAAGTCTCAGCCATACGTGAAAAATCGCAATTACTAGCAACATTCACGGCCTATACATCAATACCACGTGTAAAAAGATCAGAGCAGACTAGATTTCTGCATAGCCCCTGTAGAAAATTCATGGAAAACACGATTTCTATGCGCCTGCGCCATGTTGGCATGGATATAGTAACAACAATAACCAAGTTCCGTGATCTTCTTAGCCAGCAATTCCACACGTCGCGTTGAATTGCAAAATATTATCGATTGGCTTATTTGCAACTTAGAGAATAACGCATTAAGACGATGCACTTTTTGCTTCAAATGTATGAACTTTTGATAATTGAAATGTTTTAGGCCAATATAAAATTAAATTTTCATCCCTGTATCCAATTTCAGAGCTTGTTTAAGTATTTCGTATGTGGAAAATGAAACAGCTACCATGGGTATTGCTCTTAAATAGTTAATTGACATTCCTCGATATAATCCTCGAACGATACCGTTTTCACGGTAAATTAACGTTAATGTTTGCATCATTCCCATCCCAAATTTTGTTGTATCTGGGCTCATCATTGCGAGTTGCATTCTTCTTCTAGTAACATCCAAGGGATATGAAATTGATTGTGCAACAGCTCCAGCTAAGCCACCACATACCAGTTTTGCAGGTATATGTAAAACAAGGCCACCAGTATTCCTTTCGCATTTATTGCATGCGTACTTTGGCAAATACTTCATGAAAAAAAATTTAAACATCTCAAAACAGTAAAATGACAGCCCGGCATACGGGACCATGCCTGTTAAAGTAGAAAAAAAAAACCCTCTGTAAAGTGCACGTATTCCGCCTTCATTGCGGAACATTTCAGAAGCACACTGCAAAATTCCAGTGTATTTGTGTTCTCCCATTACTTGAAATGCTAAACGAGCACGAATTGTATCTAGCGGATATGCCAATGTAACAGCCGTCAGTCCTGCACAAGCTCCTGCTATAAATTTATCCGCGTGTACTACAAACTTTTAAATGTAGTTCAAACTGCGATAAGTACTTCTTGTACAGTTCAAAGGATGTGAACTGCGTGGCTGCGTACGGAAATATCCTAATCATCTGTGCTCCATTGCCTTTATACAATGCCAAAACGATTCCTTCAATATTATGTGCCTGAGACCACTAAACACCCCTAAATGTTCGTAATGAGAGGAATGTGCTTGAAGTAAGATTTTTATCCTATCTAATGGCGCTACAGCAGTTTTAGAACACATCCCAGCAATTCCCCCAGCCATAAGATTTTTCAGAACAAGTTCATAGTTGCGAAAAGATTCAGCGG
Organism: Odontomyia ornata; assembly: GCA_963969285.1. Taxonomy (NCBI): domain Eukaryota; kingdom Metazoa; phylum Arthropoda; class Insecta; order Diptera; family Stratiomyidae; genus Odontomyia; species Odontomyia ornata. Next base: position 332,496,797 of record OZ017739.1, read on the forward strand.
AAATAACCATTGTGGATTGATAAATGTCTATTTTCCCCAAATTAAGTCTGGCTAAAGTTTCACAGGAAATACTATTACTAACATTTCACGAAGAAACAATATAAAGAAAGCCGATAAACTGTCGGTTAAGCTCAAATTTATTTTAAGCACGTTCAGGAAGTTCGATTCAATGTTTACATTAATTCAGTTCGAGATCGGCGTAGCAGATCGGGATAAACAACAGTAATACACGCTTTATTGTCGCGGCTTACGACGAGCATCACCTTGGCGTTTCTAATAAATCCAATAACCACTAACGAATAGCGATACTCCCCTTTCAACGTAGTAAAACTCATACTAAATGCACAAAGTCTTCACTGCTTCCATTTGCTCTATGTTGCACACTTTCCTGCCTTCGTCGTCCCTTCGAATCGCTTACAAAACATAATTTGTGTCGCTGGCGGATTCGCACGCGTAGATTCATTAGCTGACCCGAACTCGGATTCTTTAGCAATCTCTGGACACGCACAAAACAACCATTAACTGTCCTATACACTCGCACAACTCCAATTATCCAACTTTTGCCTCGAGTCTTTGCTGAATTGCGTTTTTGTCTCTGGCTTGAAGCTTTCATGAACAAAAGATTTTTCCACAGAACTTCATATCAATAACAATCCACCAAACAGTCCCTTTTCTTTTTAGTTCGAAAAGGAATTTTCTTGCAGTCAACGAAAGCAGGACAGGTGATACAAAGAGCGTCGAAGAAAATGAGACAAAACACAGTTTAGCTGACTGCCACTTACACTGCCCCCGTTCGTCCTAAACTACACTCCACGTTCTAACGTGTCCGATTTCCGCCTGTTGAGTCCCGCAAGCAGAAGTCACACTCTCGATGGTACGATGACACGAGCTTGGATAACTTCACGAGATGGGTCGATTTGCTCGATTACGGGAATGCAATAAGCACCGGTTTTTCCAGTACCGTTTTTCGCTCGTGCTAATATATCCTTACCACTTAAAGCAATTGGTATAGCCGCCTTTTGAATAGGCGACGGTTCCTCCCAGCCCTTCTCGAAGGTTCCCATTAATATTTCTCGTTTCAAACAGAATTCTTCGAATTCATTTTCTCTAGGGTCTGTTACATCACTAGTCTTAGGTCTATTATCTTTCGGAGGAATCCGCGATTTTGATTTCCAGCCCATGTCATTGTTTAAGTTGTTGCAGCAACTGTCTAATCATTGCTTAAACTTTTTACACTCATTCGAAAAAAAAAAATAGTCCTTAGAAAAACTAATATTAGTTTACTCACGGTTTTCTTAATAAGACTCCCTCGCCAACCACTCAAATCACTTCACCTGACACTTCACTGGCACTTACTCGTATCCGCCTTGTGCACGGAGCGGTTGATGGGAAACTGTTCACTGAAAACATGTTCGAGGCACACGCAATAACCTCGCTCGTACCATGTGGAAATAGAAGTGCCATCTATGTGTGAACATGCGGTGGTGATAATGCACACTCATTTCGGTTATTTTTAAAATTCTAAATCGTTTTTTGTGTAGATTCGATTAAGTTTTCAATTGAAAGCAATTTATGTTTATAATTATTAGGCGTAATTAAGGGGGAAATAAATCGAAAGAATAGGACAGGCACGCGTTAATTACCGACAAACAAAACAATTTTTAATTAATATTATGGTTGGAATGGGTAAAATTTGACAAATTTTGTGGGGTTTAAATGATACAAGGATTTTATCGTTCCTATAATTTAAGGGGTTAACCGTTTCGTTCTAAGCATTTGCATATCGCGTTACACCGCAATTAGTTAAATTATATTCAAAAGATATTGAAATAAAATCACTACACATTAAAACAGTTTTAGAATTTTGTTTCCCGGGTGTTAAGTACAAAAGAAATTTTTCTTTACTTATTTTTCATGCGAAAAAAAAACGAGTGTTGCGATGAGGAAGGTGACTGAATGGTTACTCCTTGTTAAATTGAGTTGGTGCTGTGTGCCTGTGTCAGCGCTGCTTTTAGAGCCATAGCTCCTAGATTACTACATAACGCCGGCATTTTTATGTCCTATTAATGTATTTTGTTTACCTCCGTAACCGTGATAAGATGTTGCATACATTTTGATGCGGTTTTTTGAGCCATTTCGGGCAAATCTATTGAGAGTTAAACGAACGAACGTATATATCCCGATAATTCATCAAACAATAACTATAACAAAGCAATAGTAAATCGTTTGTTTGAAAGCAAAACCATAAATTGAGTTCAGAAAATTATTATGGTTATTATGTTTTTAAATTTTCCGACATTTTGTTTTAAGTATTTTGACCTCGTCGCTTATTTAGTCATGATAAGACATCAATGTTACCAACCATATTTAAATTTTTTATCAAAATTCCTACTTATTTGTAGTGTCTAGATACGTTGCAAACGGGTATCTCTCTAGTATCACGTGTTAATGTTGTTGTAATTGTTAAATATTCAATCGGCTGTAACTTAGCTGTTTATAGTTCAATTATTGTGAAATTTTCGGGACACATACAATTGCTTTCAAAAATCTTAAATTATAGCTTTTGGGAAATTTTAGGGTCTGATTTTGATTTTATAGGCAAAAATGCAAAATTTATAAATTGTACTATTATTAACAAAGTTGATCGAATTTCGACTTCGGATGTATTTGTTGCCCGTGTACTCGTAAAGTCTGACCTCTGTGATTTTTTTTCAGATTTCTGGGGTCAAAGATGTGCAATCGCGAGGGGGGTACACACAATTTTCGTACATTTCCCCTTCCCCTGTACCTCTCGAAGCAAAACTTTTAATTTTAAGACCTGTTTTGAAAATTTCTCATTCAGACCTTTCATTTGATACCCATATTGCCTACATGCGGTGAAATTTTTTTTTCGGGGGCCTCTCCCCTATGTGGGGAGATCACCCTTAAACACCTTATACTTTCTTTTTGTGGTGAAACTTTAAAGAG